>CM062645.1:27540440-28187940 GCA_025617555.3 Puccinia polysora
TTATTCCACTAATGGCTGGGCTTAACAGCACAAGTGGCCTAGACAGGAAGGGAAACACTCACTCTGAGCACTTGACCACGAAAATCCTGGAATAATTGGAAGGGTTTCAGAGCAGATGGGGTAGATTGCTTGACTAAACTTCAATGGTTGATTGGTTAATGAAGGTAAATAATACTACTACAGACTAAGTCATAAATCACTTGCTTATCTTCATATAAGCACTTGATTAACAATGACACTGTGTCTGATTGATAATAAATAATTCCTTATAACTGATAACTGATTGGAAACAGAAGGGAAAAAAGAGCCTGTTAAATATTCTTTTTTGGGTGCTTGTGGGCCTCTAGAAGGAGTACTAGCCATGGTCTGAGGCTAGGGTGGCAATCAGGGAAAGATTGGCACGTCCTCAAGGTGCTGTTAGCCTGCTGGCCTTAGATCTGTCAAGGAACAGCTCCTTTTTAGCTGCAGGATCTGTTAATCAATAGATTAGTCATTTTGCTGATCCTGCACTGATACTCAATTTGTACAGTAAGTACTGGTCCAAAGTGAGCAGACGTGGATGTTTATTGATTCTCCATCCTCTGCTGATCCTGTATGTAATTTTTAATAATTTTTACGACCACTCCTTATGTAGTTTTGTGGTCTTTGAAGGTTCTGATCAACTTATTTTGTGGTGAGTCTGGATCTTTATTTAATTAATAAAAAATACTAAAAATTAGTTACTAACTAATTTTAATTGATTTTTAAGGTTATTGAACTATAATCTATGCTTGTGTGGTAGCTTTACATATGTAGTGTAGATCCTACTATATTGTAGCTCCTCTGAGCGGTACCTGGATGTCAAACTGATCACTGCAGGAGGCGCGGGGATCAGTCCATTCCAATGCACGCGGGGACTGATCCGCTGCTCAGATGCGCGCGGGGGACTGTACCGCTGCGCGCGTGACTAGGTCACGGGATTACCTGCGCGGGAATTCAGTTGTGCGGGAGTCCAGCGCTGTAGGGACGCGGGGCTGCGTGCGGGAGTTGGCGTACGCGGGAGTCCAACGCTGTAGGGACGCGGGGCTGCGTGCGGGAGTTTGCGTATGCGGGAATACAACGCTGTAGGGACGCGGGGCTGCGTGCGGGAGTTGCATATGCAGGAGACCAGCGCTGTAGGGACGCGGGGCTGCGTGCGGGAGTTTGCGTACGCAGGAGACCAGCGCAGGGCTGCGTGCGGGAGTTTGCGTACGCGGGAGACCAGCGCTGTAGAGACGCGGGGCTGCATGCGGGAATTGTGACAAAACACAGTTTCCCGTGTAACTCCTAAACTACACACAACACCTGGATTTCGACTGAAATTTAGGTGTGAAACCTATACATGACATATCATGTGAAATATTAAAATGGCTAAAAAGGTGCCATACTGGTGCCGTGGTCATTTACCATTTTCTATTGAATTAATTAAAAAATATAAGGAGTAAGAATTCAAGGGTGGGGTCAGTGAGTGACCCTACTTTATTTTGGGTGGGGGAATCCATTTCTGCAATAATATTTATGGATTTCCTACTCCTTTATTTTATAATAATTTTATTTATACATTTATCTTTGTTCCTTTTAATTTTGTTAGTATTATTATTGTTGTTACTTTGTCAGGTTGCTCTGTGGTAAGTAGCAGGCTGACAGTTTCTGTCAGTGAAAAAACCTTGGCATTCTTTTTTCTTCCCTATCCTTGGACTTCCATTCAAGCCTCTTTCAATCCAGTACCTCAGCTCCAAACTATTATTTCATTCTCTTTTAAATTCCTCCCAATTCCATTTTCTCCATTACCTTTTCTAACCTTGCCTTCTCTGTTTTCTTCTAGCAAATCTTCAGCCTGAGCTCCTTGATTTGGCTCCACTCTTGAAATTTCAGGAGATCCACTTTTTAATTATTTTAAAATAAAATTCATCATTGGCTTGCTTCATGGACCAAAGTATAATGGCAGTGCTGGTGGGGTAGCCTTCAAACCTCTGAAATACTAAAATACCCTCATAATATTTTTATTA
Source organism: Puccinia polysora (assembly GCA_025617555.3). Taxonomy (NCBI): domain Eukaryota; kingdom Fungi; phylum Basidiomycota; class Pucciniomycetes; order Pucciniales; family Pucciniaceae; genus Puccinia; species Puccinia polysora. The sequence continues at coordinate 27,542,468 of CM062645.1, forward strand.
CTTATATTTTTTTATCTAACTATAGTCAATGAACGTTCATGCTCTCCAATGAATTCAATCTTGGGAGCAGGCAGTGATTGGTAATTCACAAAATCAACACTGAAAGAAACTCAAGACCCAATCATAGGAGCAACCTGAACTTCAGGCTACCTTTTTATTGGTTCCAACAGGTTAAAATTGCAATACACCTTTCAAAGTTGGCACTACTTATACTTTGAATTTTTACCATGGGCTGCAGTCCTGAGAATACAGCAATCATCCCTCTTGAAAAATTTATCACATTTAAATATGGGTACAGACATAATAATTAGATTAATAAGTTAATTGATCATATAATGGGTATTTATAGGTATAAGGAAGTTGACTAGTAGTGACTTGAGAAACTTGAGCAATGAGAAAATCTTACTGGAATCTCACAGTAGCTTGAAATCTTTATACACAGGCAACTATCATGCTTCAAACTCAAGTTTTATTGTTCACCATCATTTTAAGAAAACCCCGCCAGTATTTTTGACCTCATTCTAATAGAATGACACAAGATCATGCCAACAATAAAATTCACTCTGCTTCCTACTCTTGGCTTCAAACACAGGGGACCTTCTATCTCCAGCAACTCAGTCATCACTTTTAATTGTGCTTGAATTCTTAAGTACCATCTTCAAATAGTTGCAATTAAATCTGCAATTGGTTTTGAAACCTTGCACTTATCTTTACAGTTTTCCATGAAATTTTTGGGAGGTTGTAACAATGTCAAAACTGTGTAAGTTTAACTATTGGGAGCCTGAAAAAAATAATTCCCTAAAAATGAATAAATAAAAATAAAGAAGGGGGGAAGGACTGCCACCACCTCACCCATCTCTGGGTAAGGTTAAAACTTTCAGTTCCCCTGGAGTTTTCATGAAAACTTCCCCACCACCATGGGTTTCAAAAGAATTTTTTATACCATTTCCAGGGTGTTTCATCAGTTTTTAAAAGGCTGTTTCAAACCACCATTCTGCAACAGTGTGGTGCTCCAAACCTGTCCTATATCCATCAGACTCACTTTTATAGTATAAAAACAAATCAAATTCAGACATTAACCTCAGAAATGGATTCTAAATCAATAATAACATTTGGTCACTCAGCCAAATCACCCCTCTATCCCTCATGAATTAGAAGATACAGCCCAACCGATGTGGTGACCAATCCGGGACACCGCGGCAAAAAAAAAAAAAAAAAAAAATCGGATTTCAGTTGTACCCCTATGGTTACCTTCATTTTCCCCCATCTCTCAACTCCTCCCTGTCCTAGCGGTCTAGGACAGGCCTCTTGCCTGTCTCTCCGCTTCGCTTCCCTCTTCCTATGTTCAATTCCCACTTGTTGCGCTCGCAGGCCTGACTTTTGGCAACGCAAGCAATTGTCAAACCACTTTTGACGATCCCATCTACTCATCATCCCCGTTGATACGAATCCCATGGAAGGTTGAAAGATCATCTTTGAAGCCTCTAAGGATGGTTCCATCCGTTGGGACGACTCTCATCAGAAGGCAGTCTACAAACAATCTCAAGATGGTCTGGTGGGTGAAGAGATTGGCAAGATCAAGTTCAGTTACATCTCCCTCCCGCAGAACAAGACCATCATCGCACCCATTGATAAGAAATCTTCGATTGATTGCCTCAATTCCTCCATTGAACCTCGCCCTTGATCCCACCCCGAAACCTAACGGTGCCCTCAAACCCACTGGTGGTTATGTCAAGTCAAATCTCCCTCAAGGTGGTTACGTTGAACCCACATCAAACCATCAGAAGAGAGAGCTCATCTCTTGTGATTTAAGAACAACCTACTTCCTCATTAGTCTCACTCCAATTATCCCACGACCATCAGATCATCATCATCATCCTTGACTCGCTATTGACTCAACGGATCCACTATCCCTCTTGACGACGCGCCTCCAGACATTCACTTCAACCCTCTGCGATCACTTCCATCCTCTTCTTGATCCCGCTCGTCCAATCTCCCTCACTTGACGATTACCACCCTCGACAAGATGTTAATCAATTACGGCTCCACCGTCAAACAATTCCTCAGCCTATGAAATCCATGAGAAAACGTCAATTCCCATGAACATCACTATTGCTGATCCATTGGAATCTTCACCCAGTTGTCCCGCCGATCGGGCAACGACAACCGTTGTCGACACCCGCGACCGCTGTCGCGGGTGTCCATCTGGTTGCCCGCGGTCATTCACGACGCGGGCAACATTTCTTTTTTTTTTTTTCCTCTCATGTATTTTTTTTTTTTTTTTTTTTTGTTTTCCTTTTTTTCCGCACCTATGTGTAGTATCACTTGTACATAGTATACAAGGCCTTATGTCTATAAAAGGAGGGGCTCTCCCCTGCCTTTTGGCCCAGGAGGAGAACAATCAGAGGATCCAATCCATCCTAGGAGACCATCATCAGTAATCAACTTATCTGTGGGCTTCCTTCCCCACCTATCTGAGCCATTTTATCCGGGTATATCCATGATTGCCCTCTTGATCCTTTGAGCCTCCATACTCAAACTCTGTCCTTTGTGACCTTGATCCTTATCACCAACCAATAGCCTTGCTGGTTGAAGAAGAATTCCTGTCTGCCTGAATTCTTGAGTGTGTTATACCACTCTGATCCCTTTTTCCGACCATACTGGTCTTGATCTCTCCTTGATCATCTTTCTGGAACCAATCACGTTTGATTGAAGAGGTTTTATTAAGCTTAAAACCTGGAGTGTTATACCTCCCTTCTTCTTTGAGGTTGAATTTCGCCACGCTATTCTTGAGTTCCTTGAGAAGTGTTGGGATATTCTTGCTCAAATTTGTTATTGATTTGCTTCTAGAGCTTCATAAACAAATTGCTTTTGTTTTGTTCAGCCTCCCACAGTTATCTGGTACCCTTCAAGCGCTTGATTGCGGAGAGTTGGGCAGGTTCATTGAGAACCTGGAGGTTTGTTGGGATTGAGTTGATCTTTCCTAATCAGCTGCTGACAACCAGAGTTATTAGCTTATGGGCGTTGTTACTTACAACTGCCTTGTTCTATTGAACTCTGAACAAACCTTGACTTATTTGTTCAAGTCTTTCCCTGCACCATCTTGTCTCAGATAGTGTTGTTTCCATTGCTACCAACAACTCTTATCCTCTTCTCTTAGTTTGATTTCTCATCCATAAGGTTCTGGACCTTGATTCCGGTTACATTTAAATATTATTGTAACTCCTAGGAGGGCAGCCTAAACAGCACCTTTCCCATCCACAGAACTGCCACAGCTTAGCACCGTTTGGAGTCTTACATTTGGTCCCCCGGGCCGGGATCAAACCAGCAACCTTGGGATTTACAGTCCCAACAACTTGAAGAATCAACTCCGAAATCCTTTCCAATTTCTCTTTCTTTTTCTGTTTGTTCTTTTTTCCAATCTGTGGAGGCAGCTTGGTCTAGAAGTAAGTCCTCCCAATTTGTGCACCGCTTGGGCAAGATACTTGTTGTTTTTGGCGAAACCCTACTTTTGCCACACTCGTGAGCCACTTTGGAAATCTGCTCTTTGGATCCCCTAGGAACTCTGTTATTTGATATGGCATCCCCCGCTACTCCAACCACCTCTGTTTGACCTAAGATGGTAAAGATCAAACCCCAGAACAAGAACTTAGGCTTCAACGGTACAAATGTTGAGCGATTCTTGGACTCCTACAAAATGGCTGCTGAAGTGGATGGAGCTAGTGAATTCAATATGGCTTATCAGTTGCGGTTCTTTATCTCCTCTGATGAAGTTATGGAGGTAATTGAGTCTTTTGAGGGATTTGAATCCCACAACTGGACGCTTCTCAGGGAGGCTATGTTGGCATACTGGGGTAAAATAGATGTGGCTAGGTTTACTCTGCAGGACTTGGATGCTCTGGTTTCTCAGTGGATCTCCAATGGTGGTATTTCTTCAGCCTCTGACTATCAGATTTTTAGGAAGTCTTGGGATCCCATTCAAAACTATCTTATCCAAAACGATCACATTGACACAGTGGACAAAATTTGAGCAAAGTTCTTCCAATCTTTTTTGTCGGCTGTGCAGGAAAGGATTAAAGAAGAACTGGTCAAATCTTGATCCATGATTACCACCAGGGATAATCAATTCAAGCTCCCTATTTTTCTTACCCTTAGGAGTACTGTGGATAAAGTCATGAAAGGTCAAACTGCTCTTACCTTTGAAAAGCCTAGAACTACTGAACCAGTCCATGCTCCTTCTTTTAAAGAGTCAAACAATATTATGATTAAAATGGAGGCAGATTGTAGGCCTAAAGCAGATCCTAATTCCAATCAAGAACCTACTACTATAGATGAAATCACCAAGTTACTTAGAGCCTTTGAGAACAAAATAGATCAAAAGATTTCTTCGCTAGCTACTCCTAAAACTCCTTCTTCTGTCCCCAAATCAACTCTGGTCTGTTACTACTGTCATAGGGAAGGCCATGGAACCGGAAAATGTCAAGAACTTCAGAAGGACTTAAAGGAAAAGTTGGTAGAGCAGAGGGGAAACAATTACTTCCTCCCTAATGGTGCCCTAATCCCTTTTGACTTGTCTTGTCTTATCCAACATGTGGTGGCCTCTTACCAGCCATCACCTCCTGTGAAAGCATCTCTTGCTTCCTTTGAATTTTGATCATCCTGTGGTACCCTCCAACCTTGGTATCCTCCAGCTATTTCTTCCTCTAGTCTTGCTGGGACTACTTATCAATCTGATCCAGCCAGGAAACAACATGAGGAACCTAAACCTCATAAGGCTCCTTCCTTGCCAACTTCAATCCTTCAAAAACCCGTTAAACGTCGATCATCACTTGAGCCTCCTTCCTCTGATGTAGAAGACATGGAGGTGGAAAGGGAACCACTCATGGAAAGGTTCCCAGATCACCCTGATCCTTCTCCCTCACCTCAACCTTCTAATCCTATCTTAGATTCTGCGTCACCTGAACTCCCTCCCCCCACCCAGCCCAAAGTTCGATTTGAAAGAGGCATCTCCAAGGATCACCCCAATGCTGTGGAGGGAGTATTAAAGAAAATTTCTGATCTCGAAATTCCTGATCTATCTGTGGCTGAACTCCTATCAATCTCTCCATCTGTTGCTGAAGGAATGAAGAAATGGGTCTCTCGTTGATGTGTGGAAATTGGCCCTGAAGAACTCAAAGTCTCCTCTGGCACTTTAATGGAGGACTCTGGTGGAACCAGTCCTTCTATAGAATCCAATCTTTATTCCTGTCCCCTTGGCTTTCTTCCTTGTTATCTTGGTGACTCAGCTAAAACTGTTTCTCCTCTTGTGGATTCTGGATCTCAGCTTAACTTAATCTTGGATGCTATGGCCTGCAAGCTCAAACTTAGTCCTAGGGTCAGCTTCAACTCTGCAGTATATGGGATAGGAAATCAAGCTTGTGAACTGGTTGGTATTGCTGAAGATGTACCGGTCAGGATTGGTCGAAATATTGTGGGAACCTGCCACTTTTGGATCACTCGTTTGGACAGTCCTATGATCTTGGGACAACCCTTCTTAATGGACTTTGGTGCAACCCTGATGTTTTCTGATCAAGTTGGGGAGAGAATTCTCCTCCCTGATGCTGATGGCAGGAAAATTGAAGTCCCTCTTTGCTCTTTGGATTCTGGTCGTTGGGAAAGAGATTTTCCTTGTCATTCTCCCAAATCATCTTTTAAGGGGAAGCAGAAGGATAACTCTAGTTCCTCTCATTTTTTAGGGGAATAGTTGATCCTACTAATAGTTGTAGTTCTTTTCAGCCTCAGACTGCAACTCAAGGGTCAACTTCCATCCCTCAGGCTTATTTTTCATTCCTTTCATCATTCTCTTCTGAGCTCAAGAATATAAAAAAACAAAACATATCAAAAAAGAAAAATCCAAAAATATTTCTTCTCCATCTCCTTCTCTCTCTTGATCTGTTGTGTCTTCTTTTCCTTCTACTTTTGAGTCTGATCAATCTTCTCTCAGTTCCAGTACGGATCTCCGCAATGAGCCTAAACTAGATCCTAATTGCAATTCCGTTTTTGGCAATTTTGGTATGAAGGAATATGGGCTTCGGTGGAGGCAATTTGGGGTACAAGTAAGTCCTCCCAATTGTGCACTGCCAGGGCAATCTTTTACTGTCATTTTCAAAACCCTACCTTGTGCCACACATGTGAGCAACATATTATCTCCTGGTTCTCCTTTTATGGAAAAGGCACCCTTCAAGGATATTGCAGAACATCGGACTTGGAAGATGTTGGAACTTGGACTCAGCTTTTGTAATCAAGTCTCTCTGGTCAACTCTTGGAGGAAACAAGAAATTCTCTCTTTTGCCACTAAGTATAAACCAGTTGCTAAGAAGGTCCAACCAGTCAACCAGCCTATGCCTCTCAACCTCAATCCTCCCCTTATGCGTCCTCCTCTATCTCGCGATCCTTACTGTGGTCTTCCTCAATCTCTTACTGGTCCCTTTGTGCCTAATGGACGGGTCACTGAAGAACGTCTGAAGGTGGTCAACTTTGGTCCGGATGGATGGCTTCTTCCTGATGAGTTAAATTTAATCAAAAATTTCTTATCTCTAAGAGAAAAATCTATTGCCTTCTGTGAAGAAGAGAGAGGTCTCTTGCGGGAATCCTATGGCCTCCCTTATATCATCCCTGTAGTTGAACATGATCCTTGGCAAAAGAAAAAGATCCCTATCCCTGCTGCTAAAGTTGACGAATTCATCAAGTTGGTCCGGGAACGAGTTCGAACTGGCCTGTATGAACAGTCAACTTCTAGTTACTCCAGCCCCGTCTTCTGTGTCCTCAAGAGTAATGGTAAACTTAGAATAGTTCATGATCTTCAACCTCTTAATAAAGTTACTATTAAAGACTCTGGTATCCCTCCTGCTACTGAAGAATTTGTTGAATCCTTTGCGGGAAGAGCTTGCTATGGTCTAGGGGATATTATGGGTGGCTATGATGAACAATCCTTACATCCTATTTCTTGTCCTCTCACTACTTTTGATACTCCTCTTGGTCGATTTCAACTTACTCGATTGCCTCAAGGAGCCACCAACTCGGTTGCAGTCTATCAGGCTCAGATGATGTGGATCCTCCAGGATGAAATCCCTGATCATGCTGGTATCTTTATTGACGATGGGGGAATTAAAGGTCCAGTATCTGACCATGATAATGAGCTCTTACCTTGGCATTCAGGAATTTGTCGTTTTATCTGGGAATATGCTACTACCTTGGAGAGGATTCTGTTTCGAATCGAGGAATCTGGCCTTATTGTCTCTGGATCTAAACTGGCAGCTTGTGTCCCTGCTCTGGAAATTGTTGGTCATGTGGTCTGCAAGGAAGGAAGAAGGATGGCACCAGCAAAAGTCAACAAGATCATCTCTTGGCCTACCCCAATCAATCCAACTGAAGTTAGGGGCTTTCTAGGTGTTGTCACTTATGTTAGAATCTTTATCCCATCTTTATCCAAAATCTGTGCACCCTTGCGTCGTCTAACCAGAAAAGATGCTGAATGGATTTGGACCCAAGATTGTGAATGTGCTTTCCAGCTACTCAAAAGGATAGTTGGTGAAGACATAGTTTTGAAAAAGATCTCTTACGGACCTGGAGCTGGCAAGATCAAGCTGGCTGTCAATTCTAGTTATCAATCTGTTGGGGCCGTCCTTACTCAGGAAGATGAAAATGGTTGGGACCGTCCTGCTCTTTATGAATCTTTGTTGTTTTCAGATGTAGAATCTAGATACTCCCAGCCCAAACTGGAACTTTGTGGTGTGGCTTGAATGATGAAGAAACTTCAAACCGTTCTCTGGGGCCAACATTTCAAATTGCAAGTTGATGCTCGATCCATCATTGAAATGATCAACGCTCCCAGTCTTCCCAATGCTCCTATGACTCGTTGGGTGGCCTTTATCCAGCTTTTCTCTTTTGATATTGTTCACAGGCCGGGAAAATCTTTCACCATGCCTGACGGTTTATCTCGACAACCTCTTGGGGACAACAAATCTGATGTTGGAACCGATTTCAATGAAGAGGAACCTTTAATTCTACCTATTTTCTCTTTTTCTTTGCAAACTTATTCTGGATTTCAACAAGGCTTCTGGTTTAAATTAGAGCAGTATCTTTCAACTCTTCAAAAACCTCCTGATCTCTCTGCTAAGGAATTTTGATCTCTTAAATGAAAGTCTTCTAATTTTTTTGTTCAAGGCTCTAGACTTATGAAGAGGGGCAATCCTTGTGCTCTTATTGTTGTTACTATTCCCTCTAAACAAGATTCTATCCTTGAAAGTCTCCATGAAGGCCTTGGTCATCGTGGGGAAACTGAAACCTATCAACGATTATCCAAACGATTCTGGTGGCCATCTTTGAAGAAATCCGTCTCCCAATGGTGCAAGAGTTGTGAAGTTTGTCAAAAACAAGATGTTAGGCGCCCAGCTGAAATTTGTTATCCTACTGGGGAGTCCACTGTCTTTGGAAGGATTGCTATGGATGTGGTTCATATTAAGGCAGGTGGTGCTAAGTACCTCATTGTGGCTAGAGATGATTTTTCCGGATGGGTTGAAGCAAAATTTCTTAAGAACCTTAGCTCTGAATCAGTGGCAGCTTTCCTCTACGAGACCTGGACAATGCGTTATGGCCTGGCTTGATCTTACTCTACTGATGGTGGCTCTGAATTTGGGGGCAAGCTTGCTGAAATGATCCGATCCCTTCCTGGAAAACATAGAGTTACTACTCCTTATTATCCTGAAGGCCAAGGCATGGTGGAACGAGGCCATGCCCCTTTGAAGGCTGCACTTGTTAAACTGGCTGGTGAAAGTGGCAAGAATTGTTGCAAATTCCTTCCTCTTGTTCTCTTTTCTGATCGAATCTCAACCAAAAGGACTACTGGCTACTCACCTTATGAAATCATCTTTGGTCAAAGAGCAGTCCTTCCTTTGGATCTGGAAATGGAATCTTTCTTGGGTGTCTCTTGGGAAGAGGTGTCCTCAACTACCAATCTGTTAGTTGCTAGATCCAAGCAACTTGAGCGAATTGAAGACGTTTGTGAAGAAGCTTATCAAGAAATGATGGAGTCCAGAGCAAAATCTGTCCAGTATTGGGAGGACAAGCACTCTAATCGAATCAGGGAGCCCTTGAACTCTGGTGACTTAGTTTTAGCTTATAATCGATCTTTGGAAACCCAGTGGGGCAAGCTTTTCTCTAATTGTTGTAATGGCCCTTATCAAGTGGTTCATCAAGTTAGAGGTGGATCTTATGTTTTGGAGGAGCTGGATGGTACTCGGTTGGCCAGAAGGTTCTCTGCTGATCAAGTCAAGAAGTTCCATTGTTGTGGGGGCAACTTATCTCAGAAGTAAGTCCTCCCAATTGTGCACCACCGGGGTCATTTGCTGCGTTTTTGTTGTAAAACTCTACTGTATTCCACATATGTGAGCACCTGGGACGCCCTCCTTGTTCTATTCCTGCCGCTTCTAGGGTTCATTTGGAAGAATTAAGATATTTTTCTCAACTCTTCAATTGCTCTCAAGATCAAGAAATGGCCAATCTTTGCTTCAATTTCTTTTGTTCCCTGCTTTTCTTTTTTTTAAAAATCCCTTCAAATTTTAGATGCAGACTAGGGACAGTCTTTGAGTTGGGGAGATATGTGGTGACCAATCCGGGACACCGCGGCAAAAAAAAAAAAAAAAAAAAATCGGATTTCAGTTGTACCCCTATGGTTACCTTCATTTTCCCCCATCTCTCAACTCCTCCCTGTCCTAGCAGTCTAGGACAGGCCTCTTGCCTTTCTCTCCGCTTTGCTTCCCTCTTCCTATGTTCAATTCCCACTTGTTGCGCTCGCGGGCCTGACTTTTGGCAACGCGAGCGATTGTCAAACCACTTTTGACAATCCCATCTACTCATCATCCCCGTCAATACGAATCCCATGGAACGTTGAAAGATCATTTTTGAAGCCTCTAAGGATGGTTCCATCCGTTGGGACGACTCTCATCAGAAGGCAGTCTACGAACGATCTCAAGATGGTCTGGTGGGTGAAGAGATTGGCGAGATCAAGTTCAGTTACATCTCCCTCCCGCGGAACAAGACCATCATTGCACCCATTGATAAGAAATCTTCGATCGATCACCTCGATTCCTCCATCAAACCTCGCCCTCGATCCCACCCCGAAACCTAATGGTGCCCTCAAACCCACTGGTGGTTATGTCAAGTCAAATCTCCCTCAAGGTGGTTACGTTGAACCCACATCAAACCATCAGAAGAGAGAGCGCATCTCTTGTGATTTCAGAACAACCTACTTCCTCATTAGTCTCACTCCAATTATCCCACGACCATCAGATCATCATCATCATCCTTGACTCGCTATTGACTCAACGGATCCACTATCCCTCTTGACGACGCGCCTCCAGACATTCACTTTGACCCTCTGCAATCACTTCCATCCTCTTCTTGATCCCGCTCGTCCGATCTCCCTCACTTGACAATTACCACCCTTGACGAGATGTTAATCGATTACGGCTCCACCGTCAAACGATTCCACAGCCTATGAAATCCATGAGAAAACGTCGATTCCCATGAACATCACTATTGCTGATCCGTCGGAATCTTCACCCAGTTGTCCCGCCAATTGGGCAACAACAACCATTGTCGACACCCGCGACCGCTGTTGCGGGTGTCCATCTGGTTTCCCGCGGTCATTCACGACGCGGGCAACATTTCTTTTTTTTTTTTCCTCTCATGTAATTTTTTTTTTTTTTTGTTTTCCTTTTTTTCCGCACCTATGTGTAGTATCACTTGTACATAGTATACAGGGCCTTATGTCTATAAAAGGAGGGGCTCTCCCCTGCCTTTTGGCCCAGGAGGAGAACAATCAGAGGATCCAATCCATCCTAGGAGACCATCATTAGTAATCAACTTATCTGTGGGCTTCCTTCCCCACCTATCTGAGCCATTTTATCCGGGTATATCCATGATTGCCCTCTTGATCCTTTGAGCCTCCATACTCAAACTCTGTCCTTTGTGACCTTGATCCTTATCACCAACCAATAGCCTTGCTGATTGAAGAAGAATTCCTGTCTGCCTGAATTCTTGAGTGTGTTATACCACTCTGATCCCTTTTTCCGACCATACTGGTCTTGATCTCTCCTTGATCATCTTTCTGGAACCAATAACGTTTGATTGAAGAGGTTTTATTAAGCTTAAAACCTGGAGTGTTATACCTCCCTTCTTCTTTGAGGTTGAATTTCGCCACGCTATTCTTGAGTTCCTTGAGAAGTGTTGGGATATTCTTGCTCAAATTCGTTATTGATTTGCTTCTAGAGCTTCATAAACAAATTGCTTCTGTTTTGTTCAGCCTCCCACAGTTATCTGGTACCCTTCAAGCGCTTGATTGCGGAGAGTTGGGCAGGTTCATTGAGAACCTGGAGGTTGGTTGGGATTGAGTTGATCTTTCCTAATCAACTGCTGACGACCAGAGTTATTAGCTTGTGGGTGTTGTTACTTACAACTGCCTTGTTCTATTGAACTCTGAACAAACCTTGAATTATTTGTTCAAGTCTTTCCCTGCACCATCTTGTCTCAGATAGTGTTGTTTCCATTGCTACCGACAACTCTTATCCTCTTCTCTTAGTTTGATTTCTCATCCATAAGGTTCTGGACCTTGATTCCGGTTACATTTAAATATTATTGTAACTCCTAGGAGGGCAGCCTAAACAGCACCTTTCCCCTCCACAGAACTGCCACGGCTTAGCACTGTTTGGAGTCTTACACCGAATAAATTATGGCCAACTTATACCCAACCAGTTATCACAACCCTGTGGAATATATATGAAAATTCATTGGAAAATCCCAAAAAAATACCAGTGAAAGCCTACTCCAATACTTAGAACATAAATATGCAGGATGCTGTGCAACCAGTTCAACCAAATCAACTTTGCAAAAATATAGAAATACATATACAGGAGGCTGTGCAATTAATTCAACCTATTGTCAGCTCTCTGATACCAGGAACCTTGCATTCCTTTAGCTACAGAGAGTGATAAAAGAACTTGGAGCAATAATATTCCAAATAATATACACTTTAAAGCTCCAATAATGGTATGGTAAGAGCAAGTGCAAGGTTTATTTGGTTTGGTTATAAATATTTTAAATATAATATAAAAAGAGGGGCCACAGTATTATACTACTGGGGATCTTTACAGACTAGCAACCTCTCTTCAAGGGGCCTCCTTAGGCAGTTTAAGAACCTTGGAATAAATATGGGTGCCTTAGAAAGGACTTATTCCACTAATGGCCGGGCTTAACAGCACAAGTGGCCTAGACAGGAAGGGAAACACTCACTCTGAGCACTTGACCACGAAAATCCTGGAATAATTGGAAGGGTTTCAGAGCAGATGGGGTTGATTGCTTGACTAAACTTCAATGGTTGATTGGTTAATAAAGGTAAATAATACTACTACAGACTAAGTCATAAATCACTTGCTTATCTTCATATAAGCACTTGATTAACAATGACACCGTGTCTGATTGATAATAAATAATTCCTGATAACTGATTAACTGATTGGAAACAGAAGGGCAAAAAGAGCCTGTTTAAATATTCTTTTTTGGGTGCTTGAGGGCCTCTAGAAGGAGTACTAGCCATGGGCTGAGGCTAGGGGGGCAATCAGGGCAAGATTGGCACGTCCTCAAGGTGCTGTCAGCCTGCTGGCCTTAGATCTGTCAAGGAACAGCTCCTTTTTAGCTGCAGGATCTGTTAATCAATAGATTAGTCATTTTGCTGATCCTGCACTGATCCTCAATTTGTACAGCAAGTACTGGTCCAAAGCGAGCAGACGTAGATTTTTATTGATTTTCCATCCTCTGCTGATCCTGTATGTAATTTTTAATAATTTTTACGATCACTCCTTATGTAGTTTTGTGGTCTTTGAAGGTTCTGATCAACTTATTTCGTGGTGAGTCTGGATCTTTATTTAATTAATAAAAAATACTAAAAATTAGTTACTAACTAATTTTAATTGATTTTTAAGGTTTTTGAACCATAATCTATGCTCGTGTGGTAGCTTTACATATGTAGTGTAGATCCTACTATATTGTAGCTTCTCTGAGCGGTACCTGGATGTCATAGGAGGCGCGGGGATCAGTCCATTCAAATGCGCGCGGGGACTGATCCGCTGCTCAGATGTGCGCGGGGGACTGTACCGCTGCGCGCGTGACTAGGTCACAGGATTACCTGCGCGGGAGTTCAGCGCTGTAGGGACGCGGGGCTGCGTGCGGGAGTTGGCGTACGCGGGAGTCCAACGCTGTAGGGACGCGGGGCTGCGTGCGGGAATTGTGACAAAACACAATTTCCCGTGTAACTCCTAAACTACACACAACACCTGGATTTCGACTGAAATTTAGGTGTGAAACCTATACATGACATATCATGTGAAATATTAAAATGGCTAAAAGGTGCCATACTGGTGCCGTGGTCATTTACCATTTTCTATTGAATTAATTAAAATATATAAGGAGTAAGAATTCAAGGGTGGGGTCAGTGAGTGACCCTACCTTATTTTGGGTGGGGAATTCATTTCTGCAATAATATTTATGGATTTCCTACTCCTTTATTTTATAATAATCTTATTTATTCATTTATCTTTGTTCCTTTTAATTTTGTTAATATTATTATTGTTGTTGCTTTGTCAGGTTGCTCTGTGCTAAGTAGCAGGCTGACATTCCCCCACTCCAAGATATGACTATATCTGAGAAAAAATTTTTGGGGCTCAGTGTCTTTTACTGGCTCTGTAGTTTCTCAGGTGTATAGGTCCATCTGGAATGTTGTTTTCAGGTAGCCATTCATCTTTATCAGCTGATTCTCCTTTGTATCTGACTAAGTAAAGTCTAACATCTTTTCCTTGGATCCTTTCTTTTTTATCTTTAAGGATTTTACTAACTTTTCCTTTGTCCTTCTCAGGCTCATCTAAGACTGGTATTTCAAGTGAAGGGGTCTTTTCTCCTTCTCTGGGATGGTAGTGTTTGACAAGGCTAACTGGGAAGACTGGGTGTTTCCTAGAGAGTTCATTACTGAGGATGACTTCTACGGCATTCTTACCATGGAGTTTCTTGATAGTGAAAGGCCCAACAAAGGCTGGTCTGAGTTTTCTGTTTCCAGCCAAGTTATTGAAATTGGCGGTTGAAATTAGAACTTGATCTCCTATTCTGAAATCAGGTTCTTTGTGAGTTTTATCCCACCTCTTTTGGTTGTATTCAACAGCATCTTGTACACACTTAGCAGCGTGCTTGTTTGCCATATCTATCATGTTTTTGAAGTCCAGTGATGTTGGATGGATATTAGTCAACTCCTGATTGAGGTTATCTTTTGGCAATTTGGGGATCCATCCTCTTTCCAGTATGTAAGGAGCTTCTTTGGTAGTAGAGTGTTTACTACTGTTATAGGCCATCTCTAGTGCAGGTAAAAGGCTAACCCAGTCATGGCAATATCTGTCTGTATTTTTTTACTCCATCCCAAAGCAACAGAACCTTCTGAGCATATCCTCTAGAGTCTGGATCATTCTTTCAGCTAATCCATCTGTCTGAGGGTGATAAGCTGTAGAAAAGGCTAAGGTAGTTCCTAACATATCATGGAGGTTTCTCCAGAATTCAGACGTGAATTTGGGGTCTCTATCACTGATAATAATCTTAGGAATTCCTACATCAGCAATTAGTCTGTTCCAGAAGAGTAAGGCTACTTCCATAGCTGTGTCTTCCTTATGGTTAGGTAGAAACTTGGCTTTCTTAGAAAATCTGTCTACAATAACCAGGACTGAGTTGTAAGAGTAAGCTCCACCAGGGGGCAGTCCTGTTACAAAGTCCATGTTGATAACTTCCCATCTTTTCCTGGGCTCAGCTATCCTTTGGAGTAGTCCAAACCTTTTTTCAGTGGTCCTGTTGGACTTCTGACAGATTTCACAGCTTGAAACATACTTGATAGTGGAGTCTCTCCAGTTGATCCACCAGGCAATCTGCTTTACTTTATCTAGGGTTCTATCAATAGACAGGTGACCCAAAGAGCAATTATCATGACATTCAGCTAAAACAAGTTTGATATGCTCTGCTTTGGTCAAGACTATAACACTAGAGTGTTTATGCCGGTAATATACTATCCCATCCCACAGTGTTAATTTTCCTTCTTTATAGGACTTCAGCAGGGGTTCAGGTAAACTGTTTATGAGTTCAGATGGAGGTGAAGTACTTTCTATGATGTTAATCAAATTCTTCATGCCAGAGTTGTATGCTTCTCTGATGGAGCTGAACAGTGATTCATCTAGTTCACATATGTGAATTCCTATGATGGGGGCTTCAAGATTAAATAGGTTAATGTTTAGTATAGGAAATATATCATGATCTTCTGGGTCATGAGCAGGATTGCTAGTATCATTTGGTAGAGCATTTCTGCTAAGACTGTCAGCATTCTGATGTTTAACTCCAGCTTGGTGGACTATTGTCATCTGACCTCTGTACTGTTGTATGGCTATCTGCCATCTTAACATATGCCTGCTAGGAGTTTTCATGTTCATGAGAGTTCTAACAGCATTGCCATCAGTGATCACCACAAAATTTGTACCTTCCAAATAATAGTGGAGTTTTTCTAATGCCCATACTAGATCAAGGCATTCCATTTGGCTGGCACCATATCTCTTTTCAGTATCTTTGACTTGTCTAGATATGAAGAGTATAGGTTTCTCTACTGGTTTATCTTCTTCTATTACTTCTTGGTGTAATGCAGCTCCTAATCCTTCCATGCTAGCATCTATGTAAAGTTTGAAAGGTTTAGAATAATCTGGTTGTATCAACACTGGGGCAGTAGTCATAGCTACTTTGAGTTCCTCATAATTCTTCAATCTTTCATGAGTCATTTCGAACAAAGTGTTGTTGTTGCAGATCTCATATAAACACTTGGTGAGGTTAGCAAATTTAGGTACGTACTTCCTGTAATAGCTGCAGAAGCTTATAAAGGATAAGAGTTCCGTTTTGTTCTGGGGCATAGGTCTGTTCATTACTGCGGCTATCTTACTTTGGTCAGCAGTTAAAGTTAGTCCAGAAACAATGTGTCCTAGAGCTTTGAGTTCTCCGTATCCAAAGTTGCACTTTTTCATAGATACTTTTAATCCTACTGTGGCAATTGTTTTAAGCACTAGCCTTACTTTATCCATGTGAGTATCCCAATCGTCTGAATAAATGATAACATCATCTATGTATACCATCATCCAACCTTGTCTGATGAACATTCCTAAGACTGTATCCATCATTCTTTGGAAGTGGGAAGGAGCATTTTTAATACCAAATGGCATTCTGAGATACTCATATATGCCTAAATGACATATAATTCTCATAAATTTCCTACTATCCGGACTGATAGGTATTTGGTGAAAGCCTTTCAACATGTCCATAGTAGTAATGAACTTAGCTTTAGAAAGATTATGTAGAGAGTGGTCAATCCTTGGGATAGGATAATAGTCAGCTTGGGTGTAGTTGTTGAGCATTCTAAAGTCTCCAACCATCCTAGACTTATCATTGTGCCAGGTCATTATCACGGGGGTAGTTACGTCTACTTGCTCATTATGCCCTACTTTCCGTAAGACTTGTAAGTCCACTAGTTCTTGGATGTGGCTTTCTAGAGCAGTCCTAGATTTTGGACTAGAAGGGTAAGCTGGTCTCCTGAGGTTAGGAGGGTAAGGAGGCTTAATAGTCAAAGTTAAGACCATATCATGACCTTTAATATTACCAATGGGATGGTCTTTAGTGCAAAAAGAATTCTGGTTCTCAAAGCATGCTTGGAGAATATCTCTTTTCTGGTTTTCACTAAGCTGGGAATTCAAGGCAGCTTGGGAAAAGTATTCCTGGTTAAAAGTTTCTAAGTGTCTCTCATAAGTGGAATCAGTAGCTTTAGCATTGACATGGCATATTTGGAACTTCTTGTTCCAATCTCCTCCTATAGTGAAATATCTCCCTTTACTCTGGAAGACATCTATCCCGTACAGGCAAAGAGAATCATTTCCTATAATAAAATAATCACATACTCCATTTTGAAGTACTACAAATTCAATCTTTATCTTGATTGATCCTTTAGAGTGGGGGAGTACAATTTCTGTTGGCCATACTCCAATAGCATTGAGAGGTGAGTTACAGCTGCTGAACTTAGCTCGAGGTACAGGTAGTAAGTTTTTCTTCCAGTTGGAATCCTGTTTATCTAAGTAGTCAGTTCCAACACAAGAGCAGAAGGCTCCACTGTCTAGAAGTAATTTTACGGGGGAACCTTGTATCAAGCCAGTGGCATAACAAGTTTTACCACCTGTGTACCCTTTTCCAATAGAAGGTTTAAGGGTTAATGTCTTAGCTTCAGAAACATGTTGGATTTTCATGTTGGGTGTCCATTTTTGAGGCAAATTGCTATCTTCATTAACAGGGTTAATATCTAGGGAAGATTCTATGTTACCTTCGATGACATTAATGGGATTAGTGATAATTAGGTCACACTCAGAGATGGAACCATCAGTGTCATCTAGTTGGGGGTCAGGATTAGTGTCATCCTCTTCTCCTTCAATAGGATTAATCTTTCTCCTGGTTAAAGGACAGTCAGGTCTTACATGCCCTGTTTGGTTGCAATTCCAACATGTCTTTTCTTTGGTCACCAAAGTATTCTTGGCTTCTGAGTTGATAGGTAGAGGTTCTTTATTCTTGTTATTATAATCGTCCTTATTCCTAGTAGTTGGTTCTCTGGGTTTATTAAGCTTTTTGTCTAAGCCATTCATGTCAATAGTTTCTTCTAATACTCCTATGAGAGTGGAAAGGTCAGAGTTCATGGGCATTCTGCATCTTACGCTATGGTTAAGTTGTCCTGGACATAGGTTGAGGAGTCTTTCATTGACTTCTTCTTTATCAGCATTTGGGTAGAAGCAGTCTAGTCTTCTCTTCTGGTCAAGGCACCATTTGTGAGGTTTGTCCTTAGATGGATCAAACAAGGAAGTTTCAAAAGTCTTCATCATTTTTCTTTTCCAAATTCTGGTACCAAATTGTTCCTTAATCAAGTCTTTCCACGAATTCCATGTCAAAGATCCTACCTCTTCTCTCTTATTGATGAACCAGTCAAGGGCTACTCCTTCAAACAGTCTAGGTAGTCTTACTACGGCTATGTTATCAGGAAGTTCATAAGAGGCCAGAGTATAGTCAATAAACTTAATAAAACTGACATGATTGTATTCTCCTTCTCCGGAGAATTTAGGCCACTCAGTGATAGGGGGAAGTAATTTTAATGCTTGTTCTACGTCAGGAGTGGGACTAGGTCTGAAAGATTCATGCCTTGTTAGTCTTGGTCTAGAAGGTAGTTGGGGCGTACTGTGGTACCTGGAAGGTCTGATTTCATCAGAATCTGCAATGGGTTGAGATAAGTTTATCTTTAGATCTCTGAGATCATTCTTAATCATACCTAATTCCAGGTCAAGTTTGTTACTTAATGAATCAATTTTATTAATAATATGAGTAGGTGAAGTGTGGTCTGTTTTATTTATACCTTCTTTGATTTGTTCAATAGATAGAAGAATTTCTTCTTGGATAGCTGAAGTATTGTTTTCTAGGTAATTCATTAGTTCTCCCTTACTCAAACTAATGCTGTCTCTTATTTGTTTTACCTCTAACTCATTAATTTTGATCAAGTTGGATTGGGATTGCATGACTTTACCAAAATTGGTATTTACTTTATCCAATTGCTCATATACTTTATCAAAACATTTGCCAATGATATCAAAGTTATGAGAAACATTTATGGAAAAAAAGTTGAAAGTTTCTACATCTAATTGTGGTACACTTTCTTCCATTTTCTTGCCAAAGATATTATATTGTCCCACTCTTTGGGACTCTTTAATTTCTGATGGGCTAGAGATCTCTTCTTCCTGTTTTTGTTGTTTCTTCTTAAGGAAACTAATTGGTCCCAAGGATTCCAATTCTTCACGTAACCTTCTACTTCTCTCTTGGGAATCAATTTTTGGAGAGTTATTTGAGTCTTCTTTGCCAAAGATATGGCTTTTCTCATACCCTGCTGGTCTTCCTGGGTCTGAGCCTGTTTGAACAGTTCCCAATGACCCATGTGTTCTTTCACCAATACCTTTATTTTGTCCTCCTTGGAGGAGTCCGGCTGGGGTGGCGTAGGTGGAACGGTATCCTCCTGGGATTTCACGTTCAACAAGGGACGGCTCTCCAACGGTGAGTTGGTCGAGTCGGCGGCCGCGGTCGTTGTCACGGTCGCTCGGATTGGAGCAATCACTGGCTCGATCCGCATTGCGTTCGCGACTGGCATCCTTGCGCACACGGGTTCCTCCGGGCAAAGATCCATATGACGGGGCGCGTCCACTGGCGTGGGTGTTGCGTCTTTTTTGATGCATTTTTAAAGATTATGTAAGTTTTCGTCAAAACTTTGTAAAAAAAATCAAAAAAAATAATTTTTTTGAGTAATTTTTTTTTTAAAAAATATATGTCTTACTTATATGAAGGTTTAAAGGCACTAAGTCCTTGTTGGGGTCAGGACCGTCCTTGGAGGGTAACCAACGGGATCTGAGTGGGTTCCAATCAAATCTTGGGACAAATCCAAGGGTCCACAGTCTGGGACGTCCTCTAAGAGGTCTTGGTCAATAAGATCACCAAAGACAAAGTCCACTAGAAAGGATAAAATAATAAAAAAATATAAGTTATATATTTATTTATTCTATAATAATTTTTTTATAATTTTCGAGTTTTTGTGATTTTTTATAAAAAAATAAAAAGGAGATCAAAGCTCACTTTTATAATTTGGATACAGTCTCTTAAAAGCAGAAAGCTTTCTTTGATAGATTTTCCACTCTTTGTGCTGTCTTAACAAGGAGTTAAAATTAATAGTTCTTTCTAACTCTTGTTCCTTTTCTTTTAAGATTTGTTGTCTATAATAAAGAAGTCTCTCTTGTTTTTGTTCAGGAGTTATAACAACAGGCACAAAGTTACGTAATTTTTCTTCTTTTTTCTGTTTAAGAAGATTCAAATAATAATTGATCAATTCTCCGTTGGTTTTTAAATCCACTGGATAAATCAAAAGATAAAGATAAATAATAAGTATTTCTACTTATATATATAGTTTTTTTTAAATATAAATAACTGGTCCAGGAGATAATTAATTAAACAATTAATTATTGAGGATATTTCCCGGCCAGACCCCCAGTTGTCAGCTCTCTGATACCAGGAACCTTGCAGTCCTTTAGCTAAAGAGAGTGATAAAAGAACTTGGAGCAATAATATTCCAAAGAATATACACTTTAAAGCTCCAATAATGGTATGGTAAGAGCAAGTGCAAGGTTTATTTGGTTTGGTTATAAATATTTTAAATATAATATAAAAAGAGGGGCCACAGTATTATACTACTGGGGATCTTTACAGACTAGCAACCTCTCTTCAAGGGGCCTCCTTAGGCAGTTTAAGAACCTTGGAATAAATATGGGTGCCTTAGAAAGGACTTATTCCACTAATGGCCGGGCTTAACAGCACAAGTGGCCTAGACAGGAAGGGAAACACTCACTCTGAGCACTTGACCACGAAAATCCTGGAATAATTGGAAGGGTTTCAGAGCAGATGGGGTTGATTGCTTGACTAAACTTCAATGGTTGATTGGTTAATAAAGGTAAATAATACTACTACAGACTAAGTCATAAATCACTTGCTTATCTTCATATAAGCACTTGATTAACAATGACACCGTGTCTGATTGATAATAAATAATTCCTGATAACTGATTAACTGATTGGAAACAGAAGGGCAAAAAGAGCCTGTTTAAATATTCTTTTTTGGGTGCTTGAGGGCCTCTAGAAGGAGTACTAGCCATGGGCTGAGGCTAGGGGGGCAATCAGGGCAAGATTGGCACGTCCTCAAGGTGCTGTTAGCCTGCTGGCCTTAGATCTGTCAAGGAACAGCTCCTTTTTAGCTGCAGGATCTGTTAATCAATAGATTAGTCATTTTGCTGATCCTGCACTGATCCTCAATTTGTACAGCAAGTACTGGTCCAAAGTGAGCAGACGTAGATTTTTATTGATTTTCCATCCTCTGCTGATCCTGTATGTAATTTTTAATAATTTTTACGACCACTCCTTATGTAGTTTTGTGGTCTTTGAAGGTTCTGATCAACTTATTTCGTGGTGAGTCTGGATCTTTATTTAATTAATAAAAAATACTAAAAATTAGTTACTAACTAATTTTAATTGATTTTTAAGGTTTTTGAACCATAATCTATGCTCGTGTGGTAGCTTTACATATGTAGTGTAGATCCTACTATATTGTAGCTTCTCTGAGCGGTACCTGGATGTCATAGGAGGCGCGGGGATCAGTCCATTCAAATGCGCGCGGGGACTGATCCGCTGCTCAGATGCGCGCGGGGGACTGTACCGCTGCGCGCGTGACTAGGTCACAGGATTACCTGCGCGGGAATTCAGTTGCGCGGGAGTTCAGCGCTGTAGGGACACGGGGCTGCGTGCGGGAGTTGGCGTACGCGGGAGTCCAACGCTGTAGGGACGCGGGGCTGCGTGCGGGAATTGTGACAAAACACAATTTCCCGTGTAACTCCTAAACTACACACAACACCTGGATTTTGACTGAAATTTAGGTGTGAAACCTATACATGACATATCATGTGAAATATTAAAATGGCTAAAAGGTGCCATACTGGTGCCGTGGTCATTTACCATTTTGTATTAAATTAATTAAAAAATATAAGGAGTAAGAATTCAAGGGTGGGGTCAGTGAGTGACCCTACCTCATTTTGGGTGGGAAATCCATTTCTGCAATAATATTTATGGATTTCCTACTCCTTTATTTTATAATAATTTTATTTATTCATTTATCTTTGTTCCTTTTAATTTTGTTAATATTATTATTGTTGTTGCTTTGTCAGGTTGCTCTGTGCTAAGTAGCAGGCTGACACCTATCACCTCATCAAGCATACTGAAATAAATATTCAGGAGGCAGTGAAACAGGTTCAAACCAATCACTTCATCAAGAATAAAGAAATAAATATCCAGGAGGCTGTGAAATCAATTCAAACTATCTCCTCATCAAGCATACATAAATAAATATTCAGGTGGAAGTGCAACCAGTTCAACCAATCAACTCATCAAGAATACAGAGGTACCATATTCAAAGTGCTTTGCAACAAATAAACCACCCAAATCACCTCATCTTTATACACAGCAATATTTGCAAGGCTGTTCAGGCATGAAAATCCTTTACAACCTTTTATTTCCAAACAGAAGAAATAACTCATGTAGCTGTACAAACCTTTTCCAACAAGCAGAAATGAATCATGTAACTGTAAATCACTGTTGCTCACCAGGACAGGGGGAGCCTCAGGGGCAGCCTTGAGCACCCCCTGAGGCAGTATTTTTCTAATTAAGGAGGGCCTCTCTGCCCTATCCAAGTTGTTTCTTCATGCCTACCAGTGCATCAATACTCAACCATCATTCCTCCCAGGTCCCAGACCTCAGAGGCCCCTCATCACTTGTCTTTCATCTACTTATCCAACTGTGGTACTCACCCAGATAAGCCTATAAGTAAGAAAATTCTAAAATAAATAGGAAATCATAAAATAGATTAAAAACCCCTCCTTGATTCCTATCCTGAACCATCCCTTTGATAAAACCTTGAAACCTTTAGCAATTGGAATATTGTTTAAGATAAAATATATCTTATAAAAACTTGGGTGAAACCTTACCAATTATCCAAAAAATATGGTTTATTCTTAAAAACCCCTACCACTAAAATTTAATAATCAATCTAGGTCTGCTCTGAGACCTATTGTACATCTCACAGAAACCAGCCATTAATTTAAATAAATTATTTTGCAGACTTACTATGGTAATGGAATGGCAGGCAATTCAAAACCAACCTTAGTTTTTTTTAATACTCTAAAATGATTAGAAGTAAAAATCAATTCCCCTTCAAAGAATTCCAGAAAGCTATTTTCTGAATTTTTTATTTAATATTTCATGAGATTCTCTAAACCAGGGCCACTGGAAGGGCTTCCAAAAAAGAATCAAAGATGTACTCTCAGCCCTTTCCAATCCATGGAGGAGCAATATCAAAGCCCTAAAAAATAAAGGCTCCATAGGAAATCTCCAGTGTATAAAAGGAAGTAATCCCACACTCCCTAAATCATCATTAACTCCCTAACTGATTCATTCATTCATTCATTCATTTCCAAAATACTGAAGACCATCCAATATTCTAAAGATCCTTCCTTGAACTGCTACAAAAATCCCTATTTTACTTCAGAGATCAATCTCTAGAAATTTTGAAAAGAACCTGAATCACCTTAATCACCACTTTAACAAGCTCTTCTCCAAGCAAGTACAACTTACAGCAGGTAAAGTCATTAGAGCCTGCTTTCTAGCATTTTCTAATCCAGATCCATCATTTCCTCTACTTGAATAAATTATTTTATGTATTTCCCAATCATCTTATTTGCCTAGCTTTATCAAAACATTTATCACATTTCTGTTCTTTTTCTTTTATCATCACACTGTTAATTTATTTTTAAACTTTTATTTCCTCTCCTGAGCAAGAAATCTTGAAATTTTCAAACCATTTTCTCTGCAAACAAAAGTTAAACTTGGTTTCAAACACAACTCAAACACAAAAGTATTCAATTTTTTTTTGGAAATTTAAGCAATATTCTACTTCATATCCTCTATCAGGCCAGGATAACCAGGAGGAAAGCTGTACACCTAACTTCATTGAACCTATGAAGCAATAAAATTTTAGATTATAATCCAACAAATAGATAATGGTTAACTTTGCAATATCTTAAAAAAAAAATGGCTGGTCTGAAAGGTGACTCCAACACTTAAAGTTGAACCTAGCCCATTACTCACATTTGGTTCTCATATAATAATCTGGAAAAATCTGAGTTTAATTTTGCTACCACCTGAGAAAGAAAAAATTGGTTTTCAAATGATGAAAAACCATTCAAAACTTGAAATATTTTTTACCTGGGTAACAAAAATATTTCAGGTCAATTCATTTTTCAACCAAACCTTTGTCAACTTGTTTCAGAATGAAATTTTGATTTTTAAGTCACATATTATTCATAAAAAGATAAATTAAGTTATTAAACAGAGTTTAAAATTCCTTGTTGGATTTTTTAGAAATCTAGGATGCATTGAAGATCTTATAAAGACAATGGCTCAAGTTTGTATTAAATAATAGTGCTTGAAAATGGTCCTCATGTAAGTATTAGTAAATTAAACTTGTGGTGGAAGATAATAAATAAGAATAGATTATTCCAGGATCAACTGATTTTTTCAAGGGGCCAAGATGCATACAGAAAAGTGGTATCAGAACCAATCTTCAATTTCAATTGGGATGTGGTCAGCTGGTTGGTTTTTGGTTGATGAAAATCAAAGATTATTGAGTTATTGATCATTGGAAAACTTTAAAACTATCAGAAAGTTCCCAAAATAAAAATTCATAAAGATTATAACAATGGCCCAGGCTAAAATCATGCCTTAAAAATGAACCTTCTTTCAAAAAAGGTGTGATTTTAGAATTTGTCTTTTGCTAGAATCACACCTCTTTCAAAGAGTGGCCTGATTAGAGCAATGTTTGAACTTAATTCATGATTTCTGGTATTTTTTTCTGGCCCAGGAAGGCATGTAAACCTTAAAAATACATGCCAATATAAAAAATGCATGAAAATAGGCATTAAAGGTTTGGCATGCCTTTTTAAGGTTTACAGAGGTGCCTGGGGTGGTAAATGTGCATTTTCAGGAATTTTTGGTGCCCCCAAGCAAGGCCTTTAAACATTTATTGAGGCTTTTGGGGGCTAAATTAAGATCTACAGATGCCCTGTGGAGTCTGTCTTGGTTAAAATGTTTTGAATCTGGGCTAAAATTTTTTGAGAATTGTATTATGGACATCACTTGAGCTAATGTGACATTTAAAAATACTATAATATCAGTTTTTTTTGGAAATTAAAATCTGAGGGACTTTTGAGGAAAATTTTATGCATTGTGAGAAAACTAAGAAAAATGACAAAAATTCATTTTCTTCACCCAAAATGGAATTTTTCCAGTGGATCATTAATTAATGGGTAATGTTAAATTCATGGCTCTGTACACCGCTCCTTGAGTTGTGTACATGGCTCAATGGGCTGTGTGGCACCCTACATGGCTCAAATGGGCTGTGTGGCATGCTACATGCCTCAAATGGGCTGTGTGGCATGCTACACGTCCCATTTGAGTTGTACAGCATGCTAAACAACTAAAATCAAGTTGTGTAGGCTCCACTAAATAATAAATAATAAATAATAAATAATAAATAATAAATAATAAATAATAAATAATAAATAATAAATAATAAATAATAAATAATAAATAATAAATAATAAATAATAAATAATAAATAATAAATAATAAATAATAAATAATAAATAATAAATAATAAATAATAAATAATAAATAATAAATAATAAATAATAAATAATAGATAATAAATAATAAATAATAAATAATAAATAATAAATAATAAATAATAAATAATAAATAATAAATAATAAATAATAAATAATAAATAATAAATAATAAATAATAAATAATAAATAATAAATAATAAATAATAAATAATAAATAATAAATAATAAATAATAAATAATAAATAATAAATAATAAATAATAAATAATAAATAATAAATAATAAATAATAAATAATAAATAATAAATAATAAATAATAAATAATAAATAATAAATAATAAATAATAAATAATAAATAATAAATAATAAATAATAAATAATAAATAATAAATAATAAATAATAAATAATAAATAATAAATAATAAATAATAAATAATAAATAATAAATAATAAATAATAAATAATAAATAATAAATAATAAATAATAAATAATAAATAATAAATAATAAATAATAAATAATAAATAATAAATAATAAATAATAAATAATAAATAATAAATAATAAATAATAAATAATAAATAATAAATAATAAATAATAAATAATAAATAATAAATAATAAATAATAAATAATAAATAATAAATAATAAATAATAAATAATAAATAATAAATAATAAATAATAAATAAAAATAAATAAAATAAATAAATAATAAATAATAAATAATAAATAATAAATAATAAATAATAAATAATAAATAATAAATAATAAATAATAAATAATAAATAATAAATAATAAATAATAAATAATAAATAATAAATAATAAATAATAAATAATAAATAATAAATAATAAATAATAAATAATAAATAATAAATAATAAATAATAAATAATAAATAATAAATAATAAATAATAAATAATAAATAATAAATAATAAATAATAAATAATAAATAATAAATAATAAATAATAAATAATAAATAATAAATAATAAATAATAAATAATAAATAATAAATAATAAATAATAAATAATAAATAATAAATAATAAATAATAAATAAATAATAAATAATAAATAATAAATATTAAATAATAAATAATAAATAATAAATAATAAATAATAAATAATAAGTAATAATAAATAGTAAATGATAAATTATAAATTATATGGAGTAGTTTATGGGCCCCCACGCTTTGAGGGGCCCTACACAACTCCCACAGGTCATGTCGGGCCCTACACGGCTCCCACACAACTGGAGCCGTGAATTTACCATCACCCTTAATTAATTTGCACTCAAAATAAAAGAAACTTAGAAATATATTACATATACCTATTGGATGAGGAGAATGTATATATCATTGAATATTCTAACAAAAATATCATCAATTACAAAAATAATTCTTAAAATTATGAAAAACAGATTTATTTGAAGAAAATTGAAGATTTCTGATGGAATTCATATACCTTTGTACCAAACAGGAAAAAATAAGCAAATTTCAAATCCACAACCTCAAAACCCCCCTTCATGACCTAAAAAGGGTTGCGTGGCGTGACTTGCAACCCACTTTGGGTTGTAAATGGCCTCTTGCAACCTGTTGCAGTCATGAACAGCTGTTTGCAACCACGCTCAGTTGTGAACAGCTGCTCACAATGCAATTTAGAGTTGTGAGTGGCCATTCACAACCTATTTGCAGAAAAAAAATTTTTTTGAAAAAAAGAAGAGACATTGAAAAAAAAATAAATATAAATTAATAAATATTAATAAAAATAAGGCCAAAAATAAATAAATTAAAGATAAATAAAAATATGGTGTTAGTTTTTTCATGCCCCCAAACCTGAAAAACACATGGTTTGGAAGTCCCCTACCTACTTGTTAAACCTGGAAAAAACATGATTTTTGGGGGTTGTCAAAAAAGTTCCATTTCTTCCACCATGGAAAAGTAATTGTCCTTGATCAATCTGATCACAAATCCCTGGTTGCAATAATTGAATTTGTGACCTTGGATAAACTCTCAGAACATGATAAGAAGGACATCAACTTTGTCACCACTTTCCTTCATGGTTAAAAAAAATTTGTCAACCCAGTTGGTCCTTCAAGATCTTGGGGTGGAAAAATGTGGGCAGTTGGATGGCAAAAATCAATGCACCCTTTGGAGTTATTTGGACTTTATGTGAAGAAATCATCTATTAGATCTTCTCCTCAAGAGTATGCTTTCCTCAACCTTAAGGCTGACAAAGTATCCCAAATTCTAGGACAAATGTTTTGCAATTTGGCCAAGCTTTACTTTTAATCAAACCGTTAAACCATGAAGGACAACAACATCCTATCTTTCTCTTTGTTGGAATTTGTTTCCAATCCTACAACTTTTGATTGCTCCCCACACATCACTTTCACCTTGGATTCTTTTTACAACTCTCCTCATATCAACAAATGCAACATCTCTGGCTACTCCTTTTTAATCGTGGTTCCAACCAAGAAATCAAATGGTCTACTTATTGAAAATATGGACAAATATCAAGTATTGGATGGCCAATTTTTTTTCCTGACCTTGGCTTTGGAATTGATTTCAAGCAAAAAGGTATAGTCAAAATGGTTTGGGTAGCTAATAAGTACAAGAACTGTACCTTTCCTGCTGTGGGCACAGCAACCCATACCAGAATGGCCATGTCACTTCAAATTAATAAAACATATAGAAACACTTGTAGGGACTTGAATAATGGCCAAATTTACTCTAGAAAAAAATATAAATAAAAAAAAATCTGTATGCTGGTGGGGTTAAGAATACTCTCAAATGTTGTAATCAAAAATAATTTTTTTGTTTTTCTTTCACCCATGCAAATATATTTAAAATCCCAGCATTTAATTTACCTGCTGTATTTCATCTACTGTTCTACTGCTACCAATGCAATCCAAGGCTACTGATACCTTATCCTTTTTTTTGGTTGCAAGTTGTTCCATCTCCTTTCCCAGTTGTGCTTTCTGCCAATCCTTCTCATTTTCCTATTTTTGAAATCATAGCTCAGCCTGTTTCAACTTCCACTAAGCATCCCTTTTTTTTTGATGAGCCAAACTCTTGGCTTTCTGCTTTTGAAAATCCATGGCCAGTTGACAATCCCACTTTTTTTTTCAAACTCAAGTTTTTCAGATTCAATTTGTGATTTGACTGTTTTTTGCAGTGGAAAAGAAATGAGAATGATTTTGAAAGCAAGGATATTCAACCAATGGACTTACATGAATCTTGCTTCTCCATGATTTCTTTAAATCCCAAAAAAATGGAATTTTTTCTCCTCTTTTGATGAATCTTGGGGTTGATATTGATGGAATTGGAGGCCTTTTGCTTACCCTTGGAAGAGGAGGTTTGAGTCTGAAAGTTGTCACTAGTGTTTGAAGGCAATGTGGGAGGCCCCATTGGCTTGAGTTTTTGGCCATTCTGGAATGGATGAGCCTGTTTTTTTACAATCTAAATCAGTCAGGATTAACCAGAAAGAACAGAAAAGAGCTTGGTTCCTTACTTGAACCAATGTTGAGGGTAATGTAGACTGAGGAGTATCTTGTTCCGCATCAGCAAGGTTGATGAGATCTGCTAACCCAGGAAGAGAGAAATCCAAAGAAGGAGGGGAGTGGTCTAAGGTATGGTTTGACACATCAATCAACGGGGAAGTAGACTTGATTGGAGCTGATTGCATTTGAATATCCTCCTTGGCATTTGATGGGGGCCACTCTGTCAGCTGGCTACTATTCAGAACCAACTGACTAAAGACGCCAGAAATAAAAATGAATGAATAATAATAATGAATACAAAGATATGGAAATAATAAATTAAAAACAAAAATGAGATAAAAACCCTTAATGAGTAAGAAAAGTAGGAATATTATTGCAGAAATGGATTCCTGTTGCCAAATTAGGTAGGGTCACCCACTGGCACCACCCCCCAGTTCCTGCTCCTTCAGGTAGAACCGTGACACCCCTGTGTACTGTACCTCACATACACCCCACAGCCTTTTTCCACACCACATGGGGCCCAAAGAGCACCACCACAAGGTAGCAAAAAGCATGAGACTGCCCAAACAAACAGAAAGTTTGGAAAAATTGGGCCCTGCATCCTTTTGAGAGCTGTATCAAAGGTTGTCAGGGTCCCCTGTAATGGGACCTGTACAGAAGGTTTGGGCCCAAAAGAGTACACAATAGGTACAGTAGCATCCTGAGAGGGTACACTGAGGATACACAGAGGCCTAGCTTTGCGCTGACTAGCCCACAAGACACCTGACACCTATACAACCTCCTCTGTACCCTATACAAGGAAGACTGTATGTAACTAGTCACAACCACTGGCTTAATACCCAATTAAGTAGATTTAATTAGACTAATATTAGTTACTGTAGCACCCTGAGAGTGTGCAATGGGGATAAACAGTAGATTAGCTTTGTGCTAACTTGCTCACAATATACCAGGCACCCATACAACCTCCCCTGTACCCTGTACAATGTAGACTGTATGTAACTAGTCACAACCAGGGGCTCACTACTCAATTAAAGAAACCCCAATTAAGCAAATATGGAAAGAAGAGCCTCATACTTGAAATCAGCCCTCAGAAAGAATTCTCCTGAGCATGTGTTTAAGCCCCTGGCCTCAGGAGACCATGGCTTATATTTAAAAATATTAATTGAATACAACCTCTTTGGCTGATACAGTGAGATCATTAAGGGTACAGAAATGTGTACCAAGCCCCAAGTATGATGACATAAGACTCTCCATACTTCTGTAGTGGCTATAGAAGGTCAACACAAACACACCAATGGTCCCTTAGCCTCAGCATTAGCCTTGTTCACTATATTTTATTAATTGAATACTACTTCTTTGGCTGATACAGTGAGGTCATTCAGGGTACAGAAATGTGTATCAAGCCCCAAGCATGATGACATAGGGCTTCCTGTACCTCTGTAGTGACCAGGGTAGGTCTACACAAACACACTGATGGCTCCCTGGCCTCAATACTAGTCTGGGTCACCCTCCTTTGGTTGGTAAAAAGACTGCACCATGAGGGGACCCAAAATGATATAAATAAAGCATCCTCCCCCAGCCATTTCTGACTGATTCATCCAGTTATATAGTCATGATTACTTCAGATATTTTCTTCCTCAAAGAATCAAACCCTTATAAGAAATAAGTGTGTGATCCTGGACCACTTTCTGATAAAATTATAGGCAAAACTCTTGAATCCTTATTTTTGGCCAAAATCAGCATCCAGCCATTCAGCCTGCCCCAGCATCAGCTTCCAGCACCCTGAATCCCTGCATATTGGCCCATCCATCAAGAATAAGTCCGGATCTAGGCCTAGTAAGTGATCCTGCTGACTTATATCCCTTTTTTAGGTTCTGCATAACCCAAACCCTAAGGAAATTACACACAACCTTCTTGAAAGGAGTCCTTGTAAACCCCACAGGCACCAAAAATTGAATCTATATTGTCCTTAACAGACATATACCTGTGTTCTGGAGGGCTCAACAACCCCATTGAGTTCTTGGCCCCTCCTTTTAAATTTATTTTTTTATATATATAAATAAATTTAACCCTTTCAGCCAAAATATATCTCTGGCATTTTTCGACCTTTTTGCTCTAAATTTTCTATCACCTCTAGTAGCTAGAAGGAGCTAGGTCCTTGGCATCTGGGAGGCTGACACACTCCAAGGCAAAGGTTTCTTCAGGATCACCATTTCTAGGCTAAGCATCCCCAGCCAAGTCCTCAGCATGGACTGAATTGGATTGTTGGGCATCAAAAGCGGCTAAAGGGGTGATGTTGGCCTTCTTTCCAAAGATTTCATCCATTTTAATATAAAAAGGAAAAATGGAGTCCAACTTATCAACCACCAAGTTGATTCCCTTGGCTTTGTCAGAGCTGGTGATACCAAAGCCAGTGGAGATTGACATGGAGTGGGCCTTTTTGTACTTGGCTTGATAATTCTTGAATTGCTCCCTCATCTGTTTGGATGACAGATCCAGCCTACCTTTTGTTTTGTTCTTGAGTTCATTGGAGATCAGGAGATAACCATGGACCTTAAAGGATGGAGGTTGGCCAAAACATGTTTCATTGTCTGATCCAAAGCAGGCATCATAGTTGGAGGGAATTTTGAGCCAGTTGGCCAGGATGATGTGATCAGCTCTCTTGAGCTGACTTGAGCCCTTGGAAGCTGATGGGGGAGGATTGTTTTTGTGGAGTTCCTTGGCAATGTTTGCTTTGGTGTGTTGGACTTTTGTGTGGACTTGCGGGGGGAGTTTTGCTGAGGGGCCATTTGGAAAGAGTAAGGGTGATAAGGTGAGAAGAGGTATAAAGTGACAAGCAAGATAAAGTGATGATAGATATGAGGGGATGAGAGTGATAAAGTGACAAGAGCAATAAAACAATGATTGGATTCTTTGGATGAGGTTGGAGGTACAAGTTCTTGTTGGAGGTAGAGTGATGAGAGCAATGAAGCAATGAGAGCAATAAAGTGGTGAGTGATCAAGTGATGAGGGTGATAAATTGATGAGAGTGATGATGAGAGTGATAAAGTGATCAGAGTGGTGAATCTTTTTATGATGAGGATGGAGGTAAAAAAATTTGTGATGAGGTCAGAGGTAGAAGGAGGTGGGAAGCCAGGGGTGGATGACGTGGACAGGTGGCGGAAGCCCTTAAATACTTTATTTGAAAAAAAACCACTTATTTCATGTTAAGTTTGACACATCTGATGTGAAACAAGTGGGTTTTTTTGATTTTCCATGGTGGGTTTGAAATGGCAGATTTGGGTTGAAACCCACCATTAAAAAATGGTGGGTTTGGTTAAATTTGGTACTCCCTAATATTTCTGATGCAATATTGATAAATGTTTACCTGATTTAAAGAATGATTTAAACATGCTTCACATAAATTTCATGATTCATGAAAGAGGAACTCAAATATTTTCAAAAATTTCAACAATAAATTTGTCAAGTATGAGAGAAATATGGAAAATTGATTTCCTTTTATTCAGAAAAATTGTTCCAAGACATCTACTCTTCTTATTTCTGTAATTCTTATTTTTTTGTTGATATTTAAAGATATTTTGATTTATCTGAAAAACAAGGTACACATAGCATTTTGTTTTTGGAATTTTTTTGTATATTTTCTAAGATGGTATTTAAATTCCATCAGAAATATTAATTTTTATTCAAAGAGATGAATCTTTTTTATTACCATTATTATTATTGTACTTGGTGTATTGTTTTAGGGATATTTCAACATATCTGAATAAGCTTCAAAAAACAGTTGTATGTATCAGTTTCCTATGTTTTTTTTATGTTTGTAATAAGCTATTCAAATCACACTGCAAATATCAATCCTTATTCAATTAAATCAATTTTTGATATTTTTTTTTCTCTTTACTGGATGAAGTTTTTGTTAGAGTATTTTAATTTATTTGTATTCTAATCATTAAATAGGTATATATCACAATTTTTGATATTTTTCTATGTTTGTTGCAATGATGTTTACATTCCATCAGCAATTGTGAATCATCTTCAAATAAATTTGCTTTTCATATTTCTCATAATTTCTTTTTGTGATTGATGATATTTTTTTTTAAAATGCCATACTTTATCAATTTTATTCATCAAACAGGTAAATCTAGCATTTTTCAATGATTTGTTTTCTGTTTGGTACAACAGTAGTTATATTACACCTGAAATATTCCATTTTTTGTAAAGAAAATGAGTTTTGATCATTTTTCTTATTTTTATCACAACAGTTTCTTTTTCAAATTTGGCCTTGGACTTCAATTCCTGGAAAAGGATTGAAATCCACTGCATTTTGAAATATAACATCAACTGAATTGATGTCCATATCTGGATTTCCCCCAATATTCTCCCCCAGACAGACCTCACAGTGGGTCTGTGGGCCTTAACTTAGCTCCCCAAGGCCTCAATTAATACTTACAGGCCTTGGGGGGCCCAAAACATCCTCAAAAGGTGTGTTCTCCCATCCTAAACACCCTTTAAACCTTAAAAAGGTGTGCCAAGCCTTAAATGTCTATATTCACCCCTTTTTGCATTGGAATGTCTTTTTAAGTTTTAAACACCTTCCTGGAGTGGGAGAATAGGCCAGAAGGTGTTGATTCAGTAATTAAATTACCATGATCACCCCTTTCTTCAAAAGCAGCATGATTTTAGCAAAAAAGAAATGTGCTAAAATCACACCTTTTTTTAAAGATAGGTTTAGTAATTCTGAAGCTGTGATTTCAGCCTGGTCAAAAAATGTTTTGAATATCCTGGAAGAATAAGGTGATGATATATACTCATGATTTCTGAATGACAGGGTGACAATTGGCTGGAAAAGGTCCTTGATTTATACCTTTTTGGTGTGATCATGGAACTTGGGTATACCCATCCAATAATTCCCAAGCCTACTCCCAAGAACCCTCCTGGGGAATCTCCAGAGCCTTCTATTGTTGGCGGTTTTCTTGTGGTATAAAGCTCATTTCATCATATTAGGGGATTTTAAAGGTTTCTTTAATTATGTCTTGATAGAAACTAGTTTAAGGGGTAAGACTTCTTCCAAGAGCAATACTGGGGTCACCATTCTGTTATTGCAAGTCCTTGTTCCATCTTATCTTACAATCAGGCCATAAATTTAAAGCTTCAAGCAATACCTCCACCCATGTTTTGAACCAACACTCACAATTCACACTGCCTCAGACAATGCCCTGCCAATCCACCTTGCCCAACCACATTGAGACAAAAAAAAAGAAAGAAACTGTCCCAGCATGTCATAATAAAGACATTGTACTACTCTGAGCCACCCATTCAACACTTGGGGCCCAGGTTTTAGGGAAGCATTAGATATGGGATGGGTAGAGCAAGTAATAATGAAGGGAGGGATGGAAGGGGGGAGTCAGGATGAGAGAGGAGACGGCAGGGAGCAGTCAAGGAAGGACAAAGTCAAGGACATGACTCAATGGGAAGCAGATATTGATGTTGAGTAATCAGCATTTGTAGTAGCCATTCCTCAAGGTGACTGACACTTATACTTGCAAACTGATAGGCAAAGAAGTGCAGACTTACCAGACCAAATGCTCAAGCAAATGTTTTTTTCAGATCCAATTGACCAGTGCTCCACCCCTACATAGACATTGCCATTTGAGTGTTGGACACTCTTTGAATCTCCCGGTGGATGATGAGGTCTATAGAATGAATATATGCTTGGTGACATTCAAGCCCTGTTGATATCATCTTCTACTTCTATAAAAATATTGCTTTTTCGAGGGTCGGCAAATACCGGCCTCCTTGGGAGACCTCCCTCGAAAACTATTGAGTAGCCGGCATCGTTCTCCGCAATCTTAGCCGCAAGTTGGATGGGGGCCGTGAATCTACCTCACTCAAGCTTTCTTCGCCGCAAGTTGGATGGGGGGCCGTGCATCTACCTCACTCAAGCTTTCTTAGCCGCAAGTTGGATGGGGGGCCGTGCATCTACCTCACTCAAGCTTTTGCACCGGGCAAAAGGCTTCCCTCCCCCGATTTGGGGGCAATTATACACTAGTTTCAAATATTTTCCTTTCGTTTCCTCATTTGGGTTACCCCTGTGGGCTTTAACTGAGACAACCCCGACACCCAGCAAAATTCGGGATGACTCGTCTCTAGCAATTGAAAATTAAAGGCAACATCTCACAAGCCTAGTCTCCCCGGGTCTCATTTTGGTTGGTTCTTACACTCATGTCGTCAAGCTGACGCCCGATTCTCAATTGACTGATCACTGACCTCGTTGTGAGTCTGTAGACATGTGGCCGATCCAATCCTGTGCGTTTAATTTTAACGAGTCGTCTTGTTGAAGCCGGATCCGATCACTACGTATACTGGACTCAACCGCGAATCGATCTGAAAAGCAGCCGGCCTCGCGGTTTCTACCGATAAGAACAAAATCTTCAAGCAAAGCAAGATGAATATGGAAGGCGAGGGGGGCGTTCAGGAAGAGGTTGCAGTGGTGTGTCGCACATGTACCTCAAAAGTTGATCTTGAAAGATAACAAGGTTTGGGCAAGATTCAAATTTGACCACAAATAAGTGTGTCGCGAATTAGAGGCATATAAGCTAGGTGTTTGATTGCGTGAGGGGCATAATAGGCAGTTGTTCAACTAGTACATCGTTGGGAGCGCGAGAGTGAATGATCGGTTGGCGATTCCGAGTGATCGACGGCGCTGCCTTCCTTCCTTGATGATCGTAGAAGTCAGCGAACGATGTCTAGGATAGAATCTGCTACTAATCGACATTCGAACCAAAGGGGAGAAATTGGCAAGTCACGTTCACTTCATGCCTTAGCAGCTCGTTCGGCTGCGAGGGCTTTCTGAGTACCGTGTTTGGCAAACTTCTGGTTTCTATCATGATTCCAAAAAAATCGCACTCGGATTTAGTTCCCCCGTTGATCGAACAAAAGAAATGTTGTAAAGGATAGGAGGATCATTGGATAGATTTCGTACCTCCGAAATTTTGGATCAACCTAAAACAAAGGGCGAAGAAAAAAGCATCAAGCGAGCAATTATTCAGTTAGGTCCAGAGTGCAAGAAATGAGGAAAAAAACTTACACCTTTCAAAG
The DNA here is from genome assembly GCA_025617555.3 of Puccinia polysora. Lineage (NCBI taxonomy): Eukaryota > Fungi > Basidiomycota > Pucciniomycetes > Pucciniales > Pucciniaceae > Puccinia > Puccinia polysora. Next base: position 27,578,514 of record CM062645.1, read on the forward strand.
AAGGATACCGGCAAGACTTGGGTCGATGGATACCATTCTTGTGGGCTTTCTTGTTTTGATTGTGGCTAGAAGGGGTTCATGAGTAAGCATAAGTTTTGAGCAAACAGTAAAGATGAGGATAGAAATTAAGCATGGGGGTGGGGGGGCAGAAACCACGGGTGAGGGAGCTGAGTAGTTCTGAATGAAGGCTTCAATACGAACTTAGTATGGTTCTTTGATTTGGCCATTGTAAACCTTGGACTGAAGCCTCAGAGGAAGAATGAATAGCCTGAGTGTAAGGGGAGGGGAAAGAAAAGTTTAGTTGATTCGATCTGTCGCCCGAGAAAGATGTAGGTTGAAAATTGAGGTGGGACCGCTGGGATGAAGCCCTACTGACGTGGTTACTGGAAGTGCTCGTGCTCCGCGGGACGTCTGTCGCGGGGAGTTCAATCCATTCAAGACGGGGGTCGTAGGCGGCTGGGAGAGTCAGGTTAGGGTTGACTGTCTCACCAAGCTTGACCTAACAGCGAGAGATGATGGGTGAGGTGATGGCGGCGTGGTTAACTTGGGGAGAAAAAAACGCGCTAACAAAGCTGCGGTGACTTCGGTGGGGATCGAACCCACGACATACTGCGACCGTGAGGATGTAAAGCAGGCATTCTACCACTGAATTACGAAGCCCTGGAAGGTGTCTCACATCGATAATATATATACCACTTGGCAAAAAACCTCATGAGTCGCTGGTTTTCTGCCTCGTGAAATACCTTTGAGGACCCCACTAGTGATCAATCATGAGTCAAGAGTTCCAAGCAGGGCTGGACGTTGGTGATTAAGCCAATCAAATGAGAGAGAGACCATTGGCGCTTTTGACATACCACCAAGCATTTCACTTGATCTCGCAAGGAAATTCAATAGCATCAAAAAATGTTCTGCTCATCTAGAGTTGGCATTCACATTTTTCGAGATCGCACCTAAGCCATACTAGATTGGTTGAAAATTGGCGACTGTAGGTTTCACATCTCATAGCCAAGACCCGCTGGAAGATTTAATTCATCTCTTCCTGTCATCAATCCGCGCCTTGACGAGTGTCACGGGGCGTCTGGCATTCGTATTGGTGCTTCTCAATGGGAAACCAAAGTTGTTCCTTTCAAAGGGCTGGACTTATTGTATTGCAGGGGGTTGAAAAGCTTCCAAGAATGTATATGCCACAGGTATTGACAGAATGCGACGCCCTTTTCAGGATTGTCGGCTCAGATAATAATTATTATTACACTAGCAATTTTTAGTGGTAGGAGAAGGAAAGAAATCATATCGACGCTTGGCTCAAAGACACTGGAGGGAAGAAAACTTTACTGAGGGGGGGGGGAGATGCTTCATAAAAACATCTACACAGGAAAATACTGATGTAGAAACAATAAAACGCGTTGTTTCAGTATCCACTCGATACCCTCAATGCTTCAATTTTCTTCAAGACATCCGATACACTACGATCCAACTCTGCAGCCACCTGTTGCTGCTTAGACATGGGCAGGAGCGCAAAGGATTCACAAAGATCGCCATCGACACAATTCTTCACAGGGAACTTTTGATACCAAGACGAGATCAATCAATCAACCTTTGCGTGTCGCCTGATGAAGTCCTCGATTAAGAACTTACATAATAGCCTCGATAGGCCAGATGGTCTCGACCCACTAAGCTAGGCAACTCAGTCCGCATACTTGAACCAAATTCCATGAACGAACAAAATTAGTCTCGTCGGAAGAAACACGTTTACGGTCTGTGTGGGCAATCACTTACTGCATCTCTAAGGTCTGGAAAAAATCAACATCTTCCTTGGAGATAAAAGGTATCAAGATTCCCAGAGTACCTTGAATACCAGTGTACAGCAATACTTCTCTTCCTCCTGGTACAAGGGAGGTCTTTTCGATCGATGTTGGGATATCGTTAAGATTAAAATGGACGAGGTCTTTGACCTTGTTGGGGGCGCCCATCAAGTATCCTTTTTCATGCATGATCGCAGCACCTTAAGATCCGTAGGATCCCATGAGCGAATGGTGCCAAACAGCATTTTCACAAAGGATTGACGTACCTGTAGGATCTTCGTCAACCTCATCTGATACATGCTTAGGCAATCGACATACCCAAAGGTTACCAAACCTGTCACCCCCAGCCCTAAAGATTCAAAGGGTGATGTGCCGATTGAGTTAAACTGACCAAGAATCGAGAGAATTCACACCTGAGAAACTCACACCGTGTCATAATCTACCATCGTCGCACAAGTCGTCCATCGAGGAACAATGTCATCAGCGAAAACCAACAGACGATTCTCGGCAGGTTTGTAGACTACATAAAATACACTATCTTGCATGTCGCCTACTAGGATCCTAGACCCTTGAGTAGCTAAGGTAGAAATGCCAGTAGAGAATGATTTGTTCTCAACCTTGCGAAGCAACTTCTTCTTTCCGAGATCAAAGATCCGCAGGGCTCTGCCGATTCCTGCCGCTAAGCGGCCCTGAAATCCGATCAACGCATGGGGAATATCGTCGACTTCTGTCTGTGATTATTGGCTTCAGTAAGGGTCCAACTGACTTACAGAAGATGGATACGCAAGATTGAGGTTACCTTATGAATGAGCTCGATTTCTTTGGCATCGTTTATAAATTTGTAGACACGTAGAAAGCCGTTCTTGCATGTCCTCGGCTGAACGAATGCATTTTTGGCGGTGCCGACAATCAAGACAGGTTGATTGGATTCCTGATTGGCGAACGATACAATAGCAACTGATGTAGCCGCCTCATTATCCTCGAGATCCACTCGAGACAGTGTTTTTTTCTGCGACAAGGCGCGGTCAATTACGAAAGACCAACATTAACGATTAAATCGATCCTTAAAATACAGGACCATAGAACTAACCTCAATTGGGTCAGAAATTCTAATGCATGAAGCCCATTGGCCTGCTTCAGATCGGGGAACTCCGAAGGTTTCTTCATCACAACCATCTTCATCAAATTCAAGGCCTTGGGATTTCTGAGCCATCATAGACGAGAGTCGGGTCAGCCTTCCTGATGGGGAGAAACTGAAGGACTCGAACATACATGCTGGGCTAGGCACTCCGCTTTCACACTGGGCGACATTTTCCGGTGCTCAGATTCAATCGTGATAACATACTTCGTCACAGGATCTAAAATCATTTTCCGCGGAGTATATGACAAGGGCATAGTGTCTTGCTTAACCTTCACCCCCAGCTTGGGAATTGTGAAGATCCTGGATCGTCGATAAATAAGAATTTAGTTCGAAAACACGGGAAAAGGAAGTACTAGGCCAAGCAGCGCTGACCTCAAGGAGCTGCCAACGATCCCGATAAGTCCCTCGGGACAAAGCTCAGCACTGAAGCTGTGAACATTATCAATAGAATCGTAGATCAAGGGATTGAAGTGCAACATATTTTGGAAAGTATAGTTGAGCCAAGTTCTTGAAGACAATGCGATGACACTAGTTTTTGAGTCGACCTTGACCCGGAGGAGCTTGACGGGCCGTGATCCCAAGAATCTATTTTTTTTTGTCGACCACGGTTGGTCAGCCGTTATGGAGTTCAAGTCGGATCTAAAGCCACCCGAGACGATTGAAATTTACCTTGTCCGAGTGTCAGTCAATTGCCCATTCACAGAATCTAGTACTGTCCGGAGTAGCACCCCGTTCGAAAGGCCAATGTTTACAAACAATGTTTCGTTGTTCTTGTCGATGGAAGAGTCGAGAAGCTCGGCAATACAAATTGAGCTGGGGACAGCTGTTAAGGCTTGGAGACTGATAGTTTCTAGGACCGAGTTGGGATCGAGGGATATAATCTGGACAGTCAAATTCTCTAACCCGATAGCTAAAAACGGCGTCCGCTGTCGTCCTTTGGGAACCTCCGAAAGGGAAAGGGTTGTGATGGCAGATCCCATCTCCTTTTGCTCTTGATATTCATTCAGTTGTCCATCCAAATCAAGCTCGAAGTAAATCAATTCACCACCGCTTAAACCTATCACAACCTGACGTCGATTGGAAGTTGATACAACAATTTTGCGGCCAGCAGGAACTTTCCACTCAGTTATGCCGCCATCAAGATGAATGTGTCGGATACCTGTCGGGTGAATTTGCAACAACCCATTTTTATCAAGTTGTTGAATGGAGATGGTGGGCGAGTTCGTCAACAATCCCGTATCGGACACCTCGACTATGGTTTCACCGATTGACAAAACCAGTGTGGCGTTGAGAAATCCAAGGATGATGTAACGATCAAAGAGATCGTCATCGTTTAGCTTGGTGGTCCAGACGTTGGTTGGAGGACCAGGGAGGTCAGAAGTGACAATCTCAGACACGTCTAGACCCTGCCGTAACATTCTCAAGGTGCTTCGCGACCCCCCGCCACAGCAAGTTAATATCTGCTGAGAATCGGTATTGAGGAGATTAGCAGTCTTTGCGCCTGTTATGGGCGCTAGCGATTCGAGCTCATCGGACAAGACCAAGTTCTCCAAAGGCCGAGGTTTGAAGAATGCGGGTGGAAGAGCCTGTCCATTGGAGCCGAAGTCGGGGTAGTCGGCTGAAGAAAACTCGGTTTCATCGTCATCATCTCCAAGTTTCTCAAACTGATACAAATAGCTGTTTGAAAATTCAGAATCAGCGTGAGTCTCATGGAATCTAGAGAACACTTTGACGCGGCAAACTTACTGATTACCCATCTCGGCAGCGACAAACAAAAAACCAGATTTAAGAATACTTAAACTAGAAGCGACAGGTACTGTATCAAAATATTTGATCTTTAACGCTTGTACTTCTTCGTCTTCATGGTCGATTGTAACTTTAAAAAGGTCGCCTTCCTCGGTTTGAATTAAGAAAAAAAAAGCGCCCTAGCAGAGTACATAAAAAAGGAGGACTGTTGAATCAGGATCGTATTGCGGCTAAACGGTGATGCCTGATGCCTTAGGGCTTACTCTCATCTTGTGCATTACCGCGGCCACAATGATCACGCCTTGATTTACATCACTAAAAGGGGTGCTACGTTTGGGAATAGGAACGCGATGTTCCTTAACATTTTGATGCTTGTAAATGATCATATCTTCACAACATACTAAGACGCCTGAAGGACCGTCGAACTTGTCAGCGTTCGTGGCACTTTGTCCTCCGGGTACCTGCAGCAACATATTTGCTCGTGGTTCGGTTGCCTCAGACCATTTTCTGACGACGTGGTTGAGACCCAGATCGAGTTCATAATAAGTCAACATCTGTTCAAATCTCAGGGGCATACATCAATAGTTGCATTGTCGATCAAAATACCCGAAAAATATAACATCGGAAATCCAGGTCAGAATTTCAGACCAACCTTTTCTGCCGAGTTGAAAGCTTCGCCCGTAGGATCTTGGTCAGCTTCGCCATAGTCGACCTCTAGAGCCGCGAATAGCGGGTTTTCGAAACCAACATCAACCCCCACGACGTGATGAATAATCGCATTAGACTTGTGAGCCTCCAGGGGTGACGAGATCGTAAGATTGGCAGCGGAGTCTAAGGAAGCAACCAAAATCATGAGTCCCAGCTGAGACATTATACGAGACAAAGGAGATCCACCAGCCACTGTGATAGATTACCCACCGCGATTCAAAATGTAGACTAGTTTGCTTTTCTCCATGGCTGAAATCATGACGGCTCTTCCCTTGGGATCTGTCGCCAAATATTGACCAGGGACGACTCGTCTGGAACCTGATTTGCCGTACGTTTCCTGATGAAGTTTGACAAATCCATTGAGGTTTGGATCAAACTCGACTACAACAATCCTTCCTGAATCCGATCCAAGTATTATGTAGTCCTTGTTCCCGCCTGTAAGCCTAAAGGAGGTGAGTGATCGGATAGTCCCAAAGACATCCGACGTAACCACCGAGCTAAGTTTACCGGTCGATGCGTCCGGCCTGAGAAGCTCCAGGCGAGTACCTCCACGGCAAACACAAATATCTTGCTGTCGTGTACCGGCAAATGATCCGACAGTGGCACAAGTGATGGCAGAGGGCGGCAAAACGGTGAGATTGTAGAGATGCATGACTACTTCAAGCGAGGCGTTGGACCAGAGCTGTGTAGCAGAGTGAGGTCCAATTAGGGATCAACTAGGGTATTAACTGTTGATGATTTTTTCTAGGCATCTATCATTTCGACTCACCAAATCAGTACTGTCGGAACAATCGATCACGAGCACCCACCGACCAGCCGACGTTCGGATTGGGTGGACGAATAGGGCGGCCGACGCGTGCGAGATGCCGGGAGACAGCGAGCAGTGAGTGGGCGCAAGAGAAGCATTTTGCATCAGAGGTTGTATTTAAGTATGCATTTCCGAAGCCGCAACGATGCGACTTGGATTCATCAGGCACAGTCGGGATTCAGCCGGTCCCCAGCAAAACTCAAAAACATGGATCAGCAAAGAACGGCAAAACCTTCAAACGTTGTTGGAGTGTATGGAGCCTGTCACAAAAGAACAGGAGAAAATCAGATTTCAGGATTTGATGAGATCTGTTATGCCCAAGTTCATTTATATTCAACCCATCTAACTTCAAAATTCACTCCCAACAACGGTTGAAGTCCTTTTTTGGATATGTTGGGAATCGGACGGTAGGGATTTGATTTATCAACTCATGAGACTCTTGGCTTGGAAAACTCAGGCGAAACATACGTCTAAATTTTTTTAGTCTTTCAGCTACTGTATTTTGAGGAAATTTTCAACCCAAAATGAATTTTAGAACTATTGATGGCATAGGGGCTTTGAATTACAACAGTATTACCTTCCCCTGTTTAACCAGGAAATAGTTTAATTTATCTTGTTCAAGCAGATCAAAGAAGAGCCTAAGTTATGGTCTATAATAAACCCAGGTTACCGGACCGGTGACATAATATTCTGAGAAGTTGACGTACCAATTAATTTAAACAATCATGAAGATTAAATTGGTGATTGAATCAACTAAGAATATATGGCCCCAAATATTGAAATGAATCTCTAACAAAGAATTTATAATGAATATAGTGAATTTCATTAAACAATAAAGGAATAAAGAAACAAGAAAAAAAAATTGAACCATCTCAATCAGAGCTGCAATTTGATTGGGAAAAACCTAAATGTTGATTATTATCTTTTTCTTTTGACTTTGGATAGGTGGAATTATTCTTAATATTTTTGAACTCCCCTGGGTTTGGTTAAAAATTTAAAAAATATTTGCCTTCTTTATGTAAAGGAAACCTTTCCTTCCAGATGCTAGAATTAATAGGGAAATGAAATATAAATGAAAAATATGTCTTGATCCAATTGAAGTTCCAGTAGGGACTGGTCAGGAATTACTTTGGTGTGCCCACTGAGTTTGGTTGGTTTTTCAACTGAGTGATGTTTTTAAAAAACCATTTTTTGCAAGTTCTCAAAGCCAATTGGAAGTTTTTCAAACACCACTTGTCAAGTGTTCAACCATTGGGGGTGCCATCAGCTAAGTCATTGTGGCTTTCAACTGAAGCCACCAAGAGTTTGGCATTCACTGGAGGTCATCCAGCTGTTTTTAATGGTTGCAAGGATCAAAAAAGAAGCAAAATCCCTTCTCTTTGCTCTGAACTGATAAAAAACCAAGTCAAGTTGAGGACCTGACAAGATGGGGCCCCCTTGGCTGTTGCTCCTCAACCAAATTTTTTAGGCCTTCAACTATGGCCTGTGGCAAGACAAGCAGGCGTTGAAAACCAAACCAAACTCGCTGGAAAAACCATATATTCATGCATCAATTAATTTTGAAAAAAAAATAAAAATTAGAAATTTAATTTAATAATAAAAATCTCTTAATACAAGTGTAAAAATAAAAAAAAAAAACAGAGAAATGAGATGTCTAAAACCTCTAAAGTTAGCAATCTTCTAGGTAAAATATTTTTGATTCTAGGCACCTGAAATATTTATGGGGCCTGCTATAATCAATTTTTTTTAAAAAAAGGCCTGATAATAGGAAAAATAATGAATTGAATGCAGATGGTTTTTTTGACTGAAATGTCCATATGTGATTTCTGGAGGAGGGTAAAGATCCACAATAAAAGATCAATTAGGTTTATAGAGGCAATTTAAAACTTCCTCACAATGCAGAAAGCACCTAAAATCATACACTTTAACCAACAACAGTGTTTTAATGGGTTTCTTAAACTCTTCAAATATGTTTTGAAGTAATCAAAAATCAAAGAATAGAAAATATCTGCATCATAAATTACAAAATTCAAAATTAATGATTTTAAAAAAATCTTACATATCTTTTCCACAATAAAAAACCAAAAAATTAACTTATTTGACAAGAGGAATATCAAATTTACAAAAAATTAAATGGTTTATTATAATATTATGTAAATTTATCATGGACTCAACCAAAACTCTGAAATCCCCTACCCATAACATCATTCCCAATTTCTTCCATATTGGACCCAAATGGAGATGTTTTCATACTAATTCCTTTTGTAATCAATTCAAATAACTAATCCTGCCTTAAAAATTTGCAATAAATAACTCATAAATTCATTAATCTCAAACTTTATGATAGATATCCCTTATAAAATTTATTCCATAAAATATGATTGAATATATTGAAATTTTCACTACCTATTTCACAGCTTCATCAATTTGAAACCATTATTTGATTTCATTGTTTCCAATCCAATGACCCAAAAAATAACTCAAAAATAAATTCAACGCAGAGAATTGCATAAAAAAATCATCCTCTGCAGGTTCTGGAAAACCAAAGATAGACAATAATATCATCTTTTTAAACTGGCTTAGGAATGATAAAAAATATAATTATTAATTTTTTCCACAAAAAAAATTCTGTTTATCAAGCTCCATTTCACATCAATTTTGGTCTAATGATGACTAAGTCCAGGTTAAAAAGATTCCACATTCCATAATTTTGCTCTGCATAAAACTTCTGTTAAAGAATTAAAAAACTTGGCTTTAATGAAATTTTGATACACCTTAACCCCAATCATAATTAATTCCAAATTCCCTCCTGACCAAGATTAACTAAATTTTCAGGGATTATAAAAATCAATTCCATATAATTCATAACTTCAGCTGAATTAATTCAAAACTCACTTGTAAAAAAAACATACCAATTGTATTTTTGATATCTTTCATGATGATGATGGTTGATTTCCCCAGGTTTTTTATTATAAATTAATTTTTGGCTTTGGGGTGATTATATTTCTTCAATTTGATTGAAAGAAATATGGAGAAATTATATTTTTTTCAATTTGATCAAAATTTATTTTTCAAATTTTTACCAGAAAAATATGAAATTGAACCATTATTCAATCAAAATTCAATGCAAATATATCAAATTGAAGAAATCTAAAAGAACTGAAAAAAAATTGAATTTTAAACATGAATTGTTTTTTATTGTATCAAATAAACTTTTGTGTTCTGGGAAGTTTTTAGTGCATATGGATTGATTTATTTGAGAATATATTTGATTTTATCTTGTTGAGAGAGAGCTCTACAGGAATTGGATTTTTTTAAAGGATGGTGAGAAGGGAGATAATCAGCTTTCAGGTTTGTTGTGGTGGTTGATGAAAATTATTGAGGCAGGAAAAAAATAAAGATTCATATTCTATCTCAATCTAATTGATGATGTAGCTAAATGATGTGTATATTCCTCTTTAATAAAAAACCTAAGGAAATATACGTGTGAACTAAGTAACCATTTAAATTAATTAAACAATTAAATTAAGCCTCTTTGTAAATATGTATCACAATCATCAATTAACAATATGTCAATCTCAAAAGTAAAAAAATCTGATAAATCAACTAAAACTTACTTTTAATCAAATTTTTGTGTTGAATTTTCAATGAAGAATTGGGAAATCCTTTTAAGAGGATGATTATTTGATTAAAAAAAACTTTCTCAGACTCAAAAATAACTTTGAATGTTTAAATTTATCAGAAAAAAACTTCTAAATTACAAAGTGTAATTTATGAGAAGGAAATTGGTGGTTATTTTTGGTTTAAAAATTCAGAATACTTCCAAGATAATGAAAGGGGTGGGATTTTATTGAAAAGGATAGTTGGATAGTTGGAGAGGGATTAGTAAATTTAAATCATCTTCTGGTAGGGGGATAAGCTGATTTGATGAACCAATCTTGGAATTGATTGTATCAAAGAGGAAATTCATGGATCCAAGGAAGTATTTGAATTCATAAAAGATGCTGATTTGCATTTAATTGGCAAAAGTTTATTGGGGGTATCCTCTGTGTAATGATATTCTGGAAATTCAAGGGGATCCAAGGGCTCATCATCATCACCATAACTAGTTCAAAACCAGCTAGTGGGGTGATTTGGCTTTCCCCCCCAAATTTTCCATCACTTTCATTTTAAAAAGAAAATTATCAGTTCCAATGAATCTGTGAAAAAGTTGATACCCTTGACTTTATCTGCTTTGGTTATGCCAAATGTAATAGATATGAACAACAAATGGGCTTTTTTGTAATTTACCCAACAGTTCATGAAACACTCCCTGATCTTTTTTGATAAAAAAATAATAGGGCATATCAAAGTTAGAAAAACCACCATTAGAAACTTGCCATTTTTTTACCCAACCCGCCATTAAAAATGGCGGGTTTCTGAAATACACATACCCCCTAACTGGTGTATTTAAAAATGGCGGGTTTTATGAAAATGGTGGGCTTCAAACATCCAACCTGCCATTATCAGCCATCCACCATCCATCACATGCAAAACACCCATCCACACCTCCACCTCAGCAAATCCATACCAATCCCATCTCCATTGCATCACACACATCTCATCTCCATTTCTTCACATCTCCATAAAATCAAACACATCCCATTGCATGCAAAACACGCATCCACCACCAACCAACCATCACTGTCTCCATCTCCAGGTCAGTGTCTTTATCTCAACTCCTTTTTGATTTCCTTGCTAACACCCCCCCTTTCCTATCCCATCTTTTTTTCCAGCCCACCCCGGTATGCCATCCCCCCTCCCTCTCAATCCACCCCCCCTTTTTGCACTTGTGCTAACCACTCTTCCCATGCTTCCTACCTCCTTCTTAGCGCACCAGACCCCCCCTGCCGCACCAGACCCCCCCTGCCGCACCAGACCCCCCTGCCGCACCCCCTCCATCCATGGCCACCACCCAAGCAACCCATCCCACCATCCTCAACATGCCATCCCCATCCCCATCCCAACTTGGAATCAACACAAACAAAACTGACTGCTTGAAAAACTAATTCAAAGCTTGATTGAAAGGAACTCATCAATCAAACAAACAAGCACAACAGCACAGCTCCCTAGCTAGAACCTTCCTCCATCTCCCATCTACAATTGTCAGCTTGCTACTATGTACAGAGCAACCTGTCATAGCAACACAAAACTATAAAAAATAAGAATAAGTAAATTAACAAAAGAAGGAGTGAGAAATCCATAAATATTATTAAAGAAATGGATTCCTCACCCAAAATTAGGTAGGGTCACTCACTGACCCCACCCTTTAAATCCAAGTCCTTACATTTTTAAAATAATTAAAAAGAAAAGTACTAAAAATTACGACACCAGTATGGCACCTTTTGGCCATTTTGAAATTTCACACGTGTTGTCACGTATAGGGTTTAAACCTAAAATTCACTCAGAATTGAGGTGTTGTGTATATTTTAGGAGTTACATGCAGAAATGTGTTATGTCACAATTCCTGCACGCAGCCCCGCATCATTAAATACCCCTACGTACTTGTAGTGGCAGTTTCCCGCGTACTAGAGACCCGCGCGCAGCTAATTCTGCCACGCAAGCAGCGGATCCTACCCCGCGCGCATCTGTACTGACTGATCCCCGCGTCTGGATCCATCGTGACTAATCTGACAACCAGGTAGTGCTCAGAAGAGCTACAACCTAATTAGGGTTGCCTGGCATATGTAACAAGTTGACATATGCATTAGTAATAGTCTAAAAGGATCAAAACTTAAATAAAATCAATAAAAATTAAGTTTAGAATTTTTTTTTAATAATAAATCAAAGATCAAGGATTACCACATAAATCATTGACTCTGATCTTTGAAGACCACAAAACACTATAAGGAGTGTTCATAAAAATTATTAAAAACTATTTATGTAATCAGCAGATGATAGGAAATCAGTAAACGTCCACATATGTCCACTTCAAAGCAATACTAATAGTACAAATAAAGGATGAGTGCAGAATGATCAAATTTACACCATAATAGATTAACAGATCCTGTGGCTAAAATAGTACCAAAATCCAGCAGATCTAAAGTCAGCTGATTGACAGAACCAAGTGGATGTGCTAATATTTCTTTTACTGGCTTTCCAGCCTCAGCCCATGAGTGGAACCCTCTCTACGTGCCCTGAGAAGCTCAAAATCACCCCAAAAAGGTATTTATACAGACCTCTTTGGATCCATTATTCCAAGATCAGTTTACCAGGAATTATTATTATCAATCAGACATTGTGTCATTTTTAGTCAAGTGCTTATGAAGAATCTAAGCAAGTGATTTATGACCAAGTCTGTAGTATTATTATTTATTTCTTAAAACCAATCAACCCTTGAAGTTTAGTCAAGCAATCCACCTCATCTGCTCTGAAAACCTTCCTATTATTGCAGGATTTTTGTGGTAAAGTGCTCAGAGTGAGTGTTTCCCTTCCTGTATTGGCCATTGTGCTGTTATGCCCCACCATTAGTTGAATAAGCCCTTTCTAAGGCACCCATCTTCATTCCAAGGTTCTTAAACTGCCTAAGGAGGCCCCTTGAAGAGAGGTTGCTTTGTCTGTAAAGACCCCCAGTAGTATAATACTGTGGACCCTCTTTTATATACATATTGAAAAACTTTCATTACCAAACCAATTAAAACTTGCAACTGCTCTCATTATATTATTTATTTGAGCCTCTAAGTGCTTATTTTTGGAATAATTATTATTATTATTATTCCAGTATTTCTATCACTCTCTGTAGCTAAAGGAATGCAAGGTTCCTGGTATCAGAGAGCTGACAACAATGAGTTGGTACCTCCCATTCATCATCAACCAATCCCATCTTGAAAGCCTCTCAATTGGCAACCTGATCATATCCCAACTCTTGATGATGACAATGGTCTGACTACCCACACCTCCTAACACCCATCAATCACCTGAAACCATCAGGGCTGGGTGAGTCCTTGAGCACCTTCCATTCCATCAGAGCTGGAAATCCCAATCAAATCCTTTAGCATTAACCTTCCTCCTTGATTCAATCACATCACATTCTCACCCACCTCCTAGGTTCAAGAAGACCATCAATTGGGCCGGTACTACCCTGATACAGAAGACCAGTCAACTCAAAAAGACCACCAATTGTGAATTTAAAGATCATGAGAATTGATTCAAAATGTACAATCCCAATTTTCTTCCAAATTGACCATTCACTGCCCCCCAACTCTCAATCTCAGTCCTTTTCACCTGATTCCCACTCTCATTACCTTAACTCAGGATGGAAAAGAATTCACTTGCTCTGCAGAAGGAGGCAAAGGCATACCTAGACTCAATGCAAGTTTTTTTGCTTGATCTTCTTATTATACTATAAACCATCTTGGGATCCAGCTCATCTTACCATTTTCTTGAACTCCTAGCCATGACAAGCACTCAAAATTGAGTTGGAGAGACAATCAATAACTTTTAAAGTGATTTGCCCAAAGCGGCTATTGCTTCAAAATCTTCCAAACAAGCGGTAAAAGAACAAGATCAACTTGCAATCAAGGACCTGGTTTGTCAAACCTCTCCTTCTTCTTGATCCCATCTTGACTGCCCCCCCCCTTTGACTGCAACGGCCCCCCCTTTGACCAACTGACGGGCTGATTGACCACCCCCCCCCCTTGGAACAACCAATGGGCTCATCAACCAGCCCCCCCTTCAACCAATTGATGGGCCAAGGTTTGAGGATGCTCATAGGTTTGACAAGGTGATGAGTAACTGTGAGAAGAGACAGAACACAGGTTTCCCAGGGGGGGGGGGAGGAATGGGTAGAGTGAGAAGGAGCCTAAACAAAGTGGGGATGATGTATATGCAAAGGCACATTGGCACATCTGGCAATGGCACACTTAGCTTAGTGGTTAAAGCATCACTCATCAATATTGAGGTCATGGGTTCAAATCCCATAGTGTGCAAAATTTTGGGTTGTAAAACTGCCACTACCCTCAAAATGTTATACAAAAAATTGAATTCCTTGTTGATCCTCACCCCAATCAAAGTATACGGTTGGGAGGAAAAAAGATGGGAGGAGATGATTTGAAAAACATATAGGGACGTGGAATTGCCAATTGATCTCTCAATTGATCTCCAATAAATCTCTCAATAAATCATGAATTGATTGAGAAATTGATTTGCAATTGATTGCTGGATCAATTTAAAATCAATCAAGAAATCTCAAGATGTTATACAAAAAATCCAATTCCTTGTTGATCCTCACCCCAATCAAAGTATATGGTTGGGAAGGAACAAGATGGGAGGAGGTGATTTTAAAAAAATATAGAGACTTGGAATTGCCAATCCATTGCCAATTGATATATTAATCAATCTCCAAGAAATCTCTCAATTAATCATGAATTGATTGAGCAATTGATTGGCAGTTGATTTCTGGATCAATAACAATTACCCTTAGAGGATGGATGTTGGCAAACTTGTGTTTCATTTTTGGATCCAAAGCAAGCATTGTAGTTGGATGGAATTTTGGGCCAGTTTACCAGGATGATTTGATCAGCTCTCTTGAGTTGACTTGCGCCTTTGGAGGCTGATGGGGGAGGATTGTTGGATGTTGAGTTCCTGGGGGATGTTTGCTTTGGTCCATTGGATTGTTTTCTTTGGTCCATTGGATTGTTTAGTGGACTTGCAGGGGGAGGATTTCTGAGGGGCCATTTAATGAGAGTAAGGGATGAAGCAATAAAGTAATGACAGGATGGATTTGATGAAAGTGATAATGTGTGAGAAAGTGATGAGAGTGATGAAGCAATAAGAGTGATGAGGTGATGAGAGTGATGAAGAAATGAGAGTGATGAAGTGATGAGGATAGCAATGATGCAATGGAAGAAATCAGAGTGATGAAGCAATGAGAGTGATGAGGTGATGAGGATAGAAATGAAGCAATGGAAGCAATGAGAGTGATGAAGTGACAAGGATAGCAATGAAGCAATGAGAGTGATGAAGTGTTCCAATGAGGTTGGAGGATCAAACCAGGGGTGATTATGTGGAATGATGCATGGTTGAGCCAGTGAAAGCCTTTATATACTTTAATTGAAAAAAACCACTTATTACATGTTAACTTTGACACATCTGATCTGAAATCAGTGGGTTTTTTTTGATTTTTAATGATGGTTTTTAAATGGCGGATTTGGGTTGAAAAAAGCCATCAAACAATGGCGGGTTTGCTTAACTTTGATACACCCTATTTTTTTAACCTGAGTATTTTTGAGTGGATTGAGAAGGAGGATTAGTTGATGTTGAATTACATGGAGAAATTTGATTAACTAAATTGGAATTTGAGTTTTCTGAGAAGGAATTGGTTTGAAAATGAGGATTATAGGAAATGAAAGGATGAGTTATATGTAAATATAATTATTTAATAATGTGAGAATAAGATTGTAGAGGTATAGAGAAAGTGCAATATAGTTGAATTGTTTTTGTTTAAATATTGTGAGGACATCTCCAATGAGGTTGCAGGTGGATAAAAGTGGGAAGCAAGGGGTGGATGATGTGGTCTGACACTTGGTTGGGCTGTGAGAAACTTTTCATGCTTTTTCTGTTAAAAAAAACTTATTTTCAGTTAATGATGACATGAATGGTTTGAAATAAGTATGTTTTTAATTATTTCTTTTCATGATAGGTTTGAAATGGAAGACTTGGATTGAAACATGTCATTCAAAAAATGGTGGATTTGATAACTCTGCCACACCCCTATATTTTTTAATTGTTTATTGTATGATTTGGAAGAGTTTTATTATTATTTTGATATTTCAGTAACTTTGTTTTATCTTTGGTTGAAGATCAAAAATTGGTGGAGGTATATGAGATAATACATGAGTGATTTAGCAAAAATGATAAATATTGGCTCTGTTTGATTTTTTGATGTAGGAGATAGTTTTTGAGTTGAATTATTTTTTTCAATAAGTAATCAAAAGAATGATGGTCTTGTAAGCTGCTAATATGCAATTTGATTGTATTCAAAAATACAGATTTTTTTAGCAAGGTATAAATTGCACTTGGTATTTTTTTTTAAAAAAATATCATAGCTTATTAGAGGGTATCAGAGTTAACCAAATCCACCATTTTCTAACTGTGGGTTTCAGTCAAAACACAACACTTCAAACCTACAATTATTATCATTTTTTTTTTAAAAAAAACTTGTTCAGGTGTTTCCAAGTTACTGGAATTCTTATGTTGTGAATCAGAAATCATTCCATATTTATTGGCAAAACTCCATCATTTTAGTGTGAGTAATCTGCCATACATTTACCAAATTAATTAATTGATTCATTTTTTTATTTAGATTCATCAATCAATGGTAGGTCTGGGCTAAATTAATTTCTTCAAATCTGCTATTTTGCTTATTTTTTTTTTGAAGAGGGCACGCTTTTTTTTTCTAAAACCATGCCTTTTTTGGAAAATCTCCAAATACATTGATTTTTTTAATAATTTAATCCATGTTGGAATTTTGTCACACTTCAGGAGTAGGTTTGAAACTTAGGAATTAACCACAATTGGAAAAAGGAATGAATAAAGACAATTAAGGTTTGGGACACCTTTTTAAGTTTTAAAGGACTGTCTGCATTGGGAAAATATGCCTTTTGAGGATCATTCATCATGAAAAATTGGATTTCAATTGTTAGAAAGTGCCATCAAGTGCTATCTGTTTGAAGCTCTTTTAAATCTATATTTGAAACTATGCTCATGCTCCAACCAATTTTTTGGTGCACAGTCACTGTGCATTGGAGCTTGGATAAAGCTGGACCTGAGCTTGGCTGGCCCTTGACCTGAGCTTGGTTTTAGATTGGGCCTGAGCTCATTGATGGAATGCATTTCTAGAAAGTGAAAAGAAGGTTTTTTTGGTGTTTGAAAACATTTTTAGCTTAAATATTTTGGGATGTTGGAGGCCTATAAAAATTTTTCAGGCCTTGGAGAGGTAAAATAAGGCCTTCAGACCCCTTTTCAGGTCTGTCTGGGATAGAAGCTTTTGGAGAATCCAAATATGGACAAATAATAAATAGTAATTGAGTCAATTCAACATGCACAAATAAAATTAATCTTAATTTTCTGCAATTAATCAAAGTCTTAGCTCAGATTAAACACAAAAGACTCCCTTCAAAATAAGAAAAATAAGGTATATCAGAGTTAAGATTTTGATGATTTCAAATTACCTATTTAAGGAAAAACCTTGATTTTTCAAGGAATTTTTTTTATCAAATAAACTGGTAAAAAATGGGTTAAACTTAAGCAAGTAAATTTTTTTTTTAAAAAAATGGATGAGCCTGAAATCAGCCATCTAATTTTTTGAAAATTTTAACTCCAATACACCCTAAAAATGACAATTCAGTTTCTTTTCAAGAAATGTAATATTTCTTGGGGGATGTAAATATTATTCTAAAAATCATGAAAAGAAATAGAAATTCTACAAATATTTATATTTGAAGAGGATTTAAAAATATTTTTCAGATATGAGAAAAAAATTCACAAAGTACATCCATCATGGTAAAAATGATCAAAATTTGATGGTTTTGAATAAAATTATATGTATCTGATGGGATTTCAATACCTTTGATAAAAAAATGAAAATCAGGAAAAAGGCTAAATTGATATTTTTCATGAAATGAATTCCAATATTTGGAAATATCCCCAAAAAAATAAAAATAAAATAAAATAAAATAAATTTTTCAGGGCATCCTTACCACAGGAGGTGAATGGCAAAGCCAAAAAAATTTACCTCCCACACAAAATCCACTTTCCCACAGGTGCCATCTGGGAAGTTATTCTAACTCAGGAGCTATATCAGCATTTTGGGTTGCCACATCTGGAAGCCATGTACCTCCTGTGACATCCTTGATTCCCAAAACATCTGTGTGTAATGAATGTGAATCCCACTGGATATCTCTATCTCCTCCTCCCCCAAAAGTCTCCCCTCTTCTTCCCTAAATTCTTCCCCATTGTTGTATGCATTTTGTCCTCCCCATCATATCCAACACCCTCTGTCCCCATTATCAAACACCCTTCCTCATCCAAAAAATTGTGTCAAAACCCCATAAATATTTCACTATATATATACACTCAACACCAGCTTTATTCCTTCATCCCCAGCCATCTACTCAATCTACTATCATTAAACCCATGGAAATTCTTGATCCTTTGCTTTGAAGAGTTCACAGTTGTTTATTACCTGAAAAAGCAGACTAAAATAGGAGAAAGTTAATAACAGAAGAAATTGAAAAAGAAATGAAAATAATGAGAAAAAAAATGAAAACAATTTCTAAATCTAAAAGACTAGGATTCAGATGGAAGACATTCAAGATGAAATGAATGAATGCATAATTAGAAGAATGGACAATTAGAAGGCTGAGGGAATCAAAGCATAAGCATATTGATTTTTTTAATTTTTATATCACAATGAAATCTCACATATGGACAAAGAAAGTAAGGAAATCAAGATTGAAGAAAGTCAATTTATTGGGTTTAGGTTGTTTGAGTTGGTGATTGAGAGTATGTTTATGTGAAGTGAATTGGGATTGGATGAAAATTTGATTATGAGGGTGGTGTTAATGGTGTATTGATTGATGATAGTGGTGATTGTAAAGGTGTTGATGGTGATGAGGGATGGAATTGGGGTGAATGGTAGAATTGAAAGGGGAGTGGGAATGGAAGGAGGAGCAAGGATGGTAAAAGCGGAGCAAGGGATGGAATAGAAATGAGATAGGAAGTGATTGAGAGATTTTGGATGATTCATGTGACAGTTAGGTTATAGTAACTTGAAATGGGTCAATGGCATGTGAGAAAGAATGGGGAGGGAGATTTCCTTTCAACATGCTTGACATTCATGTGGATTTTCCACCCTTCCCATTTCTTGTAAAAAAAGTATCACATGTCTTATCTCATTAATCCTTTATTGTTTTTCTTTACTAATTTCTTTTTTTCTTCTTCATATAGAGCCATGTTCAACACAAAAAAAGACTCTTGTAGATTTTGAGCCCATTCCAGCAACCAAGAAATCAGAGAATCAGTCAGCTTGGTCCTGCAATTACAATGAATTTGATGAATTGCAGTTGTGCAAGTCCTGTTTGAAAATCTTGCAGTATTCTCTCACTGGAACCAACAAGACAGCCATGGGCTTTTGGGAGCAGGTTGAGAAACAGTTTTTCTTGCATAAACCCAAGCTTCCTTGTTATTATACCAGAATCAAGAGCTTATGGGAAACAATCCAGAATGCTGTCAACAAATTCAGCAGATGCATGAGTCAAATCAGTCAGACCAACAGCAGAAGAACAAATACCCCGTGCCAAATTGCGGCTGCTCTCAAGTTGTATGCTGAGGTAAACAGGAAGGCTTTCTTGCATTTGAAATGCTAAAAATACTAGTTAAAACAACCAAATGGAGTGAGTAAATGCACAATCTGGAGAAAAAAAGCAACAGCAAGCATCAAGTGAGATGACACTACACCCACTAAACCATCTTCACCAAGCATCTTTGGAAAAAGCCTGGTTGTGGAACCTCAAAGACCTACTGGAAGAAAGAATGCCAAATAAAATGGCAGCAAGCCATCTGATTGCATATAAGAGGCATCCTCAGGTGGGGGTGATGTGGCAAGGCATGAAGACATGACCAGTAACCACCAGTAGTTAGGATCTGAAGCAGCATGACAGAAAAACATTCTTCATATGCATGGGAAGGCCCTTGATTTGATTACTCAAGAGCCGATCATGGGTAAGGATATGAAAGGCTTGGATCCTGCCACTCAACAATATTATGAGGTGAAAAGGGCTGAGAGTCTCAAATTGGTGGATGCCCAATACATGCAAGATACAGCTTCTACTTTGAATTCCTGAGTGGGTGGTGTGAATGCTATTGTTATTTTTATTTCACAATTTTCCAGAATATCTCTCCCAATTCATTTTATTAGCAAACATAAATGAAAAAATTCCCTAGCCCTTCCCACTTACCATTGAATAACAGGAATTTCCAAAGTTTTTATGACTCTTCCCTAACTTTCATGAATTGTACCTACCCAGCTCCTCCCAGTTACTGTTCAATGATATCTCTAACCCAAAAGTTTTTTTTTACTTGGAATCTGTTGAGTTGTTTGTGGAGAAATTGAAATGACATAGATTATATATAAAAAATGTTTGTTGAGTGAGTTAAATGCCATAATATGTTTTTTTTTTCATTGAAGAATTTCCAAAAAATTCAATTGAATACATAAAAAACTAGTATGCAGTAAATCAAGAAAAAATATTAAACTAGGAGTAAATACATATTAAGATAAAATAGATCAATTGATACAGAAAGATTAGAAAAGAACAGGTAAGGGAGAGAGGGAGAGAGAGAGAAAGAGAGAGATCCAAAGTGTAACAATAAACTAATCAAGATGTTTAAAGATAAACTACTCAAGATGACCTTTGAGTTTCAATAGGTGTTCAATGAGGTCCTTGCAAAGTGAATTATGAATATCTGTATTTTGGATCTTGTGATACCTTTTGATGAAATCAGATAGGTAACCATTAGATTTTTCATTAATTTGGATGGTGGTGCTGGTGTTTTTGTAAAAAAAATCTGGATTAAGGTTGTGTTTGTCCTCAAAAATCATATTGTGGAGGATGACACGCATTAGGACTTATCAGAGTTAGAAAAACATCCATTAGAAACCCACCATTAAAAATGGTGGGTTTCTGAAATATACATACCCCCTAACTGGTGTATTTCAAAATGGCGTGTTTCATGGAAATGGTGGAATTCAAACATTGAATCCGCCATTTATGCATCATCATCCATTCATTGCATGCAAAACACCCATCCAAACCTCCACCCCAGAAAATTCATACTAATCCCATCTCCATCCTTTCACGCACATCTCATCTCCATTGCTTCACATCACCCTAATCACTACCATTCCCTCCCTATCCCACCAGACTTACTTTTCCCATGAATCCAGACCCTTCATCCACTGGCTTGAGTAATTCAATTCACCCATTGAAGATGAGGCCTATCAATTAAAAAAAAACACAAACTTGAATCCAACTTGGAAGCTCAAGATTGCCCATCCTCAACATCAATATCCACTCAGGACAGAAAGAGCAAAGAGGTGTTGACTGGAAGGATGAATCAAATTGAGGATGATGATTCCAACTTCAGCCCCTGACCAATAGTCTTGATCACTGGTCTGTACGCTTCCCTCTATCTATCAATCAAATCATTCAACCCACTCATCTCTCCATACTCTCATAACAGAACTGTCCTCAAGAATTATGTCTTGGGCAACAAAGCCAAGATGGAAAACAAATCAGTCTTCTCCACTCCCACCACCTTCCCAATGCACTAATGGTGTCCACAATCCCAATTCTACTCATCCAAAAGATTGATGTTTTGCTGAGAACTCTCAACTACTTGACCAATACCAAGAAAATTGGAAGAATTTTGATCAGAAGGAAACATCCCCTTGTCATTATGCCAGAATTGTACTTGGAACCCCCAATCTCAACATTGGCAGCACCAATGGTACCCTTGAGGCCAAGGCTTGGTAGAAGCCCTTTCTTGACTTTCTTCATCCAAAATCAGTCTTTTCTTGTGATCTCCTGGCTTCCCATTTACTTCCTTTTCCACTGCGCCTTTCAACCATCCTTGATGTTGTCTCTTCTTTCACTACCTTGTTTCCTTGTTTTATTTTTTCTTCCTCCTTCTCTCTCTCTTCCATGTTGTAATCTACGTCTTCAATTCCAACCTTTTTTGCTCCTATCCTTACTCACCCTCACACTCTTGTGGTCCTCATCAATTGTTAAATTGCTTGCACTATCTCTTTGTCCTTTCAATCTTGACCAAAAACTAGTTTGTTTCTCTTTCTTATCATCCATCAACATGCAACCCCAATGTTACCTTGGCTTGACCCCCTGGTTCCTCTCTTCTGAATTCAATCACTACATTGCTATAAAACTTCACTTGCACCTCATCTTGCAACACCGTTTTGCGCCTTACTTTGCAACTTTGCTTGCGCTGTGGTGAACAATTTGGTACACCTCAAGAAAAGGGGCCAAATTTAAAAAAATTTTTCTTAGTTTTTTATCTCATCAAAATAAAAGATAATTGTTGTAGTGGCAAGTATTCCATTCTTTTTTCTGTTTCTCCATATTCCCCCTTTCCTAGTGGTCTAGAAAGGATACCTCTGGGGTGTTCAACTCCCCAGGCCTTGCGTTGAATCCCTTTGTCTTGCGCTTTGCACCCAACTTTTTTGGCCAAGCACTACTGATAAATCAAACCCCACCCCACAGCTTGTCAAAAACTTCTCAAATCCTACTTCTTCCTCCAAAACCACCATCCAACTCATCACCTCATCCCGCAGCCTGAAAACTACCTTGGCTCCATCCCCTGATTCCTCAATCTTCCAACTTCAATACTGGCATCCACTTGGCCAGGACACCAGTTGCTTCCTTTCTCTATCTGCCTGCAATCCCGCCTCAATCTTGGCTCTACCTCTTGGTGACTCTTCCATAAGATTGATGGTGGTTATCTTGCTTCATAGCTTGCAGTCATCCTGCAACATAATTTGCACCTAATTTTGCAATCATGCTTGCACTTTCTATTGCAACCTTGATTGCTACTAGTTTTCTACCTCTTTCATCATCTAGCAACATGTAAACAGCTCCACCTCTGACTTGAACTTGATTGAAACATTGATTGGCTCATTATTCAACCTTACTCACTCTTGCTTTGCGACATCAGTCCCCACCTGTCATCCGCAACCACTGTTGCCACCCATCATCTGCAACCGCTGTTGCCACCCGTCATCCGCAACCTCTGTTGCGGTCCTGGGTCTGCAAAGTTGCGGATGTTCATTGACCTGCTGCTCATCTTCCAACCCCCTGTAAGACTCCTAACGGTGCTGAGGCCAAGGAAGTTGTGTGGAGGGTAAAGGTTCTGTTTAGGCTGCCCTCCTAAGAGTTACAAAAATATTTAAACATAACCGGAATCAAGGTCCAGAACCTTATGAATGAAGAATCAATGGAAGGGAAGAATTTGGAAGTATTTGGTAGAAATGGAAGACACCACTATCTGAGGCAAGATGGTTGGGGAAAAGACTTGAAAAAATAAGTCAAGGTTTGTTCAGAGTTCAATAGAACAAGGCAGTTGTAAGTAACAACGCCCACAAGCTAATAACACTGGTCTTCAGCAGAAGATTAGGAAAGATCAACTAAATCCCAACCAACCTCCAGCTTCTCAATGAACCTGCCCAAATATTAGAAATCAAGCGCGTGAAGGGTACCAGATAAATGTGGGTGGCTGCACAAAACAAAGAAATTTGTTCTATGAAGCTCTAGAAGCAAAGAAATAACAAATTTGAATAATAATGACCCAACACTTCTCAAGGGACTCAAGGCTAGCATGGAAGAATTCAACTTTAAGGGAATAAAGGGAGTTTTAACACTCCAGGTTTCAAAATTAAAGAAACCTCTCAGCCAAAAGTGACTGGTTCCGGAAAGACAATCAAATTAATGATCAGGAACAAAGTGGTAAGAGAAAGGGATCAACAGAGTGGCTTAACACACTCAAGAATTCAACCCAATGAATTCTTCTTCAACCAGCAAGGCTATTTGTTGGTGATAAGGATCAGGTCACAGGGGACTGATCAAAGGATTGAGTATGGAGGCTCAAAGGATCAAGGGGCAATTAAAAGATATACCCAGGATAAGGATGATGAGATGCTCAGATAAAGGGGATGGAGCCTATGGATTTATTGATTCCAAAAACAATGGATGGATGATAGATAGATGATCTGATGTTGGGAATCAGGCAGGGGAGAGACCCTCCTTTTATCAAAAAGAGCCCTGTAGACTTCTTACTAGAGATACTACAAATGAAAGCGGAAAAAAGAATTTTTTTTGATGATGTTATGAGAAAGAGAAAAAAAAGGTGATGAATAAAAATTTTGGGAACAGGAAGCACCTGAAATGTGAGAAGAAAGGAAAAAAATAATGAAAAAAAAGGAGACCAGCCTGCGTCAAGGATGACAGCGGGAAGTTGGATGGATGGTGGCAACAGCGGTTGAAGACAATGAGTGAAAGTGGTTGCAAACAACAGCCAAGAGCCGCCCAGGCTTTCCAAAGAGTGGCAGGCTGATGAGCAAGAGTCCCAAAGGCCACAAGCAACAGATTGCGGTTGTCAGTTGAAGGATCAAGAGGATGGGGATGGGGGACAGCGCCAATGGCTGCGGGTGATAAGCGCGGATTGGCGGTGTGGTGCCCCATCCTGGATACCCTGGCCAGTGCGGAGATTTTAATTTTTTTATGATATTTCCTTATCATCATTCATAGGTATCATTATATATATATATAAAAAAAAACCATCCATTGCCATCGCCATTGCCATCCTCATGCTGCCATCAATCACCAATCCCATCCATCATCATCATCACCATCATCACCATCATCACCCCCCACATCCAGGAAATTCATCTATCCCAACTCATCTTCCAACAACAACCCCACTACAAAGCCTACCCTCTGAATTCAAGGTGGTCAGCAGAAATCTAGCCCCAATCAAGCCACTTGCACCTGGACCAATGCTCTCCTCTCCTTGGATCTTGCCTCCCCCTGGAACGCCGGCTCTCCCTCCCTGAGCTTGATTGAAGCCGATAACTCGGATCCTTACTCACCCCCCGCCGTCTCCCTAGGTGCTCTATGGTCATCCAACAACGCTCGTCATCTATACCTCTGGGGTGGTCAGTTTGCCAACAATCCTGACGTCAAACCCGGTTGATACTTGCTAGTCATTAGTTCATCTCAGATCACCCTCCCGCGACGACAACCAACGACCAACAATTTGGCCGTCTCAAGCGGCCGTATACCTTGTTCTTTCCACCTCCTAGCTCACTGATCTCCTGCGCATCTTTTTGGTCATCCGCGGGTCTCTTCTGTTGCCAGTGCCCGTCAGACACCTGCTGGCGGTCATCCACGGGTCTCTTCTGTTGCTGGTGCCCGTCAGACACCTGCTGGCGGTCATCCGCGGGCTCAACTGTCTCCCGGGCCCATCAGGATGCCCGCGGGCGTCCCACTAGCTACTTGCTTGCCCGTGCCCATCATTTGGCACGGGCCAGGGTCTTGATTTGGCTCTTTGGTTTTTTTCTGAGTGCTTGTTTGTTTCTTTTTCTTTTTTTCCCCTTTGTTTTCTCATGATGCTGATCCTTTAAAAAAAAAAACTTTTTTTCCTGCTCTATTTGTAAATCTCTCTTGTAAATAGTCTGAAGGCCTCTGGTCTATAAAAGGAGGGGCTCTCCCCTGCTTTTTCTGCATCATCATAGAATCATATCCATGGGAGTGTGTGCCTAAGTCCCCCCATTATTGTGAAATTTGATCCTGATCCTTATCCTGGGTATATCTCTGATTTCCCCCTGATCCATCTTTGACCCTGAGTCTTTGCCCCTCTGTGGCCTGATCCTTATCACCAACCAATAGCCTTGCTGGTTGAAGAAAAATTCTGTCTGTTGGAATTTTTGAGTGTGTTATACCACTCCTTGATCCCTTTCTCTGACCATACTGGTCCTGATCCCTGATCATCTTTATGGAGCCAATCATGATTGATTGAGGATGTCTTATTAAGCTTAAGACCTGGAGTGTTATACCTGCCCTTAGCTTCTTTGGAGTTCCATTCTGCCAGCCTACTCTTGAGTCCCTTGAGAAGTGTTGAGGTTATTCTTGCTTCAAATCAGTTACTGTTTGCTTTTAGAGATTCTTAAACATTGTGCTTTGTCTTGTACAGCCACCCTCAGTTATCTGGTACCCTTCAAGCGCTTGATTGTGGAGAGTTGGGAAGGTTCATTGAGAACCTGGAGGTTGGTTGGGTTTGAGTTGATCATCCCCAATCTTCTGCTGACAACCAGAGTTATTAGCTTGTGGGCGTTGTTTACATACAACAGCTGTTGTTCCTTGAACTCTAAGCAGACTTTAACTTCTTTTGTTCAAGTTTTTCCCTGCATAATCTTGTCTCAGATAGTGCTGTTCAATTGCTACTGAACTATTATCATCTTTATCCTCTACTCCTTGATTCCTCATTTACCAGGTTCTGGACCTTGATCTTGGTTACATTTAAATATTTTTGTAACACTCAGGAGGGCAGCCTAAACAGAAACTTTCCCCTCCACAGAACTGCCACGGCCTAGCACCGTTTGGAGTCTTACATTTGGTCCCCCGGGCCGGGATCAAACCAGTAACCTTGGGATTTACAGTCCCAACTTGAAGAATCAACTCCAAAATCCAATCCAATTTTTTCTTTTCTTTCTTTTTTTTTTTTTGTTCTTTTTTCAGATCTGGTCCGTGGAGGCAACTTGGTCCAGAAGTAAGTCCTCCCAATTGTGCACCATCTGGGCAAGATTTTTGTTGTTTTTGTGAAACTCTACTCTTGCCACACTTGTGAGCCACTTTGGTACTCTGCTTGTTTGGATCTCTTAGGAACCCTTCAACATGGAATCTGCTGGATCCTCCTCATCTTTTTGGGCCAAGATGGTCAAAATCAAACCTCAGAACAAAAACTTAGGCTTCAATGGGACCAATGTCAAACAATTCCTGGACTCCTATGAGATGGCTGCTGAAGTGGTTGGTGCCAGTGAACATGATATGGCTTATCAGTTACAATTTTTTATCTCTTCTAACAAAGTTATGGAGGTTATTGAATTGTTTGATGGATTTGAAATTCATAACTAGAGGCTCCTGAAGGAGGCTATGTTGGCCTATTGGGGAAAAATAGATGTAGCCAGATTTACTTTGCAAGACTTGGATGCCCTGGTTTCTCAATGGATCTCCAATGGTGGTATCTCCTCAGCCTCTGACTATCAAGCTTTCAGAAAATCTTGGGACCCTATCCAGTCCTATCTTATTTGGAACAATCACATTGATACATTGGACAAAATTCAAGTGCAATTTTTTCAGTCTTTCTCTTCAGGAGTGCAGGAAAGAATTAAGGATGACATGGTGAAATCTGGATCAATGATCACGACAAGAGATAATTGGTTCAAGCTCCCTGCTTTCATGGTTCTCAGGAATACTGTTGATAAAGTGATGAAAGGTCAAACAGCTCTAACCTTTGAAAAACCTAAAATCACTGAACCAGTCCTTGCCCCTTCTTTTCAAGCATCTAACAAAATCATGAATAAGATGGAAGCCAATCGCAGACCTAAACCCAATCCTCAGACCCACCGGGAGACACCTACTATAGATGAGATCACTAAATTACTTCAGGAATTTGAGAATAAAATAGATCAGAAAATATCCTCTTTAGCCACTCCTAAACCTGCTAATTCTGTTCCTAAATCTACTCTAGTCTGTTATTATTGCCATAGGGAAGGTCATGGTACGGGTAGATGTCCTGAACTCCAGAAGGACAAGGAGGAGAAGTTATTAGAGCAGAAGGGAAATAATTTCTTCCTTCCTAATGGTGCTTTGATCCCTCTTGATTCATCTTGTCCGATCCGTCATGTGGTGGCCTCATACCAACCACCAACTCCTAAGAAGGCATCCTTGGTCTCTGTGGATTTTCAATCATCCTGTGGAACTCTGAAACCTTGGTATCCTTGAGCTATCACTTCTTCCAGCTTCCCTGGCACCTATCAATCTGATCCAGCTAGGAAAGGCCATGAGGAACCAAAACCTCATAAGTCTCCTCCTGTTCCATCCTCAATCCTGCAAAAACCCGTTAAACGTCAATCTTCACCTGAGCCTCCTTCGTCTGATGTGGAAGACATGGAAGTAGAAAGGGAACCACTTATGGAAAGGTTCCAGGACAACTATGATCTTCCCCCTCTTCAACCTGTCCAACCCTCAGATCCTCTTCCAGCACCTATCTGACCTGATCTTCCTCCCTCCACCCAGCCCAAAGTTTGATTTGAAAGGGGCATCTCCAAGGACTACCCAAATGATGTGGAAGGAGTAATAAAGAAAATTTCTGATCTTAAAATCCCTGATCTATCTGTGGCTGAACTCCTATCAATCTCTCCATCTGTGGCTGAAGGGATGAAGAAATGGGTTTCTCGTTGACGTGTTGTCAGCTCTCTGATACCAGGAAACTTGCAGTCCTTTAGCTACAGAGAGTGATAAAAATGCTGGAATGATAATAATAATTATTATTCCAATAGTAAACACTTAGAAGCTCAAATAAATGATATAATAAGAGCAGTTTGTAAGTTTTAATTGGTTTGGTAATAGATGTTGTTGAATATAGTATAAAAGAGGGGCCACAGTATTATATTACTGGGGATCTTTACAGACTAGCAACCTCTCTTCAAGGGGCCTCCTCAGGAAGTTTATGAACCTTGGAATAAATATGGGTGCCTTAGAAAGGACTTATTCCACTAATGGCCGGGCTTAACAGCACAAGTGGCCTAGACAGGAAGGGAAACACTCACTCTGAGCACTTGACCAAAAAAATCCTGGAATAATTGGAAGGGTTTCAGAGCAGATGGGGTAGATTGCTTGACTAAACTTCAATGGTTGATTGGTTAATAAAGGTAAATAATACTACTACAGACTAAGTCATAAATCACTTGCTTATCTTCATATAAGCACTTGATTAATCAATGACACCATGTCTGATTGATAATAAATAATTCCTGATAACTGATAGCTGATTGGAAACAGAAGGGCAAAAAGAGCCTGTTTAAATATTCTTTTTTGGGTGCTTGAGGGCCTCTAGAAGGGGTACTAGCCAGGGGCTGAAGCTAGGGGGGCAATAAGGGCAAAATTGGCACGTCCTCAAGGTGCTGTTAGCCTGCTGGCCTTAGATCTGTCAAGGAACAGCTCCTTTTTAGCTGCAGGATCTGTTAATCAATAGATTAGTCATTTTGATGATCCTGCACTGATCCTCAATTTGTACTGTAAGTACTGGTCCAAAGTGAGCAGACGTGGATGTTTATTGATTCTCCATCCTCTGCTGATCCTGTATGTAATTTTTAATAATTTTTACGACCACTTCTTATGTAGTTTCGTGGTCTTTGAAGGTTCTGATCAACTCATTTTGTGGTAAGTCTGGATCTTTATTTAAGTAATAAAAAATACTAAAAATTGGTTAATAACTAATTTTAATTGATTTTTAAGGTTTTTGAACTATAATCCATGCTTGTGTGGTAGCTTTACATATGTAGTGTAGATCCTACTATATTTTAGCTCCTCTGAGCGGTACCTGGATGTCAAACTGATCACGGCAGGAGGCGTGGGGATCAGTCCATTCAAATGTGCGCGGGGACTGATCCGCTGCTCAGATGCGCGCGGGGGACTGTACCGCTGCGCGCGTGACTAGGTCACGGGATTACCTGCGCGGGAGTCCAGCGCTGTAGGGACGCGGGGCTGCGTGCGGGAGTTGGCGTACGCGGGAGTCCAACGCTGTAGGGACGCGGGGCTGCATGCGGGAGTTTGCGTACGCGGGAGACAAACGCTGTAGGGACGCGGGGCTGCGTGCGGGAGTTTGCGTACGCGGGAGACCAGCGCTGTAGGGACGCGGGGCTGCGTGCGGGAATTGTGACAAAACACAATTTCTTGTGTAACTCCTAAACTACACACAACACCTGGATTTCGACTGAAATTTAGGTGTGAAACCTATACATGACATATCATGTGAAATATTAAAATGGCCCAAAGGTGCCATACTGGTGCCGTGGTCATTTACCATTTTATATTAAATTAATTAAAAAATATAAGGAGTAAGAATTCAAGGGTGGGGTCAGTGAGTGACCCTACCTTGTTTTGGGTGGGGAATCCATTCCTGCAATAATATTTATGGATTTCCTACTCCTTCATTTTTTATTTATTCATTTAAATTTGTTCCTTTTAATTTTGTTAATATTATTATTGTTGTTGCTTTGTCAGGTTGCTCTGTGCTAAGTAGCAGGCTGACACGTGTGGAGATTGGTCCGGACAAATTGAAGGTCTCCTCTGGTACTCTGATGGAGGATTCTGGTGGAACAGATCCCTCTTCAGATACCAACCTGTATTCCTGTCCTCTTGGCTTTCTCCCATGTTATCTTGGTGATTCAACTAAAAAAGTTTCTCTCCTTGTGGATTTGGGTTCTCAGCTCAACTTGATTTTGGACTCCATGGCCTGCAAGCTTAAACTTAGCCCAAGGGTCAGTTTCAATTCTGCTGTGTATGGCATAGGGAACCAGTCCTGTGAGCTGGTTGGTATTGCTGAGGATATCCCTGTTCAAATTGGTAAAAATATTGTTGGCACCTGTCACTTCTGGATCACTTGTCTGGATGGTCCCATGATCTTGGGAAGGCCTTTCTTAATGGACTTTGGTGCTACCCTGATGTTTTCTGATCAAGTTTGGGAGAGAATTCTCCTCCCTGATGCTGATGGCAGAAAGATTGAAGTTCCTCTTTGTTCTCTGGATTCTGGTTGTTGGGAAAGAGACTTCCCTGGTCATCCTCCCAAATCTGTCCTGAAGGGAAAGCAGAAAGAAAACTCTCATTCCCTTCATCCTCATTTTTTAGCAGAATAGTTGGCCCTAATGATAGTTTTAGTTCTTCTCAGCCTCAGACTTCAACTCATGGACCAACTCCCACCTCAGAGGTATATCTTTCTTTCTCCTCATCATTTCCTTCTCATCCAAATAAGATCAAAAATCAAACACATGAAAAATCCAAAAAATCCCAAAATATTTCTTCTCTGTCTGTATCTGTTGTATCTTCTTTTCCTTTTTCTTTTCAGCCTGATCAATCATCCTCTATTCCGGTTTCAAATCTCCGCAATGAGTCTAAACTATATCTTGATCTCAATTCTTTTCTTGGTGGGTTTGGTATGAAGGAGTATGGTCTTAGGTGGAGGCAATTTGGGGTAGAAGTAAGTCCTCCCAATTGTGCACCACCAGGGGCTTCTACTACTGTCATTTTTGAAACTCTACCCTGTGCCACACATGTAAGCAATGTTTTATCTTTTGGATCCTCTTTTATGGAGAAGGCACCTTTCAAGGATGCAGCAGAACATCAAACTTGGAAGATGTTGGAATATGGTCTCAGTTCTTGTAGTCAGGTCTCACTGGTCAATGCTTGGAGGAAGCAAGGATTCCTCTCCTTTGCCACCAAGTACAAACCAGTTGCAAAGAAGGTCCAGCCAGTCAACCAACCAATGCCTCTCAACCTCAATCCTCCCCTTATGCGTCCTCCTCTATCCCGCAATCCTTACTGTGGTCTATCCCAATCCCTCACTGGTCCATTCATTCCCTCTGGTTGGGTCACTGAAGAACTTCTGAAAGTGGTCAAATTTGGTCCAGATGGATGGCTTCTTCCTGATGAGTTAAATTTGATCAAAAATTTCCTAGCTCTTAGGGAAAAATCCATTGCTTTCTGTGAAGAAGAGAGAGGTCTCTTGAAAAATCCTATGGTCTCCCTTACATCATCCCTGTAGTTGAACATGATCCTTGGCAAAAGAAAGAGATCCCAATCCCTGCTGCTAAAGTCAACGAATTCATCAAGTTGGTCCGCAAACAAGTCCAAACCGGTTTATACAAACAATCAACTTCTAGCTATTCCAGTCCTGTTTTCTGTTTCCTGAAAAGTAATGGTAAACTTAGAGTAGTTCACAATCTCCAACCTCTTAATAAAGGTACTATTAAAGACTCTGGCGTGCCTCCTGCCACTGAAGAATTTTTTGAATCCTTCTCTGGGAGAGCTTGCTATGGTCTAGGTGACATTATGGGTGGCTATGACGAATGATCCTTGCATCCTATTTCTTGTCCCCTCACTACTTTTGATACTCCCCTTGGTTGATTTCAACTGACTCAATTGCCTCAAGGTGCCACCAACTTGGTTGCAGTCTATCAGGCTCAGATGATGTGGATCCTCCAGGACAAAATCCCGGATCATGCAGGTATCTTTATTGATGATGGTGGGATTAAAGGTCCAGTTTCTGACTATGATAATGAGCTCTTACCTTGGCACTCAGGAATCCAACAATTTATCTGGGAGTATGCTACTATCTTGGAAAGAATTTTTTTTTGAATCGAGGAATCTGGCCTTACTGTCTCTGGATCAAAACTTGCCGCCTGTGTCCCTGCCTTGGAAATTGTTGGTCATATAGTCTGCAAGGAAGGAAGAAGGATGGCACCCTATAAAGCTAACAAAATCATCTCCTGGCCTACCCCAATAAATCCAACGGAAGTGAGAGGTTTCCTAGGTGTTGTAACTTATGTCAGGATCTTCATTCCCTCATTATCTGAAATCTGTATTCCCTTGCGTTGCTTAACCAGGAAGGATGCTGAATGGCTTTGGACCCAAGCTTGCAAAAAATCATTCCAGATACTCAAAACAATTGTTGGGAAAGAAATTGTTTTGAAAAAGATCACTTATGGACCTGGAGCTGGCAAGATCAAGCTGGCAGTGGACTCTAGTTATCAATCTGTTGGGGCTGTCCTTACTCAGGAAAATGAAAATGGTTTGGATTGTCCTGCTCTGTATGAATCTCTTCTTTTCTCAGATAGGGAATCCAGGTACTCCCAGCCAAAACTGGAAATTTGCGGTGTGGCCTGAATGTTGAAGAAGCTCAAGAATGTTCTTTGGGGACAACACTTTGAGTTACAAGTTGATGCACAATCCATTATTGAAATGATCAATGCCCCCAGCCTTCCAAATGCTCCAATGACTTGTTGGGTGGCTTTCATCCAGTTGTTCTCTTTTGATATTGTTCACAGGCCTGGAAAATCTTTCACAATGCCTGATGGTTTATCTTGACGCCCCCTTGGAGATGATGAATTGGATGTTGGAATGGATTTTGATGAGGAGGAACCCTTGGTCCGCCCTGTTTTTGCTTTCTCCTCCCAAGATTACTCTGGTTTCCAGAAAGGTTTTTGGCTTAAGTTAGAGCAGTACCTTTCAACTCTCCAAAGACCCCCTGATCTCTCTTCCAAAGAATTTTGGTCCCTTAAAAGGAAGTCCCCCAGCTTCTTTGTTCAAGGTACCAGGCTTATGAAAAGAGGGAATCCTTGTGCCCTTATTGTGGTCACTATCCCTTCTAAGCAAGATTTGATCCTGGAAAGTCTTCATGAAGGCCTTGTTCATTGTGGGGAAACCAAAACTTATTGACGTATATCCAAACAAGTTTGGTGGCCATCTCTGAAGAAATCCGTCTCTCAATGGTGAAGGAGTTGTGAAGTGTGCCAGAAACATGATCTTAGGCGTCCGGCCAAAATTTGTTACCCTACTGGAGAGTCCACTTTCTTTGGGAGGATTGCTATGGATGTGGTTCACATTAAGGCTGGTGGAGCTAAGTACCTCATTGTGGCCAGAGATGATTTTTCTTGATGGGTTGAAGCAAAGTTTCTTAAGAACCTCAGCTCTGAATCAGTAGCAGCTTTCCTTTATGAGACTTGGACAATGCTTTATGGCTTGGCACAATCTTATTTGACTGATGGCGGCTCCGAGTTTGGTGGTAAACTGGCTGATATGATCCAATCACTTCCTGGTCAACACAGGGTGACCACTCCTTATTATCCCAAAGGCCAAGGCATGGTGGAAAGAGGCCATGCTCCTTTGAAGGCTGCTCTTGTCAAACTGGCTGGTGAAAGTGGCAAGAATTGTCACAAATTCCTCCCCCTGGTCCTCTTCTCTGATTGAATTTCAACTAAGCGGACTACTGGCTACTCACCTTACAAAATCATTTTTGGTCAAAGGGCTGTCCTTCCTCTGGATCTGGAAATGGAATCTTTCTTAGGTATTTCTTTGGAAAAGGTTTCTTCCACCACTGATCTATTAGTTGCTAGATCAAAGCAGCTGGTAAGGAGTGAAGATGTCCGTAGTGAAGCTTATCAGAAGATGATGGAGTCTAGGGAAGAATCAGTTCAGTATTGGTAAGACAAGCATTTGAAGCAAATCAGGGATCCCTTGAACCCTGGGGATCTAGTCTTAGCTTATAATTTTTCCTTGGAAACTCAGTGGGGAAAGCTTTTCTATAACCGCTGGAATGGTCCTTACCAAGTGGTCCGTCAAGTTAGAGGTGGATCATATGTTTTGGAGGAACTGGATGGTGCTCAGATGGCCAGAAGGTTCTCTGCTGGTCAGGTCAAGAAATTTCATTCTTGTGGAGGCAACTTGTTCCAAAAGTAAGTCCTCCCAATTGTGCACCACCAGGGTTGTTGGCTGCATTTTTGTGAAACTCTACTTCATGCCACGCATGTGAGCACCTGGGACGCCTTTGTTTTATCTCAGCCACTTCTAGGATTTTCCTTTGGATGGATTGACATATTCTTTTTCAATCACTCTCAAGATCAAAATGACCATTCCTTGGTTTCAAACATCTTCCTTTACTTTCTCTTTTTATGGCATCAAACTCAAAAGCAGACTAGGGACAGTCTGTAAGTTGGGGAGAGATGTGGTGCCCCATCCTGGACACCCTGGCCAGTGCGGAGATTTTAATTTTTTTATGATCTTTCCTTATCATCATTCATAGGTATCATTATCAAAAAAAAAAAAAAAGAAAAGAAAACCATCCATTGCCATTTCCATTGCCATCCTCATGCTGCCATCCATCACCAATCCAATCCATCATCATCATCACCATCATCACCATCATCACCCCCCACGTCCAGGAAATTCATCTATCCCAACTCATCTTCCAAAAATGACCCCGCTACAAAGCCTACCCTCTGGATTCAAGGTGGTCAGCAGAAATCTAGCCCCAATCAAGCCACTTGCACCTGGACCAATTCTCTCCTCTCCTTGGATCTTGCCTCCCCCTGGAACGCTGGCTCTCCCTCCCTGAGCTTGATCAAAGCCAATAACTCGGATCCTTACTCACCCCCTGCCGTCTCCCTAGGTGCTCTATGGTCATCCGACAACGCTTGTCATCTATACCTCTGGGGTGGTCGGTTTGCCAACAATCCTGAAGTCAAACCCGGTTGATACTTGCTAGTCATTAGTTCATCTCAGATCACCCTCCCGCAACAACAAACGACGACCAACAATTTGGCCGTCTCAAGCGGCCGTCTACCTTGTTCTTTCCACCTCCTAGCTCACTGATCTCCCGCGCGTCTTTTTGGTCATCCGCGGGTCTCTTCTGTTGCCAGTGCCCGTCAGACACCTGCTGGCAGTCATCCATGGGTCTCTTCTGTTGCCGGTGCCCGTCAGACACCTGCTGGCAGTCATCTGCGGGCTCAACTGTCTCCCAGGCCCATCAGGATGCCCGCGGGCGTCCCACTAGCTACTCGCTTGCCCGTGCCCATAATTTGGCATGGGCCAGGGTCTTGATTTGGCTCTTTGGTTTTTTTCTGAGTGCTTGTTTGTTTCTTTTTCTTTTTTTTCCTTTGTTTTCTCATGACACTGATCCTTAAAAAAAAAAAAAAAAAAAAAAAAAATTCCGCTCTATTTGTAAATCTCTCTTGTAAATAGTCTACAGGCCTCTGGTCTATAAAAGGAGGGGCTCTCACCTGCTTTTTCTGCATCATCATAGAATCATATCCATGGGAGTGTGTGCCTAAGTCCCCCCATTATTGTGAAATTTGATCCTGATCCTTATCCTGGGTATATCTCTGATTTCCCCCTGATCCATCTTTGACCCTGAGTCTTTGCCCCTCTGTGGCCTGATCCTTATCACCAACCAATATCCCCGCTTGTTGAAGAAAAATTCTGTCTGTTGGAATTTTTGAGTGCTTTATACCACTCCTTGATCCCTTTCTCTGATCATACTGGTCCTAATCCCTGATAATCTTTCTGGAGCCAATCACCATTGATTGAAGAGGTCTTATTAAGCTTAAGACCTGGAGTGTTATACCTCCCCTTAGCTTCTTTGGAGTTCCATTCTTCCAGCCTACTCTTGAGTCCCTTGAGAAGTGTTGAGGTTATCCTTGCTTCAAATCAGTTACTTTTTGCTTTTAGAGCTTCTTAAACATTGTCCTTTGTCTTGTACAGCCACCCTCAGTTATCTGGTACCCTTCAAGCGCTTGATTGCGGAGAGTTGGGCAGGTTAATTGAGAACCTGGAGGTTGGTTGGATTTGAGTTGATCATCCCCAATCTTCTGCTGACGACCAGAGTTATTAGCTTGTGGGCATTGTTTACATACAACAGCTGTTGTTCCTTGAACTCTAAGCAGACTTTAACTTCTTTTGTTCAAGTTTTTCCCTGCATAATCTTGTCTCAGATAGTGCTGCTCCATTGCTACCAAACTATTATCATCTTTATCCTCTACTCCTTGATTCTTCATTTACCAGGTTCTGGACCTTGATCTTGGTTACATTTAAATATATTTGTAACACTCAGGAGGGCAGCCTAAACAGCACCTTTCCCCTCCACAGAACTACCACGGCCTAGCACCTTTTGGAGTCTTACAGCAGGTGGGAGGATTGGATGTTTGATCAATCAATCAATGGGCAGACGGCAATGGTCTTGGCAGATGACAAATTGGATGTTTTAGGTGCCTTTGGAGATGGAGACACGG
Source organism: Puccinia polysora (assembly GCA_025617555.3). Classification (NCBI taxonomy): domain Eukaryota; kingdom Fungi; phylum Basidiomycota; class Pucciniomycetes; order Pucciniales; family Pucciniaceae; genus Puccinia; species Puccinia polysora. Next base: position 27,615,170 of record CM062645.1, read on the forward strand.
GCAATTTCATCAAGGGGGGGGGGCACGAGTGGAGAAAAATAACATTGCCACCAGAGAGTGTTGAGATGATTGTAGATTGAATGGTTTCCATGATCAAAGGTGATTGGAGGCATTGCGTCAGGGGAGCTCAGGGAGATGAAGGTATTGATACTACAATTGAGTTAGTTAGAGGAAATGAGAGATTTGTGGGTGACAATGCCACCCATGGAATGAGCAATGATGAGGACTGAGGTGGGTAGGGGTAGATGAGAGTTAGTATGGATTTGAGATTGTTGATAGAGGGATAGGATTGAGCAAATGGTATCATTGGTTAAGATAGCCTGATCAAGCAAGGTTTGAGTGTGAAAGGCCAAGAAGTCATTGTTGAAGTTGAGGGCAAACAAATCAGAACCGGGGTGATGACGGAGCAGGTGATAAGGGTGAGGGGATTCTAATAGGATCATTGGTGTCAATGATGATGCTGGTGATGGGGATGATTGGTGAGGAAGCGGATGATGAAGATGATGATTTTTTGTGCTGGTTGCTTGGCCAAAGATTTGGGCCGGGAGCGCAGCAAGGGGTAATTGAAAACAGAGCCTGGGGGACTTGAAGGATCCTTGTGGTGGCCTTGCTAGACAAGTAGGAAAATGGGAAGCTGAAAGAAGAGTAAATAGAAGGGTTGCCAATGTGACACACAATAATAATATTTTTTTTGTAAAGTTGGATGAAAGAATGCATAAAAAGAACTAAAAATTCCCTTTTTACGTGGTGTCCCAAATTTGTCACCACACTGCAGATGCTCATCCTCTGTCCACTGTCATCCTTGATGCGGGCTGGTTTCCTTTTTCTCAGTTTTTTTCTCACATTTCATAATCTTCCTGTTGCCATCATTGTTTCTTTCATTACTAGTTTCACTGGTCCATCAAAAAAAAATCTTTTTCCACTCTAATTTAGAGTTATCTCTTGTAAGTATTCTACAGAGCCTCTTGCCCTTAAAAGAAGGGGCTCTCCCCTGCCTTTTTTCCCATCAGCTATCATCTTATCCATCTTATGGTATTCATCCATCATTTAATATTCTGATCAATAAATAAGGGTATCCCCCTGTGTGTCTCACCATTGTCATCATCATCATCATAAAGCTGGATATATCTGTTGACCATCCCCTGATCCTCATTCTTATCACCAAACAATAGACTTGCTTGTTAAAGAAGAATTCATTTGGTTGAATTCTTGAGTGTGTTAAACCACTGCTTTGATCCCTTTCTCTTACCATTTTGGTCTTGATCATTCATCTGATTGTCTCTCTGAAACCAGTCACATTTGAATGAGAGGTTTCTTTAAGGTTTAAACCTGGAGTGTTAAACCTCCCTTTATTTCTTTAAAGTTGAATTCTGCCATTCTGTTCTTGAGTCCCTTCAGAAGTGCTGGGTTATTCTTGTTTAAATTGGTTACTGCTTTGCTTCTAGAGGTTCATAAAACAAATTGCTTTGTTTTGTACAGCCAACCAAATTTATCTGGTACCCTTCAAGCACTTGATTGCAGATGGTTGGTCAGGTTCATTGAGAAACTGGAGGTTGTTTGGGATTGAGTTGATCTTTCCTAATCTTCTGCTGATGACCAGAGTTTTTAGCTTGTGGGTGTTGTTACTTACTACTGCTTTATTCTATTGAAATCTGAAAAAACTTCAACTTATTTTTTTAAGTCTTTTCCCACACCATCTTGCCTCAGATAGTTTTGTTCCATTGCTTCCGACTACTATCAAAATTTATCCATTGATTCCTTATTTACAAGGCTCTGGATCTTTATTCCGGTTACATTTAAATATTTTTTTAACGCTCAGGAGGGCATCCTAAACAGCACATTTTCCTCTCCACAGAACTGCCTGCAGCTCAGGACCGTTTGGAGTCTTACATTTGGTCCCCTGGGACAGGATCAAACCCAAAACCTTGGGGCTTATAGTCCCAAATTTTTGGAATCAAATTCAAAATCAAATCCTTTTTCTTTTTTTCTCTGTTTCTATTTATCTTGGATCTGATGCATGGAGGAAACTTATCTCAGAATTAAGTACTCCCAATTGTGCACTTCTTGGGAAAGATTCTTGTTGGTTTTTGTGAAACCCTACTCTTGGCACACTTGTGAGCCACTTTGGAAATCTGCTCTTTGGATCCTCTAGGAACTCTGTTATTCAAAATGGAATCTACTGGTACCTCCTCCATTTGTGCTCAGATGTTCAAGATCAAACCCCAGAACAAGAACTGGGGTTTCAATGGGAAAAATGTTGAACAATTCCTGGATTCTTAAAAAATGTCTGCGGAAGTGGATGGAGCTAGCAAATAAAATATGGCCTATCAATTACAATTATTTATTTCCTCTGATTAAGTTATGGAATTATTCAAGTCTTTTGATGGATTTGAATCTCATAACTGGTCACTTCTAAGGGAAGAAATGCTGGCGTATTGGGGAAAGATAGATATAGCTTGATTTACCCTACAGAACTTGGATGATGTTGTCTCTCAGTGGAGTTCAAAGGATGGTATTTCTTCAGCCTCTGATTATCAATATTTTAGGGAATTGTTGGATCCTATTCAATCTTATCTCCTTAGAAATGATCATATTGACACCATGGACAAAATTTGAGTCCAATTTTTCCAATATTTTTTGCTAGGAGTCCAGGAGCAAATAAGAGACAAATTGGTTAATTCTGGATCTATGACCACAACTAGGGATAATTTTTTCAAGCTTCCTGCTTTCCTTGTCCTTTGGAGTGCTGAGGATAAAGTCATGAAAGGTCAAACTGCGCTAAATTTTGAAAAAACATGCACCACTGAACCTGTTCCTGCTCGCCCATTTTCTGAGTCTAAAAAAATTATGAGGAAAATGGAGGCCAGTTGTTGTCCTAAATCAAATCCTCAGGCTAACAAAGAAACTGCAACTATTGATGAAATCACAAAAATTCTCCAAGCTTTTGAAAATAAAATGGATCAAAATATTTCTGCTCTTGCTGCTCCCAAAACTTCTAATTCCATTCCTAGATCCACTCTGGTCTGCTACTATTTTCATAGGGAAGGTCATGGAACCAGACAATTCCCAGAACTCCAGAAGGATAAGGAGGAAAAATTGGTGAAACAGAAGGGAAATAATTTTTTTCTTCCTAATGGTGCTCTGATCCCTTTCAATTCATCACACCCTATCCATCATGTGGTGGCCTCTTTTCAGCCATCTTCTACTAAGAAAGCATCTTTGGCCTCTTGGGAGTTTAAATCTTCCTGTGGCACTCTTCAACCATGGTATCCTCCTGCTATCTCCTCCTATAGCTTCTCTGGAGCTTATCAATCTGATCCGGCTAGGAAACAACATGAGGAACCCAACCTTCACAAAGCTCCTCCCATGCCATTTTCTATCCTTTGTAAACTGGTCAAACGTCAATCCTCCCCTGAAAATTCTTCCTCTGTGGTGGAAGACATGGATGTAGAAACAAAACCTCTGATGGAAAGGTTTTAAAACCACACTGATGCTTCTCCTCCACATATTGCAACACCCAACCTGCTGATACTTTCATAATCCCTGCTTTACCTGAGCATCCTCCCTCCACCCAGCCCAAAATTTGGTTTGAGAAGGGAATATCTAAGGACCACCCCAATGCTGTGGAAGGGGTAATAAAAAAAATATCTGATCTGAAAATTCCTGATTTATCTGTTGCTGAGATCCTTTCAATTTTGCCCTCTGTTGCTGAAGGGATGAAGAAATGGGTCTCTTGTTGAAGTGTGGAAATTGGCTCTGATGAATTGAAGGTTTCCTCTGTAACATTGCTTGAGGACTCTGTCAAAGCTGATAATTCCTCAGATTCAAACCTGTACTCTTTTCCCCTTGGTTTACTTCCTTGCTGTCTTGGAAAATTGGATAAAACAGTTTCTTGTCTGGTCAATTCTAGTTCTCAACTTAACCTGATTTTGAATTCTATGGCCTGCAAACTCAAGCTCAGTCCTAGAGTGAGCTTCAAATCTGTGGTTTATGAAATAGGGAAGCAGTCTTGTGAGTTAGTTGGTATTGCTGAACATGTTCCAGTTCAAATTGGTAAAAATATTGTTGGAACCTGTCATTTTTGGATTACTCATTTGGAAGGACCTATGATCTTGGGTTGAATGTTTTTAATGGAATTTGGTGCTACCTTGATGTTTTCTGATCAATTTGGGGAGAGAATCCTTCTTCCTAATAATGATAGAAGGAAGATTGAAGTTACTATCTGCTCTTTGGATTCTGGTTGTTGGGAAAGAAATTTCCCCCATCATCCTCTTAAATCAGTTCTAAAGGGGAAGCAGAAGGGATTATCTAATTCCTCTCATTTTTTAGCATAATAGTTGATTCTACTGATAGTCTTAGTTCTTCCCAGCCTCAGAATTCAACTCAAGGATCAACTCTCATCCCAGAGGCTTATCTTTCTTTTTGATAATCATTTTCTTCTGATCTGAAAATTATTAAAAATCAAAAACACATCAAAATAAAAAATACCAAAAATATTCCCTCACTCTCTGGATCGTTGGTTTCTTCTTATCCTTGTTCTTTTAATCCTGTTCAATCTTTATTTAGTTCTGGTGCTACTCTCCGCAAAAATTATAAAATAGATCTTGATCTTAACTATCTTCTTAACGGTTTTAGTATGGAGGAATATGGACTTCAGTGGAGGCACTTGGGGGTCACAGTAAGTCATCCCATTATGCACCACTAGGGCATTCTTCTACCATAATTTTCAAAACTCTACCTTGTGGCACACCTGTGAGAAACGTACCATCCCTTGGTTCTTCTTTCATGGAAAAATCACCCTTTGAGGAAGTTTCAGAACATAGGACATGGAAAATCTTGGAACTTGGTCTCACTTTTCACAGTCAGGTCTTGCTGGTCAACGCTTGGAGGAAACAGGAATTTCTCTCTTTTTCCACCAAGTATAAATCAGTCAAAAAAAGGTCCAACCCATCAATTAGCCCATGCCCCTCAACCTTAATCCTCCTCTCATGCATCCTCCCTTATCCCCTGATACTTACTGTGGTTTATCTTGATCTCTCTCTGGTCCCTTTTTACCTTGTGGTTTTGTCACTGAAGAATGTCTGAAAGTGGTCAAATTTGGTCCAGATGGAATGCTTCTTCCTGATGAGTTGATTTTGATCAAAAATTTCTTATGTCTGAGGGAAAAGTCTATTGATTTCTGTGAAGAAGAGAGAGGTCTCTTGAAAGAATCCTATGGTCTCCCTTGCATTATCCCTGTAGTTGAGCACAATCCTTGGCAAAAGAAAAAAATTCCAATCCCTGCTGCTCAAGTTGACAAATTTATCAAGTTGATCCGCAGAAAAGTTTGTACTGGTCTATACAAACAGTCAAATTCCAGTTATTCCAGACCTGTTTTCTGTGTCCTTAAAAGTAATGGTAAACTTAGAGTAGTTCAAAATCTCCAAACTCTCAACAAAGTTACAATTAAAGACTCTGGTGTTCCCTCTGCTACTGAAGAATTCATGGAATCTTTTTCTGGGAGGGCTTGCTATTTTCTGGGGGAAATTATGGGTGGCTATGACAAATGATCCCTAAGTCCTATCTCTTTTCCTCTCACTATTTCAATACTCCTCTTGGTTGACTCCAGCTTACTCAATTGCCTCAAGGTTCCACCAATTTGGTTGCAGTCTATTAGTCTCAGATGATATAGATCCTCCAGGATGAAATTCCTGATCATGCTGGGATCTTTGTTGACATTGCCAGAATTATAGGTCCAGTGTCTAATTATGATAACAAGCTCTTATCTTGGCATTCAGGGATTTGTTGATTCATTTGGGAATACACTACTACTTTGGAAAGAATTCTGTTTTTAATAAAGGAATTGGGCCTGACTTTTTCTGGATCCAAATTGGCTGCTTGTGTCCCCGCTCTGGAAATTGTTGGCCATGTGGTCTGCAAGGAAGGAAGAAGTTTTGAACCATCCAAAGTCAAAAAGATCATCTCTTGTCCCACTCCAATCAATCCAACTGAAGTTAGAGGCTTTCTAGGTGTTTTAACTTATTTTCAAATCTTCATTCCATCTTTATTCAAAATCTGTGCCCCTTTGCGTTGTCTAACCAGCAAAGAAGGTGAACGGATTTGGAGCCAAGCTTGTGAACATTTGTTTCAGTTGCTCAAAACCATTTTTGGGAAAGAAATAGTGTTGAAGAGGATCTCTTATGGACTGGGAGCTTCCAAGATCAAGCTGGCTGTTGATTCTAGTTATCAATCTGTTTGGGCTGATCTTACTCAGGAAGATGAAAATGGTTGGGACTGTCCTGCTCTTTATGAATACTTTTTATTTTCAGATAAGGAATCCAGATAATCTCAACCACAACTGGAACTCTTCCGCGTGGCTTGAATGTTGAAGAAAATTCAAAAAGTCCTCTGGGGTCAACATTTTGAATTAAAAGTGGACGCTTGATCCATCATTGAAATGATCAATGATCCCAGCCTTCCAAATGCTCCTATGACTTGTTGGGTGGCTTTTATTCAGTTTTTCTCTTTTGATATTGTTCACAGGCCTGGAAAATCTTTCACCATCCCTGATGGTTCATCTTGATGTCCTTGGGGAGATAATGAATTGGATTTTGGAGTAGATTTTGGTGAGGAAGAACCTATAATTCAACCTGTCTTATCTTTCTACTCTCAAGATCATTCTGGCTTTCAGCAGGGTTTCTGGTTTAAATTAGAGCAGTACCTTTCAACTCTCCAAAGACCCCCTGATCTTTCAGCCAAAGAATTTTGATCCCTTAAAAGAAAGTCCTCTAATTTATTTCTCCAAGGTTCTAGGCTTATGAAAAGAGGAAATCCTTTTTCTCTCATTGTTGTTACTATCCCTTCTAAGCAAGATTCAATCCTTGAAAATCTCCATGAGGGTCTTGGTCATTGCAGGGAAACCACAACTTATCAACACATATCTGGAAAATTCTGGTGGCCATCACTAGAGAAATCCATCTCTCAATGATGCCGGAGTTGTGAAGTTTGTCAGAAATGCCATAGCTTAGGCAACCAGCTGCAATTTTCTATCCTACTGGGGAGTCCACTGTCTTTGGAAGGATTGCTATGGATGTTGTTCATATTAAGGCAGGTGGTTCTAAGTATCTCATTGTGGCTAGAGATGATTTTTCTGGATGGGTTGAAGCAAAATTGCTTCATAATCTCAGCTCTGAATCAGTGGCAGCTTTCCTTTATGAGAACTGGACAATGCATTATGGCTTGGCTTGATCTTATTCTAATGATGGTGGCTCTGATTTTGGTGGCAAACTTGATGAAATGATCCAATCAATTCCTGTAAAACATTGGGTTACTACTCCTCATTATCCAGAAGTTCAAGGCATGGTGGAACAAGGCCATGCTTCTTTGAAGGCTGCTCTTGTAAAACTGGCTGAGGAAAGTGGAAAGAATTGTTTCAAATTTATTCCTCTTGTTCTCTTCTCTGATCAAATATCAACTAAATGGACAACTGGCTATTCACCTTACAAAATTGTTTTTGGTAAAAGGGCTTTCCTTTCTTATGATCTTGAAACAGAATCTTTCCTGGGTATCTCATGGGAGCAGGTTTCCTCAACCACTGATCTACTAGTTGCCAGATCCAAGCAACTGGAGCAAAGTGAAGAAATTTGTGACAAAGCTTACCGGAAGATGATGGAATCAAGAGAAAAATCAGTTCAGTATTGGGAAGATAAGCATGCAAATCAAATCAGGGATCCCTTCAATCCTGGTGATCTAGTTTTGGCTTATAATTGATCCTTGGAGACTCAGTGCAGAAAGTTCTTTTCAAATTGTTCAAATGGTCCTTATTGGTTGGTATGTTGAGTCAGAGGTGGATCCTATGTTTTCGAAGAACTGGATGGTACTCAGTTGGCAATAAGGTTCTGCGCTGATCAATTCAAGAGGTTTCATTGTTATGGGCTCAATTTGGGCTCAAAGTAAGTCCCCCCCAATTATACACCACCAGGGTCATCTACTGGATTTTTTTTGTATAAATCTGCTTTATGCCACATACGTGAGCACCTGGGACAGCCTTTTTGTTTTTCTCCTGCCACTTCTAGGGCTCTTTTGGATGGATCAAGTTTTTTTTTTCAACTTTCAATCACTCTCAAGATCAAGAAATGGCCATTCTTCTGTCTCAATTTCTTTGTATTCCTCCTTTTCTTAATATCTTCAAATTTGAGAAGCAGACTAGGGACAGTCTGTAAGTTGGGGAGGGATTTGGTGACCAATTTGGTACACCTTGAGAAAAGGGGCCAAATTTAAAATTTTTTTTCTTAGGTTTTATCTTATCAAAAAAAAGAGAGAATTTTTGTGTTGGCAAGTCTTCCATTATTTTTTCTGTTTCTCCAAATACCCCCTGTCCTAGCAGTCTAGGAAGGGCACCTCTGAGGTATTCAACTCCCCAGGCCTTGCATTGAATTCCTTTGTCTTGCGCTTTGAACCCAACCTTTTTGGCTGAGCGGGCCTGGTTGATCAAACCCCACCCCACAGCTTGTCAACAACTTCTCAAATCCTGCTTCTTCCTCCAAAACCACCATTAAATCATCATCTCATCCCGCAGCCTGAGAACTACCTTGGCTCCATCCCCTGATTCCTCAATCTTCCAAATTCAATACTGGCATCCACTTGGACGGTGTAAGACTCCAAACGGTGCTAAGCCGTGGCAGTTCTGTGGAGGGGAAAGGTGCTGTTTAGGCTGCCCTCCTAGGAGTTACAATAATATTTAAATGTAACCGGAATCAAGGTCCAGAACCTTATGGATGAGGAATAAAAGTAAGGGAAGAGGATAAGAGTTGTCGGTAGCAATGGAAAAAACACTATCTGAGGCAAGATGGTGCAGATAAAGACTTGAACAAATAATTCAAGGTTTGTTCAGAGTTCAATAGAACAAGGCAGTTGTAAGTAACAATGCCCACAAGCTAATAACTCTGGTCGTCAGCAGCTGATTAGGAAAGATCTACTCAATCCCAACCAACCTGCCAAACTCTCCGCAATCAAGCACTTGAAGGGTACCAGATAACTGTGGGAGGCTGAACAAACAAAAGCAATTTGTTTATGAAGCTCTAGAAGCAAATCAATAACAAATTCAAGCAAGAATATCCCAACACTTCTCAAGGGACTCAAGAATAGCGTGGCAAAATTCAACCTTAAAGAAGAAGGGAGGTATAACACTCCAGGTTTTAAGCTTAATAAAACCTCTTCAATCAAACATGATTGGCTCCAGAAAGATGATCAAGGAGAGATCAAGACCAGTATGGTCGGAAAAAGGGATCAGAGTGGTATAACACACCCAAGAATTCAGACAGGAATTCTTCTTCAACCAGCAAGGCTATTGGTTGGTGATAAGGATCAAGGTCACAAGGGACAGAGTTTGAGTATGGAGGCTCAAAGGATCAAGGGGCAATCATGGATATACCCAGATAAATTGCTCAGATAAGTGGGAAGGATGCCCACGGATAAGTTTGATTATGATGATGGTCTGATGGATTCCTGGGCCAAAAGGCAGGGGAGAGCCCCTCCTTTTATAGACATGAGGCCCTGTATACTATGTACAAGAGATACTACAAATAGGTGCGGGAAAATGAAAACATAAAAAAAAAAAAAAATGACATGAGAGGAAAAAAAATGTTGCCCGCATCAAGAATGACCGCGGGCAACCAGATGGACACCCGCGACAGCGGTCGCGGGTGTCAACAACAGCTGTCGTTGCCCGCGCTGTCGCGGGTGTCAACAACAGCTGTCGTTGCCCAATCGGCGGCGACAGCGGGGTGGAGGTTCCGACGGCCGCAAGCGGTCGCTTGCGGTCGTCGGTCGGATCAGATGATGGGCAAGGAGTGGTTGAGTTTGGGGGCGAATTGGAGTTTGGGCCAAGATTATCATCAATCAAAGGCAATGACAAAGGGTTACTATTGAAGGGATTCAAGATCAAGTCAGGCTGATTGGGAAAGATTTGACGACAACAAGTGGATGGATTGGGAGCATGAGAGGATGAGTCCTTGAGATCGACGGAATCGGAGGACTGATCCTTGGTCGTCAACTTGGGGTCGGAGGAGGTACGTGAAGATGAGCTCTTATTGGAGAGTTCAGGATCCGAGGCGGGCACGAGATGAGCGGATGAACCAGATGGCGGGGCGGAGGGAGTGCTCATGGCGACGGGTGATGGAAGAGGGCCAAGGGCGATGCTAGATTTGAAAGGTTGGAAGCGCCAATCGGAGGTGCTCGGAGGTGAGTTTGATGCCGACCGATGGATGGGAGGGGGATGAGAGGATCGGGAAGGATCAAAGGGATCGTCAAAGGTGGTTCGACGATTGCTTGTGTCGCCAAAAGTCTGGGCCGCAAGCACAAAAAGTAGGAGTTGAACATAGGAGGGGGGGATTGAAGCAGAGAGACAAGCAAGAGGCCTGTCCTAGACCGCTAGGACAGGGAGAAGTTGAGAGATGGGGGGGAAATGAAGGTACCCATAGGGGTACAACCAATTTTTTTTTTTTTTTTTTTTTTCCCATGGTGTCCCGGATTGGTCACCACATCTCTCCCCAACTTACAGACTGTCCCTAGTCTGCATCTAAAATCTGAAGGGATTAAAAAAAGCAGGGAACAAAGAAATTGAAGCAAAGATTGGCCATTTCTTGATCTTGAGAGCAATTGAAGAGTTGAGGAAAATATCTTGATTCTTCCAAATGAGCCCTAGAAGCGGCAGGAATAGAACAAGGAGGGCGTCCCAGGTGCTCAAATATGTGGCATACAGTAGAGGTTTACAACAAAAACGCAGCAAATGACCCTGGTGGTGCACAATTGGGAGGACTTACTTCTGAGATAAGTTGCCCCCACGACAATGAAACTTCTTGACTTGATCAGCAGAGAACCTTCTGGCCAACCAAGTACCATCCAGCTCCTCCAAAACATAAGATCCACCTCTAACTTGATGAACCACTCGATAAGGGCCATTCCAACGATTAGAGAAAAGCTTGCCCCACTGGGTCTCCAAAGATCGATTATAAGCTAAAACTAGGTCACCAGGGTTCAAGGGCTCCCTGACTCAATTAGAGTGCTTGTCCTCCCAATAATGGACGGATTTTGCTCTGGACTCCATCATCTTTTGATAAGCTTCATCACGAACGTCTTCACTTCGCTCCAGTTGCTTGGATCTAGCAACTAACAGATCAGTGGTTGAGGACACCTCTTCCCAAGAGATACCCAAGAAAGATTCCATTTCCAGATCCAAAGGAAGGACTGCTCTTTGACCAAAGATGATTTCATAAGGTGAGTAGCCAGTAGTCCTTTTGGTTGAGATCCAATCAGAGAAGAGAACAAGAGGAAGGAATTTGCGACAATTCTTGCCACTTTCACCAGCCAGTTTAACAAGTGCAGCCTTCAAAGGGGCATGGCCTTGTTCCACCATGCCTTGGCCTTCAGGATAATAAGGAGTAGTAACTCTATGTTGTCCAGGAAGGGATCGGATCATTTCAGCAAGCTTGCCCCCAAATTCAGAGCCACCATCAGTAGAGTAAGATCGAGCCAGGCCATAACGCATTGTCCAGGTCTCATAGAGGAAAGCTGCCACTGATTCAGAGCTAAGGTCCTTAAGAAATTTTGCTTCAACCCATCCGGAAAAATCATCTCTAGCCACAATGAGGTACTTAGCACCACCTGCCTTTATATGAACCACATCCATAGCAATCCTTCCAAAGACAGTGGACTCCCCAGTAGGATAACAAATTTCAGCTGGGCGCCTAAGATCACGTTTTTGACAAACTTCACAACTCTTGCACCATTGGGAGACAGATTTCTTCAAAGAGGGCCACCAGAATCGTTTGGATAATCGTTGATAAGTTTTGGTTTCCCCACGATGACCAAGGCCTTCATGGAGACTTTCAAGGATAGAATCTTGTTTAGAGGGAATAGTAACAACAATAAGAGCACAAGGATTGCCTCTCTTCATAAGTCTAGAGCCTTGAACAAAAAAATTAGAAGACTTTTGTTTAAGAGATTGAAATTCCTTAGCAGAGAGATCAGGAGGTTTTTGAAGAGTTGAAAGGTACTGCTCTAATTTAAACCAGAAGCCTTGTTGAAAGCCAAAATAATTTTGAGAAGAAAAAGAGAAAATAGGTTGGATTAAAGGTTCCTCTTCATTGAAATCAGTTCCAAAATCAGATTTGTTGTCCCCAAGAGGTCGTCGAGATAAACCGTCAGGCATGGTGAAAGATTTTCCCGGCCTGTGAACAATATCAAAAGAGAAAAGCTGGATAAAGGCCACCCAACGAGTCATAGGAGCATTGGGAAGACTGGGAGCGTTGATCATTTCAATGATGGATCAAGCATCAACTTGCAATTCAAAATGTTGGCCCCAGAGAACGGTTTGAAGTTTCTTCATCATTCAAGCCACACCACAGAGTTCCAGTTTGGGCTGGGAGTATCTAGATTCTACATCTGAAAACAACAAAGATTCATAAAGAGCAGGACGTTCCCAACCATTTTCATCTTCCTGAGTAAGGACGGCCCCAACAGATTGATAACTAGAATCAACAGCCAGCTTGATCTTGCCAGCTCCAGGTCCATAAGAGATCTTTTTCAAAAATATGTCTTTACCAACTATCCTTTTGAGTAGCTGGAAAGCACATTCACAATCTTGGGTCCAAATCCATTCAGCATCTTTCCTGGTTAGACGACGCAAGGGTGCACAGATTTTGGATAAAGATGGGATAAAGATTCTAACATAAGTGACAACACGTAGAAAGCACCTAACTTCAGTTGGATTGATTGGGGTAGGCCAAGAGATGATCTTGTTGACTTTGGCTGGTGCCATCCTTCTTCCTTCCTTGCAGACCACATGACCAACAATTTCCAGAGCAGGGACACAAGCCGCCAGTTTTGATCCAGAGACAGTAAGGCCAGATTCCTTGATTCAAAACAGAATCCTCTCCAAGGTAGTAGCATATTCCCAGATAAAACGACAAATTCCTGAATGCCAAGGTAAGAGCTCATTATCATAGTCAGATACTGGACCTTTAATTCCTCCATTGTCAATAAAGATACCAGCATGATCAGGGATTTCATCCTGGAGGATCCACATCATCTGAGCCTGATAGACTGCAACCAAGTTGGTGGCTCCTTGAGGCAATCGAGTAAGTTGAAATCAACCAAGAGGAGTATTGAAAGTAGTGAGAGGACAAGAAATAGGATGTAAGGATTGTTCGTCATAGCCACCCATAATATCCCCTAGACCATAGCAAGCTCTCCCCGCGAAGGATTCAACAAATTCTTCAGTAGCAGGAGGGATACCAGAGTCTTTAATAGTAACTTTATTAAGAGGTTGAAGATCATGAACTATTCTAAGTTTACCATTACTCTTGAGGACACAGAAGACGGGGCTAGAGTAACTAGAAGTTGACTGTTCATACAGGCCAGTTCGAACTTGTTCCTGGACCAACTTGATGAATTCGTCAACTTTAGCAGCAGGGATAGGGATCTTTTTCTTTTGCCAAGGATCATGTTCAACTACAGGGATGATATAAGGGAGGCCATAGGATTCCCGCAAGAGACCTCTCTCTTCTTCACAGAAAGCAATAGATTTTTCCCTTAGAGATAAGAAATTTTTGATTCAATTTAAATCATCAGGAAGAAGCCATCCATCCGGACCAAAGTTGACCACCTTCAGACGTTCTTCAGTGACCCGTCCATTAGGCACAAAGGGACCAGTAAGGGATTGAGGAAGACCACAGTAAGGATTGCAAGATAGAGGAGGACGCATAAGGGGAGGATTGAGGTTGAGAGGCATAGGCTGGTTGACTGGTTGAATCTTCTTAGTAACTGGTTTATACTTAGTGGCAAAAGAGAGAAGTTCTTGTTTCCTCCAAGAGTTGACCAGAGAGACTTGATTACAAAAGCTGAGTCCAAGTTCCAACATCTTCCAAGTCCGATGTTCTGCAATATCCTTGAAGGGTGCCTTTTCCATAAAAGGAGAACCAGGAGATAATACGTTGCTCACATGTGTGGCACAAGGTAGGGTTTCAAAAATGACGGTAAAAGATTGCCCTGGCAGTGCACAATTGGGAGGACTTACTTGTACCCCAAATTGCCTCCACTGAAGCCCATATTCCTTCATACCAAAATCACCAAAAACGGAATTGCAATTAGGATCTAGTTTAGACTCATTGCGGAGATTTGAACCGGAACTGAGATAAGATTGATCAGACTCAAAAGTAGAAGGAAAAGAAGACACAACAGATCCAGAGAGAGAAGGAGATGGAGAAGAAATATTTTTGGATTTTTCTATTTTGATATGTTTTTGTTTTTTAATATTCTTGAGCTCAGAAGAGAATGATGAAAGGAATGAAAAATAAGCCTGAGGGATGGGAGTTGACCCTTGAGTTGCAGTCTGAGGCTGAAAAGAACCACAACCATTAGTAGGATCAACTATTCCCCTAAAAAATGAGAGCAACTAGAGTTATCCTTCTGTTTTCCCTTAAAAGATGATTTGGGAGAATGACCAGGAAAATCTCTTTCCCAACGACCAGAATCCAAAGAGCAAAGAGGAACTTCAATTTTCCTGCCATCAGCATCAGGGAGAAGAATTCTCTCCCCAACTTGATCAGAAAACATCAGGGTTGCACCAAAGTCCATTAAGAAGGGTTGTCCCAAGATCATAGGACTATCCAAACAAGTGATCCAAAAGTGGCAGGTTCCAACAATATTTTGACCAATCCTGACCGGTACATCTTCAGCAATACCAACCAGTTCACAAGCTTGATTTCCTATCTCATACACTGCAGAGTTGAAGCTGACCCTAGGACTAAGTTTGAGCTTGCAGGCCATAGCATCCGAGATTAAGTTAAGCTGAGATCCAGAATCCACAAGAGGAGAAACAGTTTTAGCTGAGTCACCAAGATAACAAGGAAGGAAGCCAAGGGGACAGGAATAAAGGTTGGAGTCTAAAGAAGGACTGTTTCCACCAGAGTCCTCCATTAAAGTGCCAGAGGAGACTTTGAGTCCTTCAGGGCCAATTTCCACAGGTTGACGAGAGACCCATTTCTTCATTCCTTCAGCAACAGATGGAGAGATCAATAGGAGTTCAGCCACAGATAGATCAGGAATTTTGAGATCAGAAATTTTCTTTAATACTCCCTCCACAGCATTGGGGTGATCCTTGGAGATGCCCCTTTCAAATAGAACTTTGGGTTGTGTGGAGGGAGGAAGTTCAGGTGACGCAGAATCTAAGATAGGATTAGAAGGTTGAGTTGAGAGAGAAGGATCAGGGTGATCTGGGAACCTTTCCATGAGTGGTTCCTTTTCCACCTCCATGTCTTCTACATCAGAGGAAGGAGGCTCAAGTGATGATCGACGTTTAACGGGTTTTCAAAGGATTGAAGTTGGCAAGGAAGGAGCCTTATGAGGTTTAGGTTCCTCATGTCGTTTCCTGGCTGGATCAGATTGATAAGTAGTCCCAGCAAGACTAGAGGAAGAAATAGCTGGAGGATACCAAGGTTGGAGGGTACCACAGGATGATCGAAATTCAAAGGAAGCAAGAGATGCTTTCACAGGAGGTGATGGCTGGTAAGAGGCCACCACATGTTGGATAGGAAGAGACGAGTCAAAAGGGATTAGGGCACCATTAGGGAGGAAGTAATTGTTCCCCCTCTGCTCTACCAACTTTTCCTTTAGGTCCTTCTGAAGTTCTTGGCATCGTCCGGTTCCATGGCCTTCCCTATGACAGTAGTAACAGACCAGAGTTGATTTGGGGACAGAAGAAGGAGTTTTAGGAGTAGCTAGCAAAGAAATCTTTTGATCTATTTTGTTCTCAAAGGCTCTAAGTAACTTGGTGATTTCATCTATAGTAGTAGGTTCTCAATTGGAATTAGGATCTGCTTTAGGCCTACGATCTGCTTCCATTTTAATCATAATATTGTTTGACTCTTTAAAAGAAGGAGCATGGACCGGTTCAGTAGTTCTAGGCTTTTCAAAGGTAAGAGCAGTTTGACCTTTCATGACTTTATCCACAGTACTACTAAGGGTGAGAAAAACAGGGAGCTTGAATCGATTATCCCTGGTGGTAATCATGGATCCAGATTTGACCAGTTCTTCTTTAATCCTTTCCTGCACAGCCAACAAAAAAGATTGGAAGAACTTTGCTTGAATTTTGTCCACTGTTCATGTGATTGTTTCGGATAAGATAGTTTTGAATGGGATCCCAGGACTTCCTAAAAATCTGATAGTCAGAGGCTGAAGAAATACCACCATTGGAGATCCACTGAGAAACCAGAGCATCCAAATCCTGCAGAGTAAACCTAGCCACATCTATTTTTCCCCAGTATGCCAACATAGCCTCCCTGAGAAGCGTCCAGTTATGGGATTCAAATCCCTCGAAAGACTCGATTACCTCCATAGCTTCATCGGAGGAGATAAAGAATCACAACTGATAAGCCATATCAAATTCACTAGCTCCATCCACTTCAGCAGCCATTTCGTAGGAGTCCAAGAATTGCTCGACATTTGTACCGTTGAAGCCTAAGTTCTTGTTCTGAGGTTTGATCTTTACCATCTTAGGTCGGACAGAGGTGGTTGGAGTAGCAGAAGATGCCATATCGAATAACCGAGTTCCTAGGGGATCCAAAGAACAGATTTCCAAAGTGGCTCACAAGTGTGGCAAGAGTAGGGTTTCGCCAAAAACGACAAGTATCTTGCCCAAGCGGTGCACAAATTGGGAGGACTTACTTCTAGGATAAGTTGCCTCCACGGATCAGATTTGAGAAGAGAAAAAAAATAGGAAAAAGAAAAAAAAAGATTGGATTTTGAGGTTGATTTTAAATGTCTTGGGACTGTAAATCCCAAGGTTGCTGGTTCAATCCCGGCCCAGGGGACCAAATGTAAGACTCCAAACGGTGCTAAGCCCTGGCAGTTCTGTGGAGGGGAAAGGTGCTGTTTAGGCTGCCCTCCTAGGAGTTACAATAATATTTAAATGTAACCGGAATCGAGGTCCAGAACCTTATGGATGAGGAATCAAAGTAAGGGAAGAGGATAAGAGTTGTTGGTAGCGATGGAAACAACACTATCTGAGGCAAGATGGTGCAGATAAAGACTTGAACAAATAAGTCAAGGTTTGTTCAGAGTTCAATAGAACAAGGCAGTTGTAAGTAACAACGCCCACAAGCTAATAACTCTGGTCGTCAGCAGCTGATTAGGAAAGATCTACTCAATACCAACCAACCTCCAGGTTCTCAATGAACCTGCCCAACTCTCCGCAATCAAGCGCTTGAAGGGGACCAGATAACTGTGGGAGGCTGAACAAACAAAAGAAATTTGTTTATGAAGCTCTAGAAGCAAATCAATAACGAATTCGAGCAAGAATATCCCAACACTTCTCAAGGGACTCAAGAATAGCGTGGCGAAATTCAACCTTAAAGAAGAAGGGAGGTATAACACTCCACGTTTTAAGCTTAATAAAACCTCTTCAATCAAACGTGATTGGCTCCAGAAAGATGATCAAGGAGAGATCAAGACCAGTATGGTCGGAAAAAGGGATCAGAGTGGTATAACACACCCAAGAATTCAGACAGGAATTCTTCTTCAACCAGAAAGGCTATTGGTTGGTGATAAGGATCAAGGTCACAAGGGACAGAGTTTGAGTATGGAGGCTCAAAGGATCAAGGGGCAATCATGGATATACCTGGATAAATTGCTCAGATAAGTGGGAAGGATACCCACGGATAAGTTTGATTATGATAATGGTCTGATGGATTCCTGGGCCAAAAGGCAGGGGAGAGCCCCTCCTTTTATAGACATGAGGCCCTGTATACTATGTACAAGAGATACTACAAATAGGTGCGGGAAAATGAAAACATAAAAAAAAAAAAATGACATGAGAGGAAAAAAAATGTTGCCCGCATCAAGAATGACCGCGGGCAACCAGATGGACAGCCGCGACAGCGGTCGCAGGTGTCAACAACGGCTGTCGTCACCCAATCGGCGGCGAAAGCGGGGTGGAGGTTCCGACGGCCGCAAGCGGTCGCTTGCGGTCGTCGGTCGGATCAGATGATGGGCAAGGAGTGGTTGAGTTTGGGGGCGAATTGGAGTTTGGGCCAAGATTATCGTCAATCGAAGGCAATGACAAAGGGTTAATATTGAAGGGATTCAAGATCAAGTCAGGCTGATTGGGAAAGATTTGACGACAACAAGTGGATGGATCGGGAGCATGAGAGGATGAGTCCTTGAGATCGACGGAATTGGAGGACTGATCCTTGGTCGTCAACTTGGGGTCGGAGGAGGTACGTGAAGATGAGCTCTTATTGGAGAGTTCAGGATCCGAGGCGGGCACAAGATGAGCGGATGAACCAGATGGCGGGGCGGAGGGAGTGCTCATGGCGACGGGTGACGGAAGAGGGCCAAGGGCAATGCTAGATTTGAAAGGTTGGAAGCGCCAATCGGAGGTGCTCGGAGGTGAGTTTGATGCCGACCGTTGGATGGGAGGGGGATGTAGATGGGGCAATGAGAGGATCGGGAAGGATCGAAGGGATTGTCAAAGGTGGTTCGACGATTGCTCGCGTCGCCAAAAGTCGGGGCCGCGAGCGCAACAAGTAGGAGTTGAACATAGGAGGGGGGGATTGGAGCGGAGAGACAAGCAAGAGGCCTGTCCTAGACCGCTAGGACAGGGAGAAGTTGAGAGATGGGGGGGAAATGAAGGTACCCATAGGGGTACAACCGAATTTTTTTTTTTTTTTTTCCCATGGTGTCCCGGATTGGTCACCACACCGGGACACTATTTGCTTCCTTTCTCTATCTGCCTGCAACCCCCCCTCAATATTGGCTCTATCTCTTGGTTACTCTTCCACAAGATTGATAGTGGTTATCTTGCGGCATTGCTTTCAGCCATCCTGCAACATTTCTGAACCTCATTTTGCAATCATGCTTGCACTTTCTATTGCAACCTTGATTTCTACTAGTTTTCTACCTCTTTCATCATCTAGAAACATGTAGACAGCTCCACATCCAAATTAAACTTGATTGCAACATTGATTGGCTTATTATGCAACCTCTCTTGCTCTTGATTTGCAAAATAAGTTTCCACCCATCATCTGCAACCGCTGTTGTGGCCCTGCGTCCACAAAGTTGTGGATGTTCATCCATTGGCCCCTCATCTGCCAACCCGCAGATGTTCATCCACCCGCAGATGCTCATCTGCTCCCTTCTGTAATCCTTGACATTGGCTGGTTTCCTTTTTCTCAGATTTTTTTCTCACATGTCATAATCTTCTTGTTGCCATCATTGTTGCTTTCATTACTAGTTTCCCTGGTCCATCAAAAAAAAATTGTTTTCCACTCTAATTTGTAGTTATCTCTTGTAAGTAGTCTACAGAGCCTATTTCCCATAAAAGAAGGGACTCTCCCCTGCCTTTTTTCCCATCAGCTACCATTGTATCCATCTTATGGTATTCATCCATCATTTAATCTTCTGATCAATAAATAAGGGTATCTTTATCCCCCTTTGTGTCTCATAATTGTCATCATCATCATCATAAAGCTGGATATATCTGTTGATCATCCCCTGATCCTCATCCTTATCACCAACCAATAGACTTGCTGGTTGAAGAAGAATTCATTTGGTTGAATTCTTGAGTGTGTTAAACCACTGCTTTTATCCCTTTCTCTTACCATTTTGGTCTTGATAATTCATCTGATTGTCTTTCTGAAACCAGTCACATTTGAATGAGGGGTTTCTTTAAGGTTTAAAATTGGAGTGTTAAACCTCCCTTTATTTCTTTAAAGTTGAATTCTGCCATGCTATTCTTGAGTCCCTTCAGAAGTGCTGGGTTATTCTTGTTTGAATTGGTTACTGCTTTGCTTCTAGAGGTTCATAAAACAAATTGCTTTGTTTTGTACAGCCAACCAAATTTATCTGGTACCCTTCAAGCGCTTGATTGTGGAGAGTTGGTCAGGTTCATTGAGAAACTGGAGGTTGTTTGGGATTGAGTTGATCTTTCCTAATCTTCTGCTGATGAACAGAGTTATTAGCTTGTGAGTGTTGTTTCTTACAACTGCTTTATTATATTGCAATCTGAAAAAAATTTAACTTATTTGTTCAAGTCTTTTCCCACACCATCTTGCCTCAGATAGTGTTGTTCCATTTCTGCAGATTAATATCAAAATTAGTCCTTTCCATTGATTCCTTATTTACAAGGTTCTGGATCTTGATTCTGGTTACATTTAAATATTTTTGTAACACAAGGAGGGCATCCTAAACAGCACCTTTTCCCCTCCACAGAACTGCTGGCGTCTCAGCATTGTTTCAAGTCTTACAGCGCTCATCCTGAAGCTTCACTCACAACATTGTTGCACTCTCTTCTCTTCAACTAAAAAACCCTTCTAATCCTGTCCGCTTCACCCTGCTTGTTTTGTATTGGGGTGTGTTGAGTTTTGGACCTGATCTTCATGTCCACTCACTTCCCTCACTCAGTGCACTTTATACTTTTATTATTAAATTTTATGTTTGGAACAAATATAGTTTATTCTAACCAACTCATATACCCTTGTATGTTTTTGAAACCTTTAGAAGCCTCAACCACCTTTGTTAAATGAACCTGGTCTGGAGTAGTCCTGCTACTTCAAATGGTTGGTCTCAATTCAAGTGTGTGAGAAGAAGATGTTGAGCTAGGATATTGATTAAAGTGTGTGATGCACAGATGGTGAGCTGAATTATCAATTCAAGTGTGTGATGAGAAGATGGTGAGCTGGGGTATTGATTCAAGTGTGTGATGTGCAGATGTTGAGCTGGGATGATCATCATGAGCCAGGGGTGATTTGATTATGAGGCTGAGAATTTGGACAGGCACATTGGCCCATCTGGAAATGGCACACTTAGCTTAGTGGTTAAAGCATCACTCATCAATGTAGAGGTCATTGTTTCAAATCCCATAGTATGCAAAATCTTGGCTTATAAAGCTGCCACTGCCCCAAAATGTTAAACAATGAATTGAATCCCTTCTTGATCCTCACCCCAAGGGCAGTAGGTTCCTGGGAGGGAACACAAGGGGAGGAGATGATTTGAAAAGCATACAGAGATGTGGAAAGAATAGGGAATTTAACCATCAAAATGTAAAACAATGAATTGAATCCCTTCTTGATCCTTACCCCAATTGTAGTATGTGGATGGGAGGTGTGGATTGGAGGAGATGATTTGAAAAAAATACAGAGAAAGGGAAATAATAGGGCTTTTCAGCATTGGCTAAAGGTTTCAGCTCCCTGATACCAGGAACCTTGCAGTCCTTTAGCTACAGAGAGTGATAAAAAATGCTGGAATAATAATATTCCAGAAATAAACACTGAAAGAGCTCAAATAATAAATAATTCAAGAGCTGGTGCAAGTTTTAATTTTTTTGGTTAGAAGGGTTTTTATTATGTTATAAAAAGAGGGGCCACAATATTATACTGCTGTGGATCTTTATAGACAGACAACCTCTATTCAAGGGGCCTCCTTAGGCAGTTTAAGAACCTTGGAATAAATGATGGGTGCCTTATAAGGACTTATCCACTATCATGGCTGGGAAAAACAGAACAATGGCTAAGGAAGGAAGGGAAACACTTACTCTGAGAAATAATTCCACAGAAAGCCTGAAAAGATTCAGGTAAAGAGTTTCATAGCAGTTGGGGTTGATTGCTTGAATATACTTTAATGAATCAGTTTTATTGTTTTGAGAAATAATAATAATACTATGGACTAAGTCATAAATCACTTGCTTATCTCCCTATAAGCACTTGATCAAAAATGAAACAGTGTCTGATTGATAATAATGATTACTGGTAAACTGGTGGGTAATAATGGATCCAAAGAGGTCTATAGAAATACCTTTTGGGGTGATAATGAGCTTCTCAGGGCATTTAGAGAGGGTTCTGCTCATGGGCTGAGGCTGGTAGGCCAGTCAGGGCAAGTTTAGCACGTCCACTTGGTTATTTCAATAAGCTGTCCTCAGATCTGATGGATTTCTGTAATATTTTAGCCACAGGATCTGTTAATCTACTAATGGCCTAATTCTGATCATTCTGTAATTATCCTTTATTTTTACTATTGATATTGGTTTAAAGTATACAGATGTAGATATTTATTAATTTTTCATTATCTGATGAGCACAAAGGTAATTTTCAATAATTTTTAAGGCCACTCCTTGTAGTATTTTGTGGTCTTCAAAGATCAGGATCTGTCTGTTTTTTGGTAACCTTCAATATTTGATTTATTATCAAAAATATTTTTAAATAAATTATATAATATTTTTATTAAGGTTTTAAGGTTTTTAGACAATTTTCAATGCATATTTTAGCTTATTAAATATGCCAGGTAAAGCTTACTAGGTTGTAGCTCCTGTAAGCAGTACCTGCTTGTCAGATTTGTCACAACTGATCCTTAGAGGGGGATCAGTCCATTCAGATGCGTGCGGGGTAGGATCAGCTGCGTGCGTGGCAAACTGGGATGCAAACGGGACTTTTGTATGCAGGAGAGTGATGCGTAGGGGTTGTATAGGGACGCGGGGATGCGTGCAGGAATGGTGACATAAAAAATTTCTGTGTGTAACTCCTAAAATATACACAACACCTCAATTCTGACTGAATTTTAGGTGTGAAACCTATACGTGACAATGCATGTGAAATATCAAATTGGCCAAAAAGTGCAATATTGGTGCAGTGACTTCTTGGTCAATCTTTATTTTATTATTTAAAATATTAAGGAGTAATATTTCAAGGGTGGGGTCAGTGAGTGACCCTACCTTATTTTGGGTTTGAAATACATTTTTGCAATAATATATATGGATTTCCCACTCCTGAATATTTTATTTATTTTATTTATATTCTTATCTTTAATTTCTGTTTTTTGTTACTTTGACAGGTTGCTCTGTTGAAGTAGCAATCTGAAAAGAGGGGCAATGTTTGGATTGATAGTTCCTGAATTGCTTCCCAATCTGTTGGTATGAAAGATCCAGCCTACCTTTGTTTCATTATTTAGTCCATTAGCCATCAGGAGATAACCATTAAATTTAGAGGATAGAGGTTGGAAAAATTGTGTTTCATTGTCAGATCCAAAGCAAGCTTCATAGTTGGAGGGAAGTTTAAGCCAGTTCACCAGGATGATGTGATCAGCTCTCTTGAACTGAATTGAGCCTTTGAAAGCTGATTGGGGAGGATTGTTGGATGTAGAGGTCCTTGGGGATTTTTGCTTTGGTGCATTGAATTGTTTTGTGGACTTGCAGGGGAGGTTTTCTGAGGGGAAATTTGAAAAGGGTAAGAGGGATGAAGGGATGAAGAAATTAGAACAATAAAGCAATGAGAGTTAGGAAGTGATGTGGGCAATAAAGTGATGAGGAAAATGAAGTGATGAGAGCAATAAAGTGATGAGATTGATGAAGTGACAAGAGAAATAAAGTGACGAGAGTGATCAAGTGACAAGGGGATGAGAGATAAAGCAATGAGGATAGAAATGAAGATATTACAGCAATAAAGTGATGAGACAGATGAAGTGATGAGAGTGATGAAGTCACAAGGTGATGAGAGATGAAGAAATGAGGATAGAAATTCAGAGATGAGAGCAATGAATCAGAATTTTCCAATGAGGTTGGAGGTAGAATCTTTCTAATTTGGTCAGAGTTAGAAGGAGGTGAGGTTGAAACCAGGGGTGTATGGCATGGACTGATGTGTGGTTGAGGCCTTGAAAGCCTTTAAATACTTTATTTGAAGAAAAACATGTATTTTCAGGTAACTCTGACAGGTTTGATTTGAAATAAGTGGGTTTTTTTAATTTTTAATGGCAGGTTTGAAATGGCGGATTTGGGTTTAAAACCACCATTAAAAAATTGCAGGTTTGCTTAACTCTGATATGGCCTGTTATAATGATGAGCTGCAGTTGGTGATAGTTCAAACTGGGTTCAGGCCTTGAAAAAATTAAAAAGCAGGCCTGCAGAACCCCAAAAGTTCTTTCAACATCCTTGTATGCTGCCTCTTTCATTTTGGCAAGGAACAGGAAATGCATATGGAGGCAGATAAAATTGAATTGTCAATTTCCCTGTGCTAATTCTTGACAGAAATAAAATAAATAAAGACATCTTTTTCTTTTTTGATTGTTTGTCCGGGATAAATCTTCACAAGGAACCCCCAATTGGGTTAGATCCCATTGGCAAGATGATATCTGTGTCTGTAGCTATATCTGTTCACCACAAATTCCACACTTGGGGCTGTTACATTCATCAGATCCTTGGACAGACAATGGTGATTCTTCCAAATTGTTGATGTTGTTGTGAGACCCTGGAATTCCAAAAAAAGGTTTCCAAATACACAAGTATTGAGAAGAAACAGCCCCAAGAATAATTTTTGGAACCTATGAAAGTTTTTTAGTCCAAATTTTTCCAAGAGACAAAAACAAAACAGACCTTGTCTCTTACCAGGGATTGAGAATCCAATGCCAATAGGCAATTTTTCCATGACCAGTTCATGCAGTCAAGAGAACCAAACATTTCAGCGAATACTTGTGCTTCACCCAAGGCTGCCAGAAATTTAAGGTCTTCTTGATTTGGGTACCATTCATACTGCTCACCATAGATTTAAACAACCCCCTGGAAAAAGAAATTGAGGCATCTTAAGCTGCTAGTTTCTGAAATCCAAAAATATTTGTCATTTGAATTGGCTAAGTTTCTATAGGCAAGAATTTGAATTGATGAGAAATTTTTTTGAATGTTTTGGTTTTCACAAGTCCTAAGGTCAAAAAGTAACCTTGTTTGGTGTGTGGGTTTTTTGACTCCAAAAAATTGGTTTTGAATATGTTGATACCAAATAATGATGTTTCAATCAGAAAACAAATTATTGAAAATTTCAAGAAATTCTAAAAAAAGCTTAGAATCATGTTCAAAGAAAAAATGAACATGGAAAAAAAAACTCTTGATGAGAGTTAAAATAAAAAAACAACATATTAAATACAAGGAAGGAAATGCTTTTGATGGTTTGTTGCTTAATATGGACCACAGGAAATCTGATGTAACTTGCTAGAAAGTGAAAAAATATTTTTTATGGACATGTAAAAAGTGGTTTTCTTCCAAAAAATTTGAAAAATATATCAAGGAATGAACCAAAAATTTTTTTTAAAAAAAAACCAACAGTGAAAATTTATTTATTTTCAAAGCTTTTATTGTTTTTACTTAATTTAGTTTTGAATTTTGAAGCTGAAACAAGTTCATAAAGAAAAATTGAAAATAAAATAAATTCATATTGAAGATCTATTGAGTTCCTTTCACAAAAAATTTCCTTCCAGAAATTTCATTCATGAGCCATTTTATTTTTTTAATATAATGAAAGTTTTTGTTTATTCTTTTATTTATTTTTTCAAATTATTTCCAAGGAAAAATTGAATTTTTACAAGGATTAATGGAAAAAAAATGAAACTTCTTCACCTCCTTGTATCATATTTCTGATATATCATGGTTTTCAAGATCATCTCATCAGGAGGTTTTTGTGGAAAATTCATTTTTTATTTCAACATGTTTTTGAGTATTTTTTTTTTTTGAAATTTTGAATGTTTTGAGCAACGTGCCATCTTTTGGTGTGCACATGTGGACACATGCCAAAAATGAAATTTCCACAACATTTTTTCCCATGTGGACTTGTACATGCCAAAAGAATTGCTGTGTGGGCATCTTCATTCAAAAAAATGGAAGTGTGGACCTCTGAAACCAAAAATGGTATTTCATTGGTTATTTTGTGGGATTGACATAGCCATGCCCATTATATATATGTTTCTTTTTTTTTGGAATAAGGGTATTACATCCCATAAGAATTATGAATTTCTGTTGAAAAATATTGATATCTCTAAATTTTTCTTATGATAGGTGTGCTTTATTAATTTTCTACTGCTTTCTGACAAATAATTTGAAATCCTCTCCAAAAATAGGATGTACCAGAGTCAAAAATTTGGAAATTTTTGATTTCTGATTCTGAGAAAACCTTTTTCTTTGAGAAAATTATTTTATTGTTTAAGTTTCAAAGAATTGTTTGATTTTGAAAAAAAAATAATTTTCAATGAAAAATCAATTTGGGTATGGCTGAAATCAGGAATTGAATTTTTTGAAGATCTCAAGCGTGATATGCCCTGATAAGTATATGTAGCATTTTTCCATTTTTTGTTATTTTGTGCCCAATTGTGTTTACATACATGTGAAAATTTTCATTTCTTGAGAAAAAAACTAAATATTCTTTTGAATTTTTGTAATTTTTTGTTATTGTTTGTTATTTTTTGTTATTTTTTGTTATTTTTTGTTATTTTTTGTCAATTTTTTGTCAATTTTTGTCATTTTTTGTTATTTTTTTGTTATTTTTTGTTATTTTTTTGTTATTTTTTGTTATTTTTTGTTATTTTTTGTTATTTTTTGTTATTTTTTGTTATTTTTTGTTATTTTTTGTTATTTTTTGTTATTTTTTGTTATTTTTTGTTATTTTTTGGTATTTTTTTGTTATTTTTTGTTATTTTTTGTTATTTTTTGTTATTTTTTGGTATTTTTTTGTTATTTTTTGTTATTTTTTGTTATTTTTTGTTATTTTTTGTTATTTTTTGATATTTCTTGATATTTTTTTGATATTTGTTTGATATTTTTTGATATTGTTTGATATTTGTTGATATTTTTTGATATTTTTTGATGATTTTTGTTATTTTTTGATATTTTTTTGATATTTTTTTGATATTTTTTTGATATTTTTTTGATATTTTTTGATATTTTTTGATATTTTTTGATATTTTTTGATATTTTTTGATATTTTTTGATATTTTTTGATATTTTTTGATTTTTTTGATATTTTTGATATTTTTTGATATTTTTTGATATTTTTTGATATTTTTTGATATTTTTTGATATTTTTTGATATTTTTTGATATTTTTTGATATTTTTTGATATTTTTTGATATTTTTTGATATTTTTTGATGATTTTTGTTATTTTTTGTTATTTTTTCATATTTTTTGATATTGTTTGATATTTTTTGTTATTTTTTGATATTTTTTCATATTTTTTGATATTGTTTGATATTTTTTGTTATTTTTTGAGGATTTTTGTTATTTTTTGTTATTTTTTGTTATTTTTTGTTATTTTTTGTTATTTTTTGTTATTTTTTGTTATTTTTTGTTATTTTTTGTTATTTTTTGTAATTTTTTGTAATTTTTTGTAATTTTTTGTTATTTTTTGTTATTTTTTGTTATTTTTTGTTATTTTTTGTTATTTTTTGTTATTTTTTGTTATTTTTTGTTATTTTTTTTTGTTATTTTTTTGTTATTTTTTGTTATTTTTTTGTTATTTTTTGTTATTTTTTGTTATTTTCTTGTTATTTTTTACTATTTCTTGTTATTTCTTGTTATTTTTGTTATTTTTATCTTATTTATCTTGAATGAGGTTTTTTAAATATATGATCCAAATTTTAAATTCCATTGAAAAAACTGAGATTCTATGAGCTTTTTAATGTTATATCAGCTAAATTACTTTCTATTTTTGGATTCTAAAAGCAATTTTATTCAAAACAGACCTCACAGAAGTCATGGAGGACTCATTTTATCCCCCCAGGACCTGAATCAATATTGACAGGCCCCCAAAAATCCAACATGTACTCAAATGGTGTGCCCCCCAAAGAATTCATTCAAACCTTAAAAGGCATAGAAGTATCCTCCAAGGTCTTCTTCTCCTGCCTCAGGCAGTTCTTCAAACCTTAAAAAAGCACACAAACCCTTGTTTTGCATATTTTGATGAATTCTTTAAATTCACATAAAGTTTGGAAGTGTGAATGCCTTAGTGGGAAAAAAACACCAAAAAGCATGAACTTAGAAAAAAAAATATACTATATTCATGCCTATTTCAAAAAAAGTGTGATATTAGAAAAACATATGCTAAAATCATACTTTCCTTGAAAAAAACCCACAGATTGATAAGCAATTCCACAGCTCTCTGACCAGAAACTACATTATGATGCATCAACAATGCAAAAAAACATGGATTCAAGCAAAAAAACTTGAGTGTAGGACATTGCAGAGAAAGAAAAACTTTGTCAGTTTATGGGCCAGAGGTTTTGATAAAAATTTTTCTGTTTTTTAATCATTATTCATTTTCCTATTTTTTTTAATTCTTATGATTTTTTTCATTTTTATTATATTTGTAATATTTTTCTACTATTTATATTTCTTACAATTCCTGTATTTCTTTCCAGTTCTAATGATATTCATATTTTCAATTTATAACATATTTTATGTATTTTATGTATTTTTTATATTTCTGATTGGCACACATACCAAGGCCAATCCTGAAGAATTTATTGAAATAATTGCAACTTGGGGTCCAATTTCCATTGAAAATGGATTGAGATTCATGATTTAAGTTAATAATTTCCTACCTACCTATATTAGTGTGTTAGAAGAATTAATTGAGAAATATGGCCAAGATAGAAAATAGAAAAAACAAATAGATTTGAATTCAAACCCAGAACTACACTATGCAAGGATTTAGAAAATTCAGATATCAACTAGATTCCAGATTAAGAGGAAATTAACTTAGGGGTGATTTTAATCTTTAAACAAAAAAATAGCAGCAATTCCCCTTGAAAACAAAGGGAAATTTCAAAAATATAAGTATTCAATACAAAGAAGGATAGGATGATGATGACTAGTCTAAGAACTCAAATTGTGAAATTTTTATGAATTTCCACAGACAAGATAATAATGAACCTAACCTGTCTGTCATACAAGGATGTATAAGAGATTAACTAAAAATTAAAAATATTCAAGGGAATCAAATTCTACTTATGGTTGAGATCCCTCCATAAGAATTGAACTGGTTACTTATTCTCAGCTTAAAATTTTTCAATCAGAACAAGGCATCATTTTAATAAAATTCACAATTTTTAAACCACAGGTTTTCTAAAACCAAAATGATCCTTTTCAGCTACTTTTGGATGGTGGAGTTGGACTATTTTGAAATTAACCATGGTCTCTAGATAAGGTTTAATCATCCAGGAATGAATCTCTGAGAAACTGCAATATCCAGGTTCACTAGCTTCAATTCACCTCTAAAGTACCAATGGAAATAATATTTCCCCGTTCCAGAGAAGCACTGATATTAAGTTGAAAATTGTTGGTTTTGAAGGATAAGTTCTGTGATCATCTGATTTTAGGTAGTAACCGTGTGCTATAGCATGAAATAAAAGTTTGCAAAGAGAAGTAAGGTATTTAACTATAGGTGGAGAATTGTAAATGAAATTTTATATTTTTTATTTAATATTTTTAGGAAGTCACAGTGAAAATATATAAAATTATAAGGAAGATTTGTGGTGCTCTAAAACTCTCCTCTAGCCATCCAAATAATTTTTTGCACTATAAATAAAATTATAATCCTCAAAATAACTTCAAAAATGGATTTCTCAACCCTCAAAGCCCTAATCAGTAACGCAAAAAAACCTCAGATTTCATCCCAATAAACATTTATCAACCATTAAAAATTTATTTTGAACTGCAAACAGCCTTCAAAAGTTCCAAAAGCATGCATATATCAAAGAAATACAGAAACAAAAGCATTAAATACAAACAAGATTACACTGTCTTTATCATTCAAGCATATCAGTACCTTAAGGTCTAAAAAGGAAAATGTATAAACAATGCAGGTCCCAGGACTACTAAAAAGTATCCTACACAAAAAAAGGCCTCAGAAGTTTTCTAAGAAAAAACAAAAAACAGAAAAAAACACCATTTAAACAATACAAGTGATAAAATTTTTAGTACCAAGCAGTGCCTGACCAACCAAGCAGTGCCTGCATAACCAAGTAGTGCCTGCATAACCAAGCAGTGCCTGCATAACCAAGAAGTGCCTGAATAACCAAGAAGTGCCTGCATAACCAAGCAGGTATCATGCCTCTGGCAAAAAATATCAATTGAATTGGCATTCATGGAGTTTCTGAAATATTTTATACAATATAAGGTCTCAGAAGCATCCTCAGAAAAATATAGCAAAGGAAAAATTGCACTATCTCAACCATACAAGTCATAGCATTTTGGTTACCAAAGAAATCATGCATTTAAAAAGCATGTATTGAGTTTTTCCAACCAGAAAAATCAACTAAAGCTTCAGGGGAAGCCTTCAAAATTTTATAAATAATAAGGCCCTAGAATCTTTCCTTGAAGCAACCAAAAAAGAAATTTTTCACTGGTTAAATCATAGGATTCATACAATCTTAGCTGCCAAATAGTGCATGCAATTTCCAAGTATGCTTCATGTTTTACCAACCAGAAAAATTAACTCAAGCTGCAGGGAAGTCCCAAAACATTTTATGCAAGATAAATCCTTAGAATAATCATCATAAAAACACAGCCAAGGTATTTTCCACTAGTTCAAGCATATGATTCATAAAATCATACCTACCAAAGAGCACATGCAGTTGCCCAGCATGTTTCATGTTTCCCAAACCAGAAAAAATAAATAAAGATTCATGGAATTCTTGAATCATTTTATGGAAAATAACTACTCAGAAGCATCTTAAGAAACACAACACCAAGGAATTTTCCACTAATTCAATCATAAAGGTCATACAATCTTATCTACAAAAGAGTGCATGCATTAACATGCATGTTTCATTTTTTCTCATCAGAATTATTTCCTCATGTATATTCACTTCCCTTTATCTTACCAGCAGAAAGAGAGACTCAGAAATACCCTGAAGGGATATCTGATAATCCCCTCTGGAAATTTTTTTCTATAAAATGCAGGGGCTCTTTTTCCCTATCCAAGTTGTCCCCCCATGGCATCTGACGACAGCTTGGCATGAGCCTACCCATTACCATATTATTAGTTAACCAGAAATAATAAAAAAGGAAATAAAGGATCATTTAAACCCTTTATTTTGATAATTGAAACCATAAACAGGTGTCTTTGAATAAATTTTCTTGAAAAGACCTATATCATTCAGCGCCTATTATAAAAAATTGAAACCCTTTTTTTTCAATCATTACTGTTGAATAAAAGGCAGAGCACAAAAAAAACCAAATAAATTTTTTTGTGCCCAGCTACGCATGGAAAAAAGCATCCTTGGGTCCTCTTCCTGGTTCAATACCTTTAATAAACCATTAAAAATTGGTTCGGATTGGAAAAAATAATCCAGAAAAGGCAAAAAGTATTGCTTCATCAATTGATGGAGCTTAACAATCATCCAATACAACTGGTAATACCCTTTTAAAATCCTATAAATTTTCTATTAATAATTAATTTAGTTCTGATCAGCGGCCTATTTAAATTTCAAAAGAAACCTGTCACTAATTCAAAAAAAGTATTGCGCAGATTTATCATAGTACTGAAGGGTAGGTAATGCCAAACTACCTAGTTTTACCTCCATTTATTCCTAATTAGTAGTATTAATAAATTATACTTCAATTGAATTCAATCAGGGTATTTTCTAAATAATTCATTATAACTTTGGATTCTCTACAGCATCTCCTCCAAGGAATAAATTTTCAAGCTAATCTCAAATGAAAAAAAGATCTCATATATAAAGTATGATAACATGAAAGTATTTTTGATTTCTGTACCAATTCTCACCCATAGTATACATTGAAGGCCATGAATTTATGCTTGATCTAACCACAGAGAAAGATTGCCCACTGATCTTGATGAGATCAGCTTATCTGGGTAGCCTAAAGTAAAAATTGGGTCTGGAGGAACATATTTTTTCAATTATTGATTTAGGAGTTTTGAGGAAATAATGGGGGAAAAAAAGTTTATGTAACCAAAATATCAAATATTTCCTGGAATAATCAATAAAGGCAGAAATATTTTTATATTTAGAATGCTTAAAAATTTTACTAAAACAGGCTAATAAAAAATAACCCAGATATATCTTCTTTAAATAGAATACCTAATGGAAAATTTATTGCAGAATTTGATTTTTGGTGCCAAATGGGAAATATAGGGGTTGGCAAGTACACCATTAGAAAAAAAAACATTTTTTTTTACCAAACCTGTAATTTTTAATTGCAGGATTATGAAATAGGGTGTATTTCAAAATGGCAGGTGTAACCAGAATGGTAAAGTTGAAAAATCAAATCCACCATTTCTGCATCTTAAAATCCTCCAAAAAAAATAATTATTCCATCCTTAAAATTAAAAACATCTCATCATTTCATCTACAATTGACCACTGCTCAATCCCATCCCTGGAACCTCACTCATACTTCTTGCATCCCCACACACATCATTTTATGGCCATTTTTTGCCCCTCATAGCACCCAATCTGATCATAATTATTCCTTTCACCATCTTACTCCTTCTGATAACCATTCTCAAACTCCTATCAAAGCATAAAATTCTAAAAAAAATTGATAAAACTCTTTAAAATCTCAATTTCAAAAAATCCAATGATAAAAAAAGCAACAAGAAAATTTACAAAAACAAAGTTAAAATAAGAAGTTAGTTGCTCCATCCCAATGATAATCTAGGAGGGAAGTAAGCCAATTGGTTTCTGATCAATAAAACAGCTTGACCAGTTCAATAAGGCAAAATTATGTTGGACTGAAGAAGCCAATAATTTCAATAAGCCAAAAAAAATTTTCCTGGATCATTCAACAATAAGCAATGCATAATTGAAATTCTAAAAACCATTTTTCAGCCAAAAGGTGAGAAACTTTCTTTTTAAATATTGGAAATCAAACCAAGATCTGCATGCTCACATCTGAGACCCAAGAAGAAGCCCCATCTCAGAATTATCAAAAGCCATCGTAAAAGACCAGTTATTTTAATTTATGGCATGAATCATCAGTGAGAGGGCAAGTGAAGACATGTGGTGTATCACAAAGTGAAATTGTACCTAGATAGAGCTGAAACATCTAATTACTAACCAAAGAAAGCTTTTTTTTTTCTGGTGCAGTTTTCATCCATGGCCCTCATGGGGATCAATGCCAAAAATTATAGCTATTCATAACAAAACATCTGAAAAAGGCAAATAAAATACTAAAAGCTTCCAATTTTGGGGGTTTTACCCAGGGATCATTGGGTAGAATTAAGCACAAAGAATTAGATTCATATGATACCATTGATCTAGAATTTCTGCAACCTCTAAATCAATTTTTTTCCCTTTTCAGATGAAGAATTCCCCACAAAAGCAGGCACCAAGTTTTTCTGGCTGCTAAAAAAAAGCTGTCACACGACCACCCCACGTACTATAGGGCAATTCTTAGATGATTGTGAGCGCAAAGGAATACCAAGTGCAAGGGCAAGTGCGAATAGCAAGACCCAGTTGTGAAGTGCAAACTTGGTTATGCCACTCAACAAAACGGCAAGATGAATGGAATGTGTTCTGAAGAAGGAAACTCAACCTGAGTCCAATGTGATAACTAGGTTGCAGCAAAATGCGAGAAAGTATGAAATTAACTAACTGAGGAGACAATCATCAGGCAAGCAGATAGCCCTTATAAGGTAATCCAAAGTGACTAGATACAACCTGGTGATGAGCTAACTACAGGTGAAGCGGTGAGGCAATGAATGACAGGAACGGAATAGGAAATGAAGCAGTGGTATAGATCCGAGGTCTTAGCGTAAGTCCGAGACAATAGAATCTGAGCGTACAATCGCATGACGAATTGGGATAGGAGCAAGTGACGTTGAAGGTAATGCGAATGAGAGGTAATAGTGTATGCAGGGTAGGGACTAGTCCAATTGCAAACTATACAGTAGTGATGGCTTGGTTAGACGTAGATGCAAACTAACAAAGAATGCATGACCAAAGATGGAAGTCCAAGGCTGTTGATTTGCCAGGGAAGGAGATTGGATCTCATAATGGATGGCCGACCGGTATGAAGTTAACCGCAAAGTTTGCAAGTATATACTGAGTTGGTCGCCAAGATTGGAAGGTCAGCGCAAGCCAGAGGAAATAGCAGATCGCACCATTGATGTTGTGCTTTTATTTGTGTCACGCTTTTAGACTGAGGTAGATGGTACTGAGGAGAGGACATGTCAAAGTGGTGAAGACAATAATCCTTAAGTGCGAAGCATGACAAAAGCATGTTTGAGTCATGGGAATTACTGAGCTTAAAATAGTTTTTTTCCTGCTTGATTCTTATGAAAGTGCTCACTTGCATGGACTATTCAATTAATTCAAGCCAATGGGAAAACTCAACTTTCCACAAAACTTATACCTTTCAGAAAATTTATATGCCATAAACTCCTTGAATATTGACAGGTGGGAAATACTGAAAAATACCAGGAGGGTGATTATTGACTCCATTAATTACTGAAATTTTGTGAAATGGTTATAGTTCAAATATTAATCTTGATTGTAGAAGGATGGGATCTAAAGAAGTGGACTGGATTTAAAATTATTTGATCCAATGGGGTCCAAATACCCTAACAATTCCTGTATTTTTTTTGGAACATACCAGTGGCTGGGGGTGTTCTGTGCACAGGGAAGTTTAACTGTCACCCTTAATTTGAAACCTAAATTTTTAAATATTTTCTAAGAAATTTTGGCAAGAGGGAGGTGCAGATATTTGTGAAAAAGAAATTCCTGAGAAGATTAAATCTTGGAGTATAGTCTTCTGTGAGAAATGTGCAATATGAAATTTAATTGAATGTAATAACCCAGGGCAAGATTCAGGCATCCCATGCAGAATGTCCCTCAAACTTTTTGTGATCAATTTTTCCAGGCCATTTGAATCAGATTTGATGGTTACTTTTTTTCTGTTGAAATTCCTTGACCATGCTATTTCTTAAAAATCATTTCAATTTTCAGTTTTTGTTCTGAGGTACCAAGTAAGATCCTAGTCTGGATGAATCAAATCAGTGCAAACCTGGGTAGTTACCCTGACTTTATCTGCATTGATAATGCAGAATAATATATTTTTACTCTAAAGAATTAAGTTAATCCATTATTGTTATAATGATTCTCTATTCCTCCTTACCATCAGGGCCAAACCAGGGAGTGAAAAAACATGTATAGGACACTTGGGTACAAGGCAAAAACTATTATCCACAAGAGTCTTATCGCCTTTTAATCTGCTTATCAGAATGAAGCTTATCTTATAAACTTCCTACATGGAGTTGGCAACTCTGAAAAAACCTCACTCAAGCTGTGTTTTTGTGCTACCCAAAATGCTGCATTGCTATATACCATTGGAACTAATGAAATTGTGCCTATACCTAGTCAAAGGGATTTAATCTGGATGAAAAAGGAACACAGTTTCAGCTGATGGGGTAACTTTCCTCCATTTATGGTTGAATTTTTTGATCAGAAAAATATTGAAGTGTCTTAAATTTTATATTTGTGGCTTTTCCCAATTTCCAGGAATTTCAAGTGGGGGTGAGGGAGCTGAGGATCTTGGAGGTGATCAACCATATTTTTCTTGGAAACATGAAGACAGATTAAATTGTGTTTAAGAAGGAGAAGGCTACATAGAATTTTCCTTGGAACATAAAAATTGGGGTTCTAAGCTCAACGTTGGAGGTGCTTTAGGGAGATTTGGAAAAGGAATGGATACAGTTACAAGAATTAGGTATTTCAATTTTATTGAAAGAATTAGTGAGATCCTGTGATAAAATTTAAGGGGATGAAATTGTTTGGGGAAACATTTTTGCTGTAACAGAAGCAGGATCCTTCCATAAGCCTGATACAAAGAGATTGAAGATATTTGGAAAATTTTTGTATTCAGAGAATGTTTTTTCATTTATTCAGAGCATATGAAACTATTGAATTGATTAGCACCCTTAGGATTCTATTATCCATGACACATACAGTTTCTTAACCATTGGTAAGATTTTAACTCATAAATGCTTGAATTCCTGGTTCAATAGAGGATAAAATTTATTTTCAGCTTCTGGTATAGATACACCTCAAATGGAAGGGGATTTTTATTAGGATTTAAAGAAAAAATCAGCGCATGTGGTGCCTGTAGCTAAATTTTAACAAGATTGTGGCCAAAATTGGGTAAGTTTAATTTGAGCTGGTGGATTTTTTTTAAATCTTCTTTAGTGGATCTGATTTCATTCTTGTGTGGATACATGATCATGAGGGCCTGTTGGTTTCCTCATCATCTGGCATGTTGGATCTTTTCAGGGTGTTTATTGAGGCAGGTCTAAAAATAAAGTGGAAAAATGAGGTCCATAAAATTTTTTGAATAATGATTGAGAGAAAATATACACTTAGAATGTTTTATAAGTGCCTTTTTTCAAAAGAGATTGTAAAAAATTATAAAAAACATACTTTCCCTCATTATAAAACACTGAGAAGGGCTGATGTCATAAAAAAAAACAAGGAGGAGTCTGTCAATACAGCAAAATATCAATCAATTTTTGAATGCATGGTTTACCTACCATTTGGGAATTTCCTTTAATTGGCCTTCCCAGTCAACCTACTTGAAAGTTTTACTCAGAGGCTCACTGGAAGGAGTTGTATTATCTCATTGGATACCACCAAAAGACTTTTGAAAATAGGCTGGCTTACTGGGGTGATCAGGATGGAAGGCTTAATCTGTGGGCCAACCCAAGATGGTGGGAGAGTATGAACATTCAACAAGTGGATATGTTGTCTGGCTCAATGGAAAAATCATTTTGTGGGGATCAAAGACATTGGGTGTGATGGCAATGTCTAAGTGCACAGGGGAATATGTGGCACTATTGGAATAATCTCAGGTATTTTATCAAATCAGGATGAAACTAGATGCCATGGATTTCAAATTTACTTCTTCTATTTTATTTAAAAATGAGGCAGAAATATTAACTTTGGGCAATAACATGTTGTGGAAGAAGAACCAATACCTCACAGGGCATTTCTAATTTTTGAATTTATTCATCTGGTAGCAGGAAATCTTTCTAAAATTGTCCATTTTTGAAATAAATTTAGTAGATATAATGAAAAAACCCCTGGGAGACACATAGAATGTGCTTGAGTCTAAGCCCTTGAGGTCACACTGATGGGATATGCTGAAAAAATATTGGGGGGATTTTGAATGCTATGAGAAACAATATAATGTCAGTATGGGATTTCCCATGCAAAAAATCATTTTGTAGGCTGTCACATAACTTTTTAGATAGACTAAGATCCTGAACTTACCACCTTTCAAAGTCTTCCTGCTTTTCCTTGCCAAGTCTGATGATTGGAGATTAAACTCAAGTTTGCAGAAATTGCACAATGGATTAATTTCAGCCTACTAGATTCCAAGTAACTAAATTGTTCTATCTACTAGTGGGGATGGAATTACCCCAGAAAAAACTGGTTAAAAGGCAAAGATATAATTTGGAAAAAAAGGGAAACATTTATTTAGATATTTATGTAAATAGATTTTACAGGAGGGGAAAAAAAATTATTTGTTTTTATGAGCCCTCTGGAGCACAAGAATTTTCTGATCATGGTAGAGAAGGTAAAATTGTGGTTACTGGTGCTTAATTCAAGTACTACTTTCAGCAAGGGCATGTATGATTTACTTGGGGTATGTTTGATAAAAATCTAAGGGGAGGATTGATGATTGGAATTGATTAATTGGTCAAGTCCCAGATTGATTGTTGAGGAATGGGAAAATATTAAATGATCCAGGTTTCATGCACTTTTTGGCTAATTAAATGCTAAAATACTTGGTGATAATTGGCCTTAAAAGGGTGGGGATTCAAGCTTTGTGTAATAAATACTGAGCAGATGATGCCAAACACAACACACTTATATTCTAATAAGAGATTCATGGATTAGTAAAAAATTTAATTCCACTATATTGAATGGATTAATGAATGAAAAAATATTATTTGGCTGGGAAAGGGACCTTTATTTATACCTTTTAAACCCTCTATTGGTGCAGGTCTTTTACCAGCCAGTAATGGTTCAAACAAGCATGGACTGTAGAATAGGCACAGTATATAGGGTTTTGTGGTACTTCTTTAGAAATAATTAAATTACTTAAAGCCTCATGTTATCATTATTGGGGCTTTTATATATTTTCATATTAATATTGCTTTCATTATACCTGACCCTTTTGTAGTTCAACCAGAAATTTATGGGCTGGTCACATTTTCCCCAAGGCTGAGGGCTTAGTCACATGTTTGAGACCAAGTCTGAGGGCTTAGAAACATGTTCCAGATACCACTTACTTGATTTCAAATTCAATTCTGGGGCCTTTTTTGGAAATTTTTAATAATTTACAGGAGATTGAATGAGTATTTAGGCCCTTTTAGTAAAAATACACTGTACAGCTTAACTCATGGGAAAAGGGGCTAATAGAAATTTCAGGGCAGCTAGGAAGGTTTTGTCATGAAACAGGCCTTTTCAATATACCCTGGGCACAAAATTAGAGGTATCCAATACCTATTAGCTACAGTTTCTGAAGTTCAAACCCTCCTTGCAGTCCCAGTTACAGGTGCCCTTTTGGGCTTGTATTGCTGTTTGAAAGTGAGTGAACCACTTTCCAAGGTAGTCTACCAGGCTCTTTGTCTTTCTCTATGGCTTGGTGAAACCTCCATCTCTCCTCCAACCTAATTGGTATGAGGAGTAAATACAGGTCCCATAATGTGTTCCATAGTACATAATCCTGGCTGGACAACCCACACTTCCAGTTCAGTACATGCCCTACATTTCTGGACAGGCCCATTACCCAATCTTTAAAGCCACTGCCTCCAGTTCAATTGGTAAAAATTTAATGCCATGGAGCATCTCAGCTCAGCACCAGTCATCCCTCCTCAAGGCCTCTCTCAAGCTCTCACATATACTGGCCTCTCCTTCCTCCCTGGAATAGTTACCTCAAAGGAATCAGTATACTAATTCTTATTGGTTATTCCCTTCCAATAGGTTTAATCTCAGCACAAGAAGCCAACCAGCCTAACTTTCAGCTTTCTGATACCAGCAACCTTGCAGTCGTTTAGCTACAGAAAGTGATTCAGTGGTGGAATAACAATATTCCAAAAATAAAAATGGTGAAAGCTCCAAAATATTGAAAATAAAAGGAGCTGGTGAAAGGTTTATAATGGTTTGGTTAAATGGTTTTCAATATATATTTTAGGAGGGGCCACAGTTTTATACAATACTGGGGATCTTTGTAGCAACCTCTCTTCAGGGGATCAACTTTGGATTGTGTCAAGACCCTGGAAGCTTGGGGAACTTTTGAATTACTCAAGAAGCAAGTTTTATCCCCTAAATTGTGGAAATGGCCGGGAAAAACAGCTCACAAGCCAATTCATGAGGGAAATAACTTACTTCTTTGAGTAATTACTCACGGTGTACCTGCAGAAGTTCACAGTTGAAGGGTTTCAGATCAAAGGTGGGGTACTTGATCATTTTGCTTCAATGGAAGAATAATGTTTTAGAATCAATAATAATAAATAAGACTAGGGCCATATGTCAATTGCTTAGTTTTTATAAGCAACTGATCAAGGATGGCAGAGGGTCTGGATAATAACTAATGAATTCTGTGGTTTAAAAAATCCAAGAAAGGTCTGTATAAATAACTCTTTGGGGTGGAGGGGAGCCTCCTCAAGGAACATAGAGAGGGTAAGGCTCATGGGCTAAGGTTAGAAATCCAGCCAGAGACGTTTTAGAACGTCCTCTTGGTGCTTTCAATCAGCTGATCACAGATCTGCATTCTATGTTCATTATTTTACCTGAAGAATCTGTAATTGTGTTAATCTGTCATTTCTGTGATTCTTCACATATCTTTATTTGGTAATTTTATTATTTAAACAAAGTGATTAGTAGTGGGTGTTTATTTATTTTCCATCACCTGCTGATCACTTTAATGATTTTCAATAAATTTTAAGACAACTACTAGATGTTTTTTGTGATCTTTGAAGTTCAAGATCAGTC
This sequence comes from Puccinia polysora, assembly GCA_025617555.3. Taxonomy (NCBI): domain Eukaryota; kingdom Fungi; phylum Basidiomycota; class Pucciniomycetes; order Pucciniales; family Pucciniaceae; genus Puccinia; species Puccinia polysora. The sequence continues at coordinate 27,654,968 of CM062645.1, forward strand.
ATTGTTTTGGTTATCTTCTATTTTTTTCTAATTTATTATATTTTCTAATTTTATTTCTTTTATTTTTATTGGAAAAATCATGTTTGTAGATCATCCACTATGCATTTGACACATAGTCACATATGCATGAATGTTCCTAGCTGTTGTAGCGGTTAGTGGAAGTACAATCTGTCATTTTTTTCTCAATGGATCTGACACATGGTAGTGTCAATTCAACTGTGTGTGGGGCAGGATTTGTTGTGTGCAGGAATCTATTATGCAGGGATATTTGGCTAATGCATGTGGTTTCCTATACAATGTATGAATGCGTGGCAAGATCAAGACGTGAAAACTGTGTTAGTCTGCGTGTAGGGACCCAGGTCTGCGCGCAGGAATGTCAACAAAACACATTTCCCCATGTAACTCCAACAACATACACAACACCTCAATTTTGACTTAATTTTAGGTTTTAAACCTGTATGTGACAATGTCTTTGGAACATTAAAATGGCCCAAAATTCACTGTAGTGGTGTTGTGATTTTTGGACCATATTTTATTTAATTATTCAAAATATGAAGGAGTAGGAATCCAAGGGTGGGGTTGGTGAGTGACCGTACCTAATTTTGGGTGGGAACTCCACATCTGTAATAATATTTTTGGATTTACTACTCCTTTTTAGGTTTTTAAATTATTTTTTATTTTTTATTTTTTTCTAATTTTGACAGGTTGCATTGTAAAAGTAGCAAGCTGAAACTACCTCACTCATCTCACCTATCCCTCTGGTGTTACTCTTATAGGATTCAGTCATCATTCTTCCTCAAGGGACTTGATCCTTGATTCCCCTAATCCTTTGCTTCCTCCATCCTTCTCATTACTTTACCTATCTTCATTGCAATCAATCTCATCTCTCTATCCTGATTTCTTTGAGCAGTAGTGCCTGTGCCCTCAGCATCTTGCAAGCCAGGGGCAGTTGTGGCATGGTCCATACTTGGGGGTACCTTGAGTGACATGGTTCCCCCTGAAGTAGTTGAAAATAGAGGGTGGTGCCATTTGGTGACTACACCTAATTTGGCACCAAAAATATTTTTTTGAAATAATAATTTTAAAATTCAGACTGCTTTCAAGAGTTTTGGTACTTGTATTTTCATTTTTATTCCATTTATTTTTGATTTATTATCCCATTTGTTTGGTTTATAATTTTGAATAAATTATGTGAAGCCTTATTTGATACTATGTCAGTTGTCTCTGAATAGTAGCCAGCAAACATTTTACAGGCAGGTTACAGATAACTAAAGGAAGGAAATAAGGTTCATTAGTGGCAATATAGAATATATTTCTTAAAACTTGGAGCCTTGAAAGGTATTTTTTCCCACCCCAGGTAGCCCCTTGAAACTTAAAAGGCCTACACATGCTCTCAAAAGGCTTGCTTTCCCACCCTAGAAAGCTCTTTAAACCTCCACAAGATGTTCCAAAACCTAAATATAGATATTCACACCTTTCTTTATATTGGCCCAACTTTTTAGATTTTGAGTGCTTTCCTGGAGTGGGAGAATGTGCCAAAGGGTGTTATCTTAGTTTTTTTTCTATATTCAAGCTTCATTTCAAAGAAGGCTTGAATTGAGAAAAATAAATATGCTAAAATCATGCCTTTTTTCAAGGAGAGGCATGGAGTTAGTAATTTTGAAGGTGTGAGTTAATTCTGGGCATCTATAAATATAAAAATATAGGAAAAACTCACATGCCTCACCAGGCGTTGAGGTCCTTGGGTTATTATTAATTTATTTATGTCATTTTTTATGCAACTTACGCATCCAGTTCAGTCCTCTTTTTTTTGGTTTGCTTTTTTTCAGCCCCCCTTTTTTTCAACTTCTTTTTTTTTCTCTGGCCGCTTTTTTTTGGTCAATTTTTTTTCTTGTAATGCTTTTTTTTCTGCCTAATTTTTTTTCAAGTCCACTTTTTTCAAAAAAAATCACACAGAAAATAATATGTTTATGTACACAGATTGCATGTTTTAATAATTTTCATTCAAGTCTGCTTTTTTCAAAAAGAATCACACACAAAATAATGTGTGTACATAGATTGTAAGTTTTAATACTTTTCAACTACCTCTTTGTATGTATTTAGGTTTGTTTGATGTATGTACATATGTAAATTTTTTTTATTCCTTTTTAATAATTTTCAACTACATCTTTGTATGTTTTTGGGTTTTTTGATGTATTTACATATGTAAGGTTTGTGCTTATTCCTTTTTAATACTTTTCAAATAACTCTTTGTATGTATATATTAGATTTATTTTTTACTATCAGACACATACAGGGCCAATGCATGTAGCAGGGTCAACAAATGTTAAAAGGACAGGAATGTAACAGCACCAAATAATGTAGCAATCACACAAGTAATGTAACAGAGTGCATTGGAAACACATGTAATGAATGAAAATTTAAACACATGTAATAAGGATAACACATGTAACAGGGCCAAAAAAATTTAACAAGCACAAAAGGAATGTAACAGAGTGCATTGGCAACACATGTAATGAATGAAAATTTAAACACATGTAATAAGGATAAAACATGTAACAAGGACAACACATGTAAAAAGGAAAACACATGTAACCAAGGACCACACATGTTACCAAGGACAACACATGTAAAAAAGGAAAAAATGTTTCAGAAGGAATTTAACAAAGTACATTGACAACACATGTAGTAGACACTAATTCCTCACTTGGTTCAAGTTTTTTTTTGAACATTGAAAATTTAAAAACATGTAACAAGGATAAAACATGTAAAAAGGAAAAAACATGTAACCAAGGGTCACACATGTCACCAAAAATAAGATATGTAAACAAGGAAAACACATGTAACAAGGACTGTATCAGATGAAATTGAAAACACATGTAGTAAACACTAATTCCTCATGTAGTTTAACCTTTTTTGGGAAAATTGAACATTTATATAAACCCCCTTCCATCCCACCTGGATGTGATTTACTTCCCCCTCAACCCATAAGCTAACACCACACTTCAGTTTTTTTCATGTCACTTTCTAAATTAATCACATAGAAGAATGTCCTCTGGCCCTTAATTTGTGATTTCAAATTTGCTACAAGTTGTTTAAAATTGGTTGTTAAAGCAGTTATCCCATATATAGAAAACATCAGAATTAAACTACCGTTTAACTGAGGAGGAATCATACAAAATTCTCATTCATAATTCCTGGGTTGTTCCTTACAATCCTTATCTTTTACAAAAGTATTAATTTCCCACATGAATTTGAAGATATGTGCAGGTATAGGTTTTATATTGATCTTCCTGAAAATCAACAGGTTTTTTTGAACCAGATGAAGCCCTGGATGAAGCTCTTAAGAGATTAAAACAAGGAAAAAATATGCTTGCATTATATTTCAAAACAAATCTAATGAATGGTTTTGCAAGGATAATCAAATATTCTGACTTTCCACAACACTTCACATTTTGTTCACTCAGAATAGAATACAGGCACTGTCAAGGTGATTGTTTGATTGGGTAAATTTACACTTTTCATCCTTCAGATTTAGAAAGGTGGTTTCTAAGGTTGTTTTTAAATAAATCTGTGGGTGCTACTCCATTTGAAAACCTAAATCAAGTCAATAAAATTTCTTATCCAACTTTCAGAGAGGCAGATTTGGCCAAGGGCTTACTTGAGGTTAATAATAATTTTAAAAAAAATGCAATAAGTCAATGAGGATATCCACCCTTTTTGACTGAGCAAGTTGTTCAGAATTATATTGGCAATTTTTCAGCCAGCAAACCCAATTTTGATATGAAATTCTTGCTTCAATTTCACAGTGGAAGATTTAATTCACTCTGGTATTACAGATCCAAGAGTTCTCAAAAATGAAATATTAAAATCAAATTATATTCCAAAGATGTGGAGCAAATTTTGAAAATATTTTCAAGAATTTCCAAGATTTGATCAAAAAATGGAGGTTAAAAGATTCAACAGGAACCAGATATTTTCTGAAGAACAAAATCCTGCTATAAATAAATCAGATTTACAGAAAATTCATTTTTTTATTAGTCAACAGGAACATATTAGTCCATGCATGAAATTACTCTCAAACTTCTTCATTCTTTATTCATGGCCTGGTGGATCAGGAAAAACTTTTTTTATAAATGAATCCATGAATCTACCAAATGGAAGAACAACTCTTTTCACCTTTGAAATTCCCTTGGAGACAAAACATATTTTTCAAAAATATCAAAAAATTCCAAAAAGGATTAATATCTCAAAATTTAAAAACGGATTAATATCTCAAAAGAGCTTCTTTGATAATCTGTGATGAAGCACCTATGACTCATATGCATGCTTGATTCCTTAACAAGAGTGATGGCCATTCCATGTGTAACCTTGATTTCTGACCCAGAGGAAAGTTTTCTGCCTTTAAAAATGATTTGGAAACATTTCTCAGTCAATTTGGAATTCTAATTGAAAAATAAAAAAACACAAGGTTATATGATTGAAAATTTTGGTCTTTATATTCAAGATCCAGTGTTCACTCATGGGTAGTTATAGTTTGAATTTTCAAGTTGTAGATCCAGAAATTTTACAAAGGAAGTGGTTGCAACCTGGAAAAAAGATTTCTTTTGAAACTGACAGCATTTTTTATGATGAGGTTTTGAATGCCATCCATCAGTGAAATTAAATAATGAGATTTCAATGACATATGATTTGTTTTAATTTCTTATCTTTTGAAATACTTGAAAAATGTTTCATTCATATTTGTTTAATTCATTCCCCAGATTTACCACATTTAAATAACATCCAATTTTTTCATATCAATGTTTTATTCAATCCATTGCCCAAATTTGGGGTAAATACAATACAGCCAATTTGTTGAATCCATTCCCTAGATTTCCAATTTGATTAAAATTATTTAAAAAATATCACATTTTGGAAATACACTAGGGCCAATTTGTTTAACAATTTCCCAGATTTCCCACTTGATCAAAATCATTTGAAAAATTTAAATACCAATCATTCCGCAAATTTGGGGGCAATACTCTAGTTTAATATAACTTTTTTCCATCTGTATAAATACTGAAAACAAGAGGGTTAGATTACCACAGTGATTTGGCCCCTCTTAAATTGATTTTCTTGGTGTTTTGGATATATTCCAATCCAAGCCTAATCATTTCATCCTTGCAATTGTTATCCTTTATTATTTATTCTTTAGTTTATTACATCTAATAGCTAAAAGGAAGAAAGAATCTTGGAATAAAGGAGGTTGAGAATACATGAAAAAATGGCGAACAACTGAATTAGACAGGAAAGCTGAAAAGAACCACATTAGCAGCCAAATTCCCAAAAAACTGTGGGGGAGATAGGGGGAAAAACTACAGCCAAAGGACTGTTGAGAACCAGAGTGGCAGCACCGCAAATGAATGCAGAGAAAAAAGTGATATCCATACTTAAGACCAAACCTGATCTGTTGTTGTTCTTAAACAGTGCTCTCACCCATTTGTGCCACTTCTTCATTCAACATTGTTTATTTTGTCTTAATCATCAAATATTTCTCAACCAGAATTTTCTTGTTCTCAGGTTTGCATCTCACTCTTTTTGATTTCATTTCTTTCATTCCAAACTCATTCTTTTTCTTTTTTTCCTTTGTTCTTTCAGGTCGGCTTCTACTTGTTTCTCATCTTGTTCATTACTTGCATTGCTGAGACTTCACCCCCTGGGTACAAAGTCTTTTTGCGTCTTTAAGGACTGAGGCAGATCTATTCTGAGAGGTGGAAAACTTGGATTTCAAAGCAAACATGAGATGGGGAAGCCAGAAGGCTTCCAGTCACAGAGGTCATGAATGAACATTCTAGGTGCAGAAGAGTGATCAGAAATTCAACTGAAGGCACCACAGAAGCTTTGAAATGTTTTCCTTGTTCATTTGGATATTTCCCATGAATTTACTTTTCCTGTGGTATCATTCAGGGTGCTTATCAGGCCAGGCCGCCCATGGGCTGGCCCGTACCCATTTGTTTGGCAGTTGGGTTTGGGCTTACCCCTTGTAAGAAAACCAAATTTTGAGGAAGCCAGGCTGGCTTTGGTGGTTGGATTTGGTCAGGAAAACTGTATTTGGGAGGCTTTGCAGGCACCAGATTAGCAATGGAGGAAGGGTTTTAGGTGGATTTTTGATGAATCAAGGGAGGCAGATTGGGGTATTCTGGTGTTGTATGAGTGTGTGGGATGGGATGGGTGGTGTTTCTGCCTTGAAATAGGTGAAAAAATGGAATTAAAGTTGGAGAATGGGGGACTGTTGTTGGGGTGATGTTGTCAGGATGGGTTAGATAGACCTTGGGTTTGAAGAGGTGCAGGGGATCACTAAACTCCCTTGCTTCAAGCTAGCAGTCCATCACCTCCCTCTTTCAAGCTACAAGTCCATCACCTCCCTTGCTTCAAGCTACCAGTCCATCACCTCCCTTGCTTCAAGCTACCAGTCCCAGACCTTCCTTCTGAGAGATGTGCACCATCAGGGGACTCATCTGGAAAACTAATACAAATTCTATTGAATCCTGAAAAGGGAAAAGTTTTGACATGGAAGTTTGACCAGAAGACTGAAAGATTGTAAATGGTGAAGATGATTGTTAAGCATGAGTATCCATTCATGATGGCTGAGCATGAAGGATTCAGGGAATTTTTAAAGCAAGTAAAACCATTATTTCAACCAATCTGTCAGCTTCCCGATTCCAGGAACTTTGCCGTCCTTTAGCTACAGAAAGTGATATTGGTGTTGGAATAATATTCCAAGAAAATTATGGTAAAATTCTCAAATAATTGACTTAAAAGCAAGTGCAAAGTTTGGTTGGTTCGGTTGGATTAAATTTGTTTAACTATATTTTTTAAGAGGGGCCACAGTTTGTTCAAACTGGGGATCTTTATTGGATAACAACCTCTCTTCAAGGGGCTCTTTTGAGCCGTGTAAAGACCTTGGGACAATGAGTTCTTAAATGATTGCTCACAAAAGACTAACTCAAGGGGATGGGTGGACTGGCTGTCTTACAGCACTTATGCCTGGGTGCAAGGAGGAGACAACTTACTAGTTTAAGTACTTACTCCAAGAAGCTTGCAGAGATTCACGGTTGAAAGGGTCTCAGGACAATTATTGGGGTTATTTGCTGATATTCTTCACAGGATCAATGATGGGGCCAGAATTATTAATAATACTATCAGACTATAGCCATATATCACTTTTTTATCTTGAATAAACACTTGATCACAGATGGCAAGGGGTCTGGATTGATACTTAAAAATTACTGGGGTTTAAATCACCTAAAAGGGTTGTTTATATACCTTTTTGGGGTAATAAGACCTTCTCAGGGCCAGTAGAGAGGGTTGTGATTGGGGGCTGATGCTAGCAGGCTAGCCAGGTCTATTTTGGCACGTATTTCTGGTGCTGTCAATCTGCTAGCCTTGTCTATGTCATGTTTCTTTGTGAAATAATTGTCAGAAGGTGTTTAAATGTTAATTTGTTATTTTTATGATCAGACACATTTCCTTATTTTGTATTAATTTCTTTTGAGTGACATGGGTAGAAGTGGTTATTAGTAGATTTTACGGCATCTTCTGCACATGTTGGGAATTTTTAATAATTTTTAGGTTAACTTCTTGTTGTGTTTTGTGGTTCATAAAGATTTGGCAATCTCATTTACGTGACAACCTTCATTATTGTTTCACACAATTTATTTGCTTTATATGTTGATTTTCATATTTTTTATTCAATATTCTTAGGTTTCAGACATCCCTCTGTCCGGCAGTCAAGTTGTTACATATACATGATGTATGCATGCAGGTTGTAGCCTGTTCCTGCGGTACCTGGCTGTCAGGCTTAGTACAATTTTTGTTGACGCGCGCAGGCTTGACAGCTGCGTGCAGGAATCTGTTTCCTGCGGCCAGTCAGTCATTTTGCATGCGGGCCTTTTGACATGCGCCTACATATTGAGTGTCAGGCATGTGTACGCTTACTGTATGAATGCGGGGCTGCGCGTGGGAATTGTGACACAACACAAATCCGCCTGTAACTCCTAAAATATACACAACACCTCAATTTTGACTGAATTTTAGGTTTGAAACCTATACATGGCGTAATGTGTGAAATGTTAAAATGGCTAAAAGGTGCCATGGTGGTGTTGTGGTCTGTTGGTCATTTTGTTTAATAATTGTTTAAAAATGTAAGGAGTTAGAATTCAAGGGTGTGGTCAGTGAGTGACCCTACTTAATTATGGGTGGGAAATCCATTTCTGTATTAATATTCATGGATTTCTCACTCCTTCTAATTTTATTATTTTATTTCTGTTGTAAATCTGCTTTGGCAGGTTGCTCTGTTCAAGTCGCAAGCTGACACAATCAGTCAACATACTTTTAGAAGTGATGTGATGGAGTTCTATGATAGCCTGAAGGACTCAATCCATACCATGCTGGACAAAGTAGAAAAAATTTCACTTACAAGAGATTTGTGGACATCCCCTCAAAATGATAGCTACATGGTGGTAACAGTTCACTTTATAGATAATAATTGGCAACTCAAAAAGAAGATTTTTTCATTCAAACAACTTCCAGCCCTGCATACTGGAATTGAAATCAGTGAACAATTAGCCCAGACCCTTCATGATTGGAATTTGATGGATAAATTTTCATTTATTACAACTGATAATTCCAGCTCTAATGATAGTGCAATAAATCAATTACACAATCTGCTTCTTGAACATCCAAACAATGCATTGGAGTTTGCTGGAAAGTTTCTTCATGTCCAATGTGCAGCCCATATCCTCAACCTTATTGTCAAAGATGGATTGAATGTTTCTTTTGATTCTATCAACAAACTCAGGTCCAGCATCAAGTTTGTCAGAGGTTCCCAATCAAGAAAAAAAAATTTTGAGCATTCCATGGATATTGTTGGCCTCTCCCAAAAAAAACTGAAGGAACCTATATATTGATGTCCCAAAACAATGGAAATCAACCTATGAAACAATCTCTTCTGCATTCCCATACAAATCGGCATTTCAGCATCATTGGATCTCAAACTCACAATTTTTAGACTGCCCCTCTGAGGATGAATTGCTTGAACTTAAAGTAATGAAGGACTTCTTTGAAATTTTTCAACAAGCAACAAATGAACTTTCTGGTACAAAATATCCAACTTCAAACCTATATTTCCTTACTCTGAAGGACATAGAATACCATCTGGAAGTTTCATCTCAAGAAGTTGAAAATGATCATATTGCCTCAATAGTTCAGCCAATGATTGATAAATTTTGAAAGTACTGGTCCAACATGAATGAATTTCTAGCTCTTGCAATTGTTTTTGATCCCCGCTACAAATTCAAATACATAGAATACACCATGTCAAGGACTATGAATGTTGAATTGGTTCAAATTACATACAAGACCTCAGAAAAACAATGCATCTATTTCTTGAATGTTATTCTCCCAAATCATTGGTGAAAAAACAAAAAATTACTTCTGGTGAAATTGTTGAAAAATCCTATAGAAATTCCAAATCAGATGGTTTTTGCAAGTTTTTACAAGGAAACACACAATCTCAATCAAGCACTCCTTTTGCTGAATTGGATTTATACCTTCAAGAACCTTTGATTGCAATACTTGAAATTAATTCTGAATTTAGCTTACTCAACTGGCAGAAATAAAATTCATGTCAATTCCCAACATTAGCTTGTTTAGCAGAGACAATGTTGATGGTTCCAATTACCTCTATTTTATCAGAATCAGTAAGACTCATCTCCTTCTTTTATTTAGTTTTGTGTGATAATTAATTCATTTTTATTTCTAATCTTTTAGTCCTTCTCTACCAGTGGTTGTGTTTTGGATGATTTCAGGACAAAACTGGCTCCAGAGGCCCTTGAAGCCCTGATTTGCAGTCAAGATTGGATGAAAAATTGAATATTATTTCTTCAGCTTGTCTGTCTATCAATCAAAAATGACTGTTTTTGCCTCAAACCTGCATGTTTTCATGATTTTAAAGTGCATCACCCTTTGTAAAAGTTGCGTTGAGCTATTTGAAAGTGCAGCAAGCAGCTTTCAGTTAAAAAAAACCGGGGGCCCGCTAACTGGCCCGAACCCACAAAAAGCCCGACAATTCGGGCTTGGGTCGGGTTTGGGCTCGACAAATCTATGAGTGCACCCGGCCCAGCAAAGCCCGTTTATTGACGGGCCGGCTTTGGGCCACCAAAAACAGGTGGGCCCGACCCGATAAGCACTTTGAGATGTCATCCTTGGGTATTGATCAAAAACAATTAATCCTGTCAGTGTGTTTGGTACACGCAACACGGGAATATATACCGAACCCAAGAGCTGATGGATTTTGTTCTCAATTGTGGAAGGTTATAACAGGAAGTATGGTCTTGCTTTCCATCTCGATGTTTTTCTGAGGTCTCCCAGGCAACAATACCAGGTTTTGGGCGCTGGTCCAACTGCAACGTGTAATGTACCCGTATACTTTGTACGGGGGAGTACACATACCGACTAGGATGGCCTAGCGGTGGGTAAACCCCTTCCTGTGTCTTTACACAACTGAGTAGCGTGGTACGTTTGGGTTAAGATCATGAGGACTTAGAGGATGATCGAACCTGCAACCAGCAGTTAGATTAGTGTGGTGGTGATGGAAAGACCGGTCATACTCCTGGAGTCCTGATTGACCCACCCGGTTCAGCTTTTGTGGCACACAAGTTCACAACCTGGCAATCATCCACTTCCTGGATGGGACGCCACCGCCGAGCGATGCCAGTAACCCCGAATGCAAACGTGTACATACGTATGATACATACATACGGTCCGAGTGTATGCGCATAACTAAACCTGTACTCCAGTTCGCCACAAGAGCCTCGCCGATGGTAGACGAATCCGTTCGGACATCATCTGTGCGTTGCATAGTCGGAATCTTACACTTAGCGACATTGATGGTTGTTGCATGAAAGCCTTTGGCGAAAGGTCAAGGCAAGAAGGCGCAGTACTATGGTTTCATCACCATGTTAACTTAGCACACCGAGAACTTGTCGACCAGGAACCTACCAATTAGAACATCCCGCATGGCAGCATGCGGCCCGAACCTTAGCCAGGGTCTGGCGTCTTCTCCTTAAAGACTCTTGCACCACCCGATAGTGCAGAGATGTCAATGTCATTGGGGGAGCTAGAAGCTTTGCTCCTTCTTGTGCGGATCTGGTGGCAAGGCCCAATAGCTACGTCCACCGCAAAATTTCAATATGCCGAAACTCCTGATATTGTTCCTCATGATAATCGACGCCAGAGCCACTGAGAACGATAGTCCATCAAATCATCCTATTTACTTTAATTGCACACATGCCGATTCACGCCCGGCCGCCATGTGCATTCGAAAGGACAAATCGACTCATGGGAAAGACGTATACTTCGGTTCGTGCTTCGCGTCTCCTGTGTTGATTTTCTGACCCCAATTCGCCCGTCTCTCCGTCCTCCAGGGGAGACCCTAGCTCGGACTCGTTTTTGATGAACCTTCCATCGCTGGCGTGTACACCAGTTGCAGCGGCTGCCTACGTAAGGGCTTTAAACCAATTTAATTGTGAGGTGGTGCCAGTTAAGGAAAAACCGTCGGTGGAGATTGGCTGCTGTGGCACTTATTTCAACCTCGACCTGGTAGGAAGCTTGGATTTCACCCCACTTAGACCTGAATCGTTAACATTGAATTGTTCCACAATTTTTTTTCAAAAAAAAAAAAAAAACTTAGTTCAATTCACTACCTTATAAGGAAGTTGAATACGACGACTTCTGGAAAAACTGTACAACGATGCTTCCGGGTTGATTACCAGCCCCAGATTATGTGTTAAAAATTTTGAAAATTTTCGAATTGCATGAAACCTGGAACGATTGATTGGATGCTAAGCTTCTTTGAGTGAGTCGTCTGCTGTTGAAGAAACTTGGAGCTGCCAAGGCAATTAATCAAATGTGAGAAACTTGAAATTTCAGTAATTTCAGTTTAGCCTCCCGGTTCCATCCCCCTTAATTTCTGAAAAATTGTACATCGAGTCCAGAAGTCCCATAATGATTTTGAAAGACACTCTCGATGTCATTTTACGAAGGAAATTTTGAACCCTTTTTGGCTTCCTCTTTCCCCAAAACATTCTGAAAACAGCGGCTAAGGTATCTCTTCCAGCTTCTGTGAGATTGATCTTTGACTGAATGAGCTACGTCTTGGACTCGAGAAAAAGGTGGAAAATGATTCAAAATTTAAAAATATGTACATACACCAAAACCCAAATGAGAATGGATTTCTATACGTCAAGAATAAACGGGGTTTAACTTTTTGTTGAATATTTTTAATTGCATGCCCCAAAAACTTGAATCATGGATACAAATCTTTCCTCTTTCAATTCAGAAATAAAACTGAATTTGTTCCATTTCTTTCATTTTTAAAAAAATAAAAATAAAACGGCCCCATGTGTAGTCGCGCAACTACCTTGTGCGGGCCAAGGAAGTTGCTACCAACCGCCAGCCCCACTGGTAGTCAAGCAACTACCCTGCGCAGGCCCAGAACAATTTGCCTGACCATTGCGCGAGGCAACCCACCGCTGCAAGGCCAGCCACCTAGCACTAATCAAAACGGAAACTGGGCTATAGGGTCCTCCAGTTGCCACCTAAATTCTGTTTCCACACCACATGGGGCCTAGTGAGCGCCACCATGTGGTGGGGAACCTCATGAAATTCTTGAAATTGCCTGAAAATCCGGAAAAATGGGGCCCTGCATCCCATTTGATCTGCCAGGGCCCCTTTAATTGGGTATTAAAGGAGGGTTTGGACCCCAGTCAAAGTGCCTCCTGGATACTGTAATACTCTGAGAGTGTATCCAGGGACCAAATGAATTCCCTTTCAGTTTTGGGTTGCTCTGGAAGGCCTATGTATCCAGCTACACCCTGGTAGCCTCAGTATAAGTAAGAGACTGTATGCAACTGGGCAACAAGGGGCTGACTACCCACTTAGCTTCTAGTATCTAGACTACTCTAGGTCAAAAAACCTAAAAATAAAAATTATCTTTCACAGAAAGGTCCCCAGAACATGTGGCCAAGCACTTGGCTTAAAGAAACAAGGGCTTGCATTTTATATATTAAATGAAAACCCACCCACATGGCTGATACAATGAGGTCATTAAAGACATGGAAACATTTCTCAAGCCCTAAGTATGATGAAATGGGGCTTCCTATAGTATTTCAATGGATAGAGAAGGTCCACAAAAACAGATGGATGGCTCCTTGGTCTCATTGCTAGCCTTGGTTACCCTCTTTTGGCTGGTTAAATACTTGCACCACCAGGGGAACCAAAAGGTATAAATAACAGTCCCTCCCCCTGCCATTTCTAGCTCATTAATTCTAGTCATAAAGTCACTATTGCATTGGATTTTTTCTTCCTCATCAATCAAGATCTTATTAGAATATATTTGTGTGATCTTGTACCACTTTCAAATTAAATTTTAGACCAAAATTATTAAATATCCTTTTTTTGGCCAAATTATCAACAAATCCCTTCAGCCTGCACCAGTACTAACTTCCATTGCCTTGAATCATCTAATATTGGCCCATTTCCCAAGAATAACTTTGGATATTGAAATATTAAGCAATCATGCTGACTTAACCCCTTCTTGCAGACTTTGAATAAACCTACCACCAAGGAAATTATCCACACCCTTCCTGAAAGGAGTCCTTTAAATTCCTGCAGGCGCCACAAATGTTCATATATTTTCTTAAAAAGACATATAAATGTGCTCCAGAGGGATCAAAAAATCCAATAAGTGGTTGGACCCTCCATTTAACTTTATTTTTATAAATATATCAATAAATTTACCCTTTTTAGACAAATAATATATCTGGAATTTGTCCCTGGTTTTGCTCCAATCTTTTTATCAAAAGAAAATTCATTTGCTTTGAAAAAAGGTACATTTTTAAAATTATTTCCCAAAATCAAACAGAACTCCAAAAATGCATTTCATTCAATAATTTGATACAATAATTTTTTTTTTTCAGAATCAGAAGTAACAGTTAAACTTGAAAAAAACAAAGACAAAGATATGGGAGCTAGGAAGATAATGAATGATTTGGATTAAAGGATAAATAAATATGTGATAGATAAGATGAAATATATTAAATTTAGACAACTAGATTCCATAAAAACCAAGTAGTTTTGGTGGTAAAATTGAGAAATGGGTAGATTCTGGTTTCAATAATCCTAAAGTTAAACCAAGTAATAAATGTTAAGGTAAAATCTATAAAAATAATTTCAATTTTTTTTCCAAGGCATGATTGTTTTTCTCATTTATTAATTTGAAATTAACATGTGTGATCTAGGAATAAAACCCAAGTCTCTAGTTTGGGTCCTCAAAAATGCATCAAATAAGGTATCATATGTCAATGTTTTTGTGATGGAATAGTGTTTTCATTAATAAGATTGGTTAAAAACTTTAGTATCTAGTTTTTAACAAGATTCCTTTTAATGAAGGTTAGTTAGATATCCCAGTGGTGTATTATAATAACCAGAAAGCAGTATCCCAGGATCACAAAATTTTTTAAGTGGTTAAGATCTGGAAAGAATATTGTTTTTGGGATTATCTGAAACTGTGATTATGCTAGTTTTAGATGGTTAATTTCTGCATGATTCAGGGTTGATTTTAATTGGATATTATTCAGTTATTGATGAAATAATCCCTTTTTGGATAGGATTGGTCACAAAATTATGCTCTTATTGACATAATAATGTATTAATATTCTGGTGAAAGTATCATATTATATATCTGTTCATTTATTGAATGGATGAGGGATATTTTTTTGGGAAAGGTCCTTTCTTCATAATTGTTTGAACCTCTCATGGCCTCAGAGTACATCAAGGAAAAAAAAAGGTTGGGGAAAGCATATCCTAAAGCTGAGAGGCTGAGAAGAAATTCTTCACAGGATTTAATTTGTAGTTTTTTGGTAGGATAGGCCTGATCTCATCATCAGGGACAGTTTGAATGGCTTGTGTTTCAAAAATTACATGATCTTAACAGATCCCTAGGGATTTACTATATTTATTTGTACCAAGAAAGCCAGCAGCTGAGGTTTCAATTTCTCAAAGGATACATTCTTTCTCAAAACGGAAAATGATTAGAAATTAATTTTTGTCATCATTGACTCTAGGCCTGGTTCTTTAGTCAAATTTATTGGTCATAGAAGTGTTTTGATAACTTTGGAGGGATAATTCCCAACTTTATCATTCCATTCTAGGGCAAATAAAGAGATAAAACGGTTAAAATGGGAAATTCTCACAAATAAATAGAATCCCAAGACCACTTGAAACCTTCCTCAGTCATTAGCCCTGGTTAAATACCCATAATAAATGGTTTGGCTAATTTTTGTGGCTTTCCAAATGAAAGCTTTCAATTTTGAATTAAATGCTGGATTTTTTAGGGCTCTCTGAATTCTCCAAGACATTTTTTAAGTTTTCAGACATTTCCCAATTCATTTTTTGATGGTTTTTCTAACCCATTATTCTGGTAACTGGCCAGTAGGGGATGACTGGTGTAACCCTTTTAATTTTTTTCCTGAGGAAGAATTTTGGGCTGGTCTTTCCTTCCAAGGTGATAAATTTTGATTCAAATTAACTTCAAAGGTGAAGAGTTCTTGGGAATTAAAGAATCAAGGAGGGGTGGATTGAAGTTGTCAAGGAAGACACTCCAGTTCAAAGTGAGTCAGAATGGATGGGTTTCTTTACTTCTTGATCAGGCCTGGATTAATTAGAATAAGTCCAGGAAGGGCTGATTTTTAGTCTGAATATTGGAATAAAACATTAAAATAATCATTCAGTAAGATCTGAGGGACTGTGCACCAACTTTGGGGTCTACAGTAGACTGGATAAATGCAATCCAAATGAACAAGAGATACAGAATCTAAAGAAAATAAGAAAAAATTAGCATAGAATAAACAGATCACTAGTCAATTGCACTCATGAGCAGACAGTAAAAAGATGTAGATTTCAGCCTACTAGATTTCAGGGAGCTTGCAATCCTATAGATACTAGAAGTGATGGAGAGTAATAAATCATTCAAGCTGGTGCAGCAATTATTGGTAATTATATGTATAAAAACAATGCAAGGATGTGGTTTGGTATGGTGGGAAGGTATATTTATTATTAATAAAATAAAAAAAGGGGACAGGGTGAATACTGGGGATCTTTAACACCTCTCCTCAGGGGATCAAATTTACAATGAATGCACCTGGGACTTTGGAATGTTTGGATAAAGAAATAATCATCCTGAATATATTTTGTATGGCTGTTCTTGGGTATAAAAACAACCATATCAGAGAGGAATAACATAATGTTTGAGTTTTCAGTACCAGTTTACCTGCAATAACTTAACTAAAGAGTGATTCTTGAGCCTATTATGATTTCTTGAGGTCTTAAAATTGTGCAAGAATTGAGTTATAAGGGTGGAATGTTCAATAAAAAGGTAAGACTAAAGCCATTAATCAATAAATTATCCTTGTAATTTTTTTATTCTTGTATGAAATTGCTTCTGAATTCATTAGGAGATTTACAGCCTGAAAGAGGCTTTTATTTATACCTTTTCATTTTATAAGGGTAAATTTAAGGGAAGAAAACATTTTCTGGGGCTAAAGGTGCATTAATTCATGGCCCGCAGGCTTCCATTTGTGTTCTAGGCTGGATGGCCTAGTCAAATTCCAATAAATATGATATTTATGGCATTTTTTGGGTGATGATGGCAGGGGAAATGAGCCTGAAATAAATCTATGCGTCCTTTTGGTGGATGTATTTGTCTTTTTGTAAGGTTCTTAAAATTTTCAGTTAATGAAATATATTTTTAAAGAAATTTCTTTATTGTTTAGCCTGTGCAGGTGTCACTAAGAAGTATGTCAAAGTTTATTTTGGCAATTTTTTGATTTTGGTTCAAAGTGTCAAATTTTATTTTGAGAGGTTTTCACATGTATTTCTTGCAATTTTTTAACTTATCTCAGGATTTTGGTTCAATTTCCAATGGATGGGAATGTATATTAAATATGCATGCATTTCCTGTGCCTGTTTCAAACCTTCTTTCATAGTGTTTGGTGTAAATGATGGCTCTGAAAGTTTGTTGCACAGTTTTCAGCCTGAGTACTGGCCATGGCCTTTCTTTGATACAGCTTGGAACAGGACTTTGAGAGAAGTGCAATTTTCAATTTGAAACCCTACACAACCCGCTTACAACTCAAAATGGGTTGTGTGGTGTGGTTTACAACCCATCTGGGTTGTGAACAGATTTTTGCCACCCATCTGAGGTGTGACAAGCTGCTGTGATCACAACCCAGATGGTTGCAAACTGTGCCACACAACCTGTTTTGAGCCATGGTGTGCAGTTTGCTAATTTTATTTTTATTTTTATTTATTTATATTTATATTTCTATTTTTAATTTAATTTAATTTATTTTTAATTTAATAATTTAATAATTTATTTATTTATACTTTTTTATATATTTATATTTTCAATTTAATTAATTAATTTTCAATTTAATGATTTGCTTATTCATTCATTTATTTACTTATTTTCAATTTAATTATTTGTTTATTTTATTTTATTTTTTTTTTTTTGCAACTTGTTGAGTTGTGAATGGAGTTTCACAACTCATATGGGTTGGGAATGAATTTTCATGCTATCACAATGGCTGCTGAATGGAAGCAGGGCTTGGCACAGAGGGGACTCCACTCTCAGTAGGCTTGAGGGCAAGGATACTGGAAGATGCTACAAGGAGAAGAGTAGGATTGAATTGGAATTAAGGTGCTGAATGACACTTGCTGGGATGGATTCCTAGTAAGAAGTAGTAAACTGATTTCTTGGGGGAAAATCAGGAAGAGGAAGAGAACGGCTGCTTAAATAGACAAGAGGCTGGACTAAAACAGAGGTACAGATGCTTGGGGCTAAGGCTACATATGTGATGACAAGGGAGAATTCAAGGTAACAAAGAGGACTGATCAGGTATGCTATTACATTGGGGTTAGGCTGCTTACTACATTGGGGCTAGGCTAGAGGTCTGGCTGTCTAAGTTGGGAATTTACAGTGAGAGGATGTACAGTGTGCATGGAGGTCATGATACTATGTACTAAGTATAGATAGTATGTGATACAATCTGCAAGAGGATGTACATAAGGATTCCCAAAGGATAAACCATAATGAAGTATGGAATAGACAGGGTGAAGAAGGTTGGAGGATATGCAGAACCTGAGATATTAAGAATTTACAAGCCTAAGGAGTCTATATGTATAATGCATGAGGTTAGACTATATGTAGATATGTAAGGCATGAAGATCCTGAGGATATGCAGCTGAAGGAGATATAATGGTAAAGTCTCCAGAGCCCTGAGGTAAGTAGATAAGACTGAGGTCAGACTGAGTTTAGGTGTCAGTATGACAGTACCCCCTGGTAAAAAAGAGGGCATCTCCCAATGACCATAAAAGGAGAGGTTGAAGAGGCCATCCAGGTATTCCTTCAGCCATGTCTAACTTGAGCTTTCCTTCCCCCTACCCAAAACCATCACCAACATCCACCCTATTACCATCTTTATCCCCTTTCACCAGATCACCTACACTAACATACCCAATGGAAAAGACAAAAAACTACTATCCATTCCAACAATATTACCCAAGATGTGACAGATGCATCAAGCTTGGAAGAATCTGTAACACCAGTATCAAGCATAACTCTGCCAAGTGTGAAAGTTGTAGACAATATGGAAAAGTATGTGATATGGATAAGCAAGGCAGGAAGGCAATGGGGACAACCTTACGGGTCCTGGAGAAGAGCAAATCTTTTGAGGTGAAGGAGGCTCCAGATGATGATGCCATGGCTTTAGCCTTTTTGTCCAGATTGGATAAATCTTCAGGTAAGTGTTGCCAGATTGTTATCTGGGAGTTGTTGTAGTACTGATATGGGTTCCAATAGTTTGATTGATGCAGGGAAGTTTGAAGAAGGCGCAGAGAAGAGGGAGATGCTGCTTCAAACCAGACATTTGGTAATAGATGGTATGTTGAGGCGTTGAGAGGAAGAGTGTGGGGAGGCACTTATAAGATGGGGCACCCCTCAGGTAGACTTGGAAAATGAAGTGGCAAGGGTCCTGTCAAAGAGACTAAGAAATAGAGACATGGTCAAATCCGTCAAACCCATTGAAGGAGGATTTCAAAGTGTTGAAGTTTCAAAGGAGGACATTGAAGCGTTGAAGGGGGTTGTCAAACCGTTGAAGGAGGTTGTCAAATCTTCAAACTAAATTTTCAAAGCGTAAAACCTCTGCATCTAAGAGTCAAAGATGAGTGTAAAATCAAGGAAGAAGATGAAGATGCCAAGGGAAGTTTAGAGATGCAAGTGAGTGAATTTGAGGATTAAAGAGAACAAATAAGAGGTATAGGTAAAGGGAAAGAAAGAGAAGTCATTGTTGAAGAAGGAGTCAGATCAGATGACTCTTTGGAGTTAGAAGATTTGAGGAGTAAGAAGAAGGACTTAGAGGTGAAGATGAAGGTTGTAAAAGATAGAAGAAACAGAAACAGAAAGAAGGGAATTGAGAAGAGAAATGAAGCAGAAGTTTGGTTGGAGGAAATAGAAAATGGAGAAAGATTTTTGGAGATGATGGAAGGAAGGATATTTTGAGAAGATTCAGTTTTAAATGAATATCAATTTGGAGGCTAGAAAGAAGAAGATTTAAAATATAAAGAAAATAATAGCTGATATCTTGGCTTTGGCTGATCATACTTTTGAAGTGGGGACTACTATAAGAGTTCCTAATTCTTATCAAGTTACAAAATTGAAATAAGTAAATACATAGATTTCTAGAGTGAAAGAGTTAGAAGATTTGATGTGTGAAGCTATCTGAAAATGTTTTTATGAGAAGCTATTATATAAAAAAGTTTTTTTTTTTTTTTTTTTTTTTATAAAAGAGTTTTTTTTATTATTTTTTTTATTATTTTATTTTATATTTTTTGTTAGGTTTAATATTTTAATATTATATATTTTTTTGATAGTATATATATTTTTTTGATAGTATATATTTTTTTTGATAGTATATATATTTTTTTGATAGTATATATATTTTTTTGATAGTATATATATTTTTTTGATAGTATATATATTTTTTTTTGAAAGAAGAAATTGATTTTCTTTTGTTTAATTTGAGGATATTTTTGGTTTTAAAGGATAGAGTGTATGGAAATCCTGAAGTCAAGTAGGGAAGTTGGTAAGATTGGAGTGAGGTTCCCAAGTGGTGCGTTCCTTGTCATTCTGGAAGCCTTTTGATTCAACTAAGTAAAATAATTTTCTCCTCTTAAGCTTTGAGTACAATATCTGTGACACTTCCCATTCTTCTTCCCCATTGATTTTGACTGGTTCAGTTGGTGGTTAGTGCCTGGAGAATAGTGAGTTGTCTTGATATGGCTTGAGGAAGGAGGAGTGGAACACAGGGCGAATAGTAGACCATTGTTGAGGAATTTGAAGCTTGAATGAATTTTTTCCAATCTGTTCTGTAATCAAAAGAGGACCTAACCATTTCTCTAAAAGCTTATTAGTTGAACAATTAGTTTTGATATTTTTAGAAGAGAGCCAAACTTTGTTTCTAACAGCAAATGAGGCAGGAAAGTTACTTCTTTTTAGGTCAGCATATCTCTTATAAGTTTAAATTGAATTTTCCAGTTGAACTCCTAATTGTTTCTGATTCTGGTGGATCTGAGTTATGTTGTGGCTGGCAGGTTGGTTGTCTACTACATGGAGACTGTCAAAGGTGGGATTTCAACTATAAATGGTGAAGAATGGAGATTGATTGGTGGAATTATGGGTGGAATTGTTGTAGGCAAATTCAGAAAGAGGGATCCAGGTATCCCGGTTGTCTTTGTGATAACTGACATACATCCTAAGAAATTGTTCTAGGATCTGATTTACCCTTTCTGTTTTTCCATTTTTCTCAGGGTGATAAGCTGTGGAAAGATTTCATTTTATCTGTAATTTTTCACATACAATTTTCCAAAAGGAAGAAACAAATAAGGATCCTCTGTCACTGACAATGTCATTTGGGAGTCCATGTTTAGTGAACACATGGGAGATTAGTAGGTTAGCTAACTCCACAGAGGATATATAAGTTCTGGCTTTAATAAAGAGAGACATTTTTGAAAAAAAATAAACTACCACAAGGATTGAGTCAAATCCATTGGATAATGGCAGCTGTGAGATGAAGTCCATAGAGAGTGAGGTCCAGGGAGAATCTGGAACTAGTAGGAGTTGAAGGAGTCCAAACTTATTGTGGTGACTAGATTTTTTTCTGCTGCAAAGTTAACAAGAAGAAACATAATCTTTGATAAAGGAAATCATGTTTTCCCAGTGGAAATCTCTTTTTCCTCAATCAATTGTTTTCTCTTCTCCAGGATGATCATAGCAAGGGGAGTAGTGTTCTTTTCAAAGTATTTCAAGTTGAAGTTGTTGATCCTCCTTGGGGATTGCTATTCTATTTTGGAAAATAAGGAGTCCAGTATCTGGGTCTTTGAGGTACCTCTTTACTTTCTCCTTCTTGTTTAATTTCTGAATAATCTGCTGGGTTGATTTTTTGGAGCTCTGGGATTGAATCAAGTTGTCCAAATGTGAATCAACCCGTTTTTTAGAAATAAAGAAAATTCTAGAATGTTCAAAGTTAGTCTGCTTCAAGAGTTGTTTGAAATTTTCTGGATTCTTTTCTGCATAGGGCATCCCCCCTTTGGCATAAAAGTTGTCTTGATGTGACAATATATCAGGCACTATGGAGTGCTTCCCAGGTCTATAGACTATATTAAAGTTAAATTCTGATAGGAATTCAGCCCAATGGGCTTGACAAAAAGTAAAGACTTTAGTGGTCATAAAATATTTAAGGGAAAAGTGATCAGTGAGAACTTCAAAAGGAGAGGAAATACTGAGGAATTAAGCTCTCCAGATCTTGATGGCCCATAAAATGGCCAAGAGTTCCTTATCATGTATTTCATAATTAATTTCAGCACTACCCATCTTTCTGCTGTCAGAAGCAATTGGGTGCTTGAAACCATCAGGGGAGACTTGGGTGAGGACAGCCCCTAGGGCATAGTCACTAGCATCAGTCTACAAAAAGGTTTTTAAAGAAAGATAAAAATTCCAAAGGATAGGGGCCTTGGTAAAGGCCAATTTGAGGTCCTTGAACTGCTTCAGAGCCCCTGGGGGCAAAGGAAAGATGGGGTCTGAAACAGTTAGAGCAGTGAGGAGGAAGACCTTTCTGGAATATTTAATGATAAACCTGCAATAAAAATTAGAAAAACCCAAAAAATGTTGCAAGGCCTTTTTTGTTGTTGGTGGTGGCCAGTCCAAGATCTTTTGGAACTTGGAGTTGTCCATTTCAATACCATCCCTGGAGATAACATAGCCTAAGTAATCCACTGAGGAGGCATGAAATTCACACTTAGAAGCTTTTGCATATAAGTTGTTTTCCAAAGTCTGCTTTAGACTTCACACACATGAGCTGTATGTCCTTTTAAATTTTGTAGAAAATAAGGATTTCATAAAGGTATACCACCACACAGATTGTTAGAAGGTCTGCAAAAATATCATTAAGAAGAAATTGAAAAGAGGCAGGAGCATTTGTTAGCCCAAATGGCATTACCAAATATTCAAAACTTCCAAACTGAGTTCTGAATGCTGTAAGATGTTCATCCCCTTCTTTAATTTGAAGGAGTTTGTAAGAACCCCTGAGGTCAATTTTTAAGAAAATGGTAGAACCAGAAAAGACTTTTAGTAAGTGATTCATGGGAGAAATAGGATTCCAATTCTTTTGGGTAACAGCGTTAAGCTTGCAATAGTCAACACACAACCGCAAACCACCATCCTTCTTTTTCAAAAAGAGGACAGGTGATCCAGTGCTTGAAGTGCTGGGGCAAATGAAACCTTTATCTATGTTTTCCAGTATATAGGCTTGTAGGTCCTCCTTATCATGATTACTGAGGGAGTAGATGTGCCCAACTGGAGGCAAAGGGCCTTCCAGCTCAATATGGTGGTTTTAAGCACAATGGGGAGGGAGTTTATCAGCTTCAACCTTGGAAAAAACATCTAAAAAGGCATGGTAAGCTTCTGGGACTCTCTCCATCACAGTTTCAATTTCATCAGTTTCCTCATCTTCATCTAGACCTTCAGCATCAGTCTGCTTTTGGGAAGAGTCAGAAGTGGAAATAATCATATGCAAGATTTTAACAGATAGATCATCCTTTATATCCTCCAAGAATTTAAGAAAATGTCCAAAGAATATCCTGTTCATAAAAGTGGTTTTTGAAATCAAAGGAAATTGTTGTGAGTGCATAGATTCTGAAAGGAGAGAAGGAGCAGTAATCTGAAGATTTACTGGCAGAAGGTGAGTAGTGGCAAAAAAGAGTTCAACAGAAGGGGAATGATCCAAAGTTTCTTGGTGCCTTGGGCTGATCAATCCCAATTGCCAATTTACCTCTGGGTTCCAGAAATGGAGGAAGTCAATACCTAGAATAATATGTTCTTTTGCAGGTGTATCAACAACCAAAAATTCCCATTCTAAGTTGGGAAAGGACGGTAGGGAGAGTTTAAAGGAAACATTATGAGTGATTTCCTGGGAAGGTGAGTCAGAAGGGTTGAAGGTAAATAAGAAAATGGGAGTGGTCAGAGGTTTGGGAGAAAGACAAAAATTTGAAAACATAGATTTGGAAATAAAATATTGAGTTTCTCAAGAGTCAACAAGTATGCTATAGGCCTGATTATTGAATAAACAAATAAAACATAAGTCTTTAGTAGGGAGGTTAGATTCTTTCCCTTCCAAATTTTGTACTTGAATATTAGAGCGGTGATGGTCATGGAGTACCACATTTCTATTGCCTAGTATTTTCCCTGTTGGGGTTTACCAGGAGTGTGGTTTTTGCCTGGTTTAGAGTCTGGAAGTTTCCTGCAGAGGCCAAACTTGTGAGCACCTCCACAGTAGTTACACAAACCCTCTCTTTCCCTTCTAGCCTTTTCTTCAGCCTTGAGGTGTCCATCCTCACCCACATTAGGATTGGAAACATAGGTTGGAGCAGAATTGGTAGGGGTTGCCTTTGCTTTCCTCTTGAACCTACCTTGTTGGCTGGGCTGTTGAGATTTTTGAGGATTGGAAGAACTGGGTCCAGGTCTTGAGATCTGAGGGGAGCTGAAGGACTTTTCCTGGATACTTTCATGGTAGTGGGTATCATACTTAAGGAAAATGTCCATTAGTTCTTGCAAGGTTTCTTGAGGTCCATCATAAACAGATATTTGATCCAGTAGTCTGGCTGGGAGTCCCTGTCTAAAATGGAAGAAAAAAGATTTATCATCCCATCCAGAGACCTTAGTCATAATTGTCCTCAATTCAGTGATATAGTTAGTGGCATAGCCAGTATCTTTGATCTTAAGGAGGGTTAGATCCTTCTCCTTCTCAGCAAGTTGAATTTCCAGAAAATCCCCAAAAAGGGTATGGAGCTGTTGAGTAAATAGAAACCAAGAGTTAAGTATGAAATTTGGCTCATGAATACCAATGTGAGCAAGATAAGGTTGGATCCATTGACTGGAATTTCCTCTAAGGTAAGAGACTGTAAAGAATAATTTCTTTCTTTAATTAGCAAAAACCCTTTCATCATTAGCAAAGATGAGTTCAAAAGCTTGGAGGAAGGATCTGAGCTTGGTTGGGTTTTTCCCATCAAATTTTTCTGGAGCATTGATAGATGGGGATTTAAAGTTAGTAGAAGGTTCATGGTCAGAAGTTCTAGAGAGATGGGTCATTGCAGTGGTCATTTGCTGAAGAATGGCCAGAAGAGCAGGGTCAGTTGAAGGTCCCTGAGAGGTGGAAGGAAGGTTAGTGGCTGGGGAAGTTGAAGGGATTGCTATTGAATTAGAAGTTGGGCTAGGATTAACCCCTGGGCAGGGTGAATGCAAGCCACTCAATATTCTGGAATCAAATACTGAGTCCTCATCCCCATCTTCTTCTCCCTCATCTCCTGGGATTGGTACCATGCTGTCATTGTAGGTAGGAGAGTCCAAGCCATGGTATCCTGGAATTGGAAGCTGACCTATAACCCTGTGGAGGCTAGCATTGTCAGAAGAAGGAATAGTAGAAAGAGATACTTGGGGTATAGGCCCCAATAAGCCAGTATCCATAGGAGTGGAAGTGGTAGCCACTGGCGCTGGAAGGTTAGAAAAGGTTATACCACAAGCTCTGGAAGTAGAAGGGTCAGTAGGTTTATTGGCACCTCTCCCTCTTGAGTTATGGGTGACAGCTGGGCTAGAGATTTGAAAAAAGGTAGTACATTTTGGGGGCATTCTTAAGGATAAATAATTACCCAAAAATAGTTCTTCACCTTAGAACAAGAATAAAATGGTTAAAAAAGGTTTTAATCTGAACACCTCAAAAATTGGTCAAATTAACTGTTGAAGTACCTTGTAAAAGCGTCAAAGTTTCACAGTTTCAAAGTTTCAAAGTTTTTAAGCGTCAAAGTGTCAAAGTGTTGAAGTGTCAAAGTTTCAAAGTGTCAAAGAGGATTTTAGATTGTAAATTTGGGCCTTTATGGAGGTTTGATAGCAAGTTAAGGGGTAAAATGAGAATGGCTACAACTCAATAGCCCAGTTCAAGGTTGGGAAAGGAAATAAACCAAACAAAAATTTCCACAACTCAATAGCAAGATTTGATGCTGCTTAAATAGGATAAGGATTGTGGTTGGTGAAGAAGGGGTTATTGGGGAAGAAATCAGTTTAATTTCACAAGAGCTTCTGAATTCAAGAAAGGCTTGGCACAGAGGGCACTCCACTCTCAGTAGGCTTGGGGGAAAGGATACTGGAAGATGCTACAAGGAGCAGAGTAGGATTGAATTGGAGTTAAGGTGCTGAATGACCCTTGCTGGGATGGATTCCTAGTAAGAAGTAGTAAAATGATTTCTTGGGAGAAAACCAAAAAGAGGAAGAGAAGGGCTTCTTAAATAGAAATGAGGCTTGAATACAACAGAGGTGTAGATGCTTGGGGCTAAGGCTACATATGTGATGACAAGGGAGCAGTCAAGGTAACAGAGAGGGCTGATCAGGTATGCTAATACATTGGGGTTAGGCTGCTTACTACACTGGGGCTAGGCTACAGGTCTGGATGTCTAAGTTGGGAATGTACAGTGAGAGGATGTACAGTGTGCATGGAGGTCATTATACTATTTACTAAGTATAGATAGTATGTGATAAAATCTGCAAGAGGATGTACATAAGGATTCCCAAAGGATAAAAAATAATGAAGTATGAGATAGACAGGGTGAAGAAGGTTAGAGGATATGCAGAACCTGAGAAATTAAGTATGTGCAAGCCTAAGGAGTCTATATTTATAATTCATGAGGTTAGAATATATGTAGATATGTAAGGCATAAAGATCCTGAGGATATGCAGCTGAAGGAGATATACTGGTAAGTCTCCAGAGCCCTGAGGTTGAAGTTCCTGAGGTAAGTAAATTAGACTGAGGCTAGACTGAGTTTAGGTGTCAGTATGACACATGCCCATTCACAACCCCTTAGTTGCAAATTTAACATTGCCCTTGAGAGAAATGGCCTGCATTTGTATCTTATGGCTGTAGTGTTGTGCACAGCTTCAGGCAAGAATTTGGAAAAAAGACATTTATGTCCATAGCTCCTAGACTATAAAAAAAAGTCATTCTCTGACAAAATTTCAGTAAGGCACATATATGTGATGTTACATGTGAAATATTAGAATGGCAAAAAATTGCTAGATTG
Source organism: Puccinia polysora (assembly GCA_025617555.3). Taxonomy (NCBI): domain Eukaryota; kingdom Fungi; phylum Basidiomycota; class Pucciniomycetes; order Pucciniales; family Pucciniaceae; genus Puccinia; species Puccinia polysora. Next base: position 27,681,749 of record CM062645.1, read on the forward strand.
GTGTTGTGGTGTTTTTGGGCTATTTATTTAAGGGGTTAAGTAGTAGAACTTTGAGGGTAGGTCCAGTGAGTGAAACAGCCCAATCTTAGGTGGGTAATCCAGTACTTAAATAATAACTTGTTATTCACCATTACTTGTCTTGATTTTTATTAATTTTATTAATTTTTTATTTTTATTAATTTTTTTTATTTTTAATTTTGTCAGCTAGACCTGCAATAGTAGGTTACCAAAAGTAAGTGAATGGAGCACAAGAGAGATTCCACTCAAGAATCAGGTATCACTTACCAATGAACAAAAGTCCAACACCAGGAATTTTTAAAGCCTTTCAGAATTCATGGAAAGATTATCATTTGACTCCTGTGGTTTTTTTCAATCTCAATTGCATTATTATTTTTCACTTTTTTCAAAAACAAACTCAGCTGATTGCAGGGATGGGTAAAAATAGTAACTTTTTCCACAAATAAAGAACCTGGAGGATATAGGAAATGAGAGGGGGAACCTCTCACATCCCCCAATGAAATAAATTTGTGGTAAAGGGATTGTAATTCAAGTTAATGAATATACCTCATTTTAAACAAGAGAAAAATTTCTGAAATACTAATTATATATTTCCCACTTCTTCCCAGATTTTTTCAATTGTTTTAATCTTCATTCTCATATGATATTTTATGATCAAATGTGTGGATTAAAAATTTGTTTTTATTATTGATTGTATAAATTAAAAGTGTTAATTTGTAAGTTTATTATGGCCCAAGCTAAAAAAATGCCTTTTGGCATCGTTTACCACAAAATAAAAAATTATTATAAAGAAGAAAAAATATCTAGGGAAATAATATAGAACTTTTTTACTACACTCATGTCTTTTGGTTTTTTTCCCCACCTAAATGGTTTGAAAAATGATTTTTAAGGTTCCAAACCATTCCATGGCATGCAAATGGTTTGCCCCCTCTCCAATTTGAAATACCAGAGGGGTGGATGGCAATCAGAACTGCCCATCCATGGCAGTTTCAAAAAACAACCAATAAAATCTGAAGAAGTTTCAAGCAAAAACTCTGGGCCTGAAGTGATTTTGAAAGGTCCCATTATTGGCTGGGGTGTTGGCTTTTTTCACCATTGCCATTATTATTAATACTGATTTATATTTATATATATATTGAGATTTTTTAAAGAAATCCGTGGGTATGTGGCTCAGGGAATTCATCAGAGACCTCCTTAATTCCTTCAATTTTTTATGCATTTTAATTCATTTTTTTATTTTTGTTTATTTATTAGTTAGATTTTTTCAAAAAAATTCCATCCATTCATTTATACAAATTTTATATTCACAAAATCAGGGTTGCAAAAGGGTGTGAATTTCTGTTCACAACCCATACTGGTTACAAATGGCCAATCATGGCCCAAAAGGTAGCAAGCCAGGTTGCCAGAAACTTGTGCATCCCCCAGGTGGTTTCAAACCCCCGTTTGAAACACATTTTGTGTTTCAAACCCCCGTTTGAAACCCATTTTGTGTTTCAAACCCCCGTTTGAAACCCATTTTGTGTTTCAAACCCCTGTTTGAAACCCATTTTGTGTTTCAAACCCCCCGTTTGAAACCCATTTTGTGTTTCAAACCCCTGTTTGAAACCCATTTTGTGTTTCAAACCCCTGTTTGAAACCCATTTTGTGTTTCAAACCCCCGTTTGAAACCCATTTTGTGTTTCAAACCCCTGTTTGAAACCCATTTTGTGTTTCAAACCCCCATTTGAAACCCATTTTGTGTTTCAAACCCCTGTTTGAAACCCATTTTGTGTTTCAAACCCCTGTTTGAAACCCATTTTGTGTTTCAAATCCCTGTTTGAAACCCATTTTGTGTTTCAAACCCCTGTTTGAAACCCATTTTGTGTTTCAAACCCCTGTTTGAAACCCATTTTGTGTTTCAAACCCCCGTTTGAAACCCATTTTGTGTTTCAAACCCCCTTTTGAAACCCATTTTGTGTTTCAAACCCCTGTTTGAAACCCATTTTATGTTTCAAACCCCTGTTTGAAACCCATTTTGTGTTTCAAACCCCCGTTTGAAACCCATTTTGTGTTTCAAACCCCCATTCAAGACCCATTTTGTGTTTCAAACCCCCGTTTGAAACCCATTTTGTGTTTCAAACCCCCATTCAAGACCCATTTTGTGTTTCAAACCCCCATTTGAGACCCATTTTGCATAGCAATTGGTGAGTTGCAAACCTATTTTGGGTCCCAATTGAGGGTTTGCAACCACCCAGGGGCAGAGTGATTTGCAAGTGGGGTTTGCACATGTTTTCCTTGCCCATTTGGGCTATTCCCCCCCAACTGGGTCATTTGGGGTAACTAGGGACCTCTGGACCACATGTGGGTGCTGTCAACCCAAATTTGGGGATCTGGAATACTATTTGGGACTATTGGACCACAAAGAAACTTGGAAATCAAACATTCTGCCTACTGGAAAAACTCTTGACACACACCACATACACACACAACACACATCCATTGGATAAATTAATTTTTCTCAACCCAAAAGTGAGAAAACTTTTGGAGTTGTTGCATTTAAAATTGCATGGAATACTCAATTCCTGTTCAATTTTGTTGGTTTTTGGGAACAGTGGCAAGCCTAAGCTCTCCTAGATTACACAAGGCTATGTTAAAGAGCTTGATTGAAAGTGTACTGAACAAAGTTTTTGTGGAATCCGAGGATTGGGGTAGGGAGTTAGAAAGAAAAAAATTGGAATCCCCAATTGAACCCTAAATTAGAGTTACAATTGAGGAACAAGATGTTTCTTCACAACTGGAAAAAGATGTTCTCTCACAACTTGAATTGAATAAAAGTTGGTGGGCCAAATTTCATATGTCATGGGACTGAGAGAGATTTGGCTTGACAGATACTAATTTTAATAAGGGGTGCCAGAACCGCTTGACCCTCCTCCTGTGAGAGACTTTGCGAGTAGGAAAAAAGTAAAGATTTATTTTCAGAAATGGGCAGCAATGCATGGCTATGCATTGACAAATTTTAAGTCAAGGAGAGACAAATACGTTGGTCTAGCTTGTGACAGATATGGGGTTTATGAAGGGCCATGTATCACCAAATTTCAAAGGCAAACTTACACTAGGAAGGTTGGGTGTCAATTAATGATCCATGCAAGTAGGAAAGTAGCAGATCCCATGTGGCATCTCCCTGTTAGAAATGGCCTACACAAGCAACAATCATCAGAAAGTCCTTTAGTGCATCCTTAACTGGGAGAATATCAGGTCAAGCATTAAATTTAATTAGGGAAGGCATGAAAGATGGGCTCAATACAGTGCAGCTTATAAGGAAATTGAAAAATATTGATAATGGAGAATAAATTGAAAATAGAACAATATATAAAAATAAGCAAAAGTTAAAGCTTTCTGAACTGAAAGGAGAAGGTGTTATGGACACTCTATAGGAAATTATCCAGGAATCCCAGTGGGTTTCCAGGTCCAAATTTTCTGGAGAGGGTCACTTAGATGCCATTTTCTTGGATAATCCTAATTCTATGAAACTTTGCACAAAGTTCAATCATATTGCATTATTGCATTGTACCTATAAAAAAAATATGTAGAAAATCCCTCTATTGCATGTTGTAGGAATGACTGCCAAAAAAAGACTTTTGAAAAGGCTTTTTTTTATCACAAAAGAAACGTATGAGTTGTAAAGTTGGGAATTGAAAACATTAAAGGAGTTGGCTTATGATCTCAAGAGGCTTCCAAAAGTCTTTAAGATGGACTGTTAAAAATGTTGAAGTTAGAGTAGATTGCTCCAGTTGAGAGTATTGAAAGAGGCTGAGGAGGAATCTGATGACTCCAAGAGGAGCAGATCTTGGGAGCCAAGGAGGGAACTCCTGTTCAAGGTAAGTAAGAACAGATGGGTAAATTCCACTTCATCAGGCATCACTATAAATAGACTAATTACAGGATTGCTGACAAGTGGGTGAAAAGAAGAGACAAAATTGAATAGAAATTATTCAATACCACACCACAAGAGTTTGTACAACTTGGAGGACCACTTCAGGCTGGATTGAGATAGGGAATAGAATCAAGGATTCAAGATAAAGAACCCACTAGAACTGTGACTACCTAGCACAATATAAAGAGGTCACTAGACAAGATCACTCATGAGCCAGATGATGATTACCCACTTAGATTTAAGATAAAGATTTCACTAGATATATAAATAACAAGTATAGAATGAAGAACACACTATACTTAAAAAATCACGAGGTGATAATAGAATAAAGAATATAAATCTTGAAGAATGATTGCACTCAAGCATTAGGCAACAAATATCATAAGACTACAATTCTAACAAGAAAGCTCTTATTTGTGCTATTAAACACATTTTCCCTGATTCATCCAGAGAGTTGTGCTCCTGGAACTTGTCTAAAAACATTCAAGAAAAACTGTAAGGTGGGCTTCAGTCATGAAAATGAAGGATTTCAAAGTTTCATGAATCTTTGGGCCAAGTATGGGGCCTCTAAATTCAAGGGGGAGGCAGAATTCAATGATGCAGAACTCAGAGTATGCCAATTTAGTGCTTATTTTATTGATCTCATGTGGGATAGATTACTTTGAAGCTTTTATACATTGTTTCTTGAAAGACCACAAGTATTTACTTGAGTATATGGAAAAGAATATCTTCCCTATCAAAGAGAAATTTGTAACATTTTGGACTTGTGTCTACCCAGACTTTGGAAATAAAAAAATGTCTTGGGTAGAAGGGGCCCACTCTACTTTCAAACAATTACTTGCGGGATCTTTGGGGAACATTTTTTATGTGTGCAAAAACCTTGAAGGAACTATTGAAATTCAAATCCAATCATTCCATGAAGCACTTGAAAACTCTTGAATGAATTTGGGAACAGTTCTTCCAACAGAACTATTACCTTTGCGTTAAAAATTGTCAATTGAGGCAATTAAACTAATTGGGGAACAATTCAAGAATTTAAAGCACAACCATGATGGCAAGGTGTGCTCCAAGTCATATGCAAAAATAATGGGCTTGCCTTGTTCCCACATTTTAGGTGAAATACTAGCATAAAGAGGATCCATTGTGCCTGAGCATTTTCATCCTCAGTTGCAGTTAGACTATGACCCTTCAAATGAAGTAAGTGGGGTTTTTTGAAGAGTACCAATTATTTGATTGACAGATTAATTTTTGGATTGATCAAAGATTAATTATTGGATTGAAAAATTGATACTTATTTTGGTTTTGACAGTTTGAAACAGATCCAGGGCTTGATGAAGAATCACAAATGTTTAAAAAGTGGAATTCCATGTATAGGGAACAGCCTAAAGAAGTTAGGTTGGAGATTCTAAGGTCAATGCTCAATAATACAGCTGCTTTGATTTCCAAGCCAAGGCTTTAGCCAAAGTTGTTAATTTCAAGCTGCAATTGATCAAAATTGAAAGCAACCCGTTGTGAGAATTCAAAATTCAAATATGTTGAGAGAGAAATTAAAAGGGAAAAAAGGGTTAGAAGGGGAACCAAAAGTTCAAAGAAAGTAATTATTTTATTTTGAGTGAGAAATGTTCATTTTTATGGTTTAATGAACTGATGGGAAAATGATTTCTGTAGTTATAAAATTGATCTTCATCTGAATCTCATAGTTCAGAGTACAAGACTGAAGAAACAGTTAAGAGGGGACCAGAAATACCAAAGATAGTAAGTCTTTTATTTTGAGAAATGTTAATTTTTATGGTTTAATGAACTGATGGGAAAATTATTTCTGTGGTGCAGGGATGGCTCTTCATCTGAATTCTATAGTCCAGTGGAAGAGACTGAAAGTTCACTGGGTTTGGTGCCATTGGAATCAGATGCCTTTTAAAGGATGAAGTAGAAGAAATGGAGGAGTCAAGCAGAAGGTAATCTTTGGTGAGTTTTGATTCCTTTAATGAGATTAGAATTGTGGCTAAATAATTTTTGATTGTAGGAAGGAAAATTTAATTACCTCAAGAAAATACCTGAAAACTTACATAAGTTCTTGGGGGAGGTTTGGGATCTGGTTTGTGATGGGAATTGTGGATTGAGAGCCATTGCTAAATCACTTGAGTATGATGATCATGGATGGTTTGCAGTAAGAAAAGAAATGCTTGAGAAATTGAGGAAAAATTAGAAGTGATATGCTAAGATCTTTGGTGGAATTAAAGAAATTGAAAAGATGGAAAAAATACTTGATGTTAATGACATCAATGAAAACATTCCCTCTTCAAAATGGCTTTCAAAGCTCAACATGGGTCAAATAATAGCAGATACACCACAGAAAAATGGATGCCACATGTATGCAGGTGGCATTTCTGTATCCCATTGATATCTCAGGGTTATGTGATGCTGTATCTCATCATTAACTTTCAGCAGGTGGTGAAATATTGTGACTAGAGATCAGCATTTGCTGAACTTCTGGCTCATCAGTTTATAATAGATTGTCAAGGGAAGGCTAGATATGAGCAAAGCTTTTGCTTCACAAGCAGTCCACATATCGTCCAAAAATTACTGCAGTTGGTGTTTGGGAATTCCTTTAAAGTGAAATTCAAAAATTCCAGAAGAGGCTGATTGTTTCCAGACTGGAATTTCCATTAACTGGTAAAAAACTGGGTAAGTCCTCTTATTCACAGCCCAAAATAAAATGCATAAAAATGTATTTAGGATAATAATAACACACCATGCTCCTAGAAATGTACAAATCTTTCCTTATATAAATGAGCCATTGATGGCTTCTTTTCTGTTGGTTTCTTATTCAATAGCCTATGTTGGTGTAATTTTATTTTTTATACTTCTACTTTTTATCAGGGAAAATACAGAAAGACAAGCAAAAATTGTTTGTTCAAATTTCAAAAAATGAAGAATATTTGAAATGGAAGATGAACAAAGACCAAGGGAGTAAAGAAAGGAAAAAGAACAAAAGAACAAAGAAAAAAATTCAATATCCTCACTTAGATGTGTTGATCACCATCCCTGGTCTGCACATAAGGGCAGGTTATATTATTTTTTGAGGGAGAAGGTTGAAACCAAGGCAAGAGGCAGGCTTCTTTTTGCAATGTAGAAAAGCCAGGGTAGGTGAAATTTATAAAAATAGAACAACTGCAGATATGTTGACTACCAGCCCTGGTTACAGAACAAAGTTTCACTCAATCACCAATTGATTTATGAAAATTAAGCCATGAGAGGACATGTCTTTACCACAGGAAAAAGGTCAAATTAGGGCATATCAGAGTTAAGCAAACCTGCCATTTTTTAATAGTGGGTTTCAAACCAAATCCACCACTTCAAAACCACTATTAAAAATCCAAAAAAATACCCTTATTTCCCATCAGACCTGTCAGATTTACCTGAAAATAATTGGGTTTTTTCAAGTAAAGTATCTAAAGGGTTTCACCACCTCAAACCCTCATTTCACATCATCAACCCTGGTTTCAACCTCCATTCCTATCCTTTTTGCTTCATCACTCTACTTTAATGCTCACAAAGCTTCATAAACCTCATCACATTATTGCTTCCATCACATCCATGCTCTCATCACTTCATCCCCACTTTCATCACATCCCTTCATCACTTGATTGCTTCCTAACAGTGGAGGAACTCAAGGAGATTGCTCAATTACTGGGCTTGTAAATATATTTGATTTATTGATTGGATAAAAATTTCAACAATGAAAAAAATACAATAGAAACAATAGAAAAAACATCAACCATATTGGGCCTTCTTTCCCAAAATTCTTTCATCTTCCCAAAATTCTTTCATCAATTTTTGAAGGACTACAATCTTGGAGTTTTAAAGATACATTGGCTAGTTTTTTATTAATTTGGAATGAGCAGCCAGAGTGAATGTGGGTTGAAGAGGTCTTTAAACTAGGAGGAGGAAATGTAGTCTGATGATCAAAAAATTGAGTCTGCCAAAGAATTTCAATAATGCCCTCAGCTTTTGCAAAGTCAACAATACAACCAAGTTTTGGAAAAGATAAACCATGAACCAAATCATTGCAGGGAGGAAGGATAGGCTGTCCTGTAGATTGGTTGATTTATGAAAATATATTATATTTAAAACAATTCAAGTCATTCTTATCAGTATGGAGCTTGTTTGAGAAGTCATCAAATGTCACAACCACATTTGAAAAAATGCAGAAATCTTGCTCCTTTTACATCCACTCAGATGAAGACCAGTTTGGGATTAGATATTCATCTGAAAGTTTCTTGTTTTGAGCATGAGCTGAAGTACACAGTGATGAGATCCTTCCAAAGACAAATTTGTTGTGAGCAGGGAGATGGTCCCACAGTTCATCATCCTTCTTGATTGTATCTTCATTCAAACCTGGTTTGCAAGAATAGACCACTATTTTTGAAATGAAGTCAACATCAATCAATTTTTTGAATTTTCTGACAAAACCTGACATAAACAGTACAAACCTGCAGAGGCACCTCTATCACTTCCAGCACAAAAACCAATGCCATGCATGCAGCCAGTAAAGGCTGCTGTGTTTGTCTTGCTGATTGAATGGTGGTTCTTTGCCATCTGGTACAAGACCAAGACAATGTTGCACAAAGTATCAATTTGTGGAGTGCTTTTGGCGGCCTTAAAACTGTGGTATTTAAGAATTAAGTAGGGCTGAAACTGGTGGTTTGTGACAGCCTTAACCAGCATGTGAGGGCACATGCGCAGTAAGACAACATGATTGGGTGAAAGATTGTCCTGCAGTGTCACAAAGTATGTTGGCTCATCACATTCTTGTACAAAATGTCTCCTGGAAGGGTTGAACTTTTTGTTACTTGTGGATGTTGAAGTAAAATTTGAGTTGAATAGCCTGTGTCTCTTTCCTACTACAAAAGGTTTTGATGCATGTTGTTTCTCCTTGGCATCCCCTGAAATGCCAAGCTCATCACAACTACAAACCATGCTTCAGGATGACACCCAGGAATCACAACATGAATGGAAAACCAAAAGAAAAATAATGCAGAATCAAAAGTTCAATTAGTAATTTTATTGTTGAGCAATATTGAGGAATAAAATTTAAGTACCATACCAATTTTTACCAGACATGCCTTCATTCAATTCCACATTCAACTTCATTGAGATTGATATCTAAAAGACTGATATCTAAAAACAATAAATACCCTCTTTTTTAAAAAAAGAAAAAAAAAATGATACTTACCAATGGGGTGGTGGTTGTGGTGGATGAGGTGGGTGGTGGTGGTGGGTTGTGGTGGGTGTTGATGGGTGTTGGTGGGTGTTGGTGGGTGTTTGTGGGTGAAGGTGGGTGTTGGTGGGTGGTTGTGGGTGGTGGTGGGTGTCACTAGGTGGGTGAGGTGGTTCACCTCATAGTAGGACAGACCCATAAATTTGAGCTGACAGACCGCAAGTGTGGTGCGGGTGTCTAAGTCACTCACTAGGTGGGGAGGGGATTTGAAATCCCCCCCACCAAGCCACTCCCTCCCCCCTCAATTTCTCTCTAGGTGGGGAGCGGATTTGAAATCCCCCCCTCCCTCCCCCCTTGCTCAGTTGCTAGGTGGGGAGCTGATTTGAAATTCCCCCCTTCCTCTCCCCTTGATCTCCCCCTTGCTTGGTTGCTAGGTGCAGAGAGGATTTGAAATCCCCCCCCTCCCTCCCTCCTTGATCTCCCCCTTGATCTCCCACCTTGCTTGCTTGCTAGGTGGGGAGAAGATTTGAAATCCACCCCCCCTCCCTCCCTCCTCAATGTCCCCCTTGCCCGCTTGCTAGGTGGGGAGCAGATTTGAAATCCACCCCCCCTCCAACCCTCCTCAATGTCTCCCTTGCTTGCTTGCTGGGCGGGGGGTGATGAAGTCCCCCCCACCACAAGCCCCACCGGCTGCTCCCCCTTGCTTGCTCACCAGGCAGGGGGGTGATCAAGTCCCCCCCACCCCAAGCCCCACCAGCCCTCCCCCTTGCTCCCACCGCAAGGCGGTGGCTCACACCCCCCTTGCTTGCTTGCCAGGCGGGGGGTGATCAAGTCCCCCCCACCGCAAGCCCCACCTGCCCCCCCTTGCTCCCACCGCAAGGCTGTGGCTTGCACCCCCCTTGCTTGCTTGCCTGGCAGGGGGGTGATCAAGTCCCCCCCACTGAAAGGCCCACCAGCCCCCCCTTTGCCGCTTGCTTGGTTGGGGGGTGATGAAATCCCCCCACCGCAAGCCCCTCCGCCCCCCCCCTTTGCCACTCACTTGGTTGGGGGGTGATGAAGTCCCCCCAATGGGCCTTTGCTGCTTGCTTTGTTGGGGGGTGATGAAATCCCCCCACCACAAGCCCCTCTGCCCCCCCCTTTGCCACTCACTTGGTTGGGGGGTGATGAAATCCCCCCACCGGGCTGGCCCTCCCTTTGCCACTTGCTTGGTTGGGGGGTGATGAAATCCCCCCACCGCAAGCCCCTCTGGCCCCCCCTTTCCCACTCACTTGGTCAGGGGGTGATGAAATCCCCCCACTGGGCTGGCCCACCCTTTGCCGCTTGCTTGGTTGGGGGGTGATGAAATCCCCCCACTGCAAGCCCCTCTGCCCCCCCTTTTGCCACTCACTTGGTTGGGGGGTGATAAAATACCCCCACCGGGCTGCCCCCTCATTTGCTGCTTGCTCTTTTGGGGGGGGGGGGGGATGAAATCCCCCCACCATGAGCCCCTCCCGCCCCCCTCCCTTTGCCACTCACTTCGTTGGGGGGTGATGAAATCCCACAACCGGGCTGCCCCCCCTTTGCCGCTTGCTCAGTTGGGGAGTGATGAAATCCCCCCACCATTCCATGCCCTCCCTCCCAGCCTGCTTGCTTGCTCAAAAAAATAAAAAAACTCAAAAAAAAAAACAAAAGAAAAAAACTGAAAAAAAAACAAAAAAAAATGAAAAAAAACAAAAGCAAAGCAGAAAAAAAACCAACAAAAAAATAAAAATAAAAATAAAAATAAAAATAGAAAAACAAAAATAAAAAAATAAACCAAACAATAAACCAAAAAAAAAACCAAAAAAGAAAAAAAAATTGGAAAATAAATCAAACAAAAAAAAATTGGGAAATAAACCAAAAAAAAAAGAAAATAAACTAAAAAAAAAAAACAAAACAAAAAACAAATGAAACCAAGATAAAAAAATGAAAAAAGCCAAAAAAAACCAAAACAAAACAAAAAAAAATAAACCAAAAACAAAAAAAAAAAAATGGAAAATAAACCAAAAAAAACAACAAAAACAAAAAAAAACACAAAAAACCAAAGAAAAAAAAACAAAAAACAACAAAAAAAAACCAAAAAAAACAAAAAAAAAAAAACAAAAAAAAACAAAAAAAACCAAAAAAAAAAACAAAAAAAAAAACAAAAAAAAAACAAAAAAAACAAAAAAAAAACAAAAAAAAACAAAAAAAAAAAACAAAAAAAAAAAAATAAAAAAAAACAAAAAAAAGCCAAAAAAAACAAAAAAAAAACAAAAGGAAACCCAAAAAAAAACAAGAAAAACAAGAAAAAAATAGAAAGAAACCAAAAACAAACAAAAAAACCCCCCCCAAAAAATGGAAAGAATCCAAAAAAAAAAAACAAAAAAAACCAAAGAAAAACCAAAAAAAACAGGAAAAAAACCAAAAAAAACCAAAAGCAAAAAAAACAAATTAAACAAAAAAATGGAACTCTTCAATTGATGGCTTGAATGTCAAAAATCATAGTCTATATAAATAAATGAACCCCAGTTCAAATTAAAAAAAGAAAAATAATTTTGAACAAGATCTTTACTCACAGGGCCAGTCATTTCTTGTAGTGGCTTACTTGTGCCGGGGTTTCTTCTGTTCATAGATTGGAAAATGTTTGGGGACTGATTTTTTGGAATTTTGGTATCAATGACACTTGACCAGTGATGTTTTGAAGTTTGATGATAGAAAAATGTTTGTGACTGGGGCTTGCAGTATTGAAAACTATGGGAAAATCACTCTTTTGAAACTTTGAATTATGAATTATCATGCAAATAAAAATTTTAAGAAATGTGGCAGATTAAAAATACAGCTAAAATTATGAAAAAAGTATTCAAATCACTTGCAAGATGACACAGTAAAGCTAGAGAAACTCAGAGAAGAAATGACAGCACTCATATTAACCATTTGAGCTTGGTAACTCAGAGATTAGAGGGGGTTCTAGGCTGAAAGGCATGTTGGAACAGGAATTTTTGTCCATGTGGTTCATGTAGTCAAGAGCAATAGCCTTGGCTAGATCATGCCGGGTGGGTAATGTAAATTTTCCAGTATCTTGAGGGTTCTCAGATATACTGAGCATGATGGATCAAATGTACATTTGAAGGTGAGCCCATATGGGTTCCTTGGCTGAAGGTCTTCCATCTGAGAGAGACTGAATTTTTTGAATTAAAAAGAGGAGTTCATGGCAATCACATAAAGAAGCAATCCTCCTGTCTCTTGAAGCAATGAAGATCCCCCAGATGCCAGAAAGCAGGTAGAAGACAAAAGGGAGGAAATTGTGGTGGCATTCTAGTCAATTCAATTCAGTGAAACATTGTTCATTTGAAAAATCTGCAACAGTGAGGGAAGAGTGGTCAACAGTGGATGCTGGAGGGTCTTTGTGCTTTTGCTTTTTCTTCTTGCCGGTAGAGGGCTCCTTTGGGTCTTTCTGGGAATGAGCCTGAAGTAAGGTGAAGCTGATCATGATATCAATAATGATGCTGCATAGCTCTTGAAGACAGTCCCTTGGCTCAATGGGCATAGCCTCTGACTGATTGGTGGGCATAGCCTCTGACTGATTGGTGTTGGCCTCACTGTCTAGAACCATGTGATGCTCTATTGAGCAGGGCTGCAGTGAATTTGGAAATTTCTTGATGCTTTGGAGCCACATAAACATTTTTGGGTTTGCCTTGACATTGGAGACTGGAGATGTGAGAGGATGGGGAGGCTGTGCACACAGTTCATTGGCAACTGTTTGCACTGAGAAAGCCACTGTCTTGGCCCATTTATTGATTGCTTTCCCAGTGGGATGGTACAAGTCATGAAGAAAGTGAACCAGATTGGATTCTAGATAAGCATTTTTCTGATCTAGGGGGGGTGCACCAGCAGGACAAAAATGGCTTTTCTGCAGGCCATTGAGGTCAGGAAAATTGATGATGTCTGGTGCCCACCATGGCTCATGTGCATCCAAGCGTAGAAACTCTGTTGCCGTGAAATGAAAAATTGGTCATTAGCAAAAAGAAATCTTGCAATTTGATGGGATATTCAAATAAAACTAACCTTGCTCATGGATCTGCAAAACCCAGTTATCATACTCAAAATTGGCTGAATGGGAGATGTACCACATTTCTAGTGGTTCCATAGTAGTGGTGGCCTGGAGACAGAAATCCAAAAAGTGCTTCACCGCATCCCATCCCATTTGGGGTTTCTTTGGAGATTTCCTACCCTTGAAATATTGAGTGATTGAATGGAGCTTCTTGCTTATTCTTTTGTGGTAAATGATCGTACAATAACCTCTACTTGCTTGATCATCAAAATAATAAGTGGGCTCCTCATCTTGGGGAGCATCCATACCAGAAACAATGGGCTGGGGAGAGGTTGGGTCTGGTTCAATCACTAATGCTTGATTGAATGTCTCAGGTTGATCTGGGGCCACCTGGGATTGCTCAGAAGTGACTTGGGGTTCCTCCATGGTTGCAGTGGTTTGGGCACATAGGGAAGGTTCAGGAGTTATTTGGATTTCTGGTTGAGGGGAGGGTGCAATGACTTCATGATTTGATGCTGCATCAGGGGAGGAGGGGGCTGGATTGTGATTTCCCATTATTTGTAGATGTGGGGTCATATCCACAGGGGGATGAGTCAAGCGTGGACGTTTTGGAGGTGTCTGTAATGGGGCTGTTGGGACAATGAGGAGCTGGGTGTGATGCTCAGCCGTTCTCTGCGGGGGAGAAACCTTTTACAATTGTATTCTAAGGGAAAACAAACCAATCAGACCTCCAAATCTGCAAATGTGAAGAATGAAAGTGGGGAAAAAACTAAACTTTTCAGATATCACTCAAGCTGGAGTTTAACCTGTTCACAGTATCTTGGATTGACCTGGGGATCCTGAGGCAAGCACAGGTAGTAACCATCTCTTGAATAGTATCAACATTCTGATAGAATTCTTCCTCAGTTACTTCATGGACTTCTGATGCGGGGTTGGACTCTTCTGCAGGCCCTGAGAGTCATTCATCTTCATGAGTTGATGGTGAGGACTCTGTTGATTATGCCAAGGAATTAGTCAATGGATGCCAAGGTTGGTAGGGATTGTTATTTCAATTTGATGAAATAAAAAACAATAGGTTAACAAACCTGAAGGTGGAATTACTTGTGTAGGAGCTGTGGATGCCATTGTGAGTGTATTAAGAAATAGATGGGAAAAAGATGTGAAACTGGCTTGAGGGGTATTGGGGAATGGATGAAAGGAGAAAAACCTGAGGGAAGGGATGGTTATTTATAGCCATTGACAAGAAGACTTGTTTCATTTTTCTTGCTGCAACCCACCAGACAAACATGCCTTCTGACCACATCTACATGATGCAACATGCAGATCCATAGTCATTTGTGTGTCATGCTGGTGTGATGCATGTGGCTTGCATTATCTGGGGATAGAACTGTGAATATGTAAGCCTCGCTGACTTCCTGCATTAGCTGAAAAATAATCTAGCACATTTATTGATGATGAAAATTGCTTCTCATGACAGACTGCAACCATTAGAATGCCTCATGGACAGTGACCAATGTTCTTCATGGTTTCTGACCATTGCAGTTCTTTATGGATAATGAAAATTGATTCTCATGAGCAACTGTGACAATTAGAATGCCTCATGGACGGTGACCAATGTTCTTCTTAATGGTTGCCAACCATTTCAGTTCTTTATGGATGATGACAATTGATTCTCATGAGCAACTGCCACCATCAGAATGCCTCATGGATAGTGAAAAAGTTCTTCTTAATGGTTGGCAACCGTTGCAGTTTTTTATGGATGATGACAATTTATTCTCATGAGCAACTGCAACCATTAGAATGCCTCATGGACGGAAAGCAATGTTCTTCTTAATGGTTGCCGACCATTGCAGTTCTTTATGGATGGCAAGAATTGATTCTCATGAGCAACTGCAACCATTAGAATGCCTCAAGGATGGTGACCAATGTTCTTCTTAATTTTTTCCAACCATTTATTCTCCTGCCAGTGTCACATCAAGGAAAAGAGTGTACCCCACAATGTCACACAGTGTAACATCTTATCTACACATATGGGAGTATTGGTGAAACGCGGTGGCACAACATGCGTGATGTGAATTTTGAGAAAATTTACTCATGGAATAGTGAAAAAATTGTACTTCTCAAGAATTGTGATGCAAGAGTAATGTACAGGATAGTTAGGAGGGAAGACAACAACCATATGAGTGAGATTGGGAAGAAGGACATGAGAAGCTAAGGGAGAGGGGATTTAGGTGTCATACTGCAGGGATTGGAACAATTCCCTCCAATCTCTGGTGGTGAGAATATTTTACCTGAATATGGTATGAGAACAATTTCCTGAATCAGCAAACTGTAAGGTTGGTGGATATATTTACAGGAAAAAAAGACTTACTGGGCAAGTTGCTTGTTGCGTTTCTGAATCTGGAGGAGAGATGGAAAATTCAGTGAGGTGCATATGATGAGTGGAGTATGATGACATTACCTTTTGAATATTCTCCTCAATGGTATTGGGTGCAATGAGGTAAAAAAACTGCAATGGCCTTGTTTGACCCATTTGATGCAGCCAATAAACTGCCTGTGCCTGGGTTGTGGGGTTCCAACAGGGTTCCTATGTAGATCAAATGAATTTAGACTAAGTAAATGGCAAAATTTTAGAAAGTATTGGGTGCTTAGCATGATTAATACAACATTGGCTGATGTGATGTTGATTCCAACACCAGCCGCCTGAATGGAGGCAAGAAGCACATAAGTTGTGCTACTTGCTAAAAACTGCTCAAGGATTGATTCTTGCTGTTTTGCTGTTAATCTTCCATCCAGAAAAAAGGAGGATATTCAATATTCATCTAGTGTCATTCCAATCCTGCACATGAGGGTAGAAAATGGACTTTTGAGTGGGGTCTCATTGGAAACAGGAGAAAAAGACAGCCAGCTTACAGATCAAGATAATGTTTCAAACACAAGAAGACCAAAACTTTTCTTGCTCCAGCTACCACCACTGATCCTGGCTGAATCATCCCTACAAGCTGTTTGATTTTGGAGCTCTCAAGGCAGGTGTCAATATCAATGTGGTGGACAATTTTTTAAACTCCCATGCTGTGATCCTTGGGACCCAACTCTTCTGGGAGGATGAATCGTCCATTTTGGTCCACCATGACATTGGGGTCTGCCAAAACGGGATGATTACATGCTCCTATGAGCTGGCCAAGATCTTTGAGGATCAACAACCTCATCGGCTTGGATCCATCAGCAGGCAGTTCATTCCTGATCTTAGAAATGAATTGGTCCTGGAGTCAGCAGTAGAAGTCTTTGGCTGCAGGTGAGAGTGGTGTCTTGATGTAGTTGTGAGTAATACTGGGGATATTTGAAAGCTCATCAACCTTGCTCCTTCAAAGGGTGGTGTGTTGGAGGACCATTTGTATTGGGGCAAAGTCCCCTGCTTTTAGGTGGGGAAAAAGGGTAGTTTCCCAGTCACTTTACTCATTTTCTAGACTGATACCCAGGAAGCTAAGGAGAGAGAGGAGATCTTGAAGGCAGTTTTGCACTGGCGTTCCTGAGAGAAAAACTCTACAATTGGTCGCACCCTGGGTGACCACTTGGGAAAGCTTGGCCTTGGCATTTTGGATAGTGCTGTCATGCAAGTGAATTGCAGTAAGTTTGGTCCAAAAAAAATACTTGGGTAGGAAAGATGGCAAAATGAAGGTTGGATTTACTGTGCCTCATCCAAAATAATCCTGAACCATTTTCTGGAGAAGATAATGGAGCGTGGAGTGTTGCGGTTGGCTTGCATTTTGTTGCATTCCAATGACACCAGGTGATATGATGTGAGAATCACATCTGCATGTTCAAGTTGACAATCCATGGTCTGATGCCGCTATTTTCCAAGGTAGGTGAGAAAATTGATGGCCTTTGACTGCGTATGCTTCATAATTTCTCTTTTCCAATTCTTCAGGAGGCGTGGGGGGGTTATCACCAGTGTGGCTTGATGTGGAGGTTTTTCAGGGGGGGATCCAGGGGAAGGCCATAGGTCCAGGCTTGCGGCAAGGTGGTTGCAATAAGTGAAATTGATTTTATTGTTTTACCAAGAACCATGTCGGTGGCCAGGATACATGCAAGTGGGGATTCCGGAATTTCCTCACATCTTGCAAGAGCTATGCTCTCACCACTGATATTGTTCTCCCATAGTGCACCACTATCAATTGAGGTCCTCTTCCACAAAGCCAATGTGGATGCAGCACGTGGTGTGTCAGCTTGCTACTATTCAGAACCAACTGACTAAAGACCCAAGAAATAAAAATGAATGAATAATAATAATGAATACAAAAATATGGAAATAATAAATTAAAAACAAAAAGGAGATAAAAACCCTTAATGATTAAGAAAAGTAGAAATATTATTGCAGAAATGGATTCCTGGTGTCAAATTAGGTAGGGTCACCCACTGGCACCACCCCCCAGTTCCTGCTCCTTCAGGTAGAACCGTGACACCCCTGTGTACTGTACCTCACATACACCCCACATCCTTGTTCCACACCACATGGGGCCCAAAGAGCACAACCGCAAGGTAGCAAACATCATGAAACTGCCCAAAAAAACAGAAAGTTTGGAAAAATTGGGCCCTGCATCCTTTTGAGAGCTGTATCAAAGGTTGTCAGGGTCCCCTGTAATGGGACCTGTACAGAAGGTTTGGGCCCAAAAGAGTACACAATAGGTACAGTAGCATCCTGAGAGGGTACACTGAGGATACACAGAGGCCTAGCTTTGTTCTGACTAGCCCAAAAGAAACCTGACACCTATACAACCTCCTCTGTACCTTATACAAGGAAGACTGTACGTAACTAGTCACAACCACTGGCTTAATACCCAATTAAGTAGATTTAATTAGACTAATATCAGTTACTTTAGCACCCTGAGAGTGTGCAATGGGGATAAAAAGTAGATTAGCTTTGTCCTAAATTGCTCACAATATACCAGGCACCCATACAACCTCCCCTGTACCCTTCACAATGTAGACTGTATGTAACTAGTCACAAAAAGGGGCTCACTACTCAATTAAAGAAACCCCAATTAAGCAAATATGGAAAGAAGAGCCTCATAATTAAAATCAGCCCTCAGAACAAAGTCTCTTGAGAATTTTTTTAAGCCCCTGGTCTCAGGAGACCATGGCTTATATTTAAAAATATTAATTGAATGCAACCTCTTTGGCTGATACAGTGAGATCATTAAGGGTACAGAAACATGTATCAATCCCCAAGTATGATGAAATAAGACTCTCCATACTTCTTGAGTGGCTAAAGAAGGTCCACAAAAACACACTGATGGTCCCTTAGCCTCAGAATTAGCCTTTTCCACTATATTTTATTAATTGAATACTACTTCTTTGGCTGATACAGTGAGGTCATTCAGGGTACAGAAACATGTATCAAGCCCCAAGCATGATTTCATAGGGCTTCCTGTACCTCTTTAGTGACCAGGGTAGGTCTACACAAACACAATTATGCTCCCTGGCCTCAGTACTAGCCTGGGTCACCCTCCTTTAGTTGGTAAAAAGACTGCACCATGAGGGGACCCAAAATGATATAAATAAAGGCTCCTCTCCCAGCCATTTCTGACTGATTCATCCAGTTATATAGTCATGATTACTTAATATATTTTCGTCCTAAAAACATCAAACACTTATAAGAAATAAGTGTGTGATCCTGGACCAATTTCTGATAAAATTATAGACAAAAATCTTGAATCCTTATTTTTGGCCAAAATCAGCATCCAGCCATTCAGCCTGCCCCAGCATCAGCTTCCAGCACCCTGAATGCCTGCATATTGGCCCATCTATAAAGAATAACTCCGGCCGGATCTAGGCCTAGTAAGTGATCCTTCTGACTTATATCCCGTTTTTTAGGTTCTGCATAACCCAAACCCCAAGGAAATTACACACAACCTTCTTGAAAGGAGTCTTGTAAACCCCACAGGCACCAAAATTGCATCTATATTGTCCTTAAAAGACATATACCTGTTTTCTGGAGGGCTCAAAAACACCAACAATTTTTTGGCACCTCCTTTGTAGTTTATTTATATATATATATAAATAAATTTAACCCTTTCAGCCAAAATATATCTCTGGCATTCTTCAACATTTTTGCTCTAAATTTTCTATCACCTCTAGTAGCTAGAAGGAGCTAGGTTCTTGGGATCTAGTAGGCTGACAATTGGGGGTCTTTCCGGGAAATAATTCATATATTTATTTTTCCTGTTCCATTTTTAACAATTTTTAATAATTTTTCAAAAAAATTAACCAAAAATTCTGAAAAGAATCATTATAAATTACCAAACTTCCAAAATACTTAAAAAATACAAAGACATATGAAAAATTATTTTCTGATATTTTTCCAGACTCCTTACCTTGCAGTGGACTTAAAGACCAATGCAGAACTTATCAAACAATATCTTAAACTCCTAAAACTCCAAAAAGAAGAGTATATCAAAAATTACAAACCAACTGATTGGGAACTTCTATCTCCTTTCAAACAGAAGTAATTGATTGCTCTCCAATCAAAACTCAGAGAGGAACAAGAACTTGAAGGAAGTATTTGTGTCAACCTCATCTTGAAGTATCACAGAGATTGGGCACAGACTCAACCACCTGCTCATATCAGATTCAAGCTATTAAAAAGTGAGATTTTTCCAAAAATTTCTTTAAAAATTTTTAATTATAAACTAACTCATAAATCTTATATCTGGTACTTTCTAGTGTCTGGACCGCCCAATTCCCCATCAACTCCAACTGCTGCCACTGCAGAGGTAGCAGCTCCACAAGTCACCACTCCAGTAATAGTACCCAACTACTCTGTTGTAGAAGCTCCCATCCAACCTAGGTCCCCAACTAGAGAGGAATCTGTGGCCACTTCAAACTCAGAGGGTAAGCCACATTATCTCACTTGTTTTAAGCATCTATATAAGTTACTGATTGCTTTTAATAAAATATTTCTAGACTCAGAGGACCAGATGGACGCTTCACCTCTCTCACCCACTCCAGAGCCAAGCAGAATAATCCATCCGTTGACTCTACAAAGAATGAAAGACCTGGTTACCCAGCCAATCCAGGGGATCTCATCCCTAGCTCCTATTCCCAGCTCCTCCTCCTAAGCTCCTTCTCAAGGAATGCAAGAGGAGTCCTGGAATATGCTAATCAAGGAACACATGTCCTTGTGGCAAAAGGTAATGCAAGCGGAGAAAGAGGCCAAGGTGAAGATCCAGGTCTTCTACTGCAGGCAAGCCCAGATTTCTCAAAAGGAATTACAAAAGATAATAACCAAGCAGGAGTTAGAAGAATATTTGAAGGGGTGGAATCCTTGGGATCACCTCAAGAAAATCCAGCCTCCTCCCAACAAAAAGGGAAAGGCAAGATCCTCTTACCAGAAGAGACCAAAGGAGGATTTCAACAATCCAAAGAAATGGGCAGAAGTCAAATCTCTGGCTCAAGCATTAAAGGGGGCCTACAAGAGCTAGTTGTAAATATTTATTTTGAAAATAGTCTCAGGAATAACTTCAGTGCTTTAGATAATAATATATGTTTGTGCCTCCAAACAATCCACCAATTGGAAGAGAAATTGAGTAGCCCTGAGTACCTCCTTGAGTTGAACATGGTAGTAACCACTGCCCTCATCAAAAATGGAGTTCCTTCTGATCTTGAAGAGATTAAGACTCTTATCTTAGAGGAAAGAACAAAGAACAGGATCAACTATGAGAAATCCTTCTCAACTTTGAGAGAAGATATTATTTGTAACCAGTCTTCTACAAGTAACTCTTCCCTTGAAGATACTTTGAGAGACCATAGGAACCAGTTAGAGAACTCCATAAATGAGCTCAAAAATTGAATGGACATGCAGCTTAATATGATTAAGAATGATATTAGAGACGTAAAATTATCCCAGATTTTGCAATCCAAAGCTGTTAACCATTCTGAGCGCCACATACCTCCTCCTAGATTCCCCAACCCTAGGTTTAATCTTGCCCCTCCTCACCAAAATTATTCTCCTTACACGTAGCAAGCTATCAAATTGCTGCCCCCCATCACAGATTGGCCTAAGTTCTCTGGAGAAGGAGAATATGATCATATAAGTTTTATGAAATATATTGATCACCACATCCTTTCTTCTGGCTTACCAGAAACAATAGCCCTAGTAAGGTTTCCCAGACTTTTTGAAGGGGTAGCTTTAGATTGGTTTATCTCCAAAAGAGAACTGGTAGGAGAGGTTCCATGGGAAGAGTGGAAAGAACTGATCAAAGAACAGTTTGATACTCGAGTATGGAAAAAGAAAATGCTCAAAGCTTTTGAGCAGGATTTCTTTGATCTGGTTAGAGACCACCCCCACCCATGGTGCTTGACTCAGAAAAAGAGAATTGAATATGTCTATCCTCAAGCTTCCGTAGAAAGATCAATGAAAAATTACTAGGAAAATTCAAAGGGCACCTAGAACACAATTTCCAGCGTAGAATACCAATTGACGCTGACCTCCCCACCCTTATAGGAGTCATGGAAGAAATAATTGACATGATGGAACTCAATAAAAAGCCCAGAGACAGCCCCAGAGAGCTTCAAACCCAACCAAGAGAGGCAAAAGAGGTTGGTAAGGAACTAGTGCTAGCTGCTCCCCAAGGGAATGCTGTTGTTAAAGCCAACCCCTCTCTCAAATGCTGGAACTGTGGAGAGAAGGGGCATAGACAACCTGACTTTCCTCATCCTAGAAAGAGGATAAATAATATCAATGGCAACTCTGATAGTGAGGAAGAAGGTGACAACCTAGACCTAGTCATCCAACAACACAAGGAAGAACCAGACTTGTGCCCTGTCAATGTCATCTCAGGAGATATAGGTTCTAGCATGGAAATTAATCATGTTAAAGGAGAGTCACAACTACCTCAGAAGTGGGATTAATCCATGAACTAGGAGCATATCTCTGACAAAAAAACTTTGATGGTAAAACCAGTCACTGGAAGGAGCTACACTCTGGGTAAAAATTGCTTTGCCACTGGTTTGTTTGAAAAGAAACAGGTAAGAATTTTGCTTGCTAGTGGATCTTTCTTCTCATTTACAAGCACTGATTTCTTAGATCATCACTACCCCATGTGTAAAGAACAATTACTTCCTGTGCCAAAAGCCAAGTTCAGTAGTTGCGATTCAGCTATGGATACCTTAGGAGTCATGACTATGCCTATTTTTTTCCCACATAGTAAAGGATCCATAAGAGTAAAACTCAAATATTTAGTCTTGAAAAATAGCCTATGTGATTACTTAATACTAGGTAATGATGCTTTCTGTTTGTGTGGGAAAGATATGATCCAGAGCAAGGACCAATACTTCACCTTTGGAGGAGAATGGAAAAGGAAATTCCAGATCTTTCACATATCAACCTCCATGGAAAACAAACCTCTAGAGTCTTTTAATAGTGAATATTTTTCTCAAGCCTCTCTTAATGATCAAATTACCTCTAATCAGAAAGAAAACCTAGTCAACTTATGTTTTGAAAACATGGGTGCCTTTTGCACCAAAGATCATCCCATAGGTAATATCAAGGGACATGACTTGGTACTAATCCTGACCATAGAAACTCCTTTTCCCCCAATATTGAGGAGACCTGCTTACCCTGCAAGCCCCAAGTCCCAAGTAGCGTTAGAAGAACACATAACTGAGCTCATGGACTTAGGAGTACTCTGGAAAGTAGGGCATAATGAGCAAGTGGAAATCACACTCCCGTCATCATAGCCTGGCATAAAAACAAGTCCAGGATGGTGGGAGATTTCAGAATGTTTGACAACTACACTAAAGCAGATTACCACCCTATCCCTAGGATAGATCATTCTCTCCATAATCTTTCCAAAGCCAAGTACATTAATACAATGGATATGCTGAAAGGATTCCACCAGATACCCATTGAGGCTAAAAGCCAAAAGTATATGAGGATTATCTACCACTTAGGCATCTATGAGTAACTGAGGATGCCTTTTGGGATAAAGAATGCCTCTTCCCATTTGCAAAGAATGATGGACACAGTCTTTGGAACTTTTATCCAGAAAGGGTGGATGATGGTGTACATTGATAATATTATCATCTACTCTGATGATTGGGAAACTCACTTAGAGAAGATAGGTCTGGTTCTGAAAACCGTATGAGATGTCGGACTAAAGATATCTATGAAGAAATGCAACTTTGGTTATTCTGAATTAAAAGCCTTAGGACATGCAGTCTCAGGATTTTCCCTAGCAGTAGACCAGAACAAAGTTGCTTCCGTAATCAATAGGCCAATGCCTCAAAATAAGACTGAGTTACTCTCATTTGTCTTTTTCTGTAGTTATTATTGGCAGTTCATACCCAACTTTGCTACCATAGCAAAAAACTTGTACAAGATATGTAACAAGACTTCTATATTCAAAATGACTCATGAAAGAGTACAGAGCTATGAAACCTTGAAGAAAGCCATGACCACCGCCCCATCCTAACTCAACCTGACTACTCTAAACCTTTCTGCTTATATATTGATGCCTGTCTTGATGGACTGGGAGCTGCTCTTCACCAATCCAAAGTAGAGAATGATGTACCTGTGGAAAAACCTATACTATTCATATCTAGAAAGATTAAAGGTATGGATAAAAGGTATGGAGCAAGCAAAATGGAATGCCTAGCGTTGGTCTGGTCCTTAGAGAAACTTCACTATTACCTGGAAGGAAGTAACTTTGAAGTAATAAAAGAATGCAAGGGGGTAAGGACACTCATGAACATGAAAAACCCTAACCACCACATGCTTAGATGGCAAATAGCCATCCAGCAATATAGAGGAGAGATGAAAATCATGCACAAACCTGGAACCAAACATCAGAATGCAGATGGACTCAGTAGATGGGCTCTCCCTAATGACCCTAGTAACCCTGCATATGATCCAGATGAGAATGACATCTTCCCAATCTTGGGCATCAATGTTTGTGATCTAGATCTGGCATTCTTTGATTCTGTTTGAAAGAGTTATGACCTGGAGCATCTTAAGTTGCTAGAGATTATGAAAAGCAAAAAACTTTCTAATTATTTAATACAAAGTTTAGACAAGGAACTCTCTATTCCATATAAAGAAGGAAGGTTTATAAGCTGAGATGGTCTGTTGTAGTTCCTTCATAAACACTCTAGCATGATAGTCCTCAACTCAGAAACCCACATTAAAAATATACTGCACAAGTGCCATGATAACTGCAATTCAGGGCACTTCTAATTAGAAATGACTATTGAAAAGGTAAAGCACACAGATTGGTGGATTGAATGGAGAGAGAAAACCACTGAATATGTCAAGTACTGTGACAAGTGTCAGAGAGCTAACAAAAAAAAGGAAAGAGATTTGGTCTTCTCCAAAAGATATCAGAACCCACCAATAGATGGGAGATGGTAAACATGGACTTTGTCACCGGTCTACCACCAGGGGGACCATACTCTTATAACTCTGTGGTAGTTATTGTAGACAGATTCTCCAAGAGAGCAAAATTTATACCTAATCACAAAGACGACACAGCTATGGAAGTAGCTCTGCTGCTCTGGAACAGAGTCATGGCTGATTTTGGTATCCCCAAAATAATAATCAGTGACAGAGACCCAGAATTTACTTCTGAATTCTGGAGGAACCTTCATGACATGTTAGGAAAAAAATTAGCTTTCTCCACAGCTTATCATCCCAAAACTGACGGTCTAGCTGAGTGCTGTGGTGCACCATTTGGGACACCATGAAAAAAATAAATCCTTGCCCGTTACGCATCTTCATCTTCATCCTTGCACGTCGTGCATCCCTCATCTGAATCATCATCATTGTGCGCCGCTCATCCTTGGCCGTTGCGCTTCCTCATCCTTATCCTTGCACGTCCCCCGTTGCTCATCCTCATCATTGCGCATCCCGTTTCCTCATCTTTGTCATCCCGCATCCCGCATCACTCATCCTTATCCTTGGCCGTTGCGCATTGCTCATCCTCATTTTTATTGTTGCGCGGCGCTCATCCCTGACTTACCAAACCCATCCCAACCGCACCTCCAAGCGCTTGTCCAATCCTTGGATCCGTTTTAGAGACTCCTGTGGGATTATATAAATAAAGTAGCAAATAGCTTGCTGGAAGTCCTTGAAGGGGAATTTAGTATTACTTCTACTCCTTTGGAGTATTTAGTATATACTAAGAGTGGTTTTGAATTGCCTGCCCTTCTAGTACTATAGTAAGTCTGCACAATAATTTATTTAAATTAATGGCTGGTTTCTTAGAGACTTAAAATGGGTCTCAGATCAGACCTAGATTAGTTATCAATTGTTATTAGTAGGTTTGTTGAAGAATGGACCAGATGTATTGGACTATTGGTTATTTATTGATCAGATATATTTGATCTTAACCAATATCCCAATATTAAAGGGTTCAAGGGTTTATCAAAGGGGTGGTGTTTCAGGAGAGGACCCAAGGATGGGTTTACCCACAGGGGGCTGGGTAGAGGAAAAGGTTGATGGTTGCTTTTGTTGTGCTCTCTTTCTTTGTAAGGGTTATTTATTTACTGAAGGGTGGTGCTTCTTTAATTTGGTGTTGAATGTTTAGTTCAAAGAAGAACCCTTATTCAAGCACCTGTTGGTTGGTTATAACTTGGTCTCCGATTTATTGTTTCCTTATAATTGGTTCACTGATATTTTATCTGGGTAGGTACCACAGATGGATGCTGGTGGGTTGATGATGAGAGGTAATAGGCCAGATGGCATGAGGAGGTATGAGTAGTGATAAAACTTGGATAGGGCAGAGAGGCCCTCCTTAAATAGACCAATCCTGCCCCCAGGGGTGCTCAAGGCTGCCCCTGAGGGTTCTCCCTGTTCTGGTGAGGAACAGTGAGATACAACTACATGAGACATTTTTGCTGGTTGGAAAAAGCTTGTACAGTTACATGAGGCATTTCTTCTGGTTGGGAAAAGCTTTTACAGGGGTTTCATGCATGCAGAGCCTTGCATAGATTGCTGTGTAGTTCAGATAAGGTATATTGCTGTGCTGTACTGGTAGTTTATTCAGTGCTACTTGATTCTACCTACATGTATTGCTGTGCAATACTGTTGGTTTGTTTGGCTCTGGTTAAGGCTGGTTCCACTTTCTCCTGCATATTTTTCTCCTGTATACTTCTGCACAGCCTCCTTTATGTATATTGTTCCTGTATTACTTCTGCACAGCCTCTTGTATGTGTATTTGCTGCATGTTTGTTTGGTTCTTGCTTGAGACTGGTTTGACTTCCTCCTGCCTATATTGCTCCTGTATACTTCTGCACAGCCTCTTGTATGTGTATTTGAATGCTTGTTTGGTTCAGGTGACCAGATCTGACATGCTGCACTGCCTCCTGTATCTTTATTTGTGTATTCTGGCTGAGGTGACTGGATCTGGACTGGCTGCACTGCTTCTTGCATCTGTACTACTTTATTCTGGATGAGGTGACTGGATCTGGCATGCTGCACTGCCTCCTGTGTCTGTATGCTGTATTCTGGATGAGGTGACTGGATCTGACTGGTTGAACTGCCTCCTGGATCTGTATGCTGTATGCTGGATGAGGTGACAGGATCTGAATGGTTGCACTGCCTCCTGGATCTTTATGCTGTATGCTGGATGAGGTGACAGGATCTGACATGCTGCACTGCCTCCTGTATCTGTATTACTGTATTCTGGATGAGGTGACAGGGTTGGTGTATGGTCCTGGTGTTGAGGGTAATCTTCCACTGGTATGTACTTGAGGGTTTACTAGGTATGCCTTATGTCTTCCACAGAGCTGTGACCCCTGCTTGGGTATGGGTTTTGCCACAGTTGAAGGTTTCTTGAGATGTATCTTCTAATCCATGAGAGATAGGGGGGTACTTTGGCTGAGTGACTATAGGTTATTTGTGATTTAGAATCCATTTCTGAGGTTAATTTAAGGGCTTGAGCTGTTTTTACACTGAGCTGTTTTTACACTACAAAAGTGAGTCTGATGGCTATAGGACAGGTTTGGTCTACCACACCGTCAATCTCCCACCTCACTCAATCTATCAGTTGCCAATCTCAAGCCCATCAGGATTCACTCAATCACCTTGAGCCAATCTCCTATCTGCCCATTGGCACTCTCACAAACTTCATCCGTTGTCCTTCCTGGGACTCTCCCACCCCCTTTCCATCTTCGGGTGGGGGTGGAGAGTGTCAACTACCACCCGCAGACATCCCCAGCGGTAGGGTTCATTTTCCTTTCCCACCCCGTCCGCCTTTGGACAAGGGGTGGGTGATTCCGGTATTGTCGCGCGCGCCCATCCACGGATGGACACAAGTGATCACCTGAGTTTCTTTCTTTTTCTGCTCTATTTTTAGAATCCGTTGTACATAGTCTAACAGGGCCTCCTTCCCATAAAAGGAGGGGCTCTCACGTGCCTTTTGGAACAGGGGGGGATTGAATCAGCCAGCATGGAATCAGCATAATCCTATCATCAAATCAGATATCTATGAATACCCCTTGATCCTTGAGCATCCATACTCAAACCCTTGATCCTTGAGCCTCCATACTCAAACCCTTGATCTTTGATCCTTATCACCAACCAATAGCTTTGCTGGTTGAAGAAGAATTTTTCTAATCAAATTCTTGAGTGTGTTACACCTCTCCTGAGCCCTTTGTCCAACCATACTGGTGCTGATCACCCTTTGATTATCTTTCTGGAACCAGTCACGTTTGACTGAAGAGGTTTTATTAAGCTTAAAACCTGGAGTGTTAAACCTCCCTTCCCTTCTTTTGAAGTTGAATTCCGCCACCCTAATCTTGAGTCCCTTGAGAAGTGTTGGGTTATTCTTGTTTGAATCAGTTATTGTTTTGCTTCTAGAGCTTCTTCAAACAATTAGCTTTGTCTTGTGCAGCCACCCACAGTTATCTGGTACCCTTCAAGCGCTTGATTGCGGAGAGTTGGGCAGGTTCATTGAGAACCTGGAGGTTGTTTTGGATTGAGTTGATCTTTCCCAAGCTGCTTCTGACAACCAGAGCTATTAGCTTGTGGGCGTTGTCACTTACAATTGCCTTGTCAGCTGGCTACTATTCAGAACCAACTGAATAAAGCCTAAAAAAAAATAAAATATAAATAAATAATAAACAAATATGGAAATAATAAAATAAAATAAAAATAAGGAATAAAGCCTTAATCTTTGAGAAATCCAAAAATATTATTAAAAAATGGATTTGTGGTGCCAATTTAGGCAGGGTTGCCCACCGGCACCACCTCCAAAATCCCACTCCTTCAGGTAGAACCATGGTTCACCTGTGCACCCTCCCATCACATCCACAGGTATAGCTT
The DNA here is from genome assembly GCA_025617555.3 of Puccinia polysora. Lineage (NCBI taxonomy): Eukaryota > Fungi > Basidiomycota > Pucciniomycetes > Pucciniales > Pucciniaceae > Puccinia > Puccinia polysora. Next base: position 27,710,271 of record CM062645.1, read on the forward strand.
TCTGACCAAAAATTTGTTCAGAAACCCATAATTGTGTTTAGTTTAGGAGTTATGGACAAAAACTGGTTTCTTCCATAACCCCGCGCGCAGCCGCAGGTCATAAGCAGCCAGGCGCGCAGCTCTTAGGAGCCACGCCACAACCGGCCCCGCAAGTAGTCAAGCGACTACCTTGCGCAGGACCAAAGATGGCCCCGCGGGTAGTCGCCCAACTACCTTGCGCAGGACCAAAGATGGCCCCACAAGTAGTCTCCCAACTACCTTGCACAGGCTCTAGGCGGCAGTTACCAACCAGCCTTGTGGGTAGTCAAGCAACCAGCCTCGTGGGTAGTTGAGCAACTACCACGCGAGGCAGTTGCCACTTACCAGCCCGCGGGTAGCCAAGAGACCACCTCGCGCGGCTGCCGCTACCTATCACCAGCCCCGCAGGTAGTCAAACAACTACCCTGTGCGGGCCCCTAGCGACCAACCAAGCCACCGCGCAAATTGACTGGCCGGCTCACTGGCCAGTCCTCCCCTCTCCCAAAACGGAAACGGAGCTGTGGGGTACCTCCAATACACCCCATAGCCCTGTTCCATGTCTCATGGGGGCCAGAGAGCGCCACCTTGTGGTGGGGAATAGTATGAAAGGAAATGAACAACCCAAAAATCCGGAAAAATGTGCCCTGCACCCTTTTTGGAACTATACTAAAGGGTTGTCAGGGCCTCTGTAAAAGGGCCTGTACGGACAATTTGTACCTAAAAAAGTATCTGTGAGTTACTGTAACACCCTGAGAGTGTTTACTGAGAATAAACAGGGGCCTAGCTTTGTGCTAGATGGATCACAAGACATCAGGAATACATACAACACTCTCCTTACCCCTTATAATTAAAACTGTACGTAACTGGTCACAACTAGTGGTGTACTTTCCAATTAAGGAACTGTAAGACACCCCAATATGAGAAGAAGAGCCTCAGACTTGAAATGTCCTTGCAGAATAAGGTCCCCATAGCCTGTGTTCAAGCCCCTGGCCTCAGGAAGCCATGACTTATATTTATAAATATTAATTGAATACAACCTCTTTGGTCAATACAGTGAGGTCATTAAGGGCACAGAAACGTGTATCAAGCCCAAAGCATGATGACTTAGGGCTTCCTGTAACTCCGCAGTGACTAGAGAAGGTCCACACAAACACACTGATGGCTCCTTGGCCTCAGCAGTAGCCTGGTCACCCTCCTTTGGCTGGTAAACAGACTAGACCAAGAGGGGACCCAAAGGATATAAATAGAGGCCCTTCCCCCAGCCATTTCTAACACATTCATCCAGTTATATAGTCATTATTGCTTCAGATATTTTCTTCCTCAAGCAATCAAACCCTTATAAGAAATAAGTGTGTGATCCTGGACCATTTTCTGATAAAATTGCAGACCATAATTCTTGAATCCCTGTTTTTTGGCCAAATTGAACAACCAACCATTCAACCTGCCCTAGTACCAACTTCCAGCATCCTGAATCCTTGAATATTGGCCTATTCATCAAGTATAAGTCCGGATCTAGACCTAGTAAGTGATCCTGCTGACTTATACCCTTTTTTTGTAGGTTTTGCATAACCTATGCTCCAAGGAAATTACACACACCCTTCTTGAAAGGAATCCTTGTCAACCCCACAGGCACCACAATTGCTCCTATATTGTCCTTAAAAGACATATACCTGTGTTCCGGAGGGCTCAAAAACCCCATTAAGGTCTTGGCCCCTCCATTTAAATTTATTTTATAAATATATAAATAAATTTAACCCTTTTAGCCAAATCACATACCTGGCATTTTATCTTATTTTTGATCCAAACTTTCTATCACCTCTAGTAGCTAGAAGGAGTGTGGTCCTTGGCATCTAGTAGGCTGACAATCGAGGTTCTGGCGGGGAAATAATTGATATAATTATTGATCCTTTGCCATTTTTGATAATTTTTTAATAATTTTTCAAAAATCAACCAAAAATTCCAAAAAAATCATTATAAATTACCAAACTTCAAAAATACTTAAAAAATACAAAAAAATTTGAAAAAATTATTTTCTGATATTTTCCCGGACTCCTTACTTTGCAGTGGAGTTAAAGATCAACGCAGAACTTATTAAATACTATCTTAAACTTCTAAAACTCCAAAAAGAAGAGTATATCAAAAATTACAAACCAACTGATTGGGAACTTCTGTCTCCTTTAGAACAGAAGAAATTGATTGCTCTCCACTCAAAACTCAGAGAGGAACAAGAATTAGAAGAAAGGTTTTGTGTCAACCTCATCTTGAAGTATCACAGAGATTGGGCTAAGACTCAACCCCCTGCTCATATCAGATTCAAGTTATTAAAAAGTGAGATTTTTCCAAAAATTTCTTTAAAATTTTTTGATTACACACTAACTTATAAATCTTATATCTGGTACTTTCTAGTTTCTGGAACGCCCACTGCCCTATCAACTTCAACTGCTGCCACTACAGAGGTAGCAGCTCCACCAGTCACCACTCTAGTAATAGTTCCCAACTAACCTGTTCTAGAAGATCCCATCCAACCTAGGTCACCAACTAGAGAGGAATCTGTGGCCACTCCAAACTCAGAGGGTAAGCCACATTATCTCACTATTTTTAAGCATCTATGTAATTTACTGATTGCTTTTAATAAAATATGTCTAGACTCAGAGGACCAGATGGACGCTTCACCTCTCTCATCCACTCCAGAGCCAAGCGGAATAATCCATCCGTTGACTCTACAAAGAATGAAAGACTTGGTTATCCAGCCAATCCAGATGATCCCATCCCCAGCTCCTCTTCCCAGCTCCTCCTCCCAAGCTCCTTCTCAAGGACTGCAAGAGGAGTCCTGGAAAATTCTGATCAAGGAACACATGTCCTTGTGGCAAAAGATAGTACAAGCGGAGAAAGAGGCCAACGTGAAGATCCAGGTTTTCTATTGCAGGCAGGCCCAGATCTCTCAAAAGGCTCTGCAAAAGTTTATAACCAAGGAAGAGCTAGAGGAGTATGTGAAGGGGTGGAATCCATGGGATCACCTCAAGAAGATCAAACCTCCTCCCAACAAAAAGGGAAAGCAAAGGTCCTCCAATCGCAGGAAACCAAAGGAGGATTTCAACAATCCAAAAATTTGGGCAGAAGTGAAAGCTCTAGCTCAAGCTTTAAAGGGGGCCTACAAGAGCTAGTTGTAGATAGTTCTTTTTCAAATAGTCTTAGGAATAACTTTAGTGCTTTAGACAATAACATTTGTTTGTGCCTCCAAAAGATCCACCAATTGGTAGAGAAATTGAGCAGTCCTGAGTATCTCCTTGAGATGAACATGGTAGTAATCACTGCCCTTATCAAAAATGGAGTTTCTTCTGATCTAGAAGAAATTAAGACCCTGATCTTAGAGGATAGAACTAAGAACAGGATCAACTATGAGAAATCATTTTCCACCTTAAGAGAAGATGTAATTCGACACCTATCTTCTGAAAATAATGTTTCCTTTGAAAACATTTTGAGAGAACACAAAAACCAGTTGGATAATTCCATTAATGAGCTCAAAACTCAAATGAATATGCAGCTTAATATGATTAAGAATGATATCAGGGACGTGAAATTGTCTCAGATTTTGCAATCTGAAGCTAATAACCATTCTGAGCGCCCTATTCCGCCTAGATTCCCCAACCCTAGGTTTAATCTTGCTCCTCCTCACAGGAATTATTCTCCTGACATGGAGCAAGCTATCAAATTGTTTCCCCCTATCACAGATTGGCCTAAGTTCTCTGGAGAAGGAGAATATGATCATATAAGTTTTATGAAATATATTGATCACCATATCATTTCTTCTGGTTTACCAGAAACAATAGCCCTAGTAAGGTTTCCCAGACTTTTTGAAGGGGTAGCTTTAGATTGGTTTATCTCCAGAAGAGAACTGGTAGGAGATGCTCCTTGGGAGGATTGGAAAGAACTGATCAAAGAACAGTTTGGTACCCGAGTTTGGAAAAAGAAAATTCTCAAAGCTTTTGAGAAGGATTTCTTTGATCCGGTTAGAGATCAACCTCCCCAATGGTGTTTGACTCAGAAAAAGAGAATTGACTGTGTCTATCCTCATGCTTCCATAGAAGAGATCAATGAGCAACTACTAGGAAAATGCAAAGGACACCTAGAACATAATGTCCGGTGTAGGATATCAATTGATGCTGATCTTCCCACTCTTATAGGAGTCATGGAAGAAATAATTGACATGATGGAACGTAATAAAAAGCCCGGAGACAGGCCCAGAGAGCTTCAAACTGGACCCAGAGAGACAAAAGAGGTTGGTAAGGAACTGATGCTAGCTGCCCCCCAAGGGAATGCTGTTGTTAAAGCCAACTCCTCTCTCAAATGCTGGAACTGTGGAGAGAAGGGGCATAGACAACCTGACTGTCCTCATCCTAGGAAAAGGATAAATAATATCAATGGAAAATCTGATAGTGAGGAAGAAGGTGAAAAATTGAACCTAGTCATCCAAAAACACAATGAAGAACCAGATTTGTGCCCTGTCAATGTCATTTTAGGAGATATAGGTTCTAGCATGGAAATTAATCACGTGAGAGGAGAGTCACATCTACCTCAGAATTGGGATGGATCCATGAACTTAGACCACATCTCTGATGCCAAAACCTTGACGGTGAAGCCAGTTACTGGAAGGAGCTACACTCTGGGTAAAAACTGCTTTGCCACTGGTTTGTTTGAAAAGAAACCGGTCAGAATTTTGCTTGATAGTGGAGCCTTCTGCTCATGCACCAGCACTGATTTCTTAAATTGTCACTACCCCAAGTGGAAAGAAAACTTAATCCCTGTGCCCAAGGCCAAGTTCAGTAGTTTCAATTCAGCTATGGACACCTTAGGAGTTGTAACCATGCCCATTGTTTTCCCACAAAGAAAAGGATCTATAAGACTTCAACTTGAATTTGTAGTCTTGGAAAATAGCTTATGTAATGGCTTAACACTAGGAAATGATGCTTTCTGCTTGTATGGGATCAATGTGATCCAGAGCAAGGACCAATACTTCACCATTGGAGGAGAATGGAAAAAGAAATTCCAGATCTGTCACATATCAACCTCCGTAGAAAACAAACCTCTAGAGACTTTTAAAAGTGAATATTTTTCTCAAGCTTCTCTTAATGATCAACTCACCTCTGATCAGCAAGACCACCTAGTCAACTTATGTTTTGAAAACATGGGTGCCTTTTGCACCAAAGATCATCCCATAGGTAACATCAAGGGACATGACTTGGTACTAAAAACCTTTTTTCTGGGTACACCAATCTTGGAAGTGGGGAATGTCAGCTGGCTACTATTCAGAACCAACTGACTAAAGCCTAAAAACAAATAAAATATAAATTAATAATAAACAAATAAGGAAATAATAAAATAAAATAAAAATAAGGAATAAAGTCTTAATTTGTAAGAAATCCAAAAATATTATTAAAAAAATGGATTTGTGGTGCCAATTTAGGTAGGGTCACCCACTGGCACCACCCCCAAAATCCCACTCCTTCAGGTAGAACCATGGTTCACCTGTGCACCCTCCCATCACATCCACAGGTATAGGTTTCTGACCAAAAATTTGGTCAGAAACCCATAAATGTGTTTAGTTTAGGAGTTATGGACAAAAACTGGTTTTGTCCATAACCCCCCGCGCAGCCGCGGGTCATTAAGCAGCCAGGCGCGCAGCTCTTAGGAGCCACGGCACAACCGGCCCCGCAAGTAGTCAAGCGACTACCTTGCGCAGGACCAAAGATGGCCCCGCGAGTAGTCGCCCAACTACCTTGCGCAGGACCAAAGATGGCCCCGCGAGTAGTCGCCCAACTACCTTGCGCAGGACCAAAGATGGCCCCGCGAGTAGTCGCCCAACTACCTTGCGCAGGACCAAAGATGGCCCCGCGAGTAGTCGCCTGAATACCTCGCACAGGCTCTAGGCGGCAGTTACCGACCAGCCTCGCGGGTAGTCAAGCAACCAGCCTTGCGGGTAGTTGAGCAACTACCACGCAAGGCAGTCGCCACTTACCAGCCCGCGGGTAGCCAAGCAACCACCTTGCGCGGCTTCTGCTACCTATCGCCAGCCCCCCGAGTAGTTGACCAACTACCCTGCACAGGCCCCTAGCAACTGACCAAGCCACCGCGCGAAGTGACTGGCCGGCTCACTGGCCAGTCCTCCCCTCTCCCAAAATAGAAACGGGGCTGTGGGGTACCTCCAATACACCCAATAGCCCTCTTCCACATCCCATGGGGGCCAGAGAGCGCCACCATGTGGTGGGGAATAGTATGAAAGGGGATAAACAACCCAAAAATCCTGAAAAATGGGCCCTGCACCCTTTTTGGAACTATACCAAAGGGTTTTCAGGGCCTCTGTAAAAGGGCCTGTACGGACGATTTGTACCTAAAAAAGTATCTGTGAGTTACTGTAACAACCTGAGAGTGTGTACTGAGCATAAACAGGGGCCTAGCTTTGTGCTAGATGGATCACAAGACACCAGGAATACATACAACACTCTCCTTACCCCTAATAATTAAAACTGTACGGATGGCTCCCTGGCCTTAGCACTAGCCTGGGTCACCCTCCTTTGGCTGGTAAAAGGACTGTGTCAAGAGGGGACCCAAAGGATATAAATAGAGGCCCTTCCCCAGCCATTTCTAACACATTCATTAAGTTATATAGTCATTATTGCTTCAGATATTTTTTTCCTCAAGCCATCAAACCCTTATAAGAAATAAGTGTGTGATCCTGGACCATTTTCTAATAAAATTGTAGACCATAATTATTGAATCCCTGTTTTTTGGCCAAATTGAACAACCAACCATTCAACCTGCCCTAGTACCAACTTCCAGCACCCTGAATCCTTGAATATTGGCCCATTCATCAAGAATAAGTCCGGATCTAGACCTAGTAAGTGATCCTGCTGACTTATACCCTTTTTTTGTAGGTTTTGCATAACCTATGCTCCAAGGAAATTACACACACCCTTCTTGAAAGGAATCCTTGTCAACCCCACAGGCACCACAATTGCTCCTTTATTGTCCTTAAAAGACATATACCTGTGTTCCGGAGGGCTCAACAACCCCATTAAGGTCTTGGCCCCTCCATTTAAATTTATTTTATAAATATATAAATAAATTTAACCCTTTTAGCCAAATCACATACCTGGCATTTTATCTTATTTTTGATTCAAACTTTCTATCACCTCTAGTAGCTAGAAGGAGTGAGGTCCTTGGCATCTAGTAGGCTGACATGCCTTGTCTTGTTGAACTCTGAACAATTCTTGACTCCTTCTATTCAAGTGTTCTCCGACATCATCTTGCCTCAGATAGTGTTGTCTCCCATCTACCAACTGCTACAATCTTTATCCTCTTACTTTTGGTTCCCCGTTTACCAGGTTCTGGACTTTGATCTTGGTTAAATTTAAATATTTTTGTAAAAGTCAGGAGGGCAGCCTAAAAAAGCACCTATCCCCTCCACAGAACTGCCAACACCCTGTGCCATTTGGAGTCTTACATTTGGTCCCCCGGGCCGGGATTGAACCAGCAACTTGGGATTTACAGTCCCAGAATTTGTGTAATCAACTTGGAAATACAATTTTTTTCTCTTCTTCTGTTTTCCTCTTTTTTCTGTTATCACCTAGATCTGATCCGTGGAGGCAACTTGTTCCAGAAGTAAGTCCTCCCAATTGTGCACCATCAAAGGGGTTTGATCCTAGTTGTTTTTCATAAACCCTACCCTTGCCACACTCGTGAGCCACTTTGGAAATCTGTTCTTTGGATCACTTAGGAAATCTTTTGGCAAAATGGAACCTATCGGTACCTCTTCTACCCCTGTTTGGGCCAAGATGATCAAGATCAAACCTCAGAACAAGAACTTATGCTTTAACAGTTCCTGGATTCCTACGAGATGGCTGCTGAAGTGGACAGTGCCAGCAAATAAAACATGGATTATCAACTGCAATTCTTTATCTCCTCTGATGAAGTCATGGAAGTGATTGAATCATTTGATGGATTTGAGTCCCATGACTGGGTACTTCTTAAGGAGGCAATGATTGCCTACTGGGGCAAACTTGATATAGCTAGGTTCACTCTCCAAGATCTGGATGCCCTAGTCTCTCAATGGATCTCCAATGGTGGTATCTCCTCATACTCTGACTATCAAGCTTTCAGAAAATCTTGGGATCCTATCCAGTCCTATCTTATCCAAAAAGATCACATTGATATGTTGGACAAAATTTGAGTGCAATTTTTTCAGTCTTTCTCTCCAGGAGTGCAGGAAAGAATTAAGGATGAATTGCTGAAATCTGGATCCATCATCACCACAAGAGATAATTGGTTCAAGCTCCCTACTTTAATGGTTCTTAGGAATACTGTGGATAAAGTGATGAAAGGTCAAACAGCATCACCTTTGAAAAACCTAGAATCACTGAACCAGTCCTTTCCCCCTCTTTTCAAGAATCTAACAAAATCATGAATAAGATGGAAGCCAATTTCAGACCTAAACCAAATCCTCAGATCCACTAAGAAACACCAAATATGGATGAAATCACCAAACTCCTGCAAGCTTTTGAGAATAAAATGGATCAGAAACTCTCCTCTCTGACTGTCCCCAAACCCTCCAACTCTGTTACTAGGTCAACCATAGTTTTCTATTATTGCCACCGAGAAGGTCATGGAACTGGTTGCTGTCCTGAGCTTCAGAAGGACAAGGAGGAAATGTTGGTGGAACAGAAAGGGAGTAACTTCTTTCTTTCTAATGGTGCACTTATCCCTTTTGATTCATCTTGTCCAATTTGTCATGTGGTGGCCTCTTTCCAGCCTCCTGCTCCCAAGAAGGCATCCTTGGCCTATTTTGATTTCTGATCTGCTTGTGGAACCCTTAAACCTTGGTATCCTCCTGCTGTCTCTTCTTCAAGCTTTTCTGGAACTTATCAATCTGATCCAGCTAGGAAACAACATGAGGAACCCAGACCTCATAAAGCTCCTCCTGATCCATCCCCAATTCTTCAAAAACCGGTCAAACGTCAATCTTCACCGGAGCCTCCTTCTCCTGAGGTAGAAGAAATGGAAGTAGAAAAGGAGCCCCTCATGGATAGGTTCCCAGAATACTCTGATCCTGCTTTTCTGCCATTCAAATCACCTTCACCAACTGATCCAGTTATAGTTCCACCCTCACCTGAACTTCCTCTTCCAACTCAACCCACGGTTCAATTCAAAAGGGGAATTTCCAAAGACCACCCCAAAGCTGTGGAAGGGGTATTAAAGAAAATCTCTGATCCTAAAATCCCTGATCTATCTGTGGCTGAACTCCTTTCCATCTCACCATCTGTGGCTGAAGGCATGAAGAAATGGGTTTCTTGGCAACATGTGGAGATTGGTCCTGACAAATTGAAAGTTTCCTCTGGAACCTTGATCAAAGACTCCGGTGGAACAGATCCTCCTTCTGATTAAAATTTTTTTTCTTTTCCTCTTGGATTTTTACCATGCTTTCTAGGTGACTCATCCAAAACAGTTTCTCTACTTGTTGATTCTGGGTCCCAACTAAACTTAATTTTGGATGCAATGGCCTGCAAGCTCAACATCAGTCCAAGGGTCAGCTTCAACTCTGCTGTTTATGGAATTTGGAATCAATCTTGTGAGTTGGTGGGTATTTCTGAGAATGTGCCAGTTTGAATTGGTCAAAATATTTCTGGAACCTGTCACTTTTGGATCACTCATTTGGAAGTTCCTATGATTTTGGGTTGTCCTTTCTTAATAGACTTTGGAGCCACCGTGATGTTTTCCAATCAAGTTGGGGAGAGAATTCTTCTTCCTGATGCTGATGGTAGGAAGATTGAAGTTCCTCTCTGTTCTTTGGATTCTGGTCGTTGGGAAAGAGATTTCGCTGGTTTTTCACCTAAATCGGTTCTGAAGGGGAAGCAGAAGGATTCTTCTAACTCCTCTCATTTTTTAGCAGAATAGTTGGTAATACTAATAGTTGTAGTTCTTCTAAGCCTTGGACTTCAACTACCGGGCCAACTTTTATCTCTGAGGCATATTTTTCATCCTTTTCATCTCTTTCTTCTTTTTCTTCTGATCTCAAGAATGTCCAAAATCAAAAACATGTTAAAACACAAAATTCCAAAAATATTTCTCTTCTCTCTGGTTCTGTTGTTTCTTCTTTTCCTTGTACTATTATCACTGATCAATATTCCTCTAGCTCTGGGCCAATTCTCCGCAAGGAGTATAAACTAGATCCTGATCTCAATTATTTTCTTAATGGTTTTGGTATGAAGGAGTATGGGCTCCAGTGGAGGCACTTGGGGGTAAAAGTAAGTCCTCCCAATTGTGCACCATCAGGGCATTCTTCTACCATAGTTTTGGAAACTCTACCTTGTGCCACAAATGTGAGAAAAGCGTTATTTTTTGGATCCTCTTTTATGGAAAAGGCACCTTTTGAAAATTTTGTGGAAAATCAAACTTGGAGAATGTTGGAAACTGGTCTCAATTGTTGTCCTCAGGTCTCGCTGGTTAATGCTTGGGGGAAACAAGAACTTCTCTCTTTTGCCACTAAATATAAGCCAGTTGCAAAAAAGGTCCAGCCTGTCAACCAACCCATGCCTCTCAATATCAATCCTCCTCTCATGCGTCCTTCTCTATCTTGTGATCATTATTGTGGTCTATCTCACTCCCTTATTGGGCCCTTTGTACCTTGTGGTCGTGTCACTGAAGAACGATTGAAGGTGGTCAACTTTGGTCCAGATGGATGGATTTTACCTGATGAGTTAAATTTGATCAAAAAGATCTTATCTCTAAGGGAAAAATCTATTGCATTCTGTGAAGAAGAGAGAGGTCTCTTGAAAGAATCCTACGGTCTCCCTTACATCATCCCTGTAGTCAAACATGATCCTTGGCAAAAGAAAAAGATCCCTATTCCTGCTGCAAAAGTCAACAAATTCATCAAGTTGGTCCGCAAACAATTCCGTACCGGTCTATATGAACAGTCAACCTCCAGTTACTCTAGCCCAGTTTTTTGTGTTCTAAAGAGTAATGGTAAACTTAGAGTAGTTCATGATCTCCAACCTCTCAATAAAGTTACTAATAAGGACTCTGGTGTTCTGTCTGCCACTGAAGAATTTGTTGAATCCTTCTCTGGGAGAGCCTGTTATGGTCTAGGAGACATCATGGGGGGTTACAAAAAACAATCTTTGCATCCTATTTCTTGGCTGCTCACTACTTTTGATACTCCTCTTGGTCAATTTCAACTGACTCAATTGCCTCAAGGTGCCACCAACCTGGTTGCAGTCTATCAGGCTCAGATGATGTGGATTCTCCAAGACAAAATCCTGGATCATGCGGGTATCTTTATTTATGATGGTGCAATTAAAGGTCCAGTTTCTGACTATGATAATGAGCTCTTACCTTGGCACTCAGTAATTTGACAATTTATCTGGGAGTATGCTACTATCTTGGAAAGGATTTTGTTTTAAATTGAGGAATCTGGCCTTACTGTCTCTGGATCAAAACTTGCTGCCTGTGTCCCTGTCTTCAAAATTGTTGGTCATATAGTTTGCAAGGAAGGAAGAAGGATGGCACCCTCTAAAGTCAACAAAATCATCACCTGGCCTACTCCAATAAATCCGACTGAAGTTAGAGGTTTCCTAGGTGTTGTAACTTATGTCAGGATCTTCATTCACTCTCTATCCAAAATCTGTGCACCCTTGCTTTGTCTAACCAGAAAGGAAGCTGAATGGATTTGGACCCAAGATTGCAAACAATCATTTCAGTTGCTCAAAACTATTGTTGGCAATGACATAGTTTTGAAAAAGATCTCTTATGGGCCGGGAGCTGGCAAAATAAAATTGGCTGTCAACTCTAGTTTTCAATCTGTTGGGGCTGTCCTTACTCAGGAAGATGAAAATGGTTTGGATCACCCTGTTCTTTATGAATCTTTGCTATTTTCAGAGGTGGAATCTAGATACTCTCAGCCCAAACTGGAACTCTGTGGTGTGGCCAGAATACTGAAGAAACTCCAAACAGTACTCTGGGGACAACATTTCAAATTGAAAGTTGACGCTTTATCCATTGTGGAAATGATGAATGCTCCCAGTCTTCCAAATGCTCCAATGACTTGCTGGGTAGCTTTTATCCAGCTTTTCTCTTTTGATATTGTTCATAGGCCTGGGAAATCTCTTACTATGCCTGATGGTCTATCTATAAGACCTATTGGAGACAATGAATTGGATGTTGGAATGGATTTCAATGAGGAAAAACCTTTGGTCTGCCCTGTTTTTGCTTTCTCCTCCCAAGATTACTCTGGTTTCCAACAAGGTTTCTGGCTTAAGTTAGAGAAGTACCTTTCAACTCTCCAAAGACCCCCTGATCTCTATTCCAAAGAATTTGGATCCCTTCAAAGAAATTCCTCTAGTTTCTTTTTCAAAGGTTCTAGGCTTATGAAAAGAGGAAATCCTTATGCGCTTGTTGTGGTTACTATCCCGGCTAAGCTAGATTTGATCCTTGAAAGTCTCCATGAGGGCCTTGGTCAATGTGGGGAAGCCAAAACTTATCAACAATTATCCAAACAATTCTGGTGGCCATCTCTGAAGAAATCCGTCTCTCAATGGTGCAAGAGTTGTGAAGTTTGTCAAAAACGTGGTCTTAGGTGTCCAGCTGAAATTTGCTATCCTACTGGGGAGTCCACTGTCTTTGGAAGGGTTGCTATGGATGTGGTTCATTTCAAGGCAGGTGGTGCTAAGTACCTCATTGTGGCTAGAGATGATTTTTCTGGATGGGTTGAAGCCAAATCTCTTAAGAACCTTAGTTCTGAATCTGTGGCAGCTTTCCTTCATGAGAATTGGACGATGCCTTACGGTTTGGCTCAATCTTATTCTACTGATGGTGGCTTGGAATTTATTGGAAAACTGGCTGAAATGATCCAATTGCTCCCTGGGCAACATAGAGTTACTACTACCTATTATCCTGAAGGACAAGGCATGGTGGAAAGAGGCCATGCTCCCTTGAAGGCTGCTCTGGTTAAACTGGCTGGTGAAAGTGGCAAGAATTGTTGGAAGTTTCTCCCCTTGGTCCTCTTCTCTGATCAAATTTCCACCAAGCAAACCACTGGCTACTCTCCTTATGAAATCATCTTTGGTCAGAGGGCTGTTCTTCCTCTTGATCTTGAAATGGAGTCTTTCTTGGGCATCTCTTGGGAACAAGTTTCCTCAACTACTGACCTATTAGTTGCCAGATCAAAGCAACTGGAGCGGAGTGAAGATATTTGTAACAAAGCTTATCAGAAGATGATGGAATAAAGAGCAAAATCAGTTCAGTATTGGGAAGATAAACATCTAAATCAAATCAGGGATCCTTTAAACCCTGGTGATCTGGCATTGGCTTATAATTGATCTTTAGAGACTCAGTGGGGAAATCTTTTTTTGAATTGTTGGAATGGTCCTTATGGAGTGGTTTGTCAAGTTAGAGGTGGATCTTATGTTTTGGAAGAACTGGATGGAACTCAGTTGGCTAGAAGGTTCTCTTCTGATCAAGTTAAGATATTTTATTGTTGTGGGGGAAATTTGGGTTCAAAGTAAGTCCTCCCAACTGTGCACCACCGGGGTCTTCTGCTGCGTTTTGATGTAAAAACTCTACTTTATGCCACATAAGTGAGCACCTGGGATGCCTTTTCTTTTATCTTCTCTAAATTTAGGCTCTTTTGGATGGATCAAGATGGCTTTCAACATTTTTTTTAGAGGATCAAGAATTGGCCAATTATTTTCTTTTTTTTCATGTTTTCAAAATTATGATGCAGAATAGGGACAGTCTGTAATTGTTGGGGAGAGATGTGGTGCACCATTTGGGACACCATGAAAAAAAAATTATCCTTGCCCTTTGCGCATCCTCATCCTCATCCTTGCGCGTTGCGCGTCCCTCATCCGCATCATCATTGTTGCGCGCTGCTCATCCTTGGCCGTTGCGCGTCCTCATCCTTATCCTCGCGCGTCCCGCGTTGCTCATCCTCATCATTGCGCGTCCCGCGTCCTCATCCTTGTCATTGCGCGTCCCGCGTTGCTCATCCTTATCCTTGGCCGTTGCGCGTTGCTCATTTTTATCCTTGCCTGTTGCGCGTTGCTCATCCTCATTGTTATTGTTGCGTAGCGCTCATCCCTGACTTACAAAACCCATCCCAACCGCACCTCCAAGCGCTTTTCCAATCCTTGGATCCGTCAATCTCCCACCTCACTCAATTTATCAGTTGACAATCTCAAGCCCGTAAGGATTCACTCAATTGCCTCAAGCCAATCTCCTATCCGCCCATCCGCGCTCTCAAAAACTTCATCCCTTGTCCTTCCTAGGAATCTCCCACCCCCTTTCCATCTCTGGGATGGGGTGGAGAGTGTTGACTATTGCCCACAGACATTGGCGGCCGTCAGGTTCATTTTCCTTTCCCACCCCGTCAGCCTTCTGACGAGGGGTGGGTGATTCCAGTATTGTTGTGCGCGCCCATCCACGGATGGACGCAAGTGATCACCTGATTTTCTTTCTTTGTCTGCTCTATTTGTTGAATCTGTTGTACATAGTCACCATGAAAAAAAAGGCTGCACCTGCCGGCAAGTGTAGCACCTGAAACTTGTTTTGACTTGGATTTGACTCTGAGAAAACTCTGTTTCTAACTTGAGTTGGAACCTGAGAAAAGTTGTTTGTATCAGTTCTTGAGGATTCCAAGTAATTCTAGTGCATGCATGGAATACAGAAGATTTGGAATTATGGGGATATTCAATTTTATGTAAAGTGATATAGAGGAGTGAAGCAGTGCTGTTTCACACCTGACACATAAAATTTACTACCTGGGTTGGATAAGTCAAGATTTTGATGCTTTTTTTCTTTCTATTTCCTATTAGATCATTACAAGAGGTTTAAGGGTCCTTTTTTTTTGTTACTTTGTGGTTGAAAAAATTTTTATTTTTTGAACGGATTAAATTCAGTTTTTAATATCTTCTTTTTCTTCTTGTGAAATGTAATAAATCTCAATTTGATGTAGGAAATTGAAATGTAAATCTAAATTTTAACTGAAGATTCAAAAATCTACTCAGACATTTTGGAAATATTTTACCACATAGATATTGAGTTCAGTTATACATTTCAAATAAATCAATTTGAAATTTAAATAATTGAGGAGTTTCACATTTTATTTGACAAAATGAATGAATTTACAAAAAGAAAACCATTTCCTTGAATGATTTTATTTCTCTAATATCTTTTTGCAGAAACCTTGTTTTGAATATTTCTTATAATATTTGAAGCTCAAAAGAATTAATCTAGTGATATTGATTTGTTTTATTTAGCAGGAATTAATTAACAAATAAAAATTTTCTAAAATTTAGAGCTTTTGATATTGTTTTCTGGGTGACAACAGAGGAAATATAGAACTACTTGGAATTAAATTTATTCAAACCAATGTGGGGTTTCAAGTGATTTTGCTAATCTTTCTAGTTTATGCTCTACTGGCTTCATCTCCAAAACCAATTTCTCCGTCCAATTTAATGTGGAAAGAAATAGAGGGCAGTAACAATTAGAAGGGAGGGATTCACATGGTTTCATCTGATAATTTGGGACTATTTCATCATAAGCTCTTCCATATTCTACTTGTTTTTTAGCTTGAAGTTCACCTTTCATGTCAGATAAATAGTTGAGAGTGTTGTTATCAAGATTATGAAGAAATTTTGAATAAATTTTGCTTCTCCAATACACTTGGACAGAGTGATATTTCCCCTCATTGTCTTCTTCTGTATCTGAGCAGCATTCCTTACTAGGGAGAAGGCATTTTGCCAAATCCTTTCCCATATGGCGCTCTGCAGTGGCCAAGCGGTTTCTGTATATCTTGCAGATTCAAGACCAAAATTTTAGCTAAGAGGATTTAGAAAATGGAGAGAAATCTTAAGCTTACTCTGTGTTTAACTCTAGACCTTGGCTTCTTGTTACGTGTCCTAGGCTTCATGTAATTATCCTTCTGCCCACGTAGCCAACGTTCCAGTAGGCCAAAGAGTATGTCCTTCTTGGAAAACTAAATATCAAGTGGATAATTTGTAAATGCATCATTGTCCTTAGCATTTAACCAATGTTTCATTATCACTTCTGACAATATTTGGTCCCACTTTGCTGAATTATGATGGTCCCATTGGAAAGTTGGAAAATGTATGCCATAGCTTTCTAATTCTTTCTGGAATTGCTCTTTGAACTTTCCAGGAACGCTCTTCTTCCCTCCATAGAGGTTTTTATTGGTTGTTTCCATGTTGAAAAAGTTGTTGTTTGGGTCAATTGTATTGATGCTTTTTGAGTTTAAAACTTGTACTTGATCTTCAGTGGGTGGGGGCGGAACCCTGTCTCCTCAAGATTTCATGTTTAAAATAGTCTTTGCATAGTCACATAGACATACACTTATGGGGTCATTGGAATTTGGCAGATGTTCTGCTACTTCCTTGTTTAATGTGCCAGTTTTGATGGATTTTGAACTATGAGGAGGTCTACAATCCATGTTATAATATAGGGAAGTCTTCAACTAGCACTTGAAAAGGTTGTGGGGTTGTTTGAAGTGTAGATTTTATGTAGGGAGAGAATTTGCAGGCAATTGAATCTGAAGTTATTGGCTATTGAATATGATGAATTTTGCAAGATTATAAAGGGTTCATGTACAAATTGAATATCTCAAATTGGATATGCATCTACTCTATAATTCAATTCAATCATGTGAGGCAAATTCTACATTGTGCAATGAAAAAAAAAATATTGTCAGAAGGAAGAAATGTTAGGGAACTACAACTTGGATTTTGATAAAAATGACCATATTTTTTTATTCATGGTTTGCTTTACCATTGATCTTGATTGAGATGATTATTTTTTATCATTTTAAATGATGTCAGGAATAATAATCATCCAGTTCCCTTAACAGGGAAAAAGAATTAATCCAAAAATAGATAGAGACTTATTATTAAGTTTTACAGTTGAAATAATTTTATAGATTTTACAATGTAATTCAAGAGCTTGCTGTTGCAAACCAAGTATTTCCTTGGTACATTTATTTAAAATAAAGAACAAACCTATTATGAAAAATAGAAATTTTCTCAAATTACTGGGATGAGCACTTAAGTTGTTGCAAATTTCACCTCCATTTTTTAAATCCACGGTATGATCAAGAGGATCAATTTTACCCAGGTTTAGTATTGAAATTGATGAAATGCTTTTATCATTGTTTACATGGGGAGTCAAATTTCAATTGTTGATTGGTATGAAAATGTTTGGAAAAAAAAATGCTTCCTCTAATGCAATTGAGAGGTGCAATTTTGATCCAACTTGCAGTAAAATCTGATTGTGAATCTGTTTTGATATCTGCTACAGGTAAAGAAAATATTAAAAGTTTTCTTAATAAATGAATATTTCTGGTTTTGAATGCAAGTTTACAAGGATTTATCTGAAATTTTGAGTGCTTAAATTCTCCCTAATTGAAAAGAGGGCCAAGGTAATATTCTTAAATCAAAAATAGTATGAAAACTTCATTTCTTGACCATTTACCACATTTTCAATAAAATGTTTGCAATTGAAAGTAGATAGAATTTAATTTTTTGATAAAAATCATGTTCTTACTTCCTTTCATGTATTGAAACCATTTCATCTTATTTGGTTAAACATGACTTTGGAAGATTAAACTGAAATCTCTTGAGACGTATCAAACCTGACTGCATAAATAAACACAAATCTTACCACCTTTCCACTGGTGTTTACCTTCATTGGTGGGTTGGAGTTCATGAGAGGACAATATTTCACAAAAAGAGTTCAAGTACCTTGCAACGCAAGGAACTTGATTTTTCAGCTTTTATTTTTGTTTTAAGCCAAATATGATTGAATTTCTTTACAAAGAGAGCTGCTTATGAAAAATTGGTTCTTTTGTTTAAATTCATAGTGAATTTTTCAAGATTCTTTTGAGATTGAAATCAGGTGATCTCATCCAAAAATACTTTGATTTGATACCTTTGAGGTAGCAAACCCCATTCATTGGAAAAATCCATGAATTTTCATAGGATGAAATAATTCATTTTATAAGGAAACCAATGGACAATAAATCTGATTGGATTTTGCCACATATCAAAACATGAATTGGACTTGAAAATTTAAAGATAATCAAAAGGTCAGAAACTCCATAGTTGAAAAACTTCCATGTATTATTGATTTTTTCACGAAAAAAAGATGAGGTTTTCTTTCCTCATTGCATAAAAAGGCTTTTTCTAGCATTTAATTTGAGATAAGGCACTAATTATTCTCTTTTCTTGTCAAACCTTGTGTTATAATTGAAAAGAGGAGGAATTTTCTTGAAAGATCAAGTAGAGAATCCAATAATTGTGAAAATTACTGGTAATCATTGATGAGAAACATCTAAAAGTCCATTGGAATTAAACTTCTATTGACCACCAATGGAACAGCTGTAAAAGAAATAGAAATTAATGATAAATCTGATATGATTTTTGAAGCATAAGTACTTAAACATTCCAAGGAATTTGTAAGCCTGCTACTTAGCACAGAGCAACCTGACAAAGCAACAACAATAATAATATTAACAAAATTAAAAGGAACAAAGATAAATGAATAAATAAAATTATTATAAAATAAAGGAATAGGAAATCCATAAATATTATTGCAGAAATGAATTCCACACCCAAAATAAGGTAGGGTCACTCACTGACCCCACCCTTGAATTCTTACTCCTTATATTTTTTAATTAATTTAATAGAAAATGGTAAATGACCACGGCACCAGTATGGCACCTTTTAGACATTTTAATATTTCACATGATATGTCATGTATAGGTTTCACACCTAAATTTCAGTCGAAATCCAGGTGTTGTGTGTAGTTTAGGAGTTACACGGGAAATTGTTTTTTGTCACAATTCCCGCTGTGGAAACTTTAGAGGTTAATCCTCACAAAGTTGTCCCTAGTTACGGGATTGATGGTTCTAGCGTCTGTAAGACCGAGATTGCTTCCTTTCCTTTACTCCGAGAGAGAGAGAGAGAATGAGATATGTCGATTGATGGATCCTAGAATGCTGAATCCCCCCTACAACCCAAAGTCGAGGGGAAGGGTGTTTGAGCCCTCCCCCTCAACCCTAACCTAAGCACAAGCACAAAGACAGACTGAAAACCATGAAGAAGGAAACCTAGACCCAGAACCCTAACCCATCCCTAAACCCATACCCATACCCTACCCCCGCCAGCTCGCCTGTCATTACGTGCATCCGGTTCGTCTTTTCGTGGCGCGGCCCTCCGCCGCGCCATACCCAAGATTCACCGCGCTTGCGCGCATCCACCCAACGCGCCGTTGTGAATTTCCCGTCCCGTGGCCGGCCCGCGCTTGCGCGCGGCTGCCACGCATATAGCCCCGCTGTCGCCCCGCTTTTTCCTTCCCCGACTAGCCGCTCCAAGAACCCGGTCGGCCCAGCTCCATCCATGAGTCGGACATCCAAGCGGGTCGCGGCCCGCCTCCCTTAGTCAGGCCCGGCCCGCAGTCGCGTGCTCGATCCCGCCGCGCCCACTGCTGAGCTCGCAGCGGCTGCTGCTGAACCCGCAGCGGCTACTGCTGAGAACCGGCGTACCCCAACTGCTGAGCCTAACCTACCAGATGCTGAGCGCGCAGGCCGCGACGCAGTCCCCGACCCGAGGCTATATAATGACACCACATCCCCCCCCAACTTGAGTTCTGTCCCCAGAGGTCCCTTCCCATCGCCACCTCAACTACCCGCACCCCGCTCCTCCCTACCCACTCCTCTTTTCGCACTCCACCAACTCCCCTTCCACACTCATCGCCGTCATGCTCCCCTGCAAATTCTGCGCCCGGACCGGGCAGGCGTGCTCGATCGCTCCTGGTCGACGCGCCTGTGTTGCTTGCCGTTGCGGCCATCGCCGTTGCTCACTTAGCAATTGCATGCCCCGTGCTCCCCCCAACTTCGGCTCCCGCCCCAGGCCGCGCAAAAGGGCTCGTCCTGACCCGTTCGTGGTTTCGGACGACGACACCATCTTGGAGGACTCGTGGACTCTGCCGGGCTCCCCGTCCCGTCGCCCTCCGCCGAGCGAGGATCGCGACTCGGCTTCCCCCTTTCGCCGCGCGGGACCGCCGCGGAAGGAGGATTTCTCGTCCGTTGACGACTATCGGAGGGCCGCACAATTCTGTTCGGACCGCGTTCGGATGAGGGAAGGCGCGAGGGACCCGCGACTCGATGAGATTCTCCGACGTCGCGCTGCCGCAGCCCCGGTTCCCCCTCCGGCACCTACGCCGGCTCCTTCCGCCCCGGCTCCACAAGGTACTCCACCGCCGCCCGCGTCACCAGTGGTCTCAGACGGGAGGCCTACTACTCCCGAGGTCCCACCTCCGCCGTCCCCGATTGTTGTTCCGTCATCGCCCCCTGATGGACCGAGCTCTCCGCGCGACGCCCCAGGGACCCCCTCATCACCTCCTCGCCCGCTTGGATCAAGCCCCGTCCCAGCACCGGCACCGCCTTCCTCCAGCTCCCCCGAGATCCCCGAGATCCCGGTGGTGATGGCACTCCCGGCGGCTGGCTTTGAGGCTTTTGCGGAACGGTCGACCGCGATGCTCCGCAACTTCCTGGCGACCCCCGGAGCCCAATCCTCCGAATCCCTGCGCGAGTTCTTGGCGTCTTACCGGGCCCTTCTGGCATCATTGAGGGCGGACATGGAGGAGATGATGCGAATGGCTTAGACGCCCTCACCCCCTTCCTTTTCTCCTTTCCCGTGTACTTTCTTGTCCTATTGTTGTACCGTGTTTGTTGGAGAAATATATATTGCTGCGCGAGGAAACGAAAGGGCCGCGTCCGCGCGTCCGGGTGAAAAGTGAGTGTGAGTGAGGTTGAGGTTGGGATCCGCGTCCGCGCGCTCCCTCTGTGAGCGACCATAAGTGACCAGTTATCCCAACGAAAAGAGGTACCTGGACCGCCCCAGACGGACTGCCACACAGTTCCCCGTACCCGTTCTACAAAACAAAACAAACACCGCGCCAACAGCGCGCGCTCACAACCAGGAGTATAAGGGAGAGGCGATGGGAACGAACATTCTGGGGTGTCTAGTTGTTCCGGCTGTGAACCGGCTAGAGCACCCCCTTACCAAGCTTAGCTTAAATCCGCGTCCATACCATCCCCAACCGTCGCGCCCGTCCGATGAAGAAAGAAACAGGAGAGAAATAGACAAAAAAAAGAAAGGAAACAGCCCGAATCCAAAGAAGAGAAAGAGAATATCCTATATTTATTATTCCATTCATTCATTTTTTTTTTTTTTTTTTTTTTTTTTTTTTTTTCACAGTTAGCTCTTTGTCCCGCCATCCGTGAGCGGGGCTCGTCCTCGCGTTTGCGGGCCCGACACCACGCCGCGCCCGCGTACCTGCAATAAATAACCCATAGCCAGTACCAATCCAAAGCCAAGCCCAAACCAACACATAAGGAAACAAACATTCTGGGGTGTCTAGTTGTCCCGGCTGTGAACCGGCTAGAACACCCCCTTACCAAATCAAGCTTTAACCACCTAGCGCCCCCCCCAGCTTGACAGCTGTCCCCAGCCGTCTGCAACCTCCTACTTCTCCGGGGTCGCGCGTTGCGCGCCGCTACTTCGCTGTCCAAACGATCCGCGCCGTCGTCCGACTCCGAGACCGCCTCGCCCCCGGGCCCCAAATCATCGCTCGCCGTCTTGTCGAAGGAAGTGGAACCGCGCGCGAAGAAGCGTTTCACGTGCGAAGCCGCGGCCTTCCGCTTAAGCGGCGTCCCGTCCAATTCCTCAAGCCCGTAGCTGCCGCCCAAAAACTTAGAGGCCACGCGGTACGGCCCGTTCCACCGGTTGGCGAAAAGCCGGCCCCACTGGGATTTCAGACTCCAATTATACAACAGGACCAGGTCCCCCTTCCGCAGCGGATCCCGGAGCCGATGGGAACAGCGCTTGTCCCAATAGCGGACTGACGCCGTCCGGGTTTTCTTCAACCGCTCCGCGGCTTTTCCCAAGGTCTCCTCACGCCTAAGGAGCTGTTCCGCGCGCGCCTCAATCAGATCCGCGGACATCTTAACCTTCCACCAATCCACGCCCAAAAACGTGTTCAGCTCAATGTCCACGGGAAGCACGGGCTGCTGCCCGTAGAGTAACTCGTAAGGCGAATACCCCGTCGAGCGCTTCACGGAGATCCGATTGGCAAAAAGGACCGCGGGGAGTGCCATCTGCCACCTTTTGCCGTCCTCGCCGCACATTTTCACCAGGGCATCCTTGATTGGTTGATGCCCCCGCTTGATCATCCCTGCGCCCTCCGGGTAGTATTCCGTCACGCGGCCGAACTTCGCTCCACAATTCTGCACCAGCGTCATCAGGCATCCCCAAAACTCCGCCCCTCCGTCGACGGTGACCAAGCGAAGCAACCCGTAGCGCGCGAACCAGTCCTCTTCCAGAAACTGAGCCACCTTTTCCGCCGATAGTTTTGCCAGGGGCCTCGCTTCCACCCACCCAGACAGATCGTCGCGCGCAACCAGCAAATACGCAAACTTACCCGCCTTGATGTGGACCACTTCCAGCAAAACGCGCCCGAACAGCGCGTCCTCGCCCGTGGGGCGGCCGACCTCCTTGGGCAGCCTCGAGCTTCGCCGTTGGCAGGCCTCGCACAACTTCACCCAGTCGCGCACCGCGCGAACGACGCCCGGCCACCAAAACCTTGCTTTCACCCTCCTCCGCGTCTCGACCTCACCCTGATGACCAAGGTCATCGTGCAGACTTCCTAGAATCACCTCCTGGTCCGCCCTAGAAGTCGCGACCACGAGAGGCACGGAACCGCTCCGCCGCCATAACTGACCGTCCTGTAAGAAGAAGTTCAGAACGTTTTGCCTCACCCATCGGGTGACCGTTTCCGTCGTGCCCTCGGGGAACCGGAGATCCTGCAAATAAGAGCACAAGACCGCGTAACGTCCCGACTGACGCAACGGACGACAAACCGACGCCTCCGTCTTTGCTACCCGAACGACCGGAGCTTCCACGTCCAAAGGTTCCGCCCCCTCGTATGGGTCGTCCCACGGGTACCGCGACAGCGCTTCCGGCATCGTGAACGCCTTTCCCGGGATGTGCACCACTTCAAAGGAGAATAACTGGAGGAACGCTACCCACCTGGTCATGGGCGCGTTCGGCAGCGTCGGTGAGTTAATCATTCGCGCCAAGGCCTCCGCGTCAACCAGGAGCTCGAAGTGCACGCCCCACAAAAGGTGTTGCAACCGCCGCACGATCTTGGTGACACCGCACAGCTCCAGCTTCGGCTGCGAATACCGACTCTCTGTCGCGGTAAAGGTGACTGATTTGTAGAGCACCGGCCTATCTTTTCCGTCCTCCTCCTGTGTCAAGACCCCCCCGGCGCCGAACTCGCTAGAGTCGACTGCCAGGCGTATCCCTCCGGCGTCGTAATCGAGGTCCCAAAGGACGATGTCGCGCCCCATGATTTCCTTGAGCTTCGCGAAAGCGGCATCGCATCCCTTGGTCCACTTCCACTCCGCCCCCTTACGCGTCAATGCCCGCATTGGGCTCGCTACTTCGGCGAACCGCTTGATGAACATGCGGACGTAGCTGCACAAACCCAGAAACTGCAGGACGTGCGACACTGTCCGAGGGGTCGGCCATTCAAGAACCTTATTCCGCTTCTTCTCCGCTATTTGCCTCCCGTTGTAGGCC
The DNA here is from genome assembly GCA_025617555.3 of Puccinia polysora. Taxonomy (NCBI): domain Eukaryota; kingdom Fungi; phylum Basidiomycota; class Pucciniomycetes; order Pucciniales; family Pucciniaceae; genus Puccinia; species Puccinia polysora. The sequence continues at coordinate 27,733,994 of CM062645.1, forward strand.
AAGACATGCCCTAGTACTTCGAGCGCCGGAACGCAGACTGCCAACTTTTTCCCGGACACAGTAAGGCCTGCCTCCTCAATTCGGAAGAGGACTCGTTCCAGATTTTCCGCGTATTCCCAGATGAATCGCCGGATCGCGGGTGCATCCTCTAGGACCGCGCCCTTGTAGTCCGTTCTGGGGCCTTTAATGCCAGCGTCGTCAATGAAGATCTGCACGCCTTCCGGAAGGTCGTCGCGTAGTATCCAGGTCATTTGGGCTTGATATACCGCCACTGAGTTGGTCGCACCTTGCGGTAGCCGCGTCAGCTGCATCCTTCCTAGCCCGGTTTCAAATGCCGTCAGTGGCCGCGAGTCAGGGTGGAGTTCTTGCTGGTCATATCCCCCCATCACGTCCACCAGCCCGTAGCAAGCGCCCCCGGCCATCGACTCCAGAAATTCTTCAACACGCGGGGGAAGCCCTGCGTCGCGAATAGTGAACAAATTTAGCCTCTGAAGGTCGTGAACAATCCTTAGCGACTTCCCGTCCTGCTTAACAACCGCGAAGATAGGACTCGAGTAGCTTGACGTGGATTGCTCGTAAAGCCCCGTCCTTACGCGCTCCCGTACCAGCTCCAGAAAGGGCTCCCGAACGGTACGGGGGATCGGAATCGGCTTGATTTGCCAAGGTTCGTGAGGGACAGTGGGAATAACGTAAGGGTCCCCAATCTCACCCCTCAACAACCCGCGTTTGTCCGGTCCAAAAGCAAGTGCCTTCTCCCTCATTACCAATACCGACACCAGCAGATCCATCTCTTCCGCACTCAGCCATCCCGTCGTTCCGAAGTTAAGGGCGTCCACCCGCTCGTCCATGATCCGCGCCGACCGCGTTACCCATCCATTCTTCCTAAGGGGTGTCTCCCACGGGTCGCGGGACCACGCGATTGGTCGTAAGGGTCCGTTGAGCCCCTGAGGCATTGGCTCGTTCCGCGGCCGGACTTTCCGCGCTACCGGTTTGTACTTGCCCCCATTACACCGCGCCATCCAGACCCGATCGTCGCCGTCGTAAGTCCTACTAATGACCAGACCGGGGCTTTCGCCTTTGCTCACGACTGTGGCACGGTGATAGGGTTTTCAAAGCAAAGAGCCTTCCGGCGATGCATACTGAGGAATGGGACTTACTTCCGGCACCTGCGCCCCACGCCCGTCCTCCCCCGCTTGCTCCTCACCTGTCGGCCGCCCGTGCAGAGCCGGAGCCTGCTCCGCACGGTTCCCGCGGCCGACTAGGAAAAATCCTCCGCAGGGTGACCCTTACGGTCAACCCCCGCGCCGGACTCTTCGTTGCCGCCAGACATTGGGTCCTGTACCCATTTCCCTCTCCCGTGATCGCAGATCGTCGTCTTGAACCGTGCCCCGAGCGAGTCTTCAACGGTCAGCGCCTCCGTTCCTTCCTCGGCGTTGAAGGCCATTTGGGCTCGGAACCCAAACATGAATGGCCGTCCTAGAATCACGTCTCCGCATTCCACTGAAAGAAATGACAGAGGCTTACAGACCTTGGCAACTTCCACCTCCTCCGCCTCTACTACTCCGTCCACGCGACATTCCCCGCCATTTAACGCCCGAAGGCCCATCGCACACTTTCTCCGCACCAGACCGAGCTCGTCCACTAACCTTGATAGGAGCAGGTTGACCATCGACCCGCTATCCACCATCGCCCACACCTTCCGCCCGGCAATGGTCATCGCGACATAAGCAAGCGGGACGGATACCAACTTTGACCGGCACGGCTCGGGATCCATTTCCTCCTCCGCCACGTTAACCCGCTGAACCGTTGTCGGCACCCGGCCCTGACCGCAATCTTTCAAGGCCTGGACCATCTCGTCGACGACCGCGGGGGACACCGCCGCTAGCTCTTGTAGGGTCAGGGGTATTGGTGAGTCGTTCCCCATTACCCTCCGGACAATGTCCGCGGCCTTCTTCTTTCCCACGGGATTAGAGGACGGCCCGTCCGAAATCGGCACTTGCGCGACTGGCTTCGAAGCCGTTGATCGCTCGTTGACATCCATCGCAATGCGCTCATTCGTCGCCAACGCCCTGACTTTGGCCTCCACTCTTGGAGCCACCCAGGTTCCGGGCGCGGTGACAATCCCGAGCGAGACCCGAGCAGTTTTGGTCTTAGCCTTCGCTCTTTCCTGCACTTGCACCATTGGTGGCGGCTTGTCCTTAGTCAGGTCCACCGATTCACCCGTCGGAAATATGTACGTCATCCCGGATGCGCAAACAAGCCCTTCGTCCATGTCCCGAGTGAGATCCTCACAGACTGACTTCCAGTGCCCTCTCACCCCGCAATATGAACATCGCGGCGACCCGTACAATCCGGATGATCCGCTAGGAGGCTGGAACCCCTCCGCCATGTGAGGCGGCACCGCGCGCGGTTGAGAAGGAGCCCCCGGAAACGGTGCGGCTGCCGGAGCTGTAGGAGCCGGTGTCCGGTTGAGGAAAACCCTTATGTCCCGCAGAATCTCCGTTATCTCCCCGACTGATGGTCCCGGAGGCTGCTGGGAAAGTCCGGCATGAGAGGGCGTCGACGGCCGCGCGGCCGAAGTTTTGTTGGGGGCCGGCGCCAAGATCGTGACCGATTTCTTGGAGGAAGACAGGTACGTTCGTGCCGTATCCGCGATGAGCTCGTCCAAATCGATTTTGCTTTCCACGGCTTGACGGATAACCAAAAGATCGGGGAGAATCGCGAAGCTCCCATCCAGCGACCTCTTAACCAGGCCGTGGTCGTACAGGTATCGTTGCACCCTGGAACGGAGCTGGGGCGCGAGACCTCCCAGGAAAGCCCGCTTCATGGCACCCGTCTGACCCGCGACGACCTCGTTCTTTGCAAGGTACCCGTAGATTTGCTCGAACCTTGACATATATTCCACTAATCCTTCGCGCGATCGCACCCCGCCATTCTCAATCGCCTCCTCCGCAGCTCGATCGAAGTCGCTTTCCCGAAACCGAGGTTCACGCTTTCCCCACCTCGCCAACATCTCGCTTTTCAACTTCCCCCAGTCTTGCCTCTCGTATCTAACCATTTCTTCCACGTCCCGCAGCTTCTCCTCCTCGGTAATGAACAGCATGATAGTCCGAACCTTATCTGCGCCCGACGCGCCCTCCGAGTCCGCGATCCCTTCGAACCTAGAAAGGAACCGCTCAACATCCGAAGTACTGAACCAAAGATGAGGGAAATCCCTCGGCCTCAACCAGACGCGGCGAGGGGCCTCTACCGCCATGTCCGACGACCCTTCCGAGGGAGGAGCGAACCCGCTAACTCTAGGAGCATGAGCGGACGGTGGCGGAGGGGGTTGAGCAGCAGAGACGGGAGTCGGGCGTGGAGGGTAGGGAAGGGGAGCATTGGATCCCGGAGTGGTTGTCGGTAGCATTCTGCGTAATCTTCAAGAGACTGAGAACGGATCAAAAGGTTCCCGGCCAGACCCCCAGATGTGGAAACTTTAGAGGTTAATCCTCACAAAGTTGTCCCTAGTTACGGGATTGATGGTTCTAGCGTCTGTAAGACCGAGATTGCTTCCTTTCCTTTACTCCGAGAGAGAGAGAGAGAATGAGATATGTCAATTGATGGATCCTAGAATGCTGAATCCCCCCTACAACCCAAAGTCAAGGGGAAGGGTGTTTGAGCCCTCCCCCTCAACCCTAACCTAAGCACAAGCACAAAGACAGACTGACAACCATGAAGAAGGAAACCTAGACCCAGAACCCTAACCCATCCCTAAACCCATACCCATACCCTACCCCCGCGAGCTCGCCTGTCATTACGCGCATCCGGTTCGTCTTTTTGTGGCGCGGCCCTCCGCCGCGCCATACCCAAGATTCACCGCGCTTGCGCGCATCCACCCGACGCGCCGTCGTGAATTTCCCGTCCCGTGGCCGGCCCGCGCTTGCGCGCGGCTGCCACGCATATAGCCCCGCTGTCGCCCCGCTTTTTCCTTCCCCGACTAGCCGCTCCAAGAACCCGGTCGGCCCAGCTCCATCCATGAGTCGGACATCCAAGCGGGTTGCGGCCCGCCTCCCTTAGTCAGGCCCGGCCCGCAGTCGCGTGCTCGATCCCGCCGCGCCCACTGCTGAGCCCGCAGCGGCTGCTGCTGAACCCGCAGCGGCTACTGCTGAGAACCGGCGTACCCCAACTGCTGAGCCTAACCTACCAGATGCTGAGCGCGCAGGCCGCGACGCAGTCCCCGACCCGAGGCTATATAATGACACCACACCGCACGCAGCCCCGCGTCCCTACAGAGCTGGTCTCCCGCGTATGCAAACTCCCGCACGCAGCCCCGCGTCCCTACAGCGCTGGTCTCCCGCGTACGCAAACTCCTGCACGCAGCCCCGCGTCCCTACAGCTATGGACTCCCGCGTACGCAAACTCCTGCACGCAGCCCCGCGTCCCTACAGCGTTGGACTCCCGCGTACGCAAACTCCCGCATGCAGCCCCGCTTCCCTACAGCGTTGGACTCCTGCGTATTCCAACTCCCGCACGCAGCCCCGCGTCCCTACAGCGCTGGACTCCCGCGCAGGTAATCCCGTGACCTAGTCACGCGCGCAGCGGTACAGTCCCCCGCGCGCATCTGAGCAGCGGATCAGTCCCCGCGCGCATTGGAATGGACTGATCCCCGCGCCTCCTGCAGTGATCAGTTTGACATCCAGGTACTGCTCAGAGGAGCTACAATATAGTAGGATCTACACTACTTATGTAAAGCTACCACACAAGCATCGATTATAGTTCAAAAACCTTAAAAATCAATTAAAATTAGTTATTAACCAATTTTTAGTATTTTTTATTACTTAAATAAAGATCCAGACTTACCACGAAATGAGTTGATCAGAACCTTCAAAGACCACGAAACTACATAAGGGGTGGTCGTAAAAATTATTAAAAATTACATACAGAATCAGCAGAGGATGGAGAATCAATAACCATCCACGTCTGCTCACTTTGGACCAGTACTTACAGTACAAATTGAGGATCGGTGCAGGATCAGCAAAATGACTAATCTGTTGATTAACAGATCCTGCAGCTAAAAAGGAGCTGTTCCTTGACAGATCTAAGGCCAGCAGGCTAACAGCACCTTGAAGACGTGCCAATCTTGCCCTGATTGCCCCCCTAGCATCAGCCCATGGCTAGTACCCCTTCTAGAGGCCCTCAAGCACCCAAAAAAGAAAATTTAAACAGGCTCTTTTTGCCCTTCTGTTTCCAATGAGTTATCAGTTATCAGGAATTATTTATTATCAATCAGACACAGTTTCATTGTTAACCAAGTGCTTATATGAAGATAAGCAAGTGATTTATGACTTAGTCTGTAGTAGTATTATTTACCTTTATTAACCAATCAACCATTGAAGTTTAGTCAAGCAATCTACCCCATCTGCTCTGAAACCCTTCCAGTTATTCCAGGATTTTCGTGGTCAAGTGCTCAGAGTGAGTGTTTCCCTTCCTGTCTAGGCCACTTGTGCTGTTAAGCCCAGCCATTAGTGGAATAAGTCCTTTCTAAGGCACCCATATTTATTCCAAAGTTCTTAAACTGCCTAAAGAGGCCCCTTGAAGAGAGGTTGCTAGTCTGTAAAGATCCCCAGTAGTATAATACTGTGGCCCCTCTTTTTATATTATATTTAAAATATTTATAACCAAACCAAATGAACCTTGCACTTGCTCTTACCATACCATTATTGGAGCTTTAAAGTGTTTATTCTTTGGAATATTATTGCTCCAAGTTCTTTTATCACTCTCTGTAGCTAAAGGACTGCAAGGTTCCTGGTATCAGAGAGCTGACAGAATTCACCCCTCTCCATCCAAAGGTGCCAGACATTTGGTATTAATTGTTCTGCAATATGCAATTCTAAGGCTTCCATGTCAATTATTGTTTGAAGTCTGCAAACCCAAACTCTTTCATTCTGCTCTTCATGCATCCAGATTTCACTTGGTGCCCGAATTTCAGGACATGGCTCAATTTTCTCCTTGAGTTCATGATCAATATGTTGGTGTGTTTCTTCCAACCATTCTTTTTGTTTGTGGGATAATAGAACCATTTTCTTTGCTTGAGGTTTCAGGGGTATTGGGAGAAATTGGTGGATTGGATATGTGTTTTCTGTGAGGTATGAGTTGGTTTGATAAGTTCGTTACAAAAAAATTTTGGTTTGATATTTATAGGAAATGAAAAGGAAATATACTATTGCATGACTTCAAATTGAATATTGCATATATAAAAAACCTATGCATATATTGTATGGAGATCTTCATTGGTGCTTAGCATTATATGCATTAAATAGAATAATTGAAGAGTATTACATACTTTATTAATTTGATAATGATTTGACGGATTTTAAGAAATCCCTGTGGCATTTTGAAGCAGAAATGTTGAATATTATTGGATCTATGGGTTTGGAGATCATATGGAAATTGGAATGAAGTTTCCTTGGTTGATTCATTTCTTAGGAAATGAATGATTGGTTGATAAATGAAGGTATTGTGAATCACTGATGTTGATAACCAAACATAAATCACAGCTAAACTTAAAATTAGGAAAGAGAGATATTTGCATGGATTTGGGTATATTTATTTATTTGATTAATATTATATACACTCAAACCAGCCATGATATGATCCCTTGCTTTGTTTTATTTCCTTTAAGAAACCAATCATAATATTGAACAGCAGTTTTTGGAGATATCCAGTAATTTTTAAGGAGGGTTCCATGCCTACTTGCTTTGAGTTGCATTCAATCAACTTTGTATGAGTGTTTGAGCAACACAAAGCATCAATGCTTTTGGGGCAAACCAAACATGATATTTTAATATGGAAGGCCCAAAATATTGGATCAATTCAATGTTCCATTGATGGAGTTTTTGATATGCAACATAATGAAATTCTTCATTGAGTTGTTGTTGAATCCCATAAAATCACAATATCAAATTAATTTGTAAACAAAAACTCATCTACTCTTGATTTAAAGAAAAATTTTAAAGACTTTTTCACAATTGTTAAGCTTTGCAGCAGATGATACAAAGACTTATGTAATGAGCAAATAATCTCATTATTTTCCAAAAATGTAGTGTTTGGTTTGAAATTAAAGGGCTACACTTAATATTTTCTCAATTTAAAATCAGCAACTTAGTCAATAAGTTTCAAGGGCAGTATGATCATGAAGAATTCAATCATCCAAAAGAACCATTTTTCCAAGTAAAGAATTTGATTATCCCAAGATCAGAAAAAAAATTGAAAACAAGAATTATCCATTGGGAAAAACTAACAGTCTAATTTCCTAAAAAGTCAACGGAATTAACTGTGGGAAGCTTGGGGTTCTGAGGTAACTTCAACTAAATTAGAAGAGGTAGTTTTTTCAACAGCCCAGACAGTATTGAAGTGGCTACCCATATCATAGTCAGTAACCAGCACAATATCCTCCAGAAGGACCTCAGCCAATTTTTCATAAGAAAATCTTTCTGTAAAAATACTAATTACATTTCTCCAATTTATTTTTTTGTCTTTATCAAATCCCATATCACTCAAGGAAGTCAGAATATATACCCTTGTGTTACCAAATTGACCCCAGATTGGATCTGGAGGTAAGCCAGCCTTCAACTTTGATTCAAGTACACGGCTACCAAACTCAAGAAGCATGCCAGAATTCCACTTGGGCATCACTCTTTGATTTCCAGGACATATCCATATTGCAGCAGGACCAAAAACCAACATGTGTGAAACACATGCTAGAGAATTGATCCCCCATTGATTCTTCTTCTCAGCTGAGTCCTTAGAAATGAAAGGCTTCTGATTATCTTCCCTTGAATCAAGTGTCAAGTTGATCAGCCCAGTGACTAGAGAGACAACGTATTCAAAAACCGTATTCAGACCACCTCTCCCAGCATTGAGCTCAGCGCCCTGCTGGGAACTTGACTTCTTGTGCGGAGCAAAGGTTGAATCATCAATCACAGCTGCTTGAAGGTTGGAAAAGTAGCTTTGTGCTTGCAGCAAAGCTTCATCAGAAGTTCAATCAATCCCTTCCATAGAGAGGAGCACGTTTCTTGAGATTTTATGGGAGACAACTCCTATGATGTCATTCAATGTGTGCTTCAACTTTGCGTAGGCCCCACGTATTGGCTCCCTTGTATAAGCCAGGATTTCAGAGAGGGGATGGATATTGTTCTGGACTGTATTCCTAGAGCAGGATAGAGAGTTTGTATTTATGAAGGTGTTTCCAACAAATACATCATCATCCTTTCCTAGTAAAATCTTTTCTGTTAATTCAAAAAGTGGGAATCAGCTGATTTTCACAATAGAGGAATACAGTATTTTCAAAATTTACCATCTTTGCATTGTGTCAAACAAAGTTCTAAGGACTTCAGTATTGTAGATGTCTCTGGAGGGTTTGACATGATTCTTTGACCAAGAAGGTTAAGAGTGTTTGATATTAGGAACTGGGTACTGCTTATCATTTTGGAATAGGTTGACAGGGTTGCAAGGTCCTTGATTTCTTCCCAGTATGACAACCTCAAGAGATCTTCCTTAGTTAAGCCCATAAAAAGTTCTATGGATTGGAATTAAGTTATTTGAGATGATTTTCATTGTATCAGATCATCTTTTGGCTGACCTGGTGGAAGTGAACCTGCAACTGAGGTTGGCCCTGTTTTTTGGGCCTGGGTTGTGCCTTTGCTACTAGCATCACCCCCAGGCTGGGACTGCTGATTGACTGGTTTTTGTACACTCCTTGGCCTAGCAATTCTTTGTGCCACATCCTCAGTGATGATTCCAGCATTGGAAGCATTTTGTTTTTGAGGAATGATGGTATGGGCATTCTGTTTCAGATATAAAATGGAAATTTGGAAGTCAATATTATGTTTGATATCAGGAAGAGCATGGAGGAGGGGAAACTGACCTGACCATCAGGGGATGTTGGGACTAGGGTTGGTGCAGGGGTGGGACTCCTGGGTGATGGTTCAATCAGAAAAACTTCTGGGGACTCTTGTTGCACGTCACTTTTTCCACTCAAATCAGTAATAGAATTGGAGGAGTCAGATGAAGCTTGGGAGCTTGAAGGTGGCCTGTAAAAAGATCTTCTGGCAGCTTTCTGAGCAGCTTGGGCTGCAAGCCTAGCAGATGCCCTATTTTCTGGAATAATAAATGGTTTGGGAGCCAAAACAACTGGTGGCTGCAATTTGGGATTCTCAGGTCCTTCAAAAATTGCATGATGAACTGGAACAGTTTTGGTGTCTTGAATTGGATTTTCTGCTAGACCAGTTTCAGCTGATATTTTGGATTCAACTAAATATATTGGGACCTCATTAGTTTTGAGTATTGGGATGAATTCCAATTTAAAATTTGGTGTATCAAATTATTCATTCAACTCACTTGTTTGCTGAGCCTGGTCATCTGCAAGGGTTACAGTGAGCTGGGTAACCAATTGATCTAAAGTAGGTGCTGTCACACCAGGATTTGAAGGTTCCTCAATTGATAAAGGTAATTTTTTATTCACAGAAACCGTTGGCTCTTCTTCTTCATCAGTCAAATATTCAACAAGACCAACAGCAATGGCAGATTGTGACCTCAACTGCTCCACCTTTGCATCATATTTCTTCTGATAGAAATCCAGGATTGACTGCAAAACTGCTTATGCGTTTGTTCAACAATTTCATCACGCAGGAGGGCATTGAGTTTATTGAGAGTACTTCTTTCTAAGAAATTCAAGGAGGATTGAAAACCTTTAGTAGACCACACAGGACCCTGGACATGTAACACTTACCGGGAAAATCAGCCATTTTGTATCCAAGGTAGGTAGTGAGGTAAAGAATGGTGTGATATTTCTTCTTTTAAATGGTTGGGTATCATGTGGTTGAGACTAGAATGCAGAAGGACTACTTGGTGAAGGATGAATGGCTTATATACCATAGAAACAAACAGTAACATGTAACAGGTGTGTGTAATATGGTGGACAGGTGCATAATATGTGGAATCTACATAGCTTGTTTCTGCAGATAGAGTGGTGTATCAATACAGTTTTGGTCTTTATGCATAATATAGATATGTGTCTTGTGCTGGGGAGGTGGAAGACTTATGATAAGTTGTCCACCTCCCCAGACAATTGACATGTGGGAAAGCATGAATATTTCAAATTCTGTAGCAACTTTCGGGAGGTGGACAACTTAGCACAAGTTGTCCACTGTCCCTGAACCCCAATGGCAGGATTTTGGGGAATTGGAAAAATGGTTGACTCCCTGCGGTACAGAGCTTCTTTCTGCAGATAGAGTGGTGTATCAACAAAGTTTTGGTCTTTATGCATAATATCAATATGTGTCTTGTTCCGGGGAGGTGGAAAGCTTACAAAAAGTTTTCCACCTCCCCAGAAAATTGACAGGTGGGAATACATGAATAGTTCCAATCTTGTATGAACGTTTGGGAGGTGGACGACTTAGCATAAGTTGTCCATCACTCATTTGGTCTGTTATCTTTCAATTCAATTGGTAATTCCATTTTACAATTTATGCACACTTCCCCATGGACTTTGGGAAAAAATGAAAATAATATTTCAAAAGCAACAGGTAATTTTTGAATTTCATACAATCAATTAATGTTTTAACCATATCTATCTTTTTTTCCATTTACTTTAGAAACAATTTCATTGGGAGAACAACTTTGCAGTTTCAGAGAGGCATCTGCTAGCTTTTTTTTATTTGGAATGAACAACCAAAATGGGTATGGTGTTCTGTTGATTTGAGCTTTGGTGGAGGAAAAGTAGTTTGATGTGGAAAAACAGAAGTTTTCCATAAAATTTCTACAATACCACCAACTTTTGCATAGTCCACAATGAATCCAAGGGTGGGGAATGAGAGACCGTGACCTGTTTCTGCAGAGGGAGGGGGGATTGGTGTTCCTGTCGGCTTCTCAATATAAGAGAACAATCCATAAGTATAACCATTGAGGTCATCCTGATCAGTATGAACAACATTTGAAAAGTCATCACAAGTCACAATGAAATTGGATTCATAAAGAAATGAGTCTCTTTGATCATTACACTCTGGAGACGTCCAGTTTGGAATTTTGAAGTCTTCTGATACTTTTCTGTTCTTTGCATGAGCCGTTTTGGAGAGAGCTTTGATTTGATTAAAGACTAATTCATTATGGACTGGAAGCTTACTCCATAGGAGATCATCAATAGCAATTTCTTCTTTGATTAACTCCCTCCTTCTTGCATATATTCCTATGATGCAATGATTTGCATCATAAATCAATAAACAAATCAATGATGAGCAAGTTGGAATTGAGGAAAAAATACCTGCAGAATATCCTTTTTCAGTGCCTTGACGATATCCAATTCCAAACATAGATCCAGTTTTGGTATTACAATTGGTTTTATTCAAATTTTGACGATTGTTGGCCATTATATAGAGATCTTGGATCATTTCTGAGAACATAATTGCAAGGCATGTGTATGGTCTTTGAGATAGTGAATGATACTTAAGGACAACATATGGTTGATATTTTTGATCAGAGACAACATGTAGATTGATTGGTAGGCTCATGTTTGGTACCACTACCTGATAGGGACTCAGCTTTTTCTTCAAAGTAACAAAATAAATTGATTCTGAGTTTGATTCCTTAGATGAATAATCCCCCTCAGCTTTAAGATGTTTCTTATGAGCTCTGGATCTGCATGACTCTGATTGGATAATTGCTATTTCTTGTTTGCATTGAACAGATGGATCTGTTTTTGAATCCTGATGCTGCTTCTGATTCACTAGCTCATCCTCACTACAAACCATGTTTCAAAAACAAAAACAGGAATTCAAGTTTCAAACATGGTAAGAAAATCAAATGGTTGAAGTTAGTAAAATGAAACCCTAATTTCTTTATATTCAATGAAATTCATACATTCTGGAACCTCCAACTGTTTCCAAAGATTGCAACTCATAGTTTCTTTTCAGGGTTATGGATGTGTGAGGATTAGATGTAGTAGAAGCTTTCATATTAGCTTGATCCATTGTTAACCTTAAATAGTTTGAAAAAGAAATGTTTCATGATTGTTCATGAATTTTTTAAGCAATGATATTCACTGAGATAGGAGGACAGAAGAGGGTTTGATGGTTGATGATTCAGTCTACAATGAAGATTGCTACAAGAATGACAAGCCAAGGTGCCAGTTATGATGAGGAAAAAAATGAACCTTTGGCCATTTTGTTGGAAGATTTGGCTGTAATGGAAGACAGGCAAACAAGAATGGTAAGGAAGAGACAGATTCAAGTCAGTAAATGATCAATCAAACATCATTTGAAGATGAAAACAACATGGTAAAGATTGGCATGATAGCTTGATGGGTTCTTACTGGGGTGATGAAGAGTGCAAGAGTATTAAGTTGTGATGTAGTAGTGTTAGATTTCATGAGATTAAGTGCATGTTTGTTGGTGATGAACGGTGAGGATGGAGTGATGATCTAATGCATTTGGTGTGAGTGGGATAGGCAGAGATGAAGAACAGAGTTAGCCTCAATACCATGATTTAGAAGCAGTGAAAAAATCTGATGGATCAAAAAGAAGAAATCAAGAAACTCACCACCTGGAATCAGTCGGTTTTGTATGGGGTGATGCCAGAAAGGTGGCCTTTATGCTTGCTTAAGGGGGATGGTAATGGCCGATGAGTTGTTCCTGGGGTCTAGGGAGCAAGTCTCTTCCATCCCCAAGCAAGCAAAGCGCTTGCATATGCCCAGACCTTGCATTGGAATTGTTCCTCCAATTGCGAGGTCTGTGCGCAATACAGCCAGGACCCTGCTTGCGCACAGACCTTTGGAAGGGTCCTGGCAAGGTTGCAGACACAAGCAATGCAAAGCCAAGCTAGGAGCTTGCCATTGCGAGGCAGCTACTGCTGCTGTAGCAACAACCCAACCACGATTGCAGTTGCGCGCGGGCATATCTGAAACCAACTGCAATTGCGGTCATTGCACTGGAAAATCAGCCAGTTGGGGTATGGCCTGGCCAAGGAAAGGTGCAAGCCATTGGGGAATGGTGGTGACCCCTGGATTAGGGCTTCTTGAGGGGGGTTTGGACCTTTTAAATTTCAGATTGTTTGGCCATGGATAGACCGTGCAAAGACAATAAAGACTATACATGATTCAATAAAATTAAATAGTACATAATATTGGGTTGTGATTAGTAATAAAGGGAGTTTGCTTATCATGAATTAACCAGATTGAAAATCTGAATTGGGGATTGGAAAATGCAGTCCAGATTAAGAAAATCAAATAATAAAATTTTTGAGTATGTCCTCAAGGATATTTGATGCAAAGTTTGGTATAGTTTCAAGGCATAATAAATGAATGGGGAAATGAGTTTGAGGTTTGAAAATGGAATAGTATCTAGGTTAAATCCTATTGCAATCTCACTTCTGCAAAGGTTCCAAATGATCTTTTTGAATTCAAATTAGATAAATTATCAAAAGAACTATTCCTGTGGCTGAAAGAGTAATGGTCCCAATTATCAATAAGTACTATATTTGGTTGCATACCTTTCCAAATCAATCTGTGAGGGTGCTTTTTGTTGCACTTCAGGAAAAGTGATTTATTACTGATGCTAAACTAAACTCATTTTCCAAATATTTCCTTCACCAATTTGAAACTTGCCATCAAAACCTGGGACTTTTTTGCAGAACTGAAATATGTTGACTCTAAAATTTTAGACAAAGAGGGACATAAAAATTCTGAATGTTGTTTATCTGTGTGAAAATATTGGATTACAAGAATTTCCAAAAAAAAGGACATTGCTTGGATTGTGAATGAAAATTGGCTAGGATGTCACTAGATCTAAGTGTGGTGGGGATTCATAATACTATGGTATCATATTTTTTCAAAATAAAATGCTTCAATATTGGGTATCAAGATTTATCTGTCCAGAATTGCTGTTATGGTTTAAATTTGGTGAGATATTGGCATTTTTTCCTGTATTTCATGATGGTGAATTGATCAAATAGATCTGTGTGGGCATGGTGCATTTAGGCTAAGTGCACCATGTCACTGGAGACAGTCATTTTGTGTTAGGTGTGGCTGACCTGAAACCTCCTTCAAACTGTGGCCAGCCTTGACCATCTTTGTACTCTTGCTGAAAAACTCTATGTTAAATTACAGAAATGGGACCATGCAAATGGTACAAGGTTAACATAATTTGTTAACAATGAGCAATTTTCATTGCAACATTTGGCAATGATAAAATGGACATGCCTTGTGTCAAAGAATATTCGGTGATCAAATCTGGAATCTCCAGACTTGCTTCCATGTTACTATTCATCCCATTTAATATGAAGTTTCCAGCCTTGAGCAAAATATCAAAATACACCATGTATAGGGAGGTGGATGACTTACTATAAGTTGTCCACTGGCCCAGACTTTGGGAATGTGTAAAGAAACCTCCCTGAGGGGACATCAAGCCCAGGGTTTGGGGGAGGTGGACAACTTAGGCTAACTCGTCCACCTCCCCAACCCTCCAGCATGATTTTGGTAAGAGAAAATCCATTTGTTTTTAGATATTTTCAAAGTATTTCAGGTATTAAACACAGTTAGAAATAACCATCATCACATATACATATTAATATGTTCAATCATTCAACAATTCAATTCTATCAAAATTCAACCAAAACAAGTATGTTATGATCCACCATCAGACTTCACAAAATTCCAAACTGACTTATTTGGAAACTGCTAAGAATCTTCCAGCTTGAAATCAAAATGTGTAATGAAGGAGAAGTTCTCAATTCAGATATTCATTAAGCTGAAATTCAGAAGAAATGTTGAACAATTACAGAAACAATGGATTTAATGATATTTGAGAAGGGTGCATATTCACTTTTAACCACTATTATAGGATTGAACCTAAACTAGGTCACACTGTTACCAGTGAAAAGTATTCTTCTCATTTAATTTTTTGGCAATTTTTCCCAATGTCCTCAAGGTGTGCAGGTTGCACTAATTAATTAAGGTCAAAAGATTTTCCTAAGTGCCATTCAATGATAACAAGACTCTGACAGATGTACATTGAATTGGAAAGGAATACTCAATTTTAGAGATTCAGCCAGCGTATCACCAAACTTTCCAGCCTTGTGTAAAACATCACCATACACCATGTATAGGGAGGTGGACAACTTACAATAAGTTGTCCACCTACCCAGACCATGGGAATGTGTAAAAGCCTCCCTGGGGGGAAATCATGCAGGGGGGCTGGGGAGGTGAAAGACTTGGGCGAAGTCATCCACCTCCCCAACCCTCCAGGACAATTTCCCAAAGAGAAAATCTCTTTTAGTGGTTATTGTCAAATTTTTTCAGGTGTCAAACAAATTTAGAAATGTCCATAATCATGTATACATGATAATGGGTTCAATTTTTAAACAAAAAAACTCCATAAAAAGTCAAAAAAGCCCAGGATATTGATATCATGCACTTCTCCCAACCAGCCTCCATCAAAAATCTCCAAATTGCCCATCTCCCTTGAAATTGGATTATAGTGATATCTATCATGCAGAAGCTGAAAAGGATGTGAGCCATACCAGTGCCCTACCATCTCCCTTAACACTCTCCTAATCCTCATCAGTCAAGGATTTTTTTCCAAAAAAAAGCCAATCCAAATAAGATCAAGGCCTTGTGTTTATTATGGATACCCAAGCTGGTCAGAAATCCTTCCAGCAATGTTCCACTTATCCCAGAGAGAATACCTCAAGTTTAATTGGAAAGATCTAATCTCATTTGGCCCCTTTATTCATAATTGATTAGAGGTTCATTAATATTCTGTGCACAGGGCTCACCTGCCGTTGGATTTTTTATGCTGTTGATAGGGACATGAATGATATATTTTGAATCAAATCTGGTTCATGCCTTAAACAAGTGTTGATACAATTGGTTTTTCAGTAGAAAATTCATTCCGTCATTTCAGGTTCATTTAATTCCAAAAATGCATTTGAAAATTATCATATTTTCTACAAACAGTCATACAAAGTAATTATCTTTTTGAAAAATTTGAATCAACCATCCTATTCCTGTTTTATTTTACAGTTTCCTACCAGTATAAATTTCCTCTCAATGGCTTTCAGGAAAAACAAAAGAAAGCTGAAGGACCCAGAATCTTTAAAAAACTTCAGAAACAAGCCTAAAAACATTTTGGAAAATCCAAATGTTTATTTGGTAATTTATTTAGAGTGTTTTAGTCCTTCCACCTTCCTGTATTAAGTTTATCATTTGTAGCAATTATTTTAGAATAAGACATAAATTTATTGTATATGCAAGCACTATGAGACTTATTGTCCAAATCATAATTTATGATTGTTAAAAATGAACATTCAAGTACATCTACTTGGATTGATAACTCAGAGTACATTATAATGCAAGTATTTTTGGACTTGATGACATTTCAGCCCTGAATGAAATAACTGGAACATCCCAAGCCCAATTTTTTTAAGAAAGCGCAAATTGAGCCAGGAGAATAGCAGGATAATTCATCCCACAACAGGATGAGAGGGAAAGTGAAGATAATATTGAAACAATCAAAATTAAACTGATTTCACCTAGATGAGTTATGAGACCAGGATTGACATACAAACTGGTGTGGGAATGATTTAAACAATTATGTGTGTAATAATATTAAGACTGACAATGTGAATATATCTGGTGATTTATTGGGATCTTTTGGTGGACAAGGAATCTTTTTTTTATTTTTTTCAAAAAAGAGGTAGAAAATAAGAGTTTTTGGCAGTGAAAACCCTCTTTTTTGCTACTGGTAATTCATTTTGGAGGAAAAAATGCAGAAGATAAGGCTCTGTTGAAAATTCTTAACATTATGAATAATTTCAAAATTTGTAAGAATAAAATTCTGCAATGTGGTATTAGGATTTTGGATGATTTTAATTAATCAGAAAATCTTCTTTATTCTCTGAGAAAGCATCAGGAAAATTCCAGGCAATTCATGTATATTTACTCAAGTTTCATTTAATTGTGCTTAATAACAAATTTCTAGGAAGTTCAAACACTTTCCTTTTTCATGAAGCATAAAATGGAATCAAGATATTTCTGTGACTTGAGAAATAAATCAAAATCCTGTAGGACAATGGTGCAGTGAGCATAGGTGTACCATACTGCCAAAAATTTCAAAATATTGATTGTGGGCTGGGGGGAACTGAGCACTATCTTGCATGCACCAACATCCATGTGGTTTCTTTAAAAAATTGTTCACCAGAACTAGCAAAGGAATTTGAAAATTCAAGAGATTAATCAAAAATCCCATGATGGTTCACTTAAGCTAAGTGCATCACCCTACCAGGAAAAAGCAATGGCCCATTCAAGGTCTAAGAAAATTTTTGATCCCACTGATTCTAATCACTGTTATTTTCACTTGGATATATGTTCCCATAGTTTCAACACACAATGTAAAACTCATGTATAATCATCTGCAATTCAACAATTGACTGACAAGAAATATTTCATCTTGTGATCAGTGACTAATTTGAAGGAAATCAACAAAAGGTGTAATGTTTTAGGAGTTTATGAATGCCAAGGTGAATAATACAGGGGACTTTTCAATTATACACATCCAAGACAAATTTTTCTAGTTTAAAATCATGCATAAACAAAATTTCATAATGCATCATGGGCTGAGTGATCTTTACATACCAAATGGTTGTGGCTGATTGATTCAAAAGTCACTGTATGGCAGCTAAATGAGTCCTAGGTTTATATCAAGTTCTTTAAATGATGAAGCCAGTAATTAAAGTATTATTTGTATAAGAATCAAAGGCTCTGATCACATATCTTATACAGTGATTTCCTGGAAATTATAACTTCCAGATTGCTAAAAATCCAAATTCACAATTTCCAAACAGAAAATGAAGGAATGTTGGTCCAGCCATAGATAGAGCATTGGATCTTTCTATAATTTCTATGAAAAAGTAAATCATTGAGACTGGAAAGTATTTATATGAAATAAACATTGTGCATTACCCTTAAATTGACAAATACAAGAAATAAAAATCTTTCATCACTTTCTGCAATGATTTTCATGTAATTTGATGCGGGGAATCTGGGTAGCTTTATCATGATCCTTCACCTTTTTTTATTCAAGGCTTTTCCCAATATATTGAATTTTTAATAGCTCACACTCATTTCATTCTGATGAATATAAATTTCACAAATCTGCAAGTTTTTAAACTACCAGAAAAGGGATCCTGAAGGTTAAAGTGCCAATATAACCATTTGGGAAAATGATTGAAAAATTCCAGGTATCAATTTTATTTCTAGTAATAGGGTATGACCAATCAGAAAGCAAGAAGTCCCATTGCTTCTTTTTTATAACACTCAAGAATTCAACTCATGGCTTTTCACAAAATAGAAATTGAAATAAATTCATTTCCTTCCATCCCTGATTTTAATGATGTTGTATGATCTGAGCAGATGTAGTCTTGATCAGTTCTGAAAATGAAGGGAAAATTGACATTCCTTATCAACAAGAACTTGAAACATTCAGAATCTGAAGTGGAAGCTTGATAACTACATTAACTCATCATTCAGATTCCCAAAATCTACCTTCCAAAAAATGAAACCAGACCAATGTGAATTCTGGTTGTAAAGTTGGCTAAGCGTGGTTTTCAGAGTCATCTTTCTGAGTAAAATACAATTCAAATCATCCTACAAAACAAAGGCAAAAATATATGAAGATTTTTAAGTTGTTCCTGTCCTATCCATCTTTACTTGAGATAATATTCAGTTTTTAATCCATCCAAATAAATGAAACTGGAAGGAATTAATTTTGAATCTATAATATGAAAAATGACATCTTAATATATTCTAACTGCAGCTATTCTCCAATTGGTTTTTTTTCTTTTTTGTTGATTCTCATTCAAATATTTTTGGTCAATTCCATGGATATGGGAATGAAAATGTTTGCTGATCCACATAATGCTCAAGGATGTTTTTTTTCTCTACTTGTATTTTTGAAATTCAGACCATGAAAATCAATGGTAATACCTTCATATATATTATCAGCCATCCAAAAAATTAAATAACTCAAATTTCACTGCATTATCCCAGTATGGTTTTTTTGATCATGCATGAATGCAGGAAAAAAAACAACAAATATTTTTGAGGTAGATGGAAGCCACAGAGTCTCTTTTCCTATTTGATGATGAATTGTGATTAATCATTAAGCTGTTCCCGGTTTAAAAACTTCCTTCCATCTACCCACATACTTTTGTCCATACCCTTTTCGCACTTGGAAGAAAAATTTGGGAACAAAGGGGAATCACAATATATAATATCTTAATTTCTGAAAATTTTCAGACGGTCAAAGAAAGAAAATATGACTTCCTATTTATCAGTTTGTTGAAAATAAATACAAACCACCAAATCATAAAATTATTAATCTTGGTACTAAATTGTAAAATTAAACATGGAACCTGGTAAGAACTATTCCTGCAGTGTATGATCTCCATCACAATGATACAAACCCATGACTGAATCCTGGTTTACATTTCATACTACAAAACTGAAGAAAGCTCAGTCAACCAGGAACCATCATATGCTGAGGCATCAAATGTCCCTCTTCCAGATGACCAATTAAACATGGCAGCTGTTGAGGAAGAGGATGAATTCAACAATTCTGCAGCTCCATCCCACTTTACAATTGCACAACAAATTTCCCAATCCCATCAACACCAGAAGAATAAAAAACGTTTGGCTCAAGAACAATATTCAATTTCTCAACATGCACATAATCTTGGGATCCCCCCATCTTCAAGTGGTATTGCTAAATCCTTACTTGATTGGAAAAAAGCAATCCTTGGAATGGATTCCAACAACAAAAAACTTCCTAATCCTCCAACTGGTGGATAACTGGCATCTCTGAAAAATCATATGGCTAGGAAGAAGGCATCCATTACTGATGCTATATCATCAAAAACTGGTCAACCAAATCAATACAACTCCAATCAAGAACTACGGAAAAAGGAGCTCAAAGTTGACAAGAAGGATGCATTGCGCCAATTACAAAAAAAGATTTCTTCAATCTCTCAAACCTTAGAAACCAATCCCATGAGCCAAATTCACTCTCATGATGAGACATGGATAGACCATGCACATGCCCTAATCCATAATTCTGGGATTCCTAGATGTACCTACCACTGGGAACAGAATCCAACGTCTAGCTGGAACTCCTCTCTGACTGCAATAATCATTAGAGCATGGGAGATGTGCCATGAACGTGGGGGCACTGCTTCTTATTCAATAAACAAAAATGACAACACCCCAGCTCACAGGGTTTCCATAATCAATTGTTGTCTTGTATCAAAGAAGGCTTTTTGGAAGAAGGAAAACAAGGCAGAAAGGGGCTCCAGGAGAAACAAATCAAATGTTTCTGCATCTCAAAGCTTAAACAAGAAGAAAGTGGGTCAAATCAATTGTTAGGACTTTTTTCTCTATGTACAATGACTAACTGCTAATAGTCATTTGAAATACAGAATACCAAGAAGGAAATCAGGAAGACAACTGCAGTAGAGTTGGAAATGATGCACTTGTACCCTGAGACTTCTGCTCTTTTCTTGGATAGTGGTTTCACCTCTGATGTTGAGGGTGAAGATGAAGAATTATTCAACTATGCCAATGTTTGGAGGGCTCAAAATATATCCCAAATTTATTACTACCTTGATGAAGCATACATCCAACTAGGCAAAAGCCCACGAATCAAGAGGGAAAGAAGATCAAAAGTTTGTAGTCTTGCCAAACCCAACAATTCAACAGGAGGTGATGACCCACCTTCCTTCCCTACCTCAATACCTCATAATTGGATTAGTGAGGAAGCCCTGAAGGATATAACTCCAGTTGAAAAAAGAGCCTTGAGTTTACTTCCAGCGGTTGATCTCAAAGAGGAAGTTTCTTTTCTTAGAACACAAGTTTCCAAGCCCTCAAGATTAATGGAAACCACTCAAACATCTTGAGAGTATTTAGAATAGTGTATTGTCTGTATTTCTGCTCTAAACAATATTGAGGAAAATATTTGGATTAAAAATTAGCCTATTTGAAAGTTTTATTCAGTAGTGAATTTATCTCTGTCCCTCCAATCCTTTTATTTTTAACTGGAAACTAGTAATCATATTTATTGCTAGATTAACTGATTCTAGGAGAATAATGATCTAGTTTTTTTGAGTAATAAAAATGAAGGCCACATTTAACCTCTTGAAATTGTCAAATAAATCCATTTTTAGCAAATTTTCAAATACAGACAGAAATTAAATTAAGAGTGGGAAAAAACAAAATCCAAGTCTGTACAAAATGAAAAATTCCATTGAAAAACTCTGAATACTTTGTATTTACTACACCTTCTTTGGGACAGCTACATGAGGGATTTTTGGAATTGTAACACCCAAAAAGCTTTTTCTCAATCAAAAGCTGTCATTTTGAAATAAATCATTGGTCAAACATGCCCAAATATCTTTTTAAGAAGGAAATTTATACAAAATAAATATTGTTTGACGTGAATTCTATAATTTGGAAAACCAAACTAACTCTAGGATATAGAAATTCCCTCATCAGATAGTGCAAAATTATCATCTTTCAATAGCACAATTTGAATTCAAATCATGGGTTTGTATGAATATAATCAATTTTAAGATGAAATTCAGGATGTTCCATAAAGAGATTTTACTTTAAATTAAAATTCAAACATTCTAGGACTGCCCTTGTAAAATACATGGGCAAATCATGAGCAGTCAATATGGTACATTGATTCAAAATCTTTTCCAAAATCAAAAATCTACCCTTAAGTTTCCTTCCCCCTCCTCAGAATATGAATATTCAAAATGGATGCAATAGAAAATTTGTCATTTTTGAATATTTAAACTAACCAGGAGGTATAGGATTGATTTACAAATTTTATCAAGATTCTTATTTATTTCCCTTTGAATTGATAAATTTCAGAGCTACAAGACCTGAAATATCCCAAAATACCAAAAGAATCAGAGTAATGGAGCACACTTACCGAGTTGGAAACATTTGGATATGCCAATGTTTCAGATGTTTTCAAAGGACATTTGAACATAGAAGGAATCTATACCATGGTGTTGGAAGGTCTAAAAGAGCACATCAAACTCATATATTGCAATCAAATGATTCTAACAATGTATGTGATTGATTCTTTCCTGCATTTATCAATATGATAAGAATAAATGATAAGTTTTCATGGATTCCAAACTTCAACACAAAAGACAGAACAAATTACCCAATTCACTACCAGAATAAGTCCAACAAGGGAACCACTACAAGCAAACATCAGGACTGTGAGTGAAAATCTTGTTCAAAAATATATTTCTTCATTTGTACTTGAATTAGAGGAAATTTTCTTATTTTTAATATCATTTTTTACATCAAAGCCATCAATCAAAGATGCCCATGCACAGTCAAACCCTGGAAGAGGTTCTTCCTTTTGTGAAATACAACAGTATCCACCAGAAAATATGGAAATTTAAAATACATCTGGAATGAAACCTCCTCAATTTCTCTATCACACTCCCAGTGCCCTCATCTCATCACTACAAATCCTTCACCAAAGTATTGAGGAAAATATTGGTGACAATGTATGTCAGCAATACATCAAGATGGAGCATGAAAAAATTTGCCTTAGCTCAATTATCACTGGCCAGCCCAACTATTCAGGTGAAATACCCAAGAGTCTTGCAACATTGAAAAAAAGATTTTAAATTACAAATGATCTAGTTGAAAATGTCTGTTGTGAAAATTGTTACAAACTCTATCCCTTGGGTGAAGCACCTGCAACTTCAGAAAACTATTCTAGTGAAGAAAATCATGAAACCAGGAATTATCCAAAATTCCACAATATTGTTAATTCAATAGCTGGAGAGCCTGTTGCATGTGGATCCAAACTATGGCATAAAGACAAGAAAAAATCTAAATTTTATCCTCTGAAGCAGTTCAGACATAACTTGCTCAAGAAGTGGATTGCTAGGCAATTAATCCTCCCTTGGTTTGAAGAATTACTCCAGGCACCGCAACAGCATCAAGGAAGTAATCCTACAAATATTTCTGATATTTGGGATGGAACTATGTGGAAAGAATTCAAGGATCAAAAAAAATCATATTTATACAGCTGAAGCGGGTAACCTGGTCTTTGGAATTTAAATTGATTGGATGAATCCCCATGGAATAAAGACCAGTGGAAAAAGCATCTCTCTTGGTGTAATATTCTTAATATGTTTCAACCTTCCGCCCAGTTTCTTCTGTAAGACTCCAAACAGTGCTAGGCTGTGGCAGTTATGTGGAGGGGAAAGGTGCTGTTTAGACTGCCCTCCTGAGTATTAAAAAAATATTTAAATGTAACCTAGATCAAGGTCCAGAACCTGGTAAATGAGGAATCAAGGAGTAGAGGATAAAGATGATAATAGTTTGGTAGAAATGGAACAGCACTATCTGAGACAAGATTATGCAGGGAAAAACTTGAAAAAAAGAAGTTAAAGTCCCCTTAGAGTTCAAAGAACTAAAGCTTTTGTATGTAAACAACGCCCACACGCTAATAACTCTGGTTGTCAGAAAAAGATTGGGGATGATCAAATCAAACCCAAGAAACCTCCAGGTTCTCAATGAACCTGCCCAACTCTCCGCAATCAAGCGCTTGAAGGGTACCAGATAACTGTGGGTGGCTGTACAGGACAAAGCACAATGTTTAAGAAGCTCTACAAGCAAACAGTAACTGATTTGAAGCAAGGATAACCTCAACACTTCTCAAGGGACTCAAGAGTAGGCTGGCAGAATGCAAATCCAAAGAAGCTAAGGGGAGGTATAACACTCCAAGTCTTAAGCTTAATAAGACCTCTTCAATCAATCATGATTGGCTCCAGAAAGGTGATCAGGGATCAGGACCAGTATGGTCAGAGGAAGGGATCAAGGAGTGGTATAACACACTCAAAAATTCCAACAGACAGAATTTTTCTTCAACCAGCAAGGCTATTGGTTGGTGATAAGGATCAAGGATCATGGGTTTGAGTATGGAGGCTCAAGGATCAAGGGTTGAGTATGGAGGCTCACGGATCAAGGGTGTGCTGATATCATGCTGGATGATTCCATGCTCCAATGATGGATCCAAAAGGCAGGGGAGAGCCCCTCCTTATATGGGCAGGAGGCCCTGTTAGACTATGTAAAACGGATTCTACAAATAGAGCAAAAAAGGAAAGGAAATCATGTGTTCACTTGCGTCCATCAGTGGATGGGCGCATGCAACAATACCAGAATCACCCACCTCTTGTCCAAAGGCGGAAGGGGTTGGAAAGGGAAATGAACCAAACCGCCGCGGATGTCCGCGGGCGGTAGTTGACAGTCTTCACCCCTTGTCCAAAGGCGGAAGTGGGTGGGAGAGCCCCAAGAAAGGTGAAGGATGAAGTTTGTGAGAGCGCGGATGAGCGGATAGGAGATTGGCTTGAGACGGTTGAGTAAATCCTGAAAGGGTTGAGATTCACAACTGATAGATTGAGTGAGATGGGGGATTTGATGGATCCAAGGATTTGAAAAATGCTTTGGGGTGCGGTCGGGATGGATTTGGTAAATCATGGATGAGTGCCGCGCAACGGGCAGACAGGAGATTGGGACGCGCAACGACAAAGATGAGGACGCGCAACAACAATGATGAGGACGCGCAATGACAACGGCGGAGATTACAAGCAACGCGAAATGGCAAGAATGATTAGCAACACGGATGAAGGACGCGCGTCGCGTGACACGCAAGGATAAGGATGCGCAACACGCAACGATGACAGTTTGGATGAGCCTGAGGATAAGTTGGTTTTTTTTTTTGATGCCGGACGGTACGTTTGTGCAACAGTTTATGGATTGAGGTCTTAAGGCAGCCAGGGTGTCCAGGATGGGGCACCACACCACTACAAGCCACACAATATCTTTGTGTATGGATTCACACCAACACCCAAGGAATTTACTTCATTCCAACTGAACAATCTACTCCAGCCTCTTTTTTGTGAACTACTGGATTTTTGGAAAGGATTATACTACACAAAAATCAATCAACACCCTAATGGAAGAGTAATACATGCTGTGATATTTCCTCTGATTGGTGATACACCTGCCTTCCATAAAATGGGTGGATTTGCTTCCCACTCAGGGACCTCACTCCTTCTAGCTACTAGAGGTGATAGAAAGTTTGGATCAAAAATAAGATAAAATGCCAGGTATATGATTTGGCTGAAAGGGTTAAATTTATTTATATATTTATAAAATAAATTTAAATGGAAGGGCCAAGATCTTAATTGGGTTGTTGAGCCCTCCGCAACACAGGTATATGTCTTTTAAGGACAATATAGGAGCAATTGTGGTGCCTGTGGGGTTGACAAGGATCCCTTTCAAGAAGGTTGTATGTAATTTCCTTGGGGCATAGGTTATGCAAAACCTATAAAAAGGGGTATAATTCAGCAGGATCACTTACTAGGTCTAGATCCGGACTTATTCTTGATGAATGGGCCAATATTCAAGGATTCAGGGTGCTGGAAGTTGGTACTGGGGCAGGCTGAATGGTTGGTTGTTCAATTTGGCCAAAAAACAAGGATTCAAGAATTATGGTCTACAATTTTATCAGAAAGTGGTCCAGGATCACACACTTATTTCTTATAAGGGTTTGATGGCTTGAGGACGAAAATGTACGCTTTTAATTATAAGGGGTAAGGAGAGTGTTGTATGTATTCCTGGTGTCTTGTGATCCTTCTAGCACAAAGCTAGGCCCCTGTTCATGCTCAGTACACACTCTCAGGGTGTTACAGTAACTCACAGATACCTTTTAAGGTACAAATCTTCCATACAGGCCCTTTTACAGAGGCCCCAACAACCCTTTGGTATAGTTCCAAAAAGGGTTCAGGGCCCATTTTTCCTGATTTTTGGGTTGTTTATCCCCTTCCATACTATTCCCCACCACATGGTGGCGCTCTCTGGCCCCCATGTGATTTGGAACAGGGCTATGGGGTGTATTGGAGGTACCCCACAGCCCGGTTTCTGTTTTGGCTGGCCAGTGAGCAGGCAAGTCACTTTGCGCGGTGGCTTGGTTGGTCACTAGGGGCCCGCGCAGGGTAGTCGGTCAACTACTTGCGGGGCCGGCGATAGGTAGGGGCAGCCGCGCGAGGTGGTTGCTTGGCTACCCTCGGCTGGTAAGTGGCGACTACCTTGCGTGGTAGTCGCTCAACTACCCGCGAGGCTGGTGGCTCAACTACCCGCAAGGCTGGTCGGTAGCTGCCGCCTAGAGCCTGTGCAAGGTAGTCGGGCAACTACTCGCGGGGCCACTGCCTGTCCGTGACCTCTTTGGTCCTGCGCGAGGTAGTCGCTCGACTACTTGCGGGGCCGGTTGTGCCGTGGCTCCTAAGAGCTGCGCGCCTAGCTGCAAAAAAATGACCCGCAGCTGCGCATGGGGTTATGGACAAAACCAGTTTTCGTCCATAACTCCTAAACTAAACATAATTATGGGTTTCTGACCAAATTTTTGGTCAGAAAACTATACCTGCGGATGTGATGGGAGGGTGCACAGGTGAACCATGGTTCTACCTGAAGGAGTGGGATTTTGGGGGTGGTGCCAGTGGGTGACCCTACCTAAATTGGCTCCAAAAATCCATTTTTTTTATAATATTCTTGGATTTCTTATGAATTAAGGTTTTATTGCTTAATTTTATTTTATTTTATTATTTCCATATTTTTTTATTATTAATTTATATTTTATTTGTTTTTAGGCTTTAGTCAGTTGGTTCTGAATAGTAGCCAGCTGAAATTCCCCACTTCCAAGATTGGTGTACCCAGGAAAAAGGTTTTTAGTACCAAGTCATGTCCCTTGATGTTACCTATGGGACAATCTTTTGTGCAAAAGGCACCCATGTTTTCAAAACATAAGTTGAATAGGTTTTCTTGCTGATCAGAGGTGAGTTGATCATTAAGAGAAGCTTGAGAAAAATATTCACTTTTAAAAGTCTCTAGAGGTTTGTTTTCTACGGAGGTTGATATGTGACAGATCTGGAATTTCTTTTTACATTCTCCTCCAATGGTGAAGTATTGGTCCTTGCTCTGGATCACATCAATCCAATAAAAGCAGAAAGCGTCATTTCCTAGTATTAAGTAATTACGTAATCTATTTTCCAAGACTACAAATTCAAGTTGAAGTCTTGTAGACCCTTTACTGTGTGGGAAAACAATGGGCATGGTTACAACTCCTAAGGTTTCCATAGCTGAATTGAAACTACTGAACTTGGCCTTGGGCACAGGGAGTAAGTTTTCTTTCCACTTGGGGTAGTGACAATTTAAGAAATCAGTGCTGGTGCATGAGCAGAAGGCTCCACTATCAAGCAAAATCCTGACTGGTTTCTTTTCAAACAAACAAGTGGCAAAGCAGTTTTTACCCAGAGTGTAGCTCCTTCCAGTAACTGGCTTCACCTTTGAGGTTTTGGCATCAGAGATGTGGTCTAAGTTCATGGATCCATCCCAATTCTGAGGTAGATGGGACTCTCCTTTGACGTGATTAATTTCCATGCTAGAACCTATATCTCCTGAAATGACATTGACAGGGCACAAATCTGGTTCTTCTTCATGTTGTTGGATGACTAGGTTCAATTTTTCACCTTCTTCCTCACTATCAGAGTTTCCATTGATATTATTTATCCTTTTCCTAGGATGAGGACAGTCAGGTTGTCTATGCCCCTTCTCTCCACAGTTCCAGCATTCAAGAGAGGAGTTGGCTTTAACAACAACATTCCCTTGGGGGGCAGCTAGCATCAGTTCCTTTCCAACCTCTTTTGTCTCTCTGGATTGGGTTTGAAGCTCTCTGGGCCTGTCTCTGGGCTTTTTATTAACTTCCATCTTGTCAATTATTTCTTCCATGACTCCTACAAGAGTGAAAAGATCAGCATCAATTGATATCCTACACCGGAAATTATGTTCTAGGTGTCCTTTGCATTTTCCTAGTAGTCGCTCATTGATCTCTTCTACGGAAGCTTGAGGATAGACACAGTCAATTCTCTTTTTCTGAGTCAAACACCATTGGTGAGGTTGATCTCTAACCGGATCAAAGAAATCCTGCTCAAAAGCTTTGAGCATTTTCTTTTTCCAAACTTGGGTACCAAACTGTTTTTTGATCAGTTCTTTCCAATCCTCCCAAGGAGCATCTCCTACCAGTTCTCTTTTGGAGATAAACCAATCTAAAGCTACCCCTTCAAAAAGTCTGGGCAACCTTACTAGGGCTATTGTTTCTGGTAAACCACAAGAAATGATATGGTGATCAATATATTTCATAAAACTTATATGATCATATTCTCCTTCTCCAGAGAACTTAGGCCAATCTGTGATAGGGGGCAACAATTTGATAGCTTGCTCCATGTCAGGAGAATAATTCAAGTGAGGAGGAGAAGGATTAAACCTAGGGTTGGGGAATCTAGGCAGAATAGGGCGCTCAAAATGGTTATTAGCTTCAGATTGCAAAATCTGAGACAATTTCACGTCCCTGATATCATTCTTAATCATATTAAGCTGCATATCCATTCAAGTTTTGAGCTCATTGATGGAATTATCCAACTGGATTTTGTGTTCTCTCAAAATTTTTTCAAAGGAAACATTATTTGCAGAAGATAGGTGTCAAATTACATCTTCTCTTAAGGTGGAAAATGATTTCTCATTGTTGATACTTTTCTTAGTTCTATCCTCTAAGATCAGGGTCTTAATTTCTTCTAGATCATAAGAAACTCAATTTTTGATAAGGGCAGTGGTTACTACCATGTTCAACTCAAGGAGATACTCAGGACTGCTCAATTTCTCTTCCAATTGGTGGATCTTTTGGAGGCACAAACAAATGTTATTGTCTAAAGCACTAAAGTTATTCCTAAGACTATTTGCAAAAGAACTATCTACAACTAGCTCTTGTAGGCCCCTTTAAAGCTTGAGCTAGAGCTTTCACTTCTGCCCAAATTTTTGGATTGTTGAAATCCTCCTTTGGTTTCCTGTGATTGGAGGACCTTTGCTTTCCCTTTTTGTTGGGAGGAGGTTGGATCTTCTTGAGGTGATCCCATGGATTCTGTTGAACAGTGAAGAGGTAGTCCTCACTCTTCTCTCTTTTCTTTCTTGATCCTTATGTTTCTTCTTTTCTTCTTTTCATCCTTATGTTTCTTTCTTCTTTCTTCTTCCTCTTCTTTTATTCTCTTTTGTCTTTCTCTTTCTTTTCTATTCTGCCTTCTACTTCCTCTTCCAAATTCAAGAAAGCATGTCGCAGTGCGCACTCATCCCTCCCACCACCTAGTTCTCAGATCCAGAGTGCGCACCGCTCCATCTTTCAGCACTGTCTACTACATTTCACAGATCATCCATACACCCGCAAGGCTCCTCCTGAGCCCTGACGGAAACCTACTCAAACTCAAAGTTAATTTCCAACCACTACTCTCATAAACCTCTTCCATCTCTTTGTCAACCTCTCTTTTCTTTATGATCTTTCCTTCTGATCTCTACCTCTTTTCTTACTCAGAACAATCTTGTCCCAATTCACCCAACCACCTCATTGTCCAACACCTATTACCTCTTCACCGACTGTCTGGTAAGACTGTTTACCGAATCCTCTCAACCTAAACTCTTCTCATTCTCAATAACTCATCTCGACTTCTTTTCTTCACAAGACCACTCTCAGCCTACTCCTCCAAACATCCAGGTCATCACTCACGCCCAAGCCAACTCCAGTTCCCTTCTAGATCTACGTCTATGAAATCTGTCTTCTTGATGTTTTTTTTCTTCTTCTTTTCCATTTGTCTTTCTGGGTAGCTCTTTCTTTATTTCCTTCTTTCATTTCCTATTTCACTCAACTGATTATCTTTGTCATCCAGCCCTCTTAAATTCTTTTCTTCTTTTGCAATTCACCTATAAGTCCAACACGGTTCAAAGCCAAAGAAATAAGCCGACTGATCCAAACGAAAAATGGAGGGATCAAGTAACAACAGCTTTCGCCAAATCATCCTTAAGGCGGCCCTTGAAGCAGTACCTATCCTCACCGAAGGAAACTATTCCATTTGGAAAGACAAAATGACTATGCTTCTGGAACTGAAAGGCGTGAAAGAAGCCCTGGAGAACAATTTGAAAAGTCTTAGCCCTATTGACAATATGGAAATACGAGTAATTATCCTATCCAGGATTGACTAAATCACACACAATAATGTTGTCAACACCTCAAACATTTCCTCTTCAAAAAGGCTCTGGCAAACTATTAAGGAACAATTCGCCTCATCTCAAATAGCCAACCGTGCCTTGGTCTTTAACGAGTTTCTCTACCAACAATTCAAGCCAGAATTGATCAAATCCTTCATCACGGATTTGAAAACATCCATGAAAAAGATGGTAGACCTAGGAATTGACTTACCAGACAACATCCTTGCATACCATCTTCTGTTTAAATTTCCATCTTTTCTGCACTCTCTCAGACAACAAATCATGCATTCAGACAAGAACGTAACGGTTGACTTGGTACTCAATCATCTTACTCAACTCAATAACGAAACCCAAGCTAAATCAAAAGATGTCCAAATCTCCAGCACTGCCTTGGTCACTTCCAAAAATCCCAAGAAACCAATTCCTCGAGAATTTCGGTGTACCCAAGGTCTTCAAAATCCACTCTCTCCTGACCATACCAAAGACAAGTGCTGGCATAAGCATGAGCACCTCGCTCCTTTGTGGTGGAAAGAAGCTCAAGCAAAGTGGAGAGCTCAATCTCATTCTAACTCTAAAAATAAAGAAGTCGCGCACTATCACGCCTTACTTACCACTTGGATTGAGGAAGTCAATCCTAATAATTGCATAATTCTTGACTTTGGAGCATCCTGCCATATGTTCAATTCTCCCAATTTCTTCATCTCTCTAACTGAATGCCCCGGAGACGAGTGGATCAATACGGGCCAAGAAGGAGCTAAACTACCCATCAAAGGAAAGGGGATTGTTTGACTAACTTGGAGAAATTTGGAGGTCGTTCTCTCAAATTTCTTCTTTGTTCCAGACTTGGTAGTTAATCTGATCAGCCCCGGCGAACTCATAGCTTCAAAGGAGTGTTTCCTTTCAACTTCTTGAAACCAATTCTCCCTTTTTTCCAAACCCTCTCTTCCAGCTTTTTCCGGCTTCATCCAAGGAAATCTATTTGTGGTCAATCAACCATCTACTGTTGGGCACAACCTTAAACTTTGCTATCTAGTTAAGAAAAATTCCTCAAATGATTAAATCAAATTCCTACACCAGTCATACGGACACGTTCACCCTACCCGTCTCAAAAAACTCTTTCCTGAACTCAACTCTCAGCACCTCTCTGATTTCCAATGCCAAGACTGTGTCTTTTCCAAAATCACAAATTCATCTTTCAAAAACACCGCAAAACTTGCTTCCAAACCCTTTGAGCAATTGCACATTGACTTGATTGGCCCTATCACCCCTACCACTTGGAACGACATGAGCTATCTTATGACCATCATCAACAACTTCACGGGTTATATTTCCGCCATTCCGTTGCAACACAAATCTGACGCTTGTCAGCAGCTCATGACAACTCTCAAATTTGAAAAACAGAAGGGAAGTTTTTTCCCTGCTACGATCTGCACCAACGGTGGCAGAGAATTTGTCTCAACAGAACTTAAAGAATTCTTTATTTCAAACTCAATCCAACACCTCATCTTCAAACCCTACCACCACAAACATAACAGAAAAATAGAACAAGCCAATTGTACCATTACAGAATCCATCAGGGCCATTCTCCGCAGTTCTTGTCTACCACTTAAACTGTGGGCCAAGGTTGCTAAAGCAGCTTTCTTGGCACTTAATCAGTTCCCTAAGACTCCTTCCGCTCTCTCTCCCTTCTTAATTTTCACAAACAAAATCCTCCCTCGCAATTAATTTCACCCCATCAGCTCAAAGGTGGCGTTCCTCAACACCAAGATTGCGCAGGGTGAAAAATTTAAAGACCAAGGTCTAGTTGGCACCCTTGTGGGTTACAACGCTGTTTTCCACTCTTATCGAATCTTAAAACCTGACCAAACCATTATCTCTTCCAAACGTGTGAAATTCCTTAAATCCGATTCACTCTCTCAGTCTTTTCATCCTACTCCTCTTCCTACCAATGAAGATACTCTAAAGCTCAACTTTGATGACAACTTTCCTGATTCAAGCCCTAACTTTTGGCAACTCTCTTTCACCAACTCTAACAAACCTAACTCTTCCCACGAAAATCTACCTCCTTCCGATTCTCCTCCCTCTTCCGACAACATCTCAGACTCCTCTTCCGACTCCTCTCCTGACCTAGAAGCCCAACTCAATCCACTCTATTCTCTTAGAGACCGCTCTTGCCTCAAGCCACCTAATAGATATGGATACCACCACTATTTTGTTCCCAAAACTTACAAACAGGCCAGAAATTTTTCAGAAGCTCCAAAATGGGAATCATCCATGAATTCAGAACTTGAAGGTATTGAAAAGCTCAAGGTTTGGGAAGACTATGATGGACCCAAACCCACAAATCTGCTAAACACTACTTGGGTCTATCGACTAAAGGACAACTGTCACGGCGATCCTCTCGTTTTCAAAATTCAAATTTGCGTCCAAGGCTTTAATCAAATCTAGGGACTCGACTATCAAGAAACTTTTTCCCCTACTGGCAAAGCAGCGTCCCTTTGGATGGCTCTTCTCTTTGTACTTCATTACTCTCTCCCTATAACCCTACTAGATGTTAAGAGTGCCTTCCTACACGCACCCATAACCAACAAAGTCATCATCAAAAGACCAAAGGGCTTGAAAAGGCAATCAAAGTATCTCATCCTCAAGAAATCCCTCTACAGTCTCAAGCAATTGCCTGCAAATTGGTTTTCTACGCTTACTGACTGGATTTGCAAACAGGTATTTCACGAGTCAACCGCAGATCCCTGTCTCTACATCCATTCTCCTTCAAACTCCCTTCTTTTCTTTCATGTTGATGATCTTATTATGGTAGGATCAGGCAAAAATTTTCTCTCTAATTTCTTATCAAAATTTCCAAACTCCAGTCATCACAAGCCAAACACCATTCTAGGTATGAAATACAAGCGAGTAAACAATTTGATACTTCTATCTCAACCCAAACATATTGAACATGGTCTCCAAGAACTAAAAATGACAGATTGCAAGCCTTCAATGATTCCTCTCTCCACCAGTTTCAATCTCACTCCCGCGTCGGACGAGGAACACGAAGAATTCAAATCCCTCGGTATCAATTACAGATCAGCAGTCTTTCTTATGAACTATATTGCCTGTCTTACTTGACCAGACTTAAGTTTTGCGGTCTCTAGCTTAGCCAGGTTCTGCGAGAAGCCGGGGATTTGTCATTGGCAGGAAGTGAAGCGATGCTGGAAATATCTCAAGGCAACCAAAAACCTTAAACTCACCCTTAAAATCTCAAACTCCAACACTCAAATCAAATGCTACAGCAATGCGTCTTGGGGCGACAATCTCAACACGCAAAACTCTCAATCAGGCCACCTAGCCCTACTCCTTGGCTTGCTTCTTTCTTGGAGCAGTTGCCGGCAACGGAATGTCACTCACTCAACCAACGAGGCTGAGCTCAACCCTTTAGTGGACTCTTTTCTCAAAGCTATTTGGATGAAAGTGCTGATCTCAGAACTTTGGAAAAAGGACATCCAGCCCATTCTTCATTTTGTGGACAACAAAAGACTCAACGACAAATTAAAGAAATTTGGCTGTCACTCAAAAAGCCGCCACATGGACATCAAAACAAAGGGCCTGCAAGAGGAACTAAAATTAGGAAAACTTACTATCAAGCTAATTTCATCCTCCGACATGAAGGCTGACAACCTCACAAAGGCTCTCAATTCCTCCTCAATATCCAAACTCCAGTGTCTAATCAACCCCAAATCTGCTCCTCTGGCTCCAGTCATACCAGCCACAGGGGGTGTTGAACAGTGAAGAGGTAGTCCTCACTCTTCTTTCTTTTCTTTCTTTATCCTTATGTTTCTTCTTTTCTTCTTTTTATCCTTATGTTTCTTTCTTCTTTCTTCTTCCTCTTCTTTTATTCTCTTTTGTCTTTCTCTTTCTTTTCTATTCTGCCTTCTACTTCCTCTTCCAAATTCAAGAAAGCATGTCACGGTGCGCACTCATCCCTCCCACCACCTAGTTCTCAGATCCAGAGCGCGCACCGCTCCATCTTTCAGCACTGTCTACTAAATGTCACAGATCATCCGTACACCCGCAAGGCTCCTCCTGAGCCCTGACGGAAACCTACTTGAACTTGAAGTTAATTTCCAACCACTACTCTCATTGACCTCTTCCATCTCTTTGTCAACCCCTCTTTTCTTTATGATCTTTCCTTCTGATCTCTACCTCTTTTCTTACTCAGAAAAATCTTGTCCCAATTCACCCAACCACCTCATCGTCCAACACCTATTACCTCTTCACCGACTGTCTGGTAAGACTGTTTACCGAATCTTCTCAACCTCAACTCTTCTCATTCTTGATAACTCATCTTGACTGCTTTTCTTCACAGGACCACTCTCAGCCTACTCCTCCAAACATCCAGGTCATCACTCACGCCCAAGCCAACTCCAGTTCCCTTCTAGATCTACGTCTATGAAATCTGTCTTCTTGATGTTTGTTTTCTTCTTCTTTTCCATTTGTCTTTCTGTGTAGCTCTTTCTTTCTTTCCTTCTTTCATTTCCTATTGCACTCAACTGATTATCTTTGTCATCCAGCCCTCTTAAATTCTTTTCTTCTTTTGCAATTCACCTATAAGTCCAACAGATTCAACCCCTTCACATACTCCTCTAGCTCTTGCTTGGTTATAAACTTTTGCAGAGCCTTTTGAGAGATCTGGGCCTGCCTGCAATAGAAGACCTGGATCTTCACGTTGGCCTCTTTCTCTGCTTGTACTACCTTTTGCCACAAGGACATGTGTTCCTTGATCAGCATTTTCCAGGAATCCTCTTGCAGTCCTTGAGAAGGAGCTTGGGAGGAGGAGCTGGGAAGAGGAGCTGGGGATGGGATCTTCTGGATTGGCTGGATACCCAAGTCTTTCATTCTTTGTAGAGTCAACAGATGGATTAATCCGCTTGGCTCTGGAGTGGGTGAGAGAGGTGAAGCGTCCATCTGGTCCTCTGAGTCTAGACATATTTTATTAAAAGAAATCAGTAAATTATATAGATGCTTGTGAGATAATGTGGCTTACCCTCTGAGTTGGGAGTAGCCACAGATTCCTCTCTAGTTTGTGACCTAGGTTGGATGGGACCTTCTACAACAGGGTAGTTGGGAACTATTACTGGAGTGGTGACTGGTGGAGCTTCTACCTCTGTAGTTGCAGAAGTTGGAGTTGATGGGGCCGTGGGCAGTCCAGACACTAGAAAGTACCAGATATAAGATTTATAAGTTAGTTTATAATTAAAAACATTTTAAAGAGATTTTTGGAAAAATCTCACTTTTTAATAGCTTGAATCTGATATGAGCAGGGGGTTGAGTATTAGCCCAATCTCTGTGATACTTCAAGATGAGGTTGACACAAAACCTTTTTTCAAATTCTTTTTCCTCTCTGAGTTTTGAGTGGAGAGCAATTAATTTCTTCTGTTCTAAAGGAGATAGAAGTTCCCAATCAGTTGGTTTGTAATTTTTGATATAATCTTCTTTTCGGAGTTTTAGGAGTTTAAGATAGTATTTAATAAGTTCTGCGTTGGTCTTTAAGTCCACTGCAGAGTAAGGAGTCCGGAAAAATATCAGAAAATAATTTTTCATATTTTTTTTGTATTTTTTAAGTATTTTTGAAGTTTGGTATTTATAATGATTTTTTCAGAATTTTTGGTTAATTTTTGAAAAATTATTAAAAACTATTAAAAATGGCACAGGATCAATAATAATATAAATTATTTCCCGGCCAGACCCCCAATTTTCAGCCTACTAGATTCCAAGGACCTCACTCCTTCTAGCTACTAGAGGTGATAGAAAGTTTGGATCAAAAATAAGATAAAATGCCAGGTATATGATTTGGCTGAAAGGGTTAAATTTATTTATATATTTGTAAGATAAATTTAAATGGAGGGGCCAAGACCTTAATTGGGTTGTTGAGCCCTCCAGAACACAGGTATATGTCTTTTAAGGACAATATAGGAGCAATTGTGGTGCCTGTGGGGTTGACAAGGATTCCTTTCAAGAAGGGTGTGTGTAATTTCCTTGGGGAATAGGTTATGCAAAACCTACAAAAAGGGGTATAAGTCAGCAGGATCACTTACCAGGTCTAGATCCGGACTTATTCTTGATAAATGGGCCAATATTCAAGGATTCAGGGTGCTGGAAGTTGGTACTGGGGCAGGCTGAATGGTTGGTTGTTCAATTTTGCCAAAAAACAAGGATTCAAGAATTATGGTCTACAATTTTATCAGAAAGTGGTCCAGGATCACACAATTATTTCTTATAAGGGTTTAATGGCTTGAGGAAAAAAATATCTGAAGCAATAATGACTATATAACTGGATGAATGTGGTAGAAATAGCTGGGGGAAGGTCCTTTATTTATATTGTTTGAGTCACCTCTTGGTACAGTCCTTTTACCAGCCAAAGGAGGGTGACCCAGGCTAGTGCTGAGGCCAGGGAGCCATCAGTGTGTTTTTGTGGACCTGCTCTAGTCACTACAGAGGTACAGGAAGCCCTATTTCATCATGCTTTGGGCTTGATACACGTTTCTGTGCCCTTAATGACCTCACTGTATCAATCAAAGAGGTTGTATTCAATTAATATTTATAAATATAAGCCATGGCTTCCTGAGGCCACGGGCTTGAACACAGGCTATGCAGACCTTATGCTGCAAGGAAATTTTGAGTCTGAGGCTGTTATTCTCATATTGGGGTATCTTACAGTTCCTTAATTGGACAGTACACCCCTAGTTGTGACTAGTTACGTACAGTTTTAATTATAAGGGGTATGGAGAGTGTTGTATGTATTCCTGGTGTCTTGTGATCCATCTAGCACAAAGCTAGGCCCCTGTTTATGCTTAGTACACACTCTCAGGGTGTTACAGTAACTCACAGATACATTTTAGGTACAAATCTTCCGTACAGGCCCTTTTACAGAGGCCCTGAAAACCCTTTGGTATAGTTCCAAAAAGGGTGCAGGGCCCATTTTTCTGGATTTTTGGGTTGTTTATCCCCTTCCATACTATTCCCCACCACATGGTGGCGCTCTCTGGCCCCCATGTGATGTGGCACAGGGCTATGGGGTGTATTGGAGGTACCCCACAGCCCGGTTTCCGTTTTTGCTTGCCAGTGAGCAGGCCAGTCACTTTGCGCGGTGGCTTGGTCGGTCACTAGGGGCCCGCGCAGGGTATTTGGTCAACTACTTGCGGGGCCAGCAATAGGTAGTGGCAGCTGCGCAAGGTGGTCGCTTGGCTACCCGCGGGCTGGTAAGTGGCGACTACCTCGCGTGGTATTGCTCAACTACCCGCAAGGCTGGTCGCTCAACTACCCACGAGGCTGGTTGGTAGCTGCCGCCTAGAGCCTGTGCAAGGTAGTTGGGCGACTACTCGCGGGGCCACTGCCTGTCCGCGACCTCTTTGGTCCTGCGCAAGGTAGTCACTCGACTACTCGCGGGGCCGGTTGTGCCATGGCTCCTAAGAGCTGCGCGCCTAGCTGCAAAAAAATGACCCGCGGCTGCACGCGGGGTTATGGACCAAACCAGTTTTTGTCCATAACTCCTAAACTAAACACAATTATGGGTTTCTGACCAAATTTTTGGTCAGAAACCTATACCTGCGGATGTGATGGGAGGTTGCACAGGTGAACCATGGTTCTACCTGAAAGAGTGGGATTTTGGGGGTGGTTCCAGTGGGTGACCCTACCTAAATTGGCTCCACAAATCCATTCTTTTTATAATATTCTTGGATTTCTTACAACTTAAGGTTTTATTCCTTAACTTTATTTTATTTTATTATTTCCGTATTTGTTTATTATTAATTTATATTTTATTTGTTTTTAGGCTGTAGTCAGTTGGTTCTGAATAGTAGCCAGCTGAAAGATTGACTCAATGCATAAATTTATCTTGGGAATGCTACGGGATTACAGCATTACCTACCTTGGAATAATCCAGGCTGGAAAAATTCTTCAAAAATTCAAAAGAAGGCAACATGCTTACCCAGGAAGTGTAACAATAACTCAATTTAGCAGCATCAAATCTGGATCCAAAAGAAAGCGCACTTTGTCACCAGAAAATTCCCAGAGAGTAACCCAAAATCGAGTTCAAAGATTTTTAGATAGCTCTCCGGCACACCTGGAAGATTCTCCTCCCAATCCAATTGAAAAGGTTCAAAATTGGGAAAATAAGCAGCAAGAAGGCCCATCAAGTATGCACAGAAGAACTTCAGTACCAATTGTTTTAGTCCTGAAAATCCCAGGGCTTTATTCTCCCAGCTCCTCAAGAAGTTGGGAATATTCCAAATCTCAACTCCTTCAACCAACTGTTTGCCATTCTCCAACCCTTCTTGGGAATAATTCAAAAAGCAGCTCACATGAATCCTTGGCCAAATTCAAGGAGAAAGGAAAGAAAAAATATATCTCACCAGAAAGAAATTAATTTAGATCTATTGAAAGTAAATCAGGAAGTCAAAATGAATCTGGGAAGAGCATTCAAAGTTCTATGCAAGAAAGCTCCCACCTCTCTGCTGAAGATCATAGCAATCCACATCTTGCAGGTTCATTAATAGAAGAAACAAGTATTGCACCAAATCAATTGTGCATTACTCCTGATGAACTCAAAAGTCTTCAAGATGGTACCACTTCAATTAAATTTTCATCTTGAATTACGAGGTTGCCCAGAAACATAGGTTTACCTGCAGCTGGTACTCCTAAGGCTGCTGAATGGTTGGTTTTGTACACCATTCATGTGGTGCTTGTTTTGATCCCAAGGTGGAAGTGGAAAACAACCAATAGCTCATGGGAGGAAAATCTTATCTCAACTACCTCCAAACTAGTTGGTATTATCAACTTGGTCATGTCACATCAACTTACAGATGCCCAGTTGGCCCAATTGGATGAATTAATTTTGGCTTACCGTGAGGAATTATTGCTCCATTGGGGAACTGAAATTAAACCCAAGCCAAAAATTCATTTCTCTCAGAATATGACTAAGATGATCAAGCTGTATGGTCCTCCCTCAATATTTTCATGTTGGTCAGGAGAAAGGCTGAATCACATCTTGACCTTGGTTGAAAAAAATAAAAATACACGTAGGTAACACAGATTTCTCAAAAGTAGATTATTGATGGCACACTTTAAACTGATTGATTTTTTAATTTTAAGGTTTCCTTGATAAGTCCCTCTTGAATGTATTCCTTGAAAGGGCCAAACTTCAAGGCTTGGTTGAACAAATTGGATCAAACTGGAATGTTTTGGGGATCAATTCTGACCAACTCCCAGATCTTCAAAGTTTGTTCTACTCTTCCAAGACAGGTGATGTTTCAAGGGCTAAAAAAGAGATGAATGTTTTGGAAGAAGAAATATTAAAAAAATTCATTGAAAATAACTCAACATAAAATTTCTTTCCATGGGACCAACTGGAGTGGTTGCCTTGAAAATCAATGCTCTTCAATGGTCATCACATAACACCCAATTCCTACAATAAAATTAATTCTCAGATTTCCTTTTTATCCCAATCAAATCAAGGCCTTTGTGAGATAGGGAAGGTATTGTCCATCTTTCATGAAAAACGCTGTGCACAATATTTCCTCATTGTTGAAACCTTTTCCCCTTTGGAAAAAATTGATATTTCAAGAAATCCCTACCTTGGCCTCAATTATCTCAATGCTCAAATGGTTTATCAAGAAGGTGGATCAATATCTGTGATACATCAAGATAACATATTGAGTTTTGTGGCAAGCATGGCTTATGAAGCAAAACAAGCACAAACTTCCAAGGATGTTTATTTTGTTGTGGCAATTGACTCTTTGGTAAGTTGATATCAAAAATAATAATTTCTGAAGAACTGTCATTATTAATTTTTCTGACTGGTATTTCCTTACAAAACAGGAGGAAATATAAAAAGACAAATGGACTGATTTTTTATGGTAAGAGATATTGGTAAAAGATGAAATCAGAGGAATTGGTATTGTGTCACATATCTATCAAAAATACATGTATAAGGTACAGAATTCAAAAATAGAAATTAGATTAACAGGTTTCAATCACAAACCTAGGTGCTACACCTGCCGGCAGGTGCAGCCTTTTTTCATTGTGTCTAGAGCCCATACTAAGGCAAGAAATTCCATTTGACTTGCACTGTACCTTTTCTCAGTGTCTTTAATTTGTCTGGATATGAAGAGTATAGTTTTTTCAACTGTTTTTTCATCCTCTATGACTTCTTGGTGTAAAGCAGCTCCTAGCCCTTCCCTGGTGGCATCTTTGTAGAGTTTGAAAGGTTTATAATAATCTGGCTGAATCAGTACTGGAGCTGAGGTCATTGCCATCTTGAGTTCCTCATAATTCTTGACTATGTCATGAGTCATTTCAAACATGGTGGTGTTGTTGCAGATCTCATACAGGCATTTGGTTAGAAGAGCAAACTTTGGTAAGTACTTTGTATAGTAGTTTCAGAAGCGGATAAAGGATAGGAGTTCAGTTTTATTCTGGGGCATAGGCCTATTCATTACTGCTGCTATCTTTTTTTGGTCAGCAGCAAAGGTTAGTCCAGAGAAAATGTGTCCTAAGGCCTTGAGTTCCCCGTAGCCAAATTTAAACCTTTTCATTGATACTTTTAATGCCACGGCAGAGATGGTTTTGAGGACTAGATTTAATATCTCCATGTGAGTATCCCAATGATCAGAGTAAATGATAACATCATCAATTTATACCATCATCCATCCCGGTCTGATGAATAATCCTAGGACAATATCCATGATCCTTTGAAAATGAGAAGTAGCATTTTTTATACCAAAGGGCATCCAAAGATACTCATGAATTCCCAAATGACAGATAATTCTCATGAATTTCCAGCTATCACGGATGATAGGTATTTGGTGAAAACCTTTCAGCATGTCCATGGTAGTGATGTACTTAGCTTTGGACGATTTATTCAGAGCATGTTCAATCCTTGGAATTGGATAATAATCAGCTTGGGTGTAGTTGTTCAGCATTCTAAAATCTCCAACCATTCTTGACTTATCATTATGCCAACCTAAAATTACTGGGGAAGTGATATCAACTTTTTCATTGTGTCCTACTTTCCTTAAGACTTTTAAGTCAACCAAATCTTCAACATGAGTTTCCAGAGCAGCTCTAGATTTTGGAATAGAAGGGTAAGCAGGTCTCCTGAGGTTAGGTGGGTAAGGAGGCTTCATGGTCAGAGTTAGGATCATATCATGTCCTTTGATGTTACCAATGGGGTGATCCTTGGTACAAAAATCATTCTAATTTACAAAGGATACTTGTCAGCCTACTAGATGCCAAGGATCTCACTCCTTCTAGCTACTAGAGGTGATAGAAAGTTTGGATCAAAAATAAGATAAAATGCCAGGTATATGATTTGGCTAAAAGGGCTGAATTTATTTATATATTTATAAAATAAATTTAAATGGAGGGGCCAAGACCTTAATGGGGTTGTTGAGCCCTCCGGAACACAGGTATATGTCTTTTAAGGACAATATAGGAGCAATTGTGGTGCCTGTGGGGTTGACAAGGATTCCTTTCAAGAAGGGCGTGTGTAATTTCCTTGGGGCATAGGTTATGCAAAACCTACAAAAGGGGTATAAGTCAGAAGAATCACTTACTAGGTCTAGATCCAGACTTTTTCTTGATGAATGGGCCAATATTCAAGGATTCAGGGTGCTGGAAGTTGGTACTGGGGCAGGTTGAATGGTTGGTTGTTGATTTTGGCCAAAAACAGGGATTCAGGAATTATGGTCTAAGATTTTATCAGAAAGTTGTCCAGGATCACAAACTTATTTCTTATAAGGGTTTGATGGCTTGAGGAAGAAGATATCTGAAGCAATAATGACTATGTAACTGGATGAATGTGTTAGAAATGGCTGGGGGAAGGGCCTCTATTTATATTGTTTGGGTCCCCTCTTGGTACAGTCCTTTTACCAGCCAAAGGAGGGTGACCCAGGCTAGTGCTGAGGCCAGGGAGCCATCATTGTGTTTGTGTGGACCTGCTCTAGTCCCTACAGAGGTACAGGAAGCCCTATGTCATCATGCTTTGGGCTTGATACACGTTTCTGTGCCCTTAATGACCTCACTGTATTGACCAAAGAGGTTGTATTCAATTAATATTTATAAATATAAGCCATGGCTTCCTGAGGCCAGGGGCTTGAACACAGGCTATGGGGACCTTATCCTGCAAGGAAATTTTGAGTCTGAGGCTCTTCTTCTCATATTGGGGTGTCTTACAGTTCCTAAATTGGACAGTACACCCCTAGTTTTGACCAGTTAAGTACAGTTTTAATTATAAGGGGTAAGGAGAGTGTTGTATGTATTCCTGGTGTCTTGTGATCCATCTAGCACAAAGCTAGGCCCCTGTTCATGCTCAGTACACACTCTCAGGGTGTTACAGTAACTCACAGATACCTTTTTAGGTGCAAATCTTCCGTACAGGCCCTTTTACAGAGGCCCTGAAAACCCTTTGGTACAGTTCCAAAAAGGGTGCAGGGCCCATTTTCCGGATTTTTGGGTTGTTTATCCCCTTTCATACTATTCCCCACCACATGGTGGCGCTCTCTGGCCCCCATGTGATGTGGAACAGGGCTATGGGGTGTATTGGAGGTACCCCACAGCCCGGTTTCCGTTTTGGGAGAGGGGAGGGCTGGCCAGTGAGCCGGCCAGTCACTTTGCGCGGTGGCTTGATCGGTCACTAGGGGCCCGCGCAGGGTAGTTGGTGGACTACTTGCGGGCCCAGCAATAGGTAGCGGCAGCCGCGCAAGGTGGTTGCTTGGCTACCCGAAGTGGCGACTACCTTGCGTGGTAGTTGCTCAACTACCCGCGAGGCTTGTCGCTCAACTACCCGCAAGGCTGGTTGGTAGCTGCCGCCTAGAGCCTGTGCAAGGTAGTCGGGCGACTACTTGAAGGGCCATCTCTGGTCCTGCGCGAGGTAGTTGGGCAACTACTTGCAGGGCCATCTTTGGTCCTGCGCGAGGTAGTTGGCAACTACTTGCAGGGCCATCTTTGGTCCTGTTCGAGGTAGTTGCTTGACTACTTGCGGGGCCAGTTGTGCCTTGGCTCCTAGGAGCTGCGCGCCTAGCTGCAAAAAAATAACCCGCGGCTGCGCGCGGGGTTATGGACAAAACTAGTTTTTGTCCATAACTCCTAAAATAAACATAATTATGGGTTTCTGACCAAATTTTTGGTCGGAAACCTATACCTGCGGATGTGATGGGAGGGTGCACAGGTGGACCATGGTTCTACCTGAAGGAGTAGGATTTCGGGGGTGGTTTCAGTGGGTGAACCTACCTTAATTGGCTCCACAAATCCATTTTTTTATAATATTCTTGGATTTCTTACAACTTAAGTTTTTATTCCTTAATTTTATTTTATTTTATTATTTCCGTATTTGTTTATTATTAATTTATATTTTATTTGTTTTTAGGCTTTAGTCAGTTGGTTCTGAATAGTAGCCAGCTGACAATACTTGTAGGATATCCTGTTTTTGTTCTTCATTGAGCAGGGAATTCAAAGCAGCTTAAGAGAAGTATTCCTGATTGAAACTCTCTAAGTTTTTTTCATAAGTTGAATCAGAAGTTTGAGCATTGACAAGGCATATTTGGAACTTCTTATTCCAGTCTCCACCTATAGTGAAGTATCTACCCTTGCTTTGGAATACATCTATACCATATAAGCAAAGAGAATCATTTTCAAAGATAAATTAATCATATACTCTGTTTTGGAGCACTAAAAATTCAATGTTCAGTTTGAGCAATCCTTTAGAGTGAGGGAGTATGATATCAGACAACCATACTCCAACAGCATTGAGAGCAGAATTACAACTGCTGAAATGAGCCTGAGGTACTGGTAGTAAGTTCAGTTTCCATTTTAGGTCTTTTTTCTCCAGATAGG
Source organism: Puccinia polysora (assembly GCA_025617555.3). NCBI lineage: Eukaryota > Fungi > Basidiomycota > Pucciniomycetes > Pucciniales > Pucciniaceae > Puccinia > Puccinia polysora. The sequence goes on from CM062645.1 coordinate 27,778,083, forward strand.
TTGAACCAACAAAAGAGCCAAAGGCTCCACTGTCTAGAATTAACTTAACAGGGGAACCTTGGATTAAACCAGTAGCATAGCATGTTTTGCCTGAAGTGTAACTTTTACCAGCAGAATGCTTCAGAGTCAAAGCCTTAGCCTCAGAGATGTGGTGAATCTTTGTCTTGGGATTTGATTTTTGAGGTAAGTTAAAGTCCTCATTGACGGAATTTATGTCCAGAGAAGACTCAATACTTCCTTCAATAACATTGATGGGGTTAGTGATCAAAAAAATCACAATCAGAGATTCATCCATCAGTATCATCAAGGTGAGGGTCAGGATTTTCATACTCTTCTCCTTCAATAAGATTAATCCTTTTCCTAGGTAGAGGAAAATCAGGTTTTACGTGTCCTTTATGGTTACAGCTCCAACATACTTTCTCTTTTGATTCTGGAGTCTGCTTGACTTCCAAGGTAGATTGATTAGTAGCAGGGGATTCTTTAGTTTTGGCAGTATATTCTTCCCTGTTCCTAGTATTTTGCTCCCTTGGAGGTCTATTGAGCCTTTTATCAAGACCATTCATATCAAAAGTCTCTTCCAATAAACCTATTAAGATGGAAAGATCTGAATACATAGGAATTCTACACCTAATACTGTGGTTGATTTGTCTGGGAAATAAGTTGAGGAGTCTTTCATTGACTTCTTCTTTATCAGCATCAGGATAAAAACAGTCAAACCTCTTTTTCTGGTCTAAGCACCACTTATGAGGTTTGTCCTTGGATGGATCAAACTGGGAAGTTTCAAAAGTTTTCATCATCTTTCTTTTCAAAATCCTGGTACCAAACTGCACTTTGATCAATTCTTTCCAAGAATTCCAGGATAAAGATCCAACTTCTTCTCTTTTGTTTATAAAACAATCAAGAGCTTCTCCTTCAAATAATCTGGGCAATCTTACCACAGCTATTGCATCAGGGAGCTCATAGGAAGAAAGAGTATAGTCAATAGAGTTTATCTGAAGATCTCTGAGATCATTCTTAATCATACCCAACTCTAAGTCAAGTTTGTTTCTTAATAAGTCAATTTTGTTAGTCAGATGAGCTGAAGGAGTAGGACTAGTTTTTTTAACTTCTTCCTTAAGCTGGTTTATGGTTGCAAGAATATCTTCCTGAAGAATTGATTGGTTGTCATCAATATGTTTCATCAGGTCCAACTTACTAGCTCTTATACTATCCTTGATTTGTTGTATTTCCAACTCATCAATTCTCATAATCTGAGACTGAGTGTCAATCACTCTAAAATTACATGAACTTAATATTTCCAATTGGTGATAAACTTTGTCAAAGCATTGGCTAATAATAGTAAAATTGTGAGACACATTTACAGAAAAGCTATCAAGAGCTTCTACATCTAATTGTGGTACACCTTTTTCCACTTCTGGGCTAAGGATATTATGTTGTCCCATTCCTTTGGGTTCCTTAACTTCTGATGGGTTGAGGACCTTTTCTTTTTGGGGTCCTTTCCCTTTAAGGAAGCTAACTGATCCCAAGGATTCCAGTTCTGCACGTAGCCTTGTACTTCTTTCTTTGGGATCAACCTTTGCAGAGAAATATGAGATTTCTTTGCCTGAGAAATGGCTTTTCTCATACCTAGTTGATCCTCCTGGGACTGAGCCAACCTGAATTGTTCCAAATAGCTCACATTCTCTTTCACTAATACTTTGACTCTTTCATCCTTGGTTGAGTCCAGCTGGGGTGGTGTAGGAGGACCTGTACCCTCCTGGGATAAAGTGGTGGGTGACAGATGGCTCCCCAACGGTCTGTTGGTGGAGTTGGTGGCTGCGGTTGTTTCCGTCCTTTTCCTGCGTGAGGCTATGGTCATGGGTTTGAGTCCCCTCATTGCGCTCGCAACTGGAGTACTTGCGCGCACGGGTTCCTATGGGCAGAGATCCATATGACGGGGCTCTACCTGTTGCACGGGTGTTGCGCCTATTTTGATACATAGCACAAAAAAATGAGTAAGTCTTTTGATAAAACTTTAAAAAACGACTTTAAAAATATAAAAATAATATTTTTCATGTGTTTTATATATATTTTAACTTACTTAGAGTTAAATTCAAGTGTACCAACACTTTGTTGGGGGGTATTCCAATGGGGTCTGAGTGAGTTACAATCAGATCCTGGGATAAATCCAAGGGTAAGTCCAATGGTACACTTTCTGGGACGTCCTGTAGGAGGTCCTGGTCAATGAGATGACCAAAAACAAAATCCACTGAGATTGATAAAACCAAAAAATATCAGTTTAATATTTTTTGTATTTTTACGTGTTAAAATGATGTTTTTAGAAAAAATAATCACTTTTATTATTTTTGGATTTTTCTTTATCTTCAGGGTTATTTATTTTATAAATATAAAGCTTCCTTTGATAAATTTTCCACTCCTTATTTTGCCTTAATAAAGAATTGAAATTGATAATTCTTTCAAGCTCAAGCTCTTTGTCCTTTATAACCTGCTGTTTATAATAAAGTAATTTCTCCTGTTGTTGCTCAGGAGTTATAATAACAGGGATAAAGTTACGGATTTTTTCTTCTTTTTTCTTTTTAAGAAGGTTAAAATAATAATTTATCAATTCTCCATTGGTCTTAAGATCCACTAGAGAAGTAAATGATCAAAAATGTAGGTTATAAGTATGTTAACTTATATTTTTTTAAAAAAAAATTAAGAGACTGTTCCAAGGAATAAATAATTAAGAATTAATTATTTAAGGATATTTCCTGGCCAGACCCCCAGTTGTAAGCTCTATGGTACCAGGAAACTTGCAGTCCTTTAGCTACAGAGAGTGATAATAATGCTGGGATGATAATAATAATTATTATTCCAATAATAAAGGCTTAGAAGCTCAAATAAATGATTTAATAAGAGCAGTTGCAAGGTTTAATTGGTTGGGTAGGAAATGGTTTTCAATATAATATAAAAGAGGAGCCACAGTATTATACTACTAGGGATCTTTACAGACTAGCAACCTCTCTTCAAGGGGCCTCCTTAGGCAGTTTAAGAACCTTGGAATAAAGACGGGTGCCTTATAAAGGACTTATTCCACTTATGGCCGGGCTTAAAAGCACAATTGGCGAAGACAGGAAGAGTAACACTCACTCTGAGAACTTTCCACAAAAATCCTGGCATAATTGGAAGGGTTTCAGAGCAGATGGGGTAGATTACTCGACTAAAATTCAATGGTTGATTGGTTAATAAAGTTAAATAATACTACTACAGACTAAGTCATAAATCAATTGCTTATCTTCATATAAGAATTTGATCAACAATGACACTTTGTCTGATTGATAATAAATAATTCCTGGTAACTGATGGAATAATGGATCCAAAGAGGTCTGTATAAATACCTTTTTGAGGTGATTTTGGTCTTCTCAGGGCACGTAGAGAGGGTTCTGCTTGTGGGCTGAGACTGGAAAACCAGGCAGGGCAAAATTAGCACGTCCACTTGGTGCTGTCAATCAGCTTTCCTTAGATCTGCTGGATTTCTGTACTATTTTAGCCACAGGATCTGTTAATCTGTTATGGCATAAATTTGATCATTCTGTACTCCTCCTTCATTTGTACTATTGATATTGTTTCAAAGCCTGCAGATGTGGATTTTTACTGATTTTCCATCATCTGCTGATCATGTTGATAATTTTCAATAATTTTTATGAACACTTCTTGTAGTGTTTTGTGGTCTTCAAAGATCAAGATCAGTGATTTATGTGGTAGTCCTTGATCTTTGATTTATTATTAAAAAATGTTTAAAACTTAATTTTTCATTAATTTTATTTGAGTTTTGATCTTTTTAGATTATTAGTAATGCATATGTCTGTTTTTTACATATACTAGGCAACCCTAACTAGGTTGTAGCTCTTCTGAGCGGTACCTGGTTGTCAGCTTAGTCACAACTAATCCAGGTGCGGGGATCAGTTAGTACAGATGCGCGCGGGGTAGAATCTGCTGCGTGCGTGGCAGAATCAGCTGCGCGCGGATCTTTAGTACGCAGGAACCCGCTGCTACTAGTATCTAGGGTTATGTAATGATGCGGGGCTGCGCGCGGGAATTGTGACATAACACATTTCAGTGTGTAACTCCTAAAATATACACAACACCTCAATTCTGAGTGAATTTTAGGTGTAAACCCTATATGTGAAACCAAATTTGAAATATTAGAATGGCCAAAAAGTGCCATACAGGTTTTCTAATTTTTAGTACTTTTATTTTTAATTATTTTAAAAATATAAGGACTTGGAATTCAAGGGTGGGGTCAGTGAGTGACCCTACCTAATTTTGGGTGAGGAATCCATTCCCGTAATAATATTTATGGATTTCTCACTCCTTACTTTGTTAATTGAGGTATTCTTATTTTTCATAGTTTGTGTTACTATTTGAAAGTTTTGCTCTGTACATAGTAGGAAGCTGACACATAGTCTGGCCTTATACTTGATTGGGTTGCGGTGGCAGTTCTACTTGATTTTGTACGTCCAGACTGTCCGTAGAGGACTCATTGGTTCTGGTCCATTGTAGTCTTCCAAGACTTCTAAACATTCAATTGAAGCAAGTTCCGTGTCCATAGCTTTGATCCATCTTTCTCCTTCTTTGCAAGTTGTGACGTCTTCCTAGCTTCTTGGTTTTTAGTAGTGGAAAAATCCATACCTTTGCGGGGATTGTAAGGATGAACTGTCCCAAAGGTTCCTTGGAGGCTGGATTGGTGTAGTTGTTTCTGTTTGGGAGGGTTGATGTTGCTGATCTGATTTCTCTGGTTGATGGCTCTCAGACAAGAGTCTTGGGTAAGGATGGGGGTTACTGTACTCCAAAGTTGCCAAGGCAGAGTTGGAGTTATTGTTGTCGGTGTAGAGACTCCTGTGGGATTATATTAAATAAAAGTAGCAAATAGCTTGCTGGCAGTCCTTGAAGGGGAATTTAGTATTAATTCTACTCCTTTGGAGTGTTAGTATATACTAAGAGTGGTTTTGAATTGCCTGCCCTTCTAGTACTATAGTAAGTCTGCACAATAATTTATTTAAATTAATGGCTGGTTTCTTTGAGACTTTCTATAGGTCTCAGATCAGACCTAGATTAATTATTAAATGTGTTATTGGTAGGATTTGTTGAAGAATAGACCAGATGTATTGAATTATTGGTTAATTATTGATCAGATATATATGATCTTAACCAGTATCCCAATATTAAAGGGTTCAAGGGTTTATCAAAGCAATGGTTCAGGAGAGGACCCAAGGATGGGTTTACTCACAGGGGGCTGGGTAGAGGAGAGGTTGGTAGTTTCTTTTTGCTGTGCTCTCTCTTTTTTTGTAAGGGTATTTATTAACTAATGGGTGGGGTTTCTTTAGTATGGTGCTGAATATTTAGGTCTCAGAAGAACCCTTATTCAAGCACCTGGTGGGTGATTTAATTGGTTAAAGATGGGTAATAACTTGGTTTCTGATTTCTTGTTTCCTTTTATAACTGATTCACTACTAATATTTTATCTGGGTAGGTACCACAGATAGATGGGTTGATGGGGTGAGTTATTTGTGGGGGGGGGATGGTGATACAATCTGAATAGGGCAGAGAGGCCCTCCTTAAATAGACAAATCCTGCCCCCAGGGGTTCTCAAGGCTGCCCCTAAGGGTTCTCCCTGTTCTGGTGAGGAACAGTGAGATACAGTTACATGAGGCATTTCTGCTGGCTGGGAAAATTTTGTACAGTTTCATAAGGCATTTCTGCTGGTTGGGAAAAGCTGGTACAGGGGTTTCATGCATGCACAGCCCTGCATAAATTGCTGTGAAGTGCAGATACAATGTATTCCTGTGCAGTACTAATGGTTGGTCTGGTGCTACTTGATTCTCCCTACATTTGCTTCTGTTCATTCCCTGGTGATTTGTTTGGTGCTGAATGATCTTGACTGTCTGCATATATTGCTGTGTAGTGCTGTGTGTTTTTGCCACTGAATGATTCTGGTAGTTTGTTTGGTATCACATGCTTCTGACTGCATAAATTTCTGCGTGGTGCTGAGGGTTGTTGGTACTGGTACTTTGTTTGTATCACATGCTACTGGCTGCATAAATTGCTGTGTGGTGCTGAGGTTGTTTGGTACTGCATGGTTCTGGTACTTTGTTTGGTATCACTTCCTCCTGCATATATTGCTCCTGTATACTTCTGCACATCCTTCTGTGTATGTATATTTGCTTGTTTGGTTGGTTCTGGACTGGTTGCACTGCCTCCTGGATCTGTATACTGTATTCTGGATGATGTGACTGGATCTGGCATGGTGCTGAGGGTTGTTGGTACTGGTACTTTGTTTGTATCACATGCTACTGGCTGAATAAATTGCTGTGTGGTGCTGAGGTTGTTTGGTACTGCATGGTTCTGGTACTTTGTTTGGTATCACTTCCTCCTGCATATATTGCTCCTGTATACTTCTGCACATCCTTCTGTGTATGTATATTTGCTTGTTTGGTTGGTTCTGGACTGGTTGCACTGCCTCCTGGATCTGTATACTATATTCTGGATGAGGTGACTGGATCTGGCATGCTGCACTGCCTCCTGTGTCTGTATGCTGTATTCTGGATGAGGTGACTGGATCTGGCATGCTGAACTGCCTCCTGTGTCTGTATGCTGTATTCTGGATGAGGTGTCTGGATCTGGCATGCTGCACTACCTCCTGTGTCTGTATGCTGTATTCTGAATGGGGTGACAGGGTTAGTGTTGGTTCTGGTGTTGAGGGTAGGCTGTTACTGGTATATACTTGAGGGTTTGAAAGGTATGTCTTTATGCCTTCCACAGAGCTGTGACACCTGGTTGGGTATGAGTTTGCCACAGTTGAAGGGTTCTTGGGCTGTATCTTCTAATCCATGAAATATAGAGGGGTACTTTGGCTGAGTGACTATAGGTTATTTGTGATGTAGAATCCATTTCTGAAGCTACTTTGAGGGTTTGAGCTGTTTTTTCACTACAAAAGTGAGTCTGATGGCTATAGGACAGGTTTGGTCTACCACATCAAACTCTGCTGAGGATGAGTCCTCGGCTGGATCCCTATATTCTGTGTATGCGGGGGTATTTGTGACAAGGGCTGGGTCTGGCAATTGTGTTGTGCCTGTTCTCATTTGTCTTTTTGTTAAAATTCTCTGATACTTTGTCTTCTGAGAGAAGAAGATTCCATTGTTGGGGATTTGCCATCTTGAGAAACTTGACATGCTTGGTGCAGATGATGGAATTAGATTTAGTTAGTATTCTGTACAAGCGGAGGAGATGGTTGAAGCCCACAAGGATTCCTTCTTCCCCTCTTTCCTTAAACTTTTGACCTTTCACCTGCTTGGATAGGAGGTAGATGCATGGGTTCCCAATTGGTTTCAGGAAGCTTGGAGGCAGTTCGTACCCATGGATTCTCCCCCAAGGTGTTTCCTGATGTCCGTCCCTGTGGATTTGATTCAGCATACGAGAGCTCACCTTAATCACTTTGTGCCATAGGTTTGCTGGAAGGTGGCCGTCTTTGAGCATTGTTCTGGTCAATTCAATTAGGTTCCTATTGGCTTGTTCTGCTTTTCCATTGTGTTCCGGGTGGTACGGATCTGATATGATCTGGTTTATGTGCTTTCTTTTGTAGAATCCCTTGAGCTTTTGATTGAAAAACTCCAAGCCTCCATCTGAGCATACTTTGGTTGGGTAGTAACCACTCCTTCCATGTTCTTTTTCTATCATTCATATTATGATGTCTGGCGTCTTGTCCTTTGATCCTATCAGAAAGGCGCCAATATATCCTGAGGCATTATCTACTAGGGTTAGAATTTAACTGTGTCCACTCTTTGATTGCAGCTTGAGAGGTCCCATGGGATCTAGGTGGATTTGTTCAAAGGCTTTTACCACTGGTTTGGAGGTTTCTTTGAAGGCCATTTTTGTGATCTTGCTTTTGATGCAGTGAATGCATTTGAATCTCTTTTTGACTTCCGCTGGGATGTGTCTGGTGACTCCTTCAAGCCAAGTGATTGAAGCGTGTCCATGATTCCAATGGATTTCCATCAGGTTGTCCTCGTAAGAGTAGGCTATGTTTGCGGAGTTTGTATTGAGTTGAGGGAATTTTGGGGTTTCTAGTGTGTAGAGGTTTCTGGTTATTTTTCCACCAAATAGATTTTTTTTGTCCCTTGTCACCTGAAATTTTCCTTTTTCTCCCTTTAATACACATCCTGCTTTGTTTAGGGCGCCCGCGCTCAGTAGATTTATAGTTAAAATTGGTACGTAGTATACATTCAATATTTGCAACGTGAAGTCACCCAACACAAAGATAGCCGTACCTTTTCCTTTGATCTTGAGCTTGGCTCCTTTCTTTCCAGTCTTGACATTTTCTTCTTTGCAGGGAGACATTTCCGTGAAATATATGCTGTCATTGACCATGTGTAGTGATGCACCACTTTCAAGTATGAACTTGGATCTGGGATCTCCATGGTCAATCCATGTTGTGAGCAGTGCCAGGTAGTGTGCTGAAGCGGTTGTTTTGTTTTTTTGGGCCTTCCATTTTGATTGGTCTTCTCTCCACCATTCTGAGGCCAACTTGGGATGAAGATGCCAACAATTGTTGGCTGTATGCAGTTTGTCTTGTTTAGGATTATGCCACCCCTTGGTGCATCTTTGTTTCTCTTTGTTGTGAGTATTGCCGGTCAATGATTTGGTATTTGTCAGAGCTATTTTGGATCTGTTGTTTGGTATCTCTTGTTAGCCTTGGGCTTTTGATTCATTGTTTAATTGCGTGAGGTGGTTGAGTATATATTTGACCAAGAGCTCCTTGTCCATGTGCATAATTTGTCTCTTGAAATCCTTCATATTTTTGGGAAATTTAAACAGAATAAGATAGGCCAGAATGTTGTTTGGGAGTGTGATTCCTACTTCAAACATTTTCTTTAGGCATACCTTAGTCCTTGTAATGAATTCTTTGATTTTGTCCGGTTTAAATCTTATATAGAGGAAATCATTGAATATCCTTGCCCAATTTGATGCTTGCAATGATGCATATTTCTCTATGATGTCCTTCCATAGTAGTTTAGCTGAGTTTTTGTTGAATGGAGTGACAATGTTATTGTGAGTTGATGGTTCCAGCCGGGAGATGATCAGCAGTTTGATCTCATCATTCACATCTCCATCTAGAGTTGAGGTTTCATTGTTTAAGGCCTTTGCGCATCCTCTTACGTCTAGTATGGCGTCCATCTTGTCTTTCCAGACACCGTATTTGTCCTCCCTTAGCCTTGGAATTGTATCCAGAGCGGTATTCAGCATGGCTTGTTGAAATCCTTCTGAGGCTGCCATTTTCCAGTTTCCTTGGTTGGATTGTTTTCAGGATTGAGAGAACCTTCCCTTTGGCTTTTAACTGTAATAGAAAATTGAGATAGATTGAACTAGAAACTGGAAACTGATGAATGGGAAGAGTGAATCAACAAACTATTCTTAATAAGAAAGACAGTGCGTAGGTACCAACATCAGGCTTTGAGGATCTTGATAACAATGGACATGAGAATCAAGGGAGGATCTGACAAGGATATTGAGATGAGACTGAGAGATGAGATGGCTTTTTTAAGTTTTTATCCCGGTTGCGACATATCATGAGAATAGAATAAGCTGGAATCTCACCAGGCACACGGATCATGAATGAGGGATTGAAAGTGAAGATGATGTGAGAAGATGAGATGGTGAAGAAAAGTAAAAGAAGTATAATGGAAGTTGTCAATGGATGGTGTGAGAGTTGATAGGTGGTGAGGATTGAGAGGAGGGGTCATCATGATTTCTATGTGGTGATTTTCCAATTATGCAATCATGAGATTCTGATGATCTTTCTGAGGAGCTTGACTCAAGAGGTGAGCCCCCTCTTTGCACTCCTGAATTGGAGTATTCCCATCCTCATGGTTCTGTCCCTGCGCGGGTGCGGTTATTACTTTACTCTGCCATCAAATACTTAACATATAATTTTGGCCTTAAAGCGCAACTTTGAATTTGATTCTTTCATGATTTGAAGCTTTGACTTCAACTGCTTTGACGCTTTGACTTTGACTGCTTTGAATTTGACGCTTTCACTTTGACTGCTTTGACTTTGACCCTTTGACTTTGAATGCTTAAACACTTCAAATTTGATGCTTCAGCTTCAATGGGGCTCAATCAGGTTTGATGTTCTTCAATGGGGCTCAATCCGCTTTGAAAAGCTTCAAAGGGACCTCACATAGCTTTGAATTGCTTTGACAGGGATCAATCAGCTTTGATGTGCTTTTAAGGGACCTCTAATAGCTTTGATGTGCTACAACAGGGATCAATCAGCTTCAATGTGCTTTGAGGGGACCTCAAATAGCTTTGAAGTGCTTTGACGGGGCTCAATCAGCTTTGACATGCTTCAACATGACCTCAAATGGCTTTGACGTTCTTTGATGGGGCTCAATCAGCTTTGAAATGCTTTTACAGGACCTGAAATAGCTTCAAAGTGCTTTGACAGGGGTCAAAATACTTCAAAATAATCCATTTTGGCCATTTCATTCTTCAAATCTTCTCTGGTTAATTTTTTTGGTTAATTTCCCTTCTCTGGCCTACTTGGACACGATACAAACCTGAAGTTCACAACCTTCATTCATTTCAAGTCCACCTCTCACTAGAGCAGCAAGAGGCAGAGGTTCTGTCATCAACATCTCCAATCAGGACAAGCCAACTCCTCAAGCTCCTAGACATGGGAGGACCCCTTGCAAATTTCCAATTCCAGAAAGCTCCAATCCCATGGAAACTGGTATCCTTCCTCCAGCTCCTCCTAGAGGTTCTCTTTCCCCTGCCCCACCTGCAGTTAGTTGCATCACTAATTGTGTAATTGGTCAATATCCCCAAGCAGGCTTTTTATTAGATTCTCCATCTTATGATCCCAGAATCATTCCTATTCCAGAAGACAAGGGAAGGGAAGGAAGTGAGGATTCAGAATTTGATGCAAGGATCCTAAATAATCTTCATTCACCAACTATGGAACTTCAAGAAGTATTTCCAGCTTCAACTTCTACTGCAACCCCTGAATCTCCAACCCCACCCTAACCTCCAACATCTGCTGTGGACCCTAATCTATTAGCCCTCCTCCAGACCATGACTTCTGCTTTGGAAACACTGTATCAACCTCCATCAACCAGTACTTTGTACTCTGGAAACTTCAAGTCTCCTTCAGTGAATACTCCGGATATGTTTGAAGGCAATAATCCTAGCAAACTCCAACCATTCCTCCGATCTTGTGAACTCATTTTTGAAAATGATGAAGGAAATTTTATCCTGGACTGGAATAGGTAATCTTTACAGCTTCCTACCTCTTGGGAAGTGCAAATCAATGGATCCAACCCTATCTGGATCACCTTTCCAACCAAGAGCCCTCTTTCCTCCTCAACTCATGGTCCCACTTTGCAGAGAAACTTCACACCCTCTTTGGAAACAGACTAGAAGTCTTCAATTCTGAAAAGGAACTTGTGAACTTGAAGATGAAAGACACTGGCTATGCTTCAACCCAAATCACTGAATTTATATCACTTATGACCAAAGTCTCTGGATGGGGTGATTAAGCCCTGTACTTAAATTTTCAACAAAGCATTCCTTCACGCCTTCTGGATCAACTAGCAGGGTAAAATAGCTCTCAAGAAAATCTCCAGGATTTTATGAATATAGTTTTGGACTCTGATACAAGGTATCATGAAAGGTTAAAACAAAATCCCCTTCTCTCAATAATTCACAACCCCAAAGTTCTTCTCAATCTCAATCTACCTCTAATTTTCCTGAAAAGGGTAGCAGTGAGGGTAGGGAGCATGACCAGTCCCCAAAAAATTCAAATTCAACTACCAAATTTACCAGACCCTCATTGAAACTAGGTCCAGATGGGAAACTCAAGGCAGATGAAAAGGCAAGAAGAGAGAGGGTAGGCTTATGCTCAAATTGTGGTGGTAAACAAAAGGAAGTGGACTGTAGGAAGAAACCTTTCAACTCATCTTCTTCTCCTTATACAGCACCTTCAAGTGCTTCCTCAAAGCCAAACCAAGATTAGGCTCACCCTTTTCTTCCTCTTTTTCAAGGCTTATCTCTATTTTTTGTTTGATTCAGGTGCAACTCAATCTCTAATGGTCAATTCAATGGTTCAAAATTATCTATACCTTACACCCCCCTCCCTCTGGGAAACCATATTCATCCTTTCAACCTCAGGGATTCACTTACATCCTTTTCTTCCTATCTTTGAATGGGAACTACTTCAATTCAATGCACAATTCCCAAAAACTTCACCCTGGGAATTGACTCTCATCATCACTGGAATCCAGAGGCCAACTTGGAAGATGGGGCTGATCACCTCAAGAAACCAACTAACCACTGAATATTCCTCCAATCTTGTTGAACTCAACCTGGCTATACAGCCACAGCTGACCTTCCTTCTACTCTTACTTTGGCACTGCAGCCCAATTCAATCTCTCTCACTTCAGAAACTTTTGCAATTCCCCAAAAAAACTTCCAATTCCTTTGAGTTCAACACTCTTTCCACTTGCTTGGATATTCATTGATCCTTTATTTTTCACAGGAGGAAGATAAATTGGATTCATCCTTGCATACTGTGCAATTGGTTACTTATTTTGATGTTTCTCCTTGTTACTGATGAAGTCCCTGAAGAATTGGAAAACATTTTAAAGAAATTTATCACTGATTACCATTCTTTCCTGGATTTCTTCTCCAAGGTTAAATCAGATCAACTTCCTTTTCACTGCGCTTAAAACCACCACACCAAACTGGAAGTTCCATTGTCTCCAGTTGGGTTCTCTATTGACCACCTAAAAATGAAAGACCAACCCCAAAATCCTACACAGCAGAGAATTTAGAGTAAGGTTTCATCCATCCCCAGCACTTCAAGCACTGGAGCACCTGTCCTTTTTTCTTCCAAGAAGAAGGATAGTGGTTTACAATCATGTGTTGATTTTTTAAAGCCTGACACTGTTAACAAGGAGAGCCTTCACTCAATTCCTCCAATGACTTTCACCTACTGTCTTCTTAGGTTCTACCATTGTCACCAATGTCAGCTTGCTATTATGTACAGAGCAACCTGTCATAGCAACACAAAACTATAAAAAATAAGAATATCTAAATTGACAAAAGAAGGAGTGAAAAATCCATAAATATTATTGAAGAAATGGATTCCTCACCCAAACGTAGGTAGTGTCACTCGCTGACCCCACCCTTGAATTCCAAGTCCTTATATTTTTAAAATAATTAAAAAGAAAAGTACTAAAATTACAACACCAGTATGGAACCTTTTTGCCATTTTAACATTTCACGGGTGTTTTCACGTATAGTTTTTACACCCAAAATTCACTCAGAATTGAGGTGTTGTGTATATTTTAGGAGTTAAACGTGGAAATGTGTTATTTCACAATTCCCGCGCACAGCCCCGCATCATTACATACCCCTACGTACTCATAGTAGGAGTTTACTGCATACTAGGGACCCGCCCACAGCCAATTCTTCCACGCACGCAGCAGACCCCACCCCGCGCGCATCTGAACTGACTGATCCCCGCGTCTGGATCCGTCGTGACTAATCTGACAACCAGGTACCTCTCAAAAGAGCTACAACCTAATAAGGGTTGCCTGGCATATGTAACAAGTTTACATATCAATTAGTAATAATCTAAAAAGATCAAAACTCAATTAAAATTAATAAAAATTAAGTTTAGAACATTTTTTAATAATAAATTGAAAATCAGGGATTAGCACTTAAATCATTGACTCTGATCTTTGAAGACCACAAAACACTACAAGGAGTGTTAATAAAAATTCTTGAAAATTATCTACGTGATCAGCAAAAAATGAAAAATCAGAAAAATCCACAGCTGTCCACTTTAATACAAAAATAATAGTACTAATGAAGGATGAGTGCAGAATGATTGAATTTACTCCATAATAGATTAACAGATCCTGTGGCCAAAAAAGTAAAGAAATCCAGCAGATATAAGGTCATCTGATTAACAGCATCAAGTGGAAGTGCTCATCCTTCTCTGATTGGTTTGCCAGCCTCATCCCATGAGCAGAACTCTCTCTACGCGCCCTGAGAAGCTCAAAAACACACCAAAAAGGTATTTATACAGACCTCTTTGGATCCATTATTCCATCATCAGTTTACCAGGAATTATTATTATAAATCAGACACCATGTCATTGTTAGTCAAGTCCTTATGAAGAGTCTAAGCAAGTGATTTATGACCAATTCTGTAGTATTATTATTCATTTCTTAAAAACAATCAACCCTTGAAGTTTAGTCAGGCAATCCACCCCATCTGCTCTGAAACCCTTCCCATTATTGCAGGATTTTTGTGATAAAGTGCTCAGAGTGAGTGTTTCCATTTGTGTCTAGGCCAGTGTGCTGTTATGACCGGCCATCAGTGGAATAAGCCCTTTCTAAGGCACCCATCTTCATTCCAAGGTTCTTAAACTGCCTAAGGAGGCCCTCTTGAAGAGAGGTTGCTTTGTCTGTAAAGACTCCCAGTAGTATGATACTGTGGCCCCTCTTTTATATACATATTGAAAACCTTTTATTACCAAACCAATTAAACCTTGCAACTTCTCTTATTATATTATTTATTTGAGCCTCTAAGGGTTTATTTTTGGAATAATTGTTATTATTATTATTCCAGTATTTTTATCACTCTCTGTAGCTCAAGGACTGCAAGGTTCCTGGTATCAAAGAGCTGAAGACTGGGGGTCTGGCCAGGAAATATCATCAAATTATTAATGTTTGATTACTTATTACTTGGACCAGTCTATTTTTTTTAAAAAATAAGTTGAAATACTTATAACATATATTTTTGATCCTTTATTTCTCTAGTGGATCTTAAGACCAAGAGAGAATTGATCAACTTTTATTTGAACCTTCTTGGTAAGAAAAAAGAAGAAAAACTCCGTAACTTTGTCCCTGTTATTATAACTCCTGAGCAACAACAAGAGAAATTGCCTTATTATAAACAGCAGGTTATAAAGGATAAATAACTTGAGCTTGAAAGAATTATCAATTTCAATTCTTTATTAAGGCAACATAAGGAGTGGATAATTTATCAATGGAATCTTTATATTTATAAAATAAATAATCCTGAAGATAAAGAAAAATCCAAAACTAATAAAAGTGATTATTTTTCTAAAAAACATCATCTTGCCACATAAAAATACAAAAAAAATATTAAACTTATGTTTTTTTTGTCTTTATCCATCTCAGTGGATTTGGTTTGTGGTGATCTCATTGACCAGGACCTCCTAGAGGATGACCCAGACAGTGTACCCTTGGACTTACCCTTGGATTTATCCCATGATCTGATTGAAAATCACCCAGACCCCGTTGGAATACCATCTAAGGACCATTGTTATCCCAACCAAGTTTTGGTACCCTTGAATTCAACTTTAAGTTAAAATATGTATCAAAAAATTATTAAAAATATAAATACACAATAAATATTATTTTTTATATTTTTAAGTCTTTCTTTCAAAAGTTTTGACAAAAGACTTACTCATTTTTTTTTGGTGCTATGTACCAAAGCAGGCGCAACACCTGTGCAACAGGTAGAGCCCAATTGTATGGATCTCTTCCCAGAGGAACCCATACGCGCAACAACTCCAGTCACAAGCGCAATGAGGGGGCTTGAACCCATGACCATAGCATCAGGCGGGACAATGACGGCAACAACCGTGGCCACCAACTTGACCAACATAGCGTTGGAGAACCACCCATTGCCAAACAACTTATCCCAGGAGGATACAGGTCCTCCAATGGCACCCCACCTGGACTCAACCAAGGAGGAAAGAGTCAAAGTGTTAGTGAAAGAGCACTTGAGCTATTTGGAACAAGTCAAGTTGGCTCAGACCCAGGAGGATCAACCAGGTATGACAAAAGCTATTTCTCTGAAAAAGAAATATCAGATTTCTCTGCAAAGGTTGATCGCAAAGAAAGAAGTAGAAGGCTACATACAGAACTGGAATCCTTGGGATCATTTAGCCTCCTTAAAGGGAAAGGACCCCAAAAAAAAGAGGTCCTCAGCCCATCAGAAGTTAAGGAACCCAAAGGATTGGGACAGTATAATATCCCTAGCCCAGAAGTGGAAAAAGGTGTACCACAATTAGATGTAGAAGCTCTTAATAGCTTTTCTGTAAATGTTTCTCACAATTTTACGGTTACCAGCCCATGTTTTGACAAATTTTATAAACAATTGGACAAATTGAGTCTGAGTATTTTCAGAGTGATTGATACCCAGTCTCAGACTATGAGAATTGATGAGTTAGAAATACAACAAATCAAGGATAATATAAAATCTAGTAAGTTGGACCTGATGAAACATATTGATGATAACCAATCAATTCTTCAGGAAGATATTCTTGCAACCATGAACTACTCCTTCAGCTAACCTGATTAACAAAATTGATTTACTAAACAACAAACTTGATTTGGAGTTAGGTATGATTAAGAATGATCTCAGAGATCTTAAAGTCAATTCTACTAACTCCCCAGCCATTGAATTGGAAGAAACTAGACCTGCTAGGTTCCCCAGTACTCCTAGTGTTCCTTCCAGAACTAGGACAACTAGAGATGAATCTTTTAGGCCCAGTCCTACTCCTGAAATAGAACAGGCTTTGAATTTACTTCCTCCCATTACTGAATGGCCCGAATTCTCCAGAGAAGGAGAATAAAAACATGTCATTTTCATTAAATTTATTGATTATACCCTTGCCTCTTATGAACTCCCTGATACAATAGTAGTGGTAAGATTGCCCAGACTATTTGAAGGAGTGGCTCTTGATTGGTTAATCAATAAAAGGGAAGAAGTTGGATTTTTATCCTGGAGTTCTTGGAAAGAATTGATCAAAGTACAATTTGGTACTAGGATTTGGAAAAGAAAGATGATGAAAACTTTTGAAACCTCCCAGTTTGATACATCCAACAACAAACCTCATAAGTGGTGCTTAGACCAGAAAAGGAGGTTAGACTGTTTTTATCCGGATGCTGATAAAGAAGAAGTCAATGAAATACTTCCCAACTTATTTCCTGTACAAATCAACCACAGTGTAAGGTGCAGGATGCCTTTGGATTCTGATCTTTCTACCTTGATAGGTGTGTTGGAAGAGACTATTGATATGAATGGTCTAGATAAGAGAGTCAACAGACTCCCCAGGGAAAAAAATACTAGGAACAGAGAAGAGTATACTGCCAAAACACAGGAATCCCCTGCCACTAATCAAACTACCTTAGAAGTCAAGCGGACTCCAGAATCAAAGGAAAAGGTATGTTGGAACTATAACCAAACAGGAAATTTAAAAACTGATTGTCCTCTACCTAGGAAAAGGATTAATCCTTTTGAAGGAGAAGAGTATGATAATCCTGACCCTCACCTAAATGATATTGATGGATCACTTTCTGAGTGTGATTTGATGATCACTAACCCCATCAATGTCATTGAAGGAAGTATTGAGTCTTTTCTAGACATAAATTCTGTTAAGGAGGATTCTCACTTACCTCAAAAATGGAATACCAAAATGAAGATTCACCACATCTCTGAGGCTAAGGCCTTGACTGTGAAACCTTCTGCCTGTAAAAGTCACACTTATGGCAAAACCTGCTATGCTACTGGTTTGATCCAAGGTTCCCCTGTTAAGTTACTCTTGGAAAGTGGAGCCTTTTGCTCTTGTGTTGGTTCAACTTATTTGGAGAAAAAAGACCCAAACTGGAAACTGAACTTATCACCAGTACCTCAGGCTAAGTTCAGCAGTTGTAATTCTTCTCTTAATGCTGTTGGAGTATGGTCCGCTGATATCATACTCCCTCACTCTAAAGGATCATTCAAACTAAACATTGAATTTGTAGTGCTCCAAAACAGATTATGTTATTACTTTATCCTTGGTAATGATTCTCTTTGCTTTTATGGTATAGATGTATTCCAAAGCAAGGGTAGATACTTCACCATAGGAGGAGACTGGAACAAGAAGTTTCAAATATGCCATGTCAATGCTCAAACTTCTGATTCAACTTATGAAAAACACTTAGAGAGTTTCAATCAGGAATACTTCTCTCAAGCAGATTTGAATCCCCTGCTCAATGAAGAACAAAGACAGGACATCCTACAAGTATGCTTTGAAAATCAGAATGCTTTCTGTACCAAGTATCACCCCATTGGTAACATCAAAGGACATGATATGATTCCAACTCTAACCATTAAGCCTCCTTAACCACTTAACCTCAGGAGACCTGCTTACCCTTCCAGTCCAAATCTAGACCTGCTCTGGAAAGTCACATCCAAGAGTTGGTTGACCTACAAGTCTTAAGGAAAGTAGGACATAATCAACAAGTAGATATCACTATTCAAGTAATCATAGCTTGGCATAATGATAAGTCAAGGATGGTTGGAGATTTCAGCATGCTGAACAACTACACCAAAGCGGATTATTATCCAATTCCAAGGATTGACCATGCTCTGCATAAACTATCAAAAGCTAAGTACATCACTACCATGGAAATGCTGAAAGGTTTTCACCCAATACCTATCAGCCCTGATAGCCAGAAATTCATGAGAATTATCTGTCATTTGGGAATTCATGAGTATCTAAGGATGCCTTTTGGTATAAAAAATGCTCCTTCTCACTTTCAAAGGATGATGGAAACAGTTCTAGGATTGTTCATCAGACAAGGATGGATGATGGTTTAAATTGATGATGTTATCATTTACTCTGATGATTGGGATACCCACCTGGATAAAGTAACATTAGTCCTCAAAACCATCTCTGCCGTGGTATTAAAGGTATTAATGAAAAAGTGCAACATTGGCTACGGAGAACTCAAAGCCTTAGGACACATTGTCTCTGGACTAACCTTAGCTGCTGACCAAAACAAGATAGCAGCAGTAATGAATAGGCCAATGCCTCAGAATAAAACTGAACTCCTATCTTTTCTTAGCTTCTGCAGCTACTACAGGAAGTACTTACCAAAGTTTGCTCTTCTAACCAAGTGTCTGTATGAAATCTGCAACAGCACCTCCTTGTTTGAAATAATTTGTGAAAGAGTTAAGAATTACAAGGAAATCAAGATGGCCATGACTTCAGCTCCAGTACCAATTCAGCAGACTATTCTAAACCCTCCAAGCTCTATATAGATGCTAGTATGGACGGGCTAGGAGCTGCATTACACCAGGAAGTCATGGAGGATGACAAACCAGTAGAAGAACCTATACTCTTCATATCCAGACAAGTTAAGGATACTGAGAAAAGGTATGGTGCAAGCCAAAAGGAATGCCTTGCTTTAGTATGGGCTCTGGAAAAACTTCATTACTACTTGGAAGGCACCAAGTTCACATTGATTACTGACTGCAATGCCATCAGGACTTTGATGAACATGAAAACCCCTAGTAGGCACATGTTAAGATGGCAGACAGCCATACAACAGTACAGAGGTCAGATGACTGTAGTTCACCAAGCTGGTGCTAAACACCAAAATGCTGATAGTCTGAGCAGGAATGCTTTACCCAATGACCAAAGTAACCCTGCTTATGATCCAGAGGATAATGATATCTTCCCTATCCCTAACATCAACATGTTGAATGTTGAAGCTCCTATAATGGGAATCCACATTTGTGAATTGGATGAATCCTTGTTCAACTCAATCAAAGAATCTTACAATTCTGGCATGAAAAATATCATCACCATTATGGAAAGTACTTCTCCACCATCTGAATTGATCAATAGCCTACCTGAACCACTCTTGAAACCATACAAAGACGGAAGGTTCACCATATGGGATGGTCTGGTATACTACAGGCATTGACATTCAAGTGTTATAGTCTTAACTAAGGATGACCATATCAAACAAGTCCTGGCTGAATGCCATGATTACTGCTCATCTGATCATTTATCTGCTTATAGAACCTTAGATAAGGTTAAACAAACTGCTTGGCAGATCAATTGGAGAGACTCCACTATCCAGTATGTTACTATTTGTGAAACTTGTCAGAAGTCCCACAGGACCACTGGGAAAATGTTTGGTCTACTGAAAAAGATTGCTGAACCCAAGAAAATATGGGAGATCATCAACATGGAATTTGTAAGGACTACCACCAGGAGGAGCCTATTCCTACAACTCAGTCCTAGTCATTGTGGATAGGTTCTCCAAGAAAGAAAAGTTTCTACCTAATCACAAGGAAGACACTGCTATGGAAGTTGCCCTATTATTTTGGAACAGACTCATTGCTGATGTTGGAGTTCCCAAAATCATTATCAGTGAAAGAGATCCTAAATTCACCTCTGAGTTCTGGAGAAACCTTCATGACATACTGGGAATCACCTTAGCTTTCTCTACAGCTTATCACCCTCAGACGGATGGCTTAGCTGAACAAATGATTCAGACCCTGGAAGACATTCTCAGGAGATTCTGAGGCTTTGGTCTAGAATACAAGAATTCTGATGGTTATTTCCAAGATTGGGTTAGCCTTTTACCAGCGCTAGAGATGGCCTAAAACAGTAGCAAGCACTCTACCACTAAGGAAGCACCCTACATACTGGAAAGAGGATGGATTCCTAAATTACCCAAGATAACCTTAATCACCAGCTAACAAAAATTCACCCTACATCACTTGATTGAAAAAACATGATAGATGTAGCCAATAAAAATGCTGTTAAATGTGTCCAGGATTCTGTTGAGTATAACCAACAAAGGTGGGATAAAACACATAAGGAGCCTGATTTCAAGATTTGTGATCAAGTCTTGATCTCTACCACCAACTTCACCAACTTAGCTGGAAAAAGAAAGCTTAGACCAGCTTTTGTTGGACCTTTCACCATTAATAAACTTCATGGTAAAAATGCTGTGGAACTAATCCTTAGTTATGAGCTTTCTAGAAAACGCCCACTCTTCCCAGTAATTCTCATCAAAAACTACCACCCAAGGAATGGAGAATCTACTCCTTCACCTGAAATACCTGTTGCAGAAGAACCTGAAAAAGACAGAGGAAAAATTAGCAAGATCCTTAAAGATAAAAAAGAAAGGATCAATGGAAAAGATGTCAGACTCTACCTAGTTAGATACAAGGGAGAATCAGCTGACAAGGATGAATGGTTACCTGAACACAATATCCCTGATGGACCCATACACCTAAGAAACTTCAGAGCCAGCAGAAGGCATTGACCCAGATTTTTTTTCAGATATAGACATATCTTGGTGGGGGAATGTCACCTTGCTACTATGTACAGAGCAACCTGTCATAGCAACACAAAACTATAAAAAATAAGAATATCTAAATTAACAAAAGAAGAAGTGAGAAATCCATAAATATTATAAAAGAAATGGATTTCCCACCCAAAAGTAGGTAGGGTCACTCACTGAACCCACCCTTGAAATCCAAGTCCTTACATTTTTAGAATAATTAAAAAGAAAAGTACAAAAAATTAAGACACCAGTATGGCACCTTTTTGCCATTTTAACATTCCAAACTTGTTTTCACATATAGGGTTTACACCTAAAATTCACTCAGAATTGAGGTGTTGTGTATATTTTAGGAGTTATGCACGGAAATGTGTTATGTCACAATTCACGCGCGCAGCCCTGCATCATTACATACCCCTATGTACTCATAGTAGCATTTTCCCGCGTACTAGGGACCCCCGCGCAGCAGATCCCACCCCCCCCACATCTGAACTGACTGATCCCCGCATCTGGATCCGTTGTGACTAATCTGACAACCAGGTACCGCTCAAAAGAGCTACAACCTAATTAGGGTTGCCTGGCATATTTAACAAGTTGACATATGCATTAGTAATAATCTTAAAAGATCAACACTCAATTAAAATTAATAAAAATTAAGTTTAGAACATTTTTTAATAATAAATCAAAAATCAAGGATTACCACGTAAATCATTGATTCTGATCTTTGAAGACCACAAACCACTACAAGGAGTGTTCATAAAAATTATTAAAAATTATCTACATGAACAGCAGATAATTTAATATCATTAAAAGTCCAAATCTTCCACTTCAAAGCAATACTAATAGTAAAAATGAAGGATGAGTGCAGAATGATCAAATTTTTGCCATCATAGATTAACAGATCCTGTGGCTAAAATAGTAAGGAAATCCAGGAGATCTAAGGTCAGCTGATTAACAGCATCAAGTGGAAGTGCTAATCTTTCTCTGACTGGCTTTCCAGCCTCAGCCCAGGAGCATAACTTTCTCTACGCGCCCTGAGAAGCTCAAAAACAGCCCAAAAAGGTATTTATACCCACCTCTTCGGATCCATTATTCCATCATCAGTTTACCAGGAATTATTATTATCAATCAGAAACTGTGTTGTTGTTAGTCAAGTGCTTATGAAGAGTCTAAGAAAGTGATTTATGACCAATGTAAGACTCCAAACGGTGCTAGGCCGTGGCAGTTCTGCGGAGGGGAAAGGTGCTGTTTAGGCTGCCCTCCTGAGTGTTACAAAAATATTTAAATGTAACCAAGATCAAGCTCCAGAACCTGGTAAATGAGGAATCAAGGAGTAGAGGATAAGGATGATAATTGTTTGTTAGCGACGGAACAGCACTATCTGAGACATGATTATGCAGGGAAAAACTTGAAAAAAAGAAGTTAAAGTCCCCTTAGAGTTCAAAGAACAAAAGCTGTTGTATGTAAACAACGCCCACACGCTAATAACTCTGGTCGTCAGCAGAAGATTGGGGATGATCAACTCAACCCAAGCAACCTCCAGGTTCTCAATGAACCTTCCCAACTCTCCGCAATCAAGCGCTTGAAGGGTACCAGATAACTGTGGGTGGCTGTACAGGAAAAAGCACAATGTTTAAGAAGCTCTAAATCAAACAGTAACTAATTTGAAGCAAGGCACCACAAAAAATAGGGCGCCACCTGTATGCAGGTGGCAAGTTGTATCTCACCTGTATCCAAGCTATATCTCAAGAAGTATCTCTGCTGTATCTTCAGTTGATCTCACCTTCCACCCTCTGTCATTGACAGAGGTTGTCACATCAACCTCAACTCTACATCCACATATCTTTACCCTACTACACCTTCAATCCTCTCTGGTCCTGGACAGAATCCATGAGTGGAGTTCAACTCACATTTCTCCACCAAGTTCCAGGGGCAAGTGGAAAACCCATTCAACCTCCAAATTATCAGAAATGCTACCTCCAATTACGTAACTATGTAATTGGTGGATTGGGAAAATTAACTGAGGAGTGAACCACCAACTCCAACACACTGTTGGAGTGAAGAATTCACTTTTTCAGCCACCAGGTTGCAGTGATCATTTTGCTGCCTGTTGAACCAGGGGGATGAAAATTCTCTGGCAGGAACATACTTTTAAATAACACCCTAGTGATCAGTAACCACATTTTAGTTCTCAATATGACCAAATAGATATAAGCATCATTGGTGCCTTTGAGAATTGAGCTCAAAAGTTGAATTGGATTACAGAATTTGGATATTTCTTTCAACTTTATTTTTGATTATTTATTTTTATTTTATTTTTATTTTTTCTCATGGTTTTTCATCTTTTTCTGCTTGAGGTACTTATTAGATGATGTGGGGGAAAAGTACATGAGTGGTATCTGCTGGGAAACCCATCCTGGTATGGCCTGCTCTTAAATATATATATATTATTGTTTTTTTCTCTTTGTTCTTCATCTTCTCCTGCTTGAGGGACAAATTGGATGATGTGGGGGAAAAGTACAGTGGGTAGAAAAAAGTCATGGGACTGTTTGTCAAATCATATTTAACAAGGTAAGTTTTTTTTCAACCTTGTTCAAATTCATTTTATTAATTTATACACAGCTATTTAAAGTAAAAAGTAAAAAAAATAACTTTTCAAGTCAAAAAAAGAGAAACAATACAGTTGAGGATTGGTTGCGCAACCAGCTTTGATTGAAACCCAAACCAACTTGGCAAGGCACCAGGCCAATTTGGTGATGTGCCAACTGGCACTTGAAAGGGCACCAAGATCACTTGGCTGGGTGCCAAGCTAGCTTTTTTGGGTGCCACACACACTTTACAAACAAAACCTGGAACTTTGCCAGGCACCCAGACCAGCTTTATACACCATAAATTTTCAAATGGGGGTGTATATTCCAACCCAAAGTTGTATATTTTTGATGAAAAATGTTTTTTTAGGCCTCCCCCATGGCCATATACACATATGGTGTGTAAAGTGTGTCTGGATGCCTGTCCAAGTTTGACTTGGCATGTGCCTAGTGGGACTTGGATTGGCACCCAGGGAGCTTGATTAGGTTGGGCTTGTGGGGATTAAAACTTTGCACCTAATCAAGCTTCCCTTGATGCCAATCAAAGCTGGTCACACCAAAATTGACCAGCCTCCCTCCCCCCAACTTCAAGCCTTTTTTATTTTTTTTTTCCAAGTATCATCATTTGATTGGTGGGTCAATGCAACCAGCTTTGATCAGCACCAAGATAAACTTTGCCAGGCACCAAACCAATTTGGCCAGGTGCCAAGTTGACCTGGGCAAGCCACCAAGAAGTCTTTGCCAGGCACCAAGATGACTTTGCTAAGTGCCATGCATGCTTTAGAAAATTTTTGAAAAACTTGGCTTGGCACCCAAACGTGCTTTACAGACCATACACATACACATACATGTGCATGGTTTTCAAAAGCAGACTTATATGTCAAAGGTATGTACCACATCAAATCATTGCATGAAGGAGCTCTTATGTAAATGGTATTGGTATAGTTATGTTGATAATAATGGCACAATGTAGAATGTATTTTGATGCAAGGGAAGATAATTAAAAAAATTTGGACATGTTCAAGATTTAATGATATTAATGTGATTTTACAACACAGGTATGTCTGATGACAAAAATAGTCCAAGTAGGATATCCTTGCAAGAGTTTATGGATTAAAGTAGTGAAAGTTGAAAATTCTATTATCACAAGAATTAATATTGAAACATGACTTTAGATCTAAAAATAATTTAAGGTATGAGTTTAGACATTATGAAGGCAAGGTCAATTGGAGGCTGCATATCCTAAAGCTGTTTGCCCTCTGGAGAAAGGGAAGAAATCAAATCAGGATGATAACAGTTGCTGGGGAGTCTTGTTGGCACCTTTGTCAGTTTTTCTTGGAGGTTGGAAGGTTTCCTCATCATCCACATTGACTGACCATGTTTGTACCGTCTACCAATTTTCTCAGATTTCATGTTTTCAAATGTTTTATCTATTTGGTGAACAAGGGCAGAGAAACCTTGAGATTGCCATTGGCACTGGACCTTTTGGAAGACCTTTTCATTGGAGACCTCAGTGTCAGAGAAACATTGTGTTTCACTGAATATACTGGACTGATTTTCTGGTAATCCAAGTGATTCTAAGATCTCTGTTTGTTGATTTGAGAGCTGTAGGCAGAGAGGAAAAACCATGTGAAAAAGATTCGAGTAAAAAATACCATGGGATCACAGGGAGTAATTGCTTACTTGTTTGCGCCATCTGGATTTTTTTTTCTGATTTTGTTTAGCTGCATGGGCTTCTGAAAGATATTTTCTGGACTTGATATCGGATCTCCTGCCCATGAACCACCTCTTGAGGACAATGGTAAGGTTGAATTTGGTGTTATGCACTGAGTTGAATGGATAGTTTCAAAATGCACCATGTGCATGGGCATGGTTCCAATTTTTAATGATGAGTCCCATAAACAACTGGTTCCAATGAAATTCCCAAGGCTCAGACCAATTGAACCAACAGCAAGGAAAGTTGATTTGTGCAAGGTCTTGAAGAAAAACATCTCTTGCTAGGGTTGATATGCCATGTGGTAGACATAAAGACTTGGATGGGACTAGAGAGGTAGTGGAGTGAATCTGTTGATGAATGCAAGATGATGGCAGTGATTGAACCTGGGATTGTTGGAGGGAATTGCGGATTTGTTGCCAGTGAGTATCAGTTAACTTGGTGATATTCATCACAACTCTTCAGTAGGATGAGAGACATTGAGAGAAGTGGGAGTTGGAGCCAGGGACACTGCTGGAAACAACTTGATTGAAGAGTCTGGGGTTTTTTGATGGGGCTCCATTCAAGAGGTATTGTACCATGATGGGTTGTTTGTTGTTAACACTGCATGATTATCAAAAGTAGGAGAGCAGGGTCAGCATTCAATAATTGCAAAGCACAGGGGGATGATGACTTGAATTTTAAAAAAGGTGGAATTTTGCCAATGGACAGCCACCATTACAGCAGGCTCATGGTTGGCAACCATTGGGGCAACCTAATGGTTGGCAACCATTGGGGCAAGCTAATGGTTGGCGACCATTGGGGAAAGCTAATGGTCGGCGTCCATTAGGGCAAGCTAATGGTTGGTGACCATTGGGGCAAGCTAATGGTTGGAAACCATTGGGGCAAGCTGATGGTTGGCGACCATTGGGGCAAGCTCAGCCTAAGCTAGTGGACAACAACCATGAGGCTAAGTTAATGGATGGTGAAAATTGATAGTGATTCACTACGCAATGCATATATGCATACCAGGTAGTGTATAAGATGTGGGTGGGTAGTGCACCCAGCACCCAATTGATGAATCCCTCCATCATTTAATGAATCCATCCATCCATCCATCCATCCATCCATCCATCCATCCATCCATCCATCAATTGATATGAAGACAGCCAAATGGAAGATATGCCAATGTCTGGAATTCAAATGTGGCAAGGGCACATATGAAGATGAAGATGGAGACAAAAAGATAGGAATGGCTTTTTCTCCCTCTGCCTTCAAGAAACATCAGGCTGCTAGAAGCCGACTCAATGATCAGGCCCTGCAAGTCACAACAGATATATTGCCATTACAAGGGAGAAGTCACGTAAGTGGAGAGGAGGGATGGGAAATAGTTAACACTGTAAATTCATGTGCTGATTGTCTGATTTGCCTGCTATAATGATTTTCAGGTTTCCAACAATCCAGCCAGGAATGAAAGCAAAGAGCAGATTCAGATTCCACTTCACCGGGGGGGCACTGGTTTGATACTCAAGAACTTAAGTATAACTCTTTTCATCTAGTCCCAAGGCACAGTGTGCTTGTGCTTCTCCAAGCTGCAAAACTGTGCCTTGTTCATCAACTTAGTGACTTGGCAATCACAGATTTCTTGAAGACAGAGCAGGAGAAGATTAAGAATCTGGGGAGGGAATTCAATTTTGATTCAAATAACATCATGAAGGCAATAACTCAAAGCAAAGTCACTCTAATTCAAAGGCTAGGTTTTGAGCCCAACCTGGAACCAAGGATATGCTGTCCAGAATGCTTCAAGCTGTATCCAATCCCAGACAAATCCAAAAACCAAGCATCAATTTTCAAGAAATGTACTGCCAAGTTCTATTCCACTAGCAAAATCTTTGTGCACCAAACTGGTAATGAGCAGGGCCTTTACTGTGATACAGAATTGCTGATGAAGACCAGTGGTAAACATAAAAAACCCATCAAACCAACTAGAACATTTCATTATCAAAGCTTGAAGGCCTGGCTTGGTAGAAAATTATGGTTTTCAGAGTTTGAAAAGCTCATTGAAAGCAATCTTCATCATAAAAACCTCAATTCAAATTTGATGAGCGATGTTTGGGATGGCTCAGTTTGGCGCAACTTTGTTGGAGGCGCAGACAAGAAGAGGAAATTTACGCAACAACCAGGGCAACTTGTCTTCAGTCTCTATGTGGATTGGTTCAACCCATTTGGAAATAAGGTTGGGCACAAATCAATCTCAGTGGGAGCAGTGATCTTGATCTGTCTCAACATTCCACTAGCAGAACGTTACAAGATAGAGAATGTTTTCCTTTTTGGTATTATCCCTGGGCCCAAGGAACCCAAAGTCAAAGAAATTAACCAAATTCTAGATCCATTGGTTGATGAAATCAAAGAACTCTGGGAAGGAGTATGGTTTTCTGAAACCAGCCTATTTCCTCAAGGTAGGGAGATATTTGTTGCACTGTTCCCATTGATTGGGGATTTTCCAGCTATGCGCAAGGTGGAAGGGTTCTCTGGTCATTCTTCAACCATGTTCTGCTCATATTGTCAAATTACAAAAGACAAGATCAATGATCCAAATGTCAAGGAGTTCCAGCCAAGGAGAAATGCCAAGCACATGAAGAATGCACAGAAGTGGGAGGAATGTCAGAAATCATGGGAGCGAGATCAAATTACCAAGCAGAAGGGGGTCAGAGCAAGCTGTTTGAACAGGCTTCCATATTGGAGCCCAATAGAATATTCAGTAATAGAGCTCATGCACGGGTGGATTTTGGGAAATCTCAAGGATCATAGCATTAGTTATCTTAACATTGCTCTAGCGGGAGAAGAATTGGGGAAGGAAAAAATTCCAAGAGAAGAACAGAAGAGAGAAAACTGGATCACTGGTTAATGTGGAAAGCGTCATTGGAAAGGGGAAGAAAAGGAAGTCTCCTGAAGATCAATCAGAGGAGGGTGATCACCACCAGAGAAGTCCCAAGAGACGGCTTAATGCCAGCAATCTGAGAGCACTTACACAAATAATGGAAGAAAGCTCAACTAGTCAATCCAGACAATATGAATTGAGATCTTCACAGGCCAGGAAATCATCATCAGCCTCACAGCAAAGCAAGAAATCTCAACCATCTTCTGAATATACTAGTACTCACTTGTATTCTTTAAGAAGTAGAATTATTGGGAGCTTGGGAAGTTCACAAAGTATAGCCAGTCAAGGAAGCCACACAAGTACTCTGAAGCTGATGGGGGGTGAGGGAAGCAGTCCAGTGAACAAGGATTATGACAGAGGGAAAGCAGCTCAAGTAGAATCATCCATCCAAGTGGCTTGATTAATGCTTCATGATTTGAGTTGCATCCAAAAGGTGATTGAGGACACAAAGGTGCCATCATGGATGACAAGGGTACCAAAGAATGTTGGATTTTGTGGTGCAGGATCCCTCAAGGCTGCGGAGTGGCTGACACTCTACATCGTTTACTATCCCCTTGCTATGATTCCTTTGTGGGGTGGTAAGCATAGACCCGGTATTGATCACACTGGCTCAATAAAAATCTTGAAGGACTCAACCGTGCTTCTCATTTACATAACCGACATGTTAATGAAGCATCATATTTCAAACCAAGAGATCATGGAGGTTGATTGACTAATGCTGGAATACTGTCAAACACTAAGGACTGGATGGCCACAACAAAGGATTAAACCCAACCTACACATTACTCAGCATTACCCAGAAGTGATCAAAAGGTTTGGTCCACCAATGGCCACGGCAGCCTGGGCCCATGAAAGGTTGAATGGTATCTTGGGAAGGATACCAAAGAACAATTGCACAGGTGAGCTGACTAAGAATCATGCTGTAGACCTTTCTTCTTACTGGGCAAACAAAGAAAATAATAAATGAATTGATTGCAGGTGATATACATGGTACAATCATGAAGACATGTATATCAAGGAGTCAATATTCAAGTTTATTGATCCATTCCAATGTAATTAACAAGGGAAAAGAAAACTCAAATCCCTGCCTCAGCCTCACCCCATTAGACCCAGAAATCCATTGCTTATTGATACAAGAGGTTGGAAGATTGGGTCTGCAACAGGATGTGTCTCTTGATTACAATGTGCATAAAATCAACAGTACCTTGATACAACATAAAAGATTTACAGTGAAACGGCTTGATCAAGGGAAAAATCACTCCAATTCCTATGTGGAGATCATGCGGGATGAACTCTGTTCATTTGGTCAAATCACTGAGCTCTTTGTGCAATCAGAAGGTGGGGATGTTTGGTTTGTGATTCAGTTATTCCAAGATGCACATTCAGAAGACGCCAAAGATCCATACACAGCCCACCCCAACTTAAATGTGTGAGTGGTCTCAACAGATCTAGGGGAGATTGTGGTGGTGAGGGGAAAGGAGATAGTGGGGCATGTGGCTGTTTTGGACAATGTTGCGGGGACGTTTGACTATCCAGGCAAGAAAATGACTTTGGTTTCCCTGGCACGAGTAGTGATTTTCCCTTTTAGCTGATATGAGGACAAGGTCAAAACTGATTGTGGAATGTGCAGGGAAGGATTTCAACATGAATGTACCAATGGTGTTTGGCCTATGAGTGACCTGAAACCTTTGCAAGTATCAACAAGCATCATTTCAGGAAACGTGGACAAGTGGACACCAAACGCCAACCATATGACACTTTGTGTGGACATGAATGGGGCCTAAGGGATGATGAAATGGAGATTAGATGTGAGGTTGGTAGACGTAATATTTGTAACAACAGAATCTTGGATATTAAGATTGTCATAATGAATTGTATTAGTTTCCAATGAACTGGACAGACAAATCCTCAGTTGTCAAATGTTTACAATTGGGGAATGGTGAAGGAGGAGGGTAGGAATATAAATAAGAAATCCTCTTATCTCACATTGATCATCATCCTCTATCTGTTCTTTCCCCCATACCAATCACCGGGTCTATCCATCAAGTTATCTGTTCATACTCTCTCACAGTTCAACATTACTATCTCACAGACTCACCATCTATCTCTATAAAAATATTGGTTTTTCAAGGTTTGGAAAATACTAACATCAACCCTCTCCAAAATCAATTCAGTCCCCAGTGTTGGCGCCACAAATTAACCATAAGCTGCGTTGTGCCTTGCCTCTCACACCATCCATAGGGCCCTCCTCCCCACATTTGGGGCATGATGGGACTAGTACTATAGTATTATATTACCCTTAGCCAACCCTTCAATATTCATTATTTATCATGCCAGACCAAAGTGCCCATACCTCCCAACCTGATGCAGCTGGTGAAGACACTCCGATGCTTCCTGTAGAGACAATATCCTCTGGTGTGCAAGACACAGTATCTTTTGGTTTGCAATATCATGAGGGAAACCTGGATGACTTACTCAGGGGGGTTCCCCCAGATGCAAATACTATACCAGAATCAGGTGAGCAGTATGATTGAACTGGGAAGTCCACTAATTTCATTAACACAGAGATGCTGATTGCAATTGGTTCAGTGGACATGAATGATTGCACTGCTCAATCTAGGATTGGACTGACCAACCGTTCTGAAAAGAAAAAACTTGACAAGGAGACTTTAGACCGTGAATTGAGACAAGTGCGCCGGATAGTCACAAAAACCCCCCTCCCCAGTGTGGTGCCTCATCCTGGACACCCTGGCCACCTTAAGACCTCAATCCATAAACTGTTGCGCAAACGTACCGCCCGGCTGAACAACTTATCCTCAGGCTCATCCAAACCCTTCTTTACCCGCGCGCGCGCCGCGCCGCACGCGCTGCGCTTCCATTATCCACGTCGCGCGTCCTTTCATCCGCGCTCGTTGCACGTCCTTTATCCGTGTTTCTTGTCATCTCCACCGTTGTCATAGCACGTCCTCATCTTTGTCGTTGCGTGTCTTCATCTTTGTCGTTGCGCCTCCCAATCTCCTCATTGCTACCGTGGCGCCGCGCTCATCCATGATTTACTGAATCCATCCCAACCACACCCGCAAGCATTTGGCAAATACTTGGATCCGTCAAACCTCCCATTGCACTTGATCTATCAGTCGTGGATCTCAAGGCCGTCAGGATTTACTCAACTTTCTCAAACCAATCTCCTATCTGCCCATCTGCGCTCTCATGGACTTCATCCGTCACCTTTCCTGGGACTCTCCCACCTGCTTCCGCCTTTGGACAAGGGGTGGGTGACTCTGGTATTGTTACGCGCGCCCATCCACAGACCGACGCGAGTGACCACATGGTTGCCTTCCCTTTTCCGCTCTATTTGTAGAATCCGTTGTATATAGTCTAACAGGGCCTCCTGCCCATATAAGGAGGGGCTCTCCCCTGCCTTTTGGCCCAGCATCCCATCATCAGGGGAGCATCAGAGAATCCAATCCATCCAATAAGACCTTCATCGTAATCAACTTATCTGTGGGCATCCTTCCCCACCTATCTGAGACATTTATCCGGGTATATCTATGATTGCCCCTTGATCCTTTGAGCCTCCATACTCAAACTCTGGCCCTTGTGACCTTGATCCTTATCACCAACCAATAGCCTTGCTGGTTGATGAAGAATTCCTGTCTGTCTGAATTCTTGAGTGTGTTATACCACTCTGATCCCTTTTTCGGACCATACTGGTCTTGATGTCTCCTTGATCATCTTTCTGGAGCCAATAACGTTTGATTCAAGAGGTTTTATTAAGCTTAAAACCTGGAGTGTTATACCTCCCTTCTTCTTTAAGGTTGAAATTTGCCACGCTATTCTTGAGTCCCTTGAGAAGTGTTGGGATATTCTTGCTCAAATTCGTTATTGATTTGCTTCTAGAGCTTCACAAAAAAATTGCTTTTGTTTTTTTCAGCCTCCCACAGTTATCTGGTACCCTTCAAGCGCTTGATTGCGGAGAGTTGGGCAGGTTCATTGAGAACCTGGAGGTTGGTTGGGATTGAGTTTATCTTTCCTAATCAGCTGCTGACGACCAGAGTTATGAGCTTGTGGGCGTTGTTACTTACAACTGCCTTGTTCTATTGAACTCTGAACAAACCTTGACTTATTTGTTCAAATCTTTCCCTGCACCATCTTGCCTCAGATAGTGTTGTTTCCATAGCTACCAACAACTCTTACCCTCTTCCCTTAGTTTGATTTCTCATCCATAAGGTTCTGCACCTTGATTCCGGTTACATTTAAATATTATTGTAACTCCTAGGAGGGCAGCCTAAACAGCACCTTTCCCCTCCACAGAACTGCCACGGCTTAGCACCGTTTGGAGTCTTACACCAGTCAATCTAGTACAATCTCACATTCTTTACGGC
Organism: Puccinia polysora; assembly: GCA_025617555.3. Taxonomy (NCBI): domain Eukaryota; kingdom Fungi; phylum Basidiomycota; class Pucciniomycetes; order Pucciniales; family Pucciniaceae; genus Puccinia; species Puccinia polysora. The sequence continues at coordinate 27,810,896 of CM062645.1, forward strand.
AATGGGTCCGCTTTTTGAAGGGGATGCCAGCAAACATAACCAACTTCCCCTCACCTCCCTCTCCTGAAGAAATACTGAAGTGGGAACAGTGGGCTCCTATGAGGTTGCAGCGGGTCATGACGCATCTGGATTCTGTCTGTAAATAACATGAAAAGGCAAATCAGGCAGATGGGCAGCTTTGATACAATGAAGAAGTGGCTAGACTCAGAACAAACATGGTACCCCCACAATTCCACCCAGCACCCAATGTGCCATCAAACAACAATTTCCCATGGATTGCTAAGGTAAAATTTGAGAGGGATGTGCAAAAGGCAGGTTTCTCAAGGATTACATTTGAGTGGCATGCAATTTCCTTCGTATCATTGGGCTGGAATGCAGCAATAGGTGCAATCATAGTCCAGCATTACTCAAACTGGAAAAAGGCACAACCTGGTATGGTGTGGGATGGCATGGATAACATTAGTGCATTATTGGAGAGATGGGTCTTGGGGCAGGGAAAAGAAATACGGCAAGCTGAACTATTAGGGTCAAAGTTGCAAGAAAATAAAATTACCAAGGCCCAACGCACATCCATCCAGCAAGCCAAAAAGAAGGTTAGAGCATGAGTCCTGGGGGTTTGTATTCAAATAATGGATGCTGATGGTGTGTGTTGGTTTGCATTCCAGATAAGTGAAAAGCGTTTTCACACAGCCCGCAAAAACCTTCCCAAAGAAGCAGCAGAAGTCATTGCAATATTTGACCGTGTGGATGTTGTTTCCAATTTGGAGGAGGATAAAAATGGCACTCGCACAACCATTGAAACCCCCTGGAGAAGCTGTGAACTAAATCATCTAACTCAACTACTAGATGAAATAACGTTACGAGTTGCTATGAAGCACCAAGAAATCAAGCAGTTGCATTTTCTACTTGATCGTGTGTCAGGCAAGGTGAAACCCAGGGAATTAAACCTCCTTGAATGCCCAAAAAAACTTCCAATTGATGCTTATCACCCTGCAGCGCTGCAAGCCCTTTTGGAAATTGACCTCAAACTTGTGGCTCCTTGTGACAACTCAAAAATTGTTGCAGCAATCAACTTACTATCAGAAAAAATCAAGAAGAAGCCTGGTACCACAATTAGCATAGTTCCAGCTCACACCCCCAAGGCAAGTGGATTGCACCAACAATATTTGAGACTTGGGTGGTCTTTTGTTTCCTCCCGTATCTTGAGAGCCTTTCTTTTCTTATATTTCTTAATGCAATAAAAGTTGATATACAAGTTTCAGTGTTAATATCTCTGTAAGTGATGCATGTGTTTAAGTGATCAATGAGTATATGTATCAAACACAAATGAGAGATTGGGCACTTTATATTGAGCTTGATGTTGAAATACATAGATGGAATAGAGTGGAAATGACATTGAGGTCATGAAAAGTTTCAATGATCAGGTTACCTTGCATTGCAGGAAGTGCTTGGTTGCCACACAGCACATTGCACATGCCATTTAATCTTGTGAATGCAGGGATAACACAACCCAGGATGAAACAAGTATTGTGTTTTTAAGAATGCTTGGACTGGGCAACAATTTCTTTTGGGTTTAATCAATTTTTGCCCAAGTTTAATCACAGGGTTTTGAGCCAATTTTTTAGACTAAAAAAATGGTTGCCATCCATAGAGCTATCACAATGCATCTGGCCCATTGGGCCAGTGAATAAACAGTGTGAATGAGCTTTGAGTGTCTCACATTACCAGATCAGATGCTTACAGTGGACAAAAACAATGGTTACCATCCATAGAGCTATCACAATGCATCTGGCCAATGGTTATGATGAATGAACAGTGTGCATGGGCTTTGAGTCTCTCACTTTCACAGGTGCTCATGGGAGTCAGCTCACCGCAATGTCACATTATGAACTCATTTATCAAGGATTAAGTTGCATAAGGCATACATGAATTGATTTATAAGCATGATTATTAAAAGCAATGGAGAAAGAAAAGCTAGTACACTAAGACACTGATAAATTTGGGATAGCTGAAATAGAAAAATTAGATTTGCGAGGTAAACTAAATACAGGATTATCAGTTGAAGGGTTTTGGGAGAGCCAATGATCACTGAAATCAAGGACACGACATTTTGCCAAGTCCACGCGGGATACCCATGTTCCTGGCCAAAATTCAGGGCTGAAAAAGCAGTCTTGGATAAGCTGCACTATGTAAGCATTTGTACACTTCAATACTTGTTCCTCAATGTCCTTGGGCTCTAGCTGGTTGGCTTTGGAGACAAGGCTCAGGAGCTGGAGGGATTGAACCAGGGGAAATTTCCTAATGTCTGATGGTATCCGCAAGAGGCCACGTACTCCGGCTACCAGGCAGGCCACAAGAATGTGGTAGTAGGGTTGGGATGTGATGGTGACCATGATTGTGTTGAACTCAGCCTGCTGTGGTGCCACTGCTGTGGAGGACCCCTCCAATTGAAGTTTTTTCCACAGGAGAGCAAATGAAATGAGCAGGTGGTAGATGTTGTCAACCAATTTGTCCAGGGAGTTGAAGCCAGATTTGTGACTAGGGCTGTCAACTGGCTGTCCTTCAATCCAAGCCATGTCTTCATGTGAGCCAAGACAAGCGGCAAAATACTTGATGATTGAGATATCACGGCTTGCCTCATCTTCAGTATCTGGTGGTTGGATAAATTCTGGTGGCTGGGTAAGTTTTCTCAAGACCAGGAGGATTGATTGGAACCATAATTGTGCCCATCTAACCTGTGAAAACTCTGGAGGGTGAGTAAGGTGGATCCAGAGATTGTGCAGCTTAGACCCTATGGTGGTGGCTGGAGGGGGTGGTGACCCAGGTAGAAGAGGCAGAGCAAATACATCTGGCATGTAATATGGCTCAGATGTTCAAGGTGGGAAGGGATTTGCATCTGTAGGAATGAGGAGAGGTTGGCTACTGTGAGGGCAAAAGATCCCAGTGGAATCAAGCTTACCACTTGTAGCCAATTGACTGATCCATTCCTTAAGACCAGCACTGATGGTGTTGAAACGGATTGTGTGAGATAGTAATTGAGGGTAAGATTGCCATTCTTTGTGGTCTTTTGCACGTAATCCAAAGAGGTGCACTGCTGCCTCAACAGCGCTCTTGTGGCACTTTGAGTCAATGATGCCATTTGAAAAGGGTTGAATGGCTTCCTGGAGTTCAGCCTGGTATTTTTTGAACAGTGTAGGCAATACTATGGAGGGAGCTACAGTGATTGGCAATCAGGGAAGGAATTTGGATGGATGTGGTGGAAGTGACTTACCAGGGTCATTTGAATGATCAGCGGCAGCGGTGGGAGTAGCCCCCTTGGTGGGTTGGGAGTCTAGTACAACCGGTTTATCATTGGGTTCAAGGGGAGTGGTGATGGAGGCCTGCTCTGCTGGGACTTCAGGGGTAAAGAGTGTATTTTGGGATTCTTTGGAGGGCACTTCATTTGGAGCAGCTTGTGTGGGGGGAGTAGCAGGGCCTGATGTACTTGCTTCTTCATCACTTTCCATCAAGGGCACAAATTTATGCCTCTTCTTGTTGGGATTGGCAGAGGCAGTTGCAGCCAGTCTTTTGGCAAGAAGTTTCCCAGACCCAATCTGAACCTCCTCCTTGGGAGGGAGGTCATCACCATTTTCAACCACTGGTGAAGGACACAATGAGGATCAGCCAGGGATTAGACTAGCATTCAAGTGTTTCAACTCACAGGCCATTGCATCTTGAAGACCCTTACAGGCCTTGACCGCCATGTCTTGCACTGATCGTGGCAGTGATTTGTCATCAGCCATTTTAAGGAGCTTTACCATTTGCCGCTTGCTATCAGCAAGGAAGTTAGACATTGAGAGGACTGAGGCTTCCTGTGTGCTCATCAAGCCACTGGTATGGGCTGGGGGTGGGGGTGGGGGTGTAGCATTGTGGCTTGATGATGATTCCGTGCCTACAACTTCAACCCATGGTGGGGGTGGTGGAAGAGAGGCTAAGGGAGGTCTGGTCAGTAAGTGAGGCCAACATGACAAATTGAAAAGAGGACTCACGGTCTGGGGTGATGATTGCTGGGCAATCAGCAGATTGTTGATCTCCAGTGGGATCAGTGGGCTGGGCATACAGAATTGAGGGTGGGGGTTTGGTGTGTACTGAATTGGCAGTTTGTTGATCTCCAGTGGGCTCATTGGGCTGGGCAAATGGAATTGAGGGTGGGGGTTGGCTGTGTGCAGGTGATGTAGACATAGTGGAGAAGTCTTGTGGTCATGGTATTGATGGATGGATGGATGGATGGATGGATTGATCAAATGATGGAGGGATGGATGGTGGGAGGGAGGGAGGAAGGAAGGGAGGGATAGATTCATCAATTGGGAGAACTATCCACCCACATCTTATACACTATCTCATATGCATTTATTCATTGAGGAGTGACTCACTCTCAATGGTCCCCATCCATTACCTTAGCCTCATGGTTGCTGTTCATTAGCCTAGGTTGAGATTGCCCCAATGGTTGCCAACCATAAGCTTGCCCCAATGGTTGCCAATCATTACCTTGCCCCAATGGTTGCCAACCATTAGCTTGCCTCAATGGTAGCCAACCATTAGCTTGCCCTAATGGTCACCAACCATTATCTTGCCCTAATGGTCACCAACCATTAGCTTGCCCCAATGGTCGCCAACCATTAGCTTGCCCCAATGGTCGCCAAACATTAGCTTGCGCAAATGGTTGCCAACCATTACCTTGCCCCAATTGTTGCCAACCATTAGCTTGCCCCAATGGTAGCCAACCATTAGCTTGCCCCAATGGTTGCCAACCATTATCTTGCCCCAATTGTCGCCAACCATTGGCTTGCCCCAATGGTTGCCAACCATTAGCTTGAACCAAATGTTGCCAACCATTAGCTGGCCCCAGTGGTTGCCGACCATTAGCTTGCCCCAATGGTTGCCGACCATTAGCTTGACCCAATGGTCCACAACCATTAGCTCTCCCCAATGCTTTTCAACCATTAGCTTGCACCAATGGTTTCCAACCGTGGGCAAGCATGAATTTTGTGTGTCACCAAGATGCCTGCACCCTATGGTTTCAATTGCAATTCTGTGCAAGCAGCTTGATAAAACAACATGCATGATATCTATGCCAACCCCCCCAGGGGGTAGCCAAAATGAAGCTTCAAAACAGGTGTCCCTTGAGTTATGCCCACACACTTGCACAAGCCAAAACAAATGCTGTTGAGCCCTTGTGGGCATAACTGCATGGCATTTCCTGGCTGCTCAGCCAGGAAATGCGCATGCCTTACAGCCAAAACTGGGTGGGCGCATTTGGCTCTGTCCTCTCTGGGGCAAGCATAGAACTGGGAGCCAAGTGGAGCTAGACCTTGGCCACCTGATTGCACAACCTCATTATGTATTACATACCATGATCCTTTCAGGAGTTGTACGCTGGCCGCCCAGCGTACAACTCCATTTTGGGTTACTTCACAAGGGTGTGGGCATATCAAGCCAGTTTTGATCCACAGCTTATTTTATGCCCACACCCTTGTGAAGTAACCAAAAGCCAAGCTGGACCTTGGCCACCCAATTGCACAACCTCATTATGTCTTACGCGCCATGATCTTTTCAGGAGTTTTACACTGGCCACCCAGCTTACAACTCCATTTTGGGTCTCTTCACAAGGGTGTGGGCATATCAAGCCAGTTTTTATCCACAGCTTATTTTATGCCAACACCCTCGCGGAGCACCAAAAAGCCAAGCTGGACCTTGGCCACCTGATTGCACAACCTCATTATGTCTCATGCACCATGATCTTTCCAGGAGTTTTAAGCTGGCCGCCCAGCGTACAACTCCATTTTGGGTCCCTTTGCAAGGGTGTGGGCATATCAAGCCAGTTTTGATCCAAAGCTTATTTTATGCCCACACCCTCGTGGAGCACCCAAAAGCCAAGCTGGACCTTTGCCACCCAATTGCACAACCTCATTATGTATTATGCGCCATGATCCTTTCAGGAGTTGTATGCTGGCCGCCCAGTGTACAACTCCATTTTGGGTTCCTCTACCGGCATCCTTTCTATTTATCCCATGTAAACCGGCATCCTTCCGATTTATCCCATGTAGATCTGTCAAAAACGGAGCTGTAAGCTTGCCATCCAGCACACAAGTTGATTTCAGAGCATGTCAAATCAATATGTCACCAACCATTTACACCAATTGATGCAAGTGAGATGTCAACCCTTCCATCATCATGCATACTTCCACATCTAGAACTTGCATAAACCTGAATTTAATGATGTCATAAGCCACTCATTTCCAGAACTGTATATAGTTTGATCTACAATGGTGTACATCATTGGCATGAGACTATGCCCCATGGAATATAACAAAGCCATCCCCTGTTTGAATGGCCCAGGCGGGCTGGGGCAAAGCACCCACATAATGCACATCTCAGAGATATCAGAATTGCATACTCCTCCTCCACTTACCTGCAAATCTGGCCACAGAGCTCAAGACCAAACAAACAATCTGTTGACATGAATTCCTACCACAGAGCCACCTCCTGGTCAGCTCAAAGGTATAAGTACTCTCCTTCACATGCTTTTCTTCCCCCTCCCAATCATTGCTCTTCTCACAATCTCCCACATATTCCATCTATCCATCTATTAAATCCCTTACTCATCACATAACTTCATCAAACCTTAGCCATGGCTTCCTTCACTGCTAAATGTCTTGGCCTCCTCAGAACCACCCTCACCTCAATTCCTGAAACTGTTCTTCCCTATCTCATTTCCAACCCAACAACTCATTGGGTCTCCCTTCTTCACCAAAATGGCAAGCTTGCTGTCAGAATCCCAACTCTAGCTCAACCTGTTGGCTCCTTACCACTTCCCCTATCACGTCTCCTTCTCCCTTATATCCCTGATCAAACCACATTTGGTCCTGCTGGGAAATGCCCTTTGCAATTTCCCAACCAGAAAGCTCCACAGATCTTTGTTGAGGCAGTTCTGCATGTCTCCTCCCAGCCTGTGGTCACATTCAATTTGGCATTATTGTTATTTTGCAGCGAACGTGATCTCATGGCCATCACCACCTCCATTGTTTCCTCATTCATAACTCTTGAACGCCCTCCACAATAAAATCCTGCAAAACACAACTCCATTTCCCTTTCCAACCTTGCCACAGAAATTGTAGACCTCCCATCTGCTATCAAGGAGCTGCATTACAACCCCTCTCTACTTGAGGTGCCCAGTGGGTGTGATCTGGACCCTGTCTCTCCCCCAGCCAATGTAATCAAAACCCCATTGCTAGCACATCAGTCTCAAGGACTTTCTTTCCTCCTTTATAGGGAATCACCACATGCTGCATCCGCCTTGGCTTTGTGGAAGAGGACCTCAATCAATAACGGTGCACTATGGGAGAACAAAATCACTTGTGAGAGCCTAGCTCTTGCAAGGGGTGAGGACATTCCAGAATCCCCACTTGGATCTATCCTGGCCAATGAAATGGGTCTTGGTAAAACAATACAATTGATTTCACTTATTGCAACCACCTTGCTGCAAGGGCGGACCTATGGCCTTCCTCTGGATCCCCCCCCCCTGAAAAACCTCCACATCAAGCCACACTGGTGATAACCCCCCCATGCCTCCTGAAGAATTGGAAACAAGAGATTATGAAGCATACCCAGTCAAAGGCCATCAATTTTCTTACCTACCATGGGAAATGGCGGCATCAGACCATGGATCGTCTACTGGAACATGCAGACGTGATTCTCACATCATATCACCTGGTTTCATTGGAATACAGCAAAATGCAAGCCAACCTCAACAACCAACGCTCCATCATCTTCTCCAGAAAATGGTTCAGGATTATTTTGGATGAGGCACAGTAAATCCAACCTTCATTTTTCCATCTTTCATACCCAAGGAAATTTTCTTTGGATCAAACTGACTGCAATTCACTTGCATGACAGCACCATCCAAAATACAAAGGCAAAGCTTTCCCAAGCAGTCACCAAGGTTGCCACCAATTTTAGAGTTTTTCTCACAGGAAGGCCAGTGCAAAACTGCCTTCAAGATCTCCTCTCTCTCCTTAGCTTCCTGGGTATCAGTCTAGAAAATGAGTACAGTGACTGGGAAACTACCCTTTTGCCCCACCTAAAAGCAGGGAACTTTGCCCCAAAACAAATGGTCCTCCAAAACACCACTCTTCAAAGGACCAAGGTTGATGAGCTGTCAAATCTCCCCAGTATTACTCATAACTACATCAAGACACCGCTCTCACCTGCAGCAGAAGACTTCTACTGCCAACTCCAGGAACTATTCATTTCCAAGATCAGGAATGAGCTGCCTGCTGATGGATTCAAGCCAATGAATTTGTCACTCCTCAAAGGTCTTGGCCAGCTCATAGGAGCATGTAATCATCCCGTTTTGGCAGACCCCAATGTCATTATGGACCAAAATGGACAATTCATCCTCACAGAAGAGTTGGGTCCCATTAAGGATCATAGCACGGGAGTTGAAACAATTGTCCACCACATTGATATTGACACCTGCCTTAAGAGCTCCAAAATCAAACAGCTTGTAGGGATGATTCAGCCAGGATCAGTGGTGGTAGCTGGAGCAGGCAAATTTGTGGTCTTCTTGTGTTGGACACGCTATCTTGATCTGTAAGCTGGCTGTCTTTTTCTCCTGTTTCCAATCAGACCCCACTCAAAAAAGTCCATTTTCTCCCCCCATGTGCAGGATTGGAATGACACTAGATGAATATGGAATCTCCTCCTTTCGTCTGGATGGAGGGCTGACGGAAAAACAGCAAGAATCAGTTCTTGAGCAGTTCTCAGAAAGTAGAACAACTTATGTCCTTCTTGCCTCCATTCAGGCAGCTGGTGTTGGAATCAACATCACATCAGCCAATGTTGTATTCATCATGGTAAGCACCCAATACTTTCTATAATTTTGCCATTTACTTGTCTACATTCATTTAATCCACATAGGAACCCCGCTGGAACACCACAACCCAGGCACAGGCAGTCAATCGTCTGCATCAAATGGGTCAAACAAGGCCAGTGCAGGTTTATTACCTCATTGCACCTAATACCATTGAGGAGAATATTCAGAAGGTAATGTCCTCATACTCCACTCATCATATGCACCTCACTGAATTTTCCATCTCTCCTTCAGATTCAGAAACGCAAGGAGAAACTTGCCCAGTAAGTCTTTTTTTCCTTAAAAGATACCCACCAACCTTACAGTTTGCTGATTCATGAAATTGTGCTCATATCATATTCAGGTTGACTATTCTCACCACCAGGGATTGGAGGGAAGTGTTCCAATCCCTGCAGGATGACACCTAAATCTCCTCTCCCTTAGCTCCTCATCTCCTTCTTCCCAATTTGACTCATATGGTTGTTTTCTTCCTTCCTCACTATCCTGTACATTACTCTTGCATCATAATTTGTGAGAAGTAAAATTTTTCCACTATGCCATGAGTAATTTTGCTCACAATTCACATCTTGCGTGGCTTGCCATGCACCGCCTGTCACCAATACTCCCAAATGTGTAGATAAGATTTTACACTGTGTGTTATTGTGTGTGAAACTCTTGTCCTGGTCATGACACTGGCAGGAGAATAAATGGTTTGCAACCATTAAGGTTACAGTTTCTCATGAGAATCAATTGTTTCCATCCATAAAAAACTGCAATGGTCGGCGACCATTAAGAAGAACATTGCTTGCCCTCCATGAGGCATTCTAATGGTTGCAGTTGTTCATGAGAAGCAATTGTCATCATCCATTAAGAACTGCAATGGTCGGCGACCATTAAGAAGAACATTTCTCACTTTCCATGAGGCATTCCAATGGTCACAGTCCATCATGAGAAGCAATTGTCATCATCCATAAATAGTTGCAATGGTTGGCGACCATTAAGAACATTGCTCACTATCCATGAGGCATTCTAATGGTCACAGTTGCTCATGAGAATCAATTGTTTCCATCCATAAAAAACTGCAATGGTTGGCGACCATTAAGAACAACATTGCTTGCCCTCCATGAGGCATTCAAATGGTTGCAGTTGCTCATGAGAAGCAATCGTCATCATCCATAAATGTGCTAGATTATTTTTTATCCAATGCAGCAAGTCAGCAAGGCTTACATATTCACAGGTCTATCCCCAGATAATGCAAGCCACATGCATCACACCAGCATGACACACAAATGACCATGGATCTGCATGTCACATCATGTAGACATGGTCAGCAGCCATGTTTGTTTGGTGTGTTGCAGCAAGAAAAATGAGACAAGTCTTCTTGTCAATGGCTATAAATAACCCTCCCTTCTCTCAGGTTTTTCCCCTTTTCTCCATTCCCCAATACCCCTCAAGCCAGCTTCACATCTTTTTCCCATCTATTTATCAATCCGACCATAATGGCATCCACTGCTCCTACACAAGCAATCCCACCTTCAGGTTTGTTGACCCACTTTTTTGTATTTCATCAAATTGAAAGAACCATCCCTACCAACCTTGGCCTCCATTGACTAATGCGTTGGCATAATCAACAGAGTCCTCACCATCAACTCATGAAGATGAACAACTCTCAGCACCTGCAGACAAGTCCAACCCCGCATCTGAAGTCCATGAATTAACTGAGGAAGAATTCTATCAGAATGTAGATACTATTCAAGAGATGGTCATGACCTGTTCTTGCCTCAGGATCCCCAGGTCAATCCAAGATACTGTGAACAGGTTAAAATCCTGCTTGAGTGATATCCAAAATGGCTAGTTTTTGCCCCACTGTCATTCTTCACATTTGCATATTTGGAGGTCTGATTGGTTTGTTTTCCCTTAGAATACAATTGTAAAAGGTGTCTCCCCCGCAGAGAACGGCTGAGCATCACACCCAGCTCCTCATTGGCCCAACGGCCCCCGTCACAGCCACCTCCAAAACATCCACGCTTTACTCATCCCCCTGTGGACATGACCCCACATCTACAAATAATGGGAAATCACAATCCAGCCCCCTCCTCCCCTGATGCAGCATCAAATCACAAAGCCATTGCACCTACCCCTCAACCAGAAATACAAATAACTCCTGAACCTTCCCTCTGTGCCCAACCCGCTGCAACCATGGAGGAACCCCAATTCACTTCTGAGCAACCCCAGGTGGCCCCAGATCAACGCAAGACATCCAATCAATCATTAGTGATTGAACAAGACCCAACCTCTCCCCAGCCCATTGTTTCTGGTATGGATTCACCCCAAGATGAGGAGCCCACTTATGATTTTGATGATCAAGCAACTAGAGGTTATTTTACCATAATTTACCACAAAAGAATACGCAAGGAGCTTCATTCAATCACTCAATCCTTCAAGGGTTGGAAATCTCCAAAGAAGCTCCAAATGGGATGGGATGCGGTGAAGCACTTTTTGGATTTCTGTCTCCAGGCCACCACTGCTATGGAACCACCAGAAATGCGGTACATCTCCCATTCAGCCAATTTTGAGTATGGTAACTGGGTTTGGCAGATCTGTGAGCAAGGTTAGTTTTATTTGAACATCTCATCAGCTTTCTAGATTCCTTTTTTTCTAATGAACACTTTTTCATTTCACAGCAACAGAGTTTCTAGGCTCGGATTCACATGAGCCATGGTGGGAACCAGACATCATCAATTTTCCTGCCCTCAACCGCCTGCAGAACAGCCATACTTGTCCCACTGGTGCACCCCCCCTAGATCAGAAAACTGCTCATCTAGAATCAAATCTGGTGCGCTTTCTTCATGCCTTGGACCATCCCACTGGAAAAGCTATCAATAAATGGGCGAAGACAGTGGCTTTCTCAGTGCAAACAGTTGCCGATGAACTGTGTGCACAGCCTCCCCATCCTCTGACATCTCCTATCTCCAATTTCAAGGCAAAACTAAAAATGGTTATGTGGCTCCAAATCATCAAGACATTGCCAAATTCCCTGCAGCCCAAATCAATAGAGCATCACATGGTCCTAGACAATGAGGCTGAGACCAATCAGTCAGAGGCTATGATCACCAATCAGTCAGAGGTTATGACCATTGAGCCAAGGGACTGTCTTCAAGAGCTACGTAGCGTCATTATTGATATCATGATCAGCTTCACCTTACTTCAGGCTCATTCCCAGAAAGACCCAAAGGAGCCCACCACCGGCAAGAAGACAAAGCCCAAGCGCAAAGACCCTCCAGCATCCACTTTTGACAACTCTTCCCACACTGTATCAGAGTTTTCAAATGAACAATGTCGCACTGAATTGACTCAACTAGAATGCCGCCACAATTTACTCCCTTTTGTCTTCTACCTGCTTGCTGGCATCCGGGGGATCTTTATTGCTTCAAGAGACAGAAGGATTGCTTCTTTATGTGATTGTCATGAACTCCTCTGTTTAATTCAAAAAATTCAGTCTGTCTCAGATGGGAGACCGTGAGCCAAGGAAAACATATGGTCTCACCTTCAAATGTACATTCAATCCATCATGCTCAGTATATCTGAGAACCCTCAAGATACTGGGAAATTGACATTACCCACCCGGCATGATCTAGCCAAGGCTTTTTCTCATGACTACATGAACCACATTAACAAAAATTCCTGTTCCAACATGCCTTTCAGCCTAGAACCCCTTCCAATCTCTGAGTTACCAAGCTGAAAAGTTTAATATGAGTGCTGTCATTTCTTCTCTGATTTTCTCTAGCTTTATTGTGTCATCTTGCATGTAATTTAAATACTTTTTTCATAATTTTAGCTTTATTTTTTGTTTTTAAAATTTCTTAAAATTGCTATTTGCATGATAATTCATGATCAAACGTTTCAAAAGAGTGATTGTCCAATATTCTTCAATACTGGAAGCCCCAGTAAAAATAATTTTCCCCTGAGCAGTGAGATTGGATTTCTCAAGGTCAACTCTTGGATTTGGACTGTCTGAATCCCTAACCCACCACTCAGCACTTTTAGATCAATTGCATATTCAAAATGCCACACCTTGTTTGCCACCACCCACTACTCAACCACCTGGCTAAAGCATCCTTCAAGAACTACTTAAACAGGGTCCTCTTTCTCCCCTTGAGTGATTTCCCCCCATCCCATCCCACCCCTTTCAGCAATATGGCAGATGCTCCATTTCAGAAAAAACAAACCCTCATTCAAAAGTATCACATCTTATATTTCTCCAACTTTTATTTCATGATCCTCTTGGAACCAGCTCTGATAACATACAAGCAAAGGAAATCCACATATTGCTTGGCTGCAATGCAACAGTACCTGGCCACAATGCACCAAATTTGATTGTCTTTGCAGATGTCAGGGCCCCTAAGTAAGTAGTCCCTCATCAATTCTTTGACAGTTCATTGGTCTGATTTCATCATCATTGATCTCACAAGCTTCCAAAAGCATTTGCTTTTCTTGTACCCCAATGCATTCAGACATTTGTTCACAGAAGTAAACTACTTGCAAAGGAGGATTTATTTCTTTTGTGTTTTCCTTGGTCCACCATTGATCCAGATGCCTTTGTCATTTGGATCAATTTTTCATTCAGATCAATGGTGGATCAAGGAAGACACAATAAGAATCTATCCTCCTTTGCTGGTAGTTTACTTCTTCAAACAAATGTCTGAATACGTTGGGCTACAAGAAAAGTGGATGGTTTTGGAAGCTTGTGGGATCCATGATGATGATCCTTGACTTCATCAACACTGTGGATTTGCCAGATTTCAACAGAACAATCACCAACTTGAATGAAAATGGACATCACATTCACACCACCATGCAGAGTGTATTGGTGAGAAGTGGCACCTATTACTCACTGACCATGGTAACCTGAAGTATTAAGGGCTAAATTTCCTATGGAGGTAATAGCTCTCTTGAAAGCTTGACAGCACTTTGAGATCAATTGCATATTCAAAATGCCACAGATTTTTTTCCCCCACCCACTACTCAACCACCGGGTCAAAGCATCCATCAAGAACTACTTAAATAAAGCGTTTTGCCCCATCCCATCCCACCAATTCCCCCTGTTGGAACTGTCACCATACCACATTCACTCAATTTGTCAAACAGCCCAGAATCTCCCACCACTACTACTTTCATACAAACTACTTTTAAGATCTTGGCTTACTACAGTTGGACCCTGTCTCTCAAACACTAATCTTACCCAACTCCTTACCTGACTTGTTAAATAAAGCAATTTCACCCCATCCTAACCCACCAATACCTCTATTGGAACTTTCACCATACAACATTCACTCAAATCCTGTGTTGTCCTAACGTAGATCAAACTCTCTGGGCATAAGGCCTCACAGTCCTCTCCCCAGTGAATTGCTACCAACCAAATTGATATTTTCATGGCCAGGAAAAGGACTGAAGCATATAGTTTTTTCCTTGTTATTATCATTTAAGTTGATTCACCAAGATGACATTGTCCCAATCCCTCCCCAATTTTTGGCTGTAATATTCTTTCTGAAATTCTATGATTCGATATGCTACGGATACTTCCCCTGGTGAATATGAACTGCATACCACTCAACTATTAATGTGGTTACTTTCATGATTCACCAGGACAAAAGCATATTTTAATCGTAAGATTTCTGAAGGAAAACCAGCCAAGTACAAATTGAAGAGGGATCTTCTCTTTAACCAAAAAATTGCAGGTAACAAGGACAAGGGACAGCAACCAAAAATTCTGTGGAGGTAAAGGTCCTAAAAAAAATGCAAGCTCTATCCCCAGATTGATCCTGAAAATCCAAGAAAGCCAAAAAATGAAGATCTACAAGAGGCCCATGCCTTTGTTGAATCCAACTTTCAACTATTTTATCATGGTTGAGTGCTACTAATGGATAAGGACAAGAATGATATTATTGCATATATTGAATTTACCCCGATTGAGGACCTATCACCTCAGGAGTATGATGATAATGACTTTCTTGCTTGTTTCCTGCACCAATGCAAGAAATTTGTAAACCCAGTGGGCTCACCATCTAGATCATGGGCTGGAAAAATGTGGGCAATTGGATGGAGAAAGGCCATGGTAACAGCTGAAATGATTGGCCGATACATCAAGGACCTAAAGACTGCTACTACCAAATGCCAGTATGACAAACTTATGTCTTACTCAGAAAGGGCTTCTATTATACTTGGAGGATTCTTCAGCAATATGGCACACGTTCCATTTCAGAAAAACCAAACCCTGATGCAAAAGTATCATATCCCATCTTTCTCCAACTCATCATTTGATGATCCTCTTGGAACAAGCTCCTGTTCACCTCACCTTACCTTCACCTCTGACGGCTTCTGCAATTCACCCCATTTTGATGAAAATGATATATCCAACTTTGCCTTTGCTTTATTCATACCACAGAAGAAAGCATGTGGATCACTTGCTACTCCCTCCAAGGGCTACAATGTTCATGATGGGCATTTTGTCATACCTGACTATGGGGTTGGGATCAATTTCTCTACTCAAAAAGGAATTGTTAAGTTACTCTGGCAATCAAAAAAGTATTGGCACTGTACACTTCCTCCTGTAGAAAATTCTTTGTATACCCGTCTTGCCATGTCTTTACAAATCAATGTTAGAACCCTAAACACTTGTAGAAGCATTCAGGATGGTACTATACATTATACCAAAGCTAACAAAAACAAAGCAATCCATATTGCTGATAATAATTATTATTTTCATAGAAATTAAAATTTCTTTTGAATCTTTGATCTTGAACCTTGTTAGTCTTGGTGATAATGTATGAATAAAAATTCATCCCACTGCTTGGTCTGCTTTTCAAAGGGAGATCCTGAGGTACAATTTGTTGTTTTTATGCCTTGATTCTGAAATTTTGCCAATTTTGATTTGCATGATAATTCATAATGCAACGTTTCAAAAGAGTGATTCTGCAATATTTTTCAATACCGGAAGCCCCAGTTACAATAATTCTCCCCTGAGCAGTGAGATTGGATTTCTCAAGGTCAACTATTGGATTTGGACTGGCTAAATCCCTAACCCACCGCTCAGCACTTTTAGATAAATTGCATCTTCAAAATGCCACACCTTGTTTGCCACCACCCACTACTCAACCACCTTGCTAAAGCATCCATCAAGAACTACTTAAACAGGTCCTCTTTCTCCCCTAGGGCTGTTTTCCCCCATCCCATCCCACCCCTTTCATCAATATGGCACATGTTCCATTGCAGAGAAACCAAACCCTCATGCAAAAGTATCACATCTTATATTTCTCCAACTTATTTTTTGATGATCCTCTTGGAACCAGCCCTGATAACATACATGCAAATTGCAGCCACATATTGCTTGGCTACAATGCAATAGTACCTGGAAAGAATGCACCAAATTGGATTTTCTTTGCAGCTTCCAGGGCACCAAAATAGTTCCTCATCAAGTCTTTGATGGGACATTGTTGTGATTTCATCATCATTGATCTCACAAGCTTCCAAAACCATCTGCTTTTCTTGTAGCCCAATTTATTCAGACATTTGTTCCCAGAAGTAAACTACCAGCAAAGGAGGATAGATTCTTTTTGTCTTTTCCTTGGTCCACCATTGATCTGGATGCCTGTAATTTGGATCAATTTTTCATTCAGATCAATGGTGGAGCAAGGAAAACACAAAAACAATCTGTCCCCGTTTGCTGATAGTTTATTTCTGGGAACAAATGTCTGAATGCATTGGGCTACAAAAAAAGTGGATGGTTTTGGAAGCTTGTGAGATCCATGATGATGTAAGGAAACCAATGATCTGTCACAAAGCCTTGATGAGGGACTACTTAGGTGCCCTGGCAGCTGCAAAGAAAATCAAATTTGGTGCATTCTGGCCAGGCACTGTGGCATTGCAGCCAAGAAATATGTGGATGTGGTTTGCATGTATTTTATCAGAGCTGATTACAAGAAGATCATCAAATGATAGGTTGGAGAAGTATGAGATGTGATACTTTTGCATGGGGGTTTGGTTTTTCTGAAATGGAACATGTGCCAACCTCAATTTGAAGAAGTCATGATGCAATGAATTGGTGTTTCCACACTCCCAGATGATTGAATAAAGTCTCTCTATAAAAAAATTATGAAAAATGAATATTTGTAGTCATGAAATCTGTTGTTTTGGGGAAGCAAACAAACTCTTTGCATGTGATATTTCCTTGCTTAGTGTGGATTTCTAAAATTTCCTGATGTAAAAATATTAATTCCAATTGTGGGTTTTTGTTAAGATCATCAATCTTCAAATGAAATACATGATTTTCCATCAGGGAATTTGATTTTGAATTTATAACCAAAGATCTTGGTATTGCCAATGTATTTTACATTGGTCAATCATGCGCATTCAATATGATCCATTTATTAGGGAAATTTCTCAAAACATCAAATGTAACTTTCCCTTATACTCCCACTGAAGTTAATATGCATATTCAAAACGGAACCAATAAGCTTTTGAGGTTTTTTTCCTTTTGAATGATTAAGCTCATCAGCAGATGTAAGATTGAATTCAAAATCCAATCAATCTTTTATCTATTTCCCTGTAAGCCTTTCACTTTCTGCAACCTGAAAAAATTGACTTAACACCCAATCCAATTAAACAAAAACAATGAGAACACCACCATTGTTGGAAACATTTGTATATTCCAATGCACCATATGTTCTCAAAGCACATTTGAATATGGAGGTCATCTATATACTGGTTTTGGAAGGTCAAAAAAATCACATCAAACACATATATTACAATCATATTTTTCTACTAATGTATGTGAGTGATTTTTTCCCAGGTTTCATCAAACTTCAAAACATCACTGGTCAAGTGTCATTGATACAAAAATTCAGAAAAATCAGTCACCAAACATTCTCCAATCTATTAACAGAAGAAACCCCACAATTGAGCCACTACAAGAAATTACCAGCCCTGTGAGTAAAGATCTTGTTCAAAAGTATGTTTCTTATTTTATTTGAAGTGGGGTTTATTTATTTATATACCCTATGATTTTTCACATTCAAGCCATCAATTGAGGACTTTTTTTTTTTTGGTTTTTTTTTTGGTTTTTTTTTTGGTTTTTTTTTGGTTTTTTTTTGGTGTTTTTTTTGGTGTTTGTTTTTTTTGGTGTTTTTTATGGTGTTTTTCTTGGTTTTTTTTATGGTTTTTTTATGGTTTTTTTTTGGTTTTTTTTGGTTTCTTTTTTGGTTTTTTTATGCTTTTTTTTTGGTTTTTTTTTTGGTTTTTTTTGTTTTTTTTTGGTTTTTTTTTTGGTTTTTTTTGGTTTTTTTTGGTTTTTTTTGGTTTTTTTTGGTTTTTTTGGTTTTTTTTTGGGTTTTTTCTTGGGTTTTTTTTTGATTTTTTTTTGCTTTTTTCAAAGAGGTTGATGCACCAAGCACGGCCTGGCTTGTTGGGGGGACTTCATCACCTCCCAACCAAGCAAGCAAGCGAGGCGGGAGGGAGGGCCCGGCTTGGTGGGGGGATTTCA
This sequence comes from Puccinia polysora, assembly GCA_025617555.3. Lineage (NCBI taxonomy): Eukaryota > Fungi > Basidiomycota > Pucciniomycetes > Pucciniales > Pucciniaceae > Puccinia > Puccinia polysora. Next base: position 27,829,324 of record CM062645.1, read on the forward strand.
TCACCCCCCAACCAAGCAAGCAGCAAAGGGGGGGGCAGCTTGTTGGGGGGACTTCATCACCCCCCAACCAAGCAAGCAAGCGAGGCGGGAGGGAGGGCCCGGCTCAGTGGGGGGATTTCATCACCCCCGACCAAGCAAGCGGCAAAGGGGGGGGGCAGCTCGGTGGGGGGATTTCATCACCCCCCGACCGAGCCAGTGGTAAAGGGGGGGGCCAACTTGGTAGGCGGACCGAGAAAGCGGCGAAGGGGGGGGGCCCGGCTTGGTGGGCGGACCAAGCGAGCGGCCAAAAGGGGGGGGGCCGGTGGGGCTCGCAGTGGGGGGGGCGGACCGAGCAAGCGGCAAAGGGGGGGGGCCGGTGGGGCTTGCAGTGGGGGGGGCCGGCTTGGTGGGCGGACCAAGCAAGCGGCGAAGGGGGGGGGGGCCGGTGGGGCTTGCAGTGGGGGGGGACTTCATCACCCCCCCGCCCAGCAACTGAGCAAGGGGGGAGTGAGCCACTGGCTTGCGGTGGGGGGGACTTCATCACCCCCCGCCCAGCGACCGAACAAGGGGGGAGCAAGCCACTGGCTTGCGGTGGGGGGGACTGCATCACCCCCCCGCCCGGCAAGCAAGCGAGGGGGAAGGAGCTGGTGGGGCTTGCGGTGGGGGGCACTTCATCACCCCCCTGCCCAGCAAGCAAGCAAGGGGGACATCAAGGGGGGAGGGAGGGGGGGGGATTTCAAATCCGCTCTCCACCTAGCGAGCGAAAGAGGGGGGAGATCAAGGGGGGAGGGAGGGGGAGGGAGGGGGGAGGGAGGGGGGGATTTCAAATTCTGTCCCCACCTAGCGATTGAGCAAGGGGGGAGATTGAGGGGGGGGGGAAGGGGGGAGGGATTTCAAATCTGCTCCCCACCTAGCGAGCGAGCAAGGGGGAAGGGACAGGCTTGGTGGGGGGGTTTTCCAATCCCCTCCCCACCTAGGAAGCTATTTAGTAAACTGGACCACACCAACACCAACCACCACTGACCACCACCGACCACCACCCACCTCATCCACCTCATCCACCACGACCACCACCCCATTGGTAAGTAACCTTTTTTTTTTAAAAAAAAAAAAACGAGAGGGTATTCAATTTTTGTAGATATCAATATTGATGGAATTTCATTTTTTGTAGATATCAATATTGATGGAATTGAATGAAGGCATTTCTAGTAAAAATGGGTATGGGACTTAAACTTTATTCCTCAATATCCTTCAACAATAAAATTACTAATTGAACTTTTGATTCTGCATTATTTTTCTTTGGGTTTTCCATTCATGTTGTGATTCCTGGGTGTCATCCTGAAACACGGTTTGTAGTTTTGATGAGCTTGGCGTTTCAGGAGATGCCAAGGAGACACAACATGGATCAAAGCCTCTAGTAGTAGGAAAACAACACAGACTACCAAACTCAGATGTTACTTCAACATCCAAAATTAACAAGAAGTTCAACCGTGCCAGAAGGCAATTTGCACAAGATTGTGACGAGCCAACATACTTTGTGACCCTTTGGGAAAACCTTCCACCCAATCATGTTGTCTTACCACAATTGTGCGCTGACATGCTGGTTAATGCTGTCACAAACCGCCTATTCCAGCCCTACTTCATTATCAAATACCACAGTTTGGAGGCCCCCAAAACTCCACAAGTGGATACTTTGAGCAACATCATCTTGGACTTGTACCTAATGGCAAAGAACTGCCATTCACTCAGCAAAACCAACACAGCCGCCTTAACTGGCTGTATGCATGCCATTGGATTTTGTACTGGAAGTGATAGGGGTGCCTCTGCAGGTTTGTCCAATTGTTTATGAAAATTCAAAAAATTGAATCCATGTTGACTTTGTAATTAAAAACAGGGTTCTATTCTTGAGAACCAGCTTTGGATGAAGAGACTATCAAGAAAGATGATGAACTTGTTGGAATTCAAAAACATGCCCAAATCATTCCATCATTTTCTCATTTCTTCTTTACTCTCTTTTCATTATTTTCCTCATTTTCTGCTGTCTCCCATTCTTTTCTGTGTTTCTTTTCTTCCTTATGCCTCTCCAGCTAGTCCCTCTCTGTATCTCTCACCCTGCTGTGACTATGATGTGAACCAACTGTCACGTCTCCTCTGGCGCATACGGCTTCCAACACAAACCGCCGTCAATGCTCCATTTCCAAAGTCCCGCTTGTCCACTCCACCGCCTCACCAACAAATCAAGGACGGCTCCTCGCAAAACCTTTAAACGGATTCACCAGCCACCGCAACCACTCAACTCAATCACCAGCTACCGCTACCACTCAACATCATCCACCAACTACCGCTATTGACGCAAGCTCACTCCATGTTCTTATCAAGAACAAGCTACCATATGACCCAAGCTCACCCTATCACCCTATCAAGAACACCTCACCGGATTCCTACTCCCATCCTTGCCTCATCTTCTCCTAGTACCCGTGTTGTCTAGTTCAAGTCACTTTCTGGTCGTTTTAAGGTGTTTTCTCAGTATTATTTCTTCAATCTTGATTACCTTCAGCTGAAATTAAACAATCCTTTTAAGCTTTTCAAAACTTCAGATTTACAGTCCCAAGCCCGCTCGCTGGACCAGATAGGCTCAATGTCTGATTCAGAAGAACAACCCAACTCGTCCAAACTCAACATTCCCCTCCTGAATGACTCTAACTTCCCTTCCTGGAGCCTTCGGATCAAGAGCTACCTGCGCAGGAAAGGACTCCTTGAACTGACCCTTGAGCCCTCCCCTTCACCATTGACCGGACCCCAGAAGAAGAAGATATATGAAGCCGCCAACATTTTCATCCAGCATCTCGGTGAATCTGCCTTCAAATCCATTTTCAACGACGTCAACAATGGAAATACCCATGCCATTTGGCATGCAATCCTAGAACAATATGCCTTGCAATCTTCCACAAACGTGGTTGCGTTTCACTCAATTTTATTTGCTATCTCTTCAAGGGTGACCTGACAACGTACATCAAGGACTGCCAAAAACTCATGAATGAACTCACCGTTGTGATACTCGAAGTTCCCCCTGACATCCTCAGCTACACCATCCTTGCCAAACTTCCCAGCTCATTCTACCACATTGTCGATTCTCTGATCCTTAACGACACTCTTCTCCAAAACCCAACCGGGATCCTGAAAAAACTTTGTGAGGTTCTTCACCTTGAATTGTCCAGGTTGCCAGACAACAACTCGACCTCGGACATCTCTCCTTCAGTCTCACTGCACAAATCAACCATGAAGAAAAGGGCAAAACCCAAACATCTGTGCTCAAAAGGACACCATAACCCCCTTGCCAAACGCCCTGAAAGTAAATGCTGGTTTGTCCATCCTCATCTCAGACCTGAATGGAATAAGACTCCCTTGTCAAATCTCCACTCCATCAACAAAATTCCAACCGTCGAAGATGAAAGCAATTCCAAAGGCGCCAAGCTTCATTTCAACGCTCAAATTTACCTCTCATCCAATAGAAAAGACTCCCATCTCCCGGTTCTGGATTCTGGCACAAGCCATCATATAGTAAACAACCCCTTGTTTCTATTTGATTGCACGCCCATCCATCTGGAAGTGGGAACAGGCTCCCCAAACAACTCACTCATTGCTACACATTCTGGATCATCTAAACTTCTCAATCACCTTGGCTCAGCCATAATTCTTAGGAATGTCCTTCTCATTCCCTCCATTAATTGATTTATTATTTCTCTCACTCAACTTAACTCCTTGAAGGCAACCTTTTCCAAATTTGGATACTTGGGGTTCAAAGTGAAACTGGACAAGATCAGCTTTGTAGGCACCACAAACAACAAGTTAACTGAACTGTGTGGAACAAAATTTCTTGGTTGCAGCCAATCCACGTTGCTTCTCAAGGCTCCGGATAATCTTTGGCACTTACGCCTTGGTCACACTAGCGCTCAATCCTTCAAAACTCTCAATCTAAACTCCGTTGACTCAAATACCCAACCAACTGTCTGTCAAATCTGCAAAACCTGCAAGCAATTTTTGACACCATTCAATCACAAGTTCAAGGAAGCCATTCGCCCTCTTGAAGCTATTCATCTGGAAGTTTTTGGACCCTTCCCTATCATCTCAAACTCAGGATTCTCCTATTTCCTCTCCATGACGGATCAGTTCTCCAGATTTCATTCGGTTTCTCTCCTCAAACAGAAAAGCGATGTGACCCCCGCCATCAAGGACTTTGTGGCACGGGCCAAACGTCAAACCGGAAACACCGTGAAGCTCCTCATCTCCAAAAACCGAGGCAATTTCATCTCATCTGATCTCCACTCCTTCTGCCTTGAAAAAAGCATCAATCAACACTTCTCCCCCCCCATACCCCTCAGCAAAATGGCCTAGCCGAGAGATCAAATTGCCTCATCTTAGAGAAGGCTTGATGCTTGCTGAATAAAAGCAATCTACTGCTCAAGTTCTGGGATGAGGCTGTAAACACCACCACTCACATTCTCAACGCTCTCCCCTCAAGGTCACACGGCAATACAGTTCCTTACAAGATCTGGCACGGACGACCATTCAATCTCAACTGCCTACGCCCCTTTGGTTGCGCCGCTTACGCTATCATTCCTAAAGCAAATCAAACCTTCAAACTTCTCCCCACCAGCAGAAAAGCCATTCTGGTCGGGTACGTCAATGACTTCTTTTCATACAGGCTGCTTGATCTGGACTCCTCCAAGGTCTTCATCTCCGCCAATGCGTCATTTGACAAACTCTCCTTCCCCTCTCCATCCGGATCCAACTCATCTTCCTGCTCTACTGGCCTTGCACACATGCTAACTCCATCCTCCTCTCTTCCTCCCACTAACAACTCCTTGAATTTTCCCTTGATTCCTCTTCCTTCCTCCTTGGACTCTTTCACCGCTCCGCCTGTCCTTCCCTCCCCCGCTTCTGATCTCCCTCCTTCATCCTCTGTTGTCACCAATTCTCCTGCGCCCAATCATTCCCTGTCACACAACAGGCTAATGCAAAGAACATTATTCCCTACCCTCGTTGTCATAGCTCTAAAATAGGTCTTCCGGCTTTTTATCTCATTGTCAACAACAACTATTCCAACCCCATATCAGTCCAAGAAGCCCTCAACTCAAAGTACCAAGAAGAATGGCTCAAGGCAATGAAACACAAAGAGCTCAATCTTCTCAACAATCAAGTCTTGGAAGAGGAAACTCTTCCTGAAGACAAGATAGGGCTCAAATGCGTCTGGGTCTTTTGGACAAAACGCAACGAGCTAAACCAAATAGTCAAATTCAAAGCACGGCTCTGCATTCAAGGATTCAATCAGCAGTACGGCATTGACTTCACCTCCACCTTTTCGCCAACTGGGGACAAGACGTCCCTGCACATGCTAATCGCTCTTGCTGCTCACTTGAAGCTAAATTTTCACCCAGTCGACGTAAAGGCCGCCTTTCTGAACGCTCCGTTGCGCAAAGAAGTCTACCTTACTCCTCCTCCCCACATCTCTGTCACAAATGGCAAGCAACTTAGGCTCAAAAAGGCTCTGTACGGTCTCAAACAAGCTCCGGTGGCCTGGTATGACACGCTCAGCTCCTGGTTGACTGACGGCGGCTTCTGCAAGAGTGAGGCGGACCAGTGTGTGTTCTGGAAGGATTCAACTTACCTCTACGTGCATGTTGAAGACATTGCAATATTCAGTGATCATCCGGAAATGTTCATTGCTCAGCTCGGCTCCAAATTCAAAATAAAGGACCTCGGGCCTGCCTCCCTGCTTCTTGGAATGAATTTCAGCCACCTTCCGACCGTCTACAAGCTTTCCCACAGCTCCTACATTAAACAAGTATGCGCGCAGTATTCACTTCCTCTTCACAAGACATTCTTGACTCCCTTCAAACCTCACAGCAAACTATATGCCTCAAGTGAAGAAGACCACAAGTTGTTTCTCCTATTGGGCGCCAATTACAGAAAAATTGTCGGGGAGCTGAATCACATAAGCATTTGCACAAGGCCCGACATCACTTTTGCTGTCAACTACCTAGCTCAATTCCTCGTCAAGCCAAATCTCCACCACTTTCAAGCGGCGCTATACGTCCTTCAATATCTCCAACACACACCAAACCTTGGAATCAACTTCAGCTTCTCCTCTTCCGCCTCTCAACTCAAAGCTTATGTTGACGCTGACTGGGCAACCTGTCCAACCACTAGAAGATCAGTCTCCGGCTTGGTTGTACAATGGCTCGGAAGTGTTGTTGCTTGGAAGTGCAGGAAGCAACCAACCCTGTCTTTGTCCACTACCAAAGCTGAATATAAGGCGCTGGGCAACGCCATCAAAGAGGTAAGCTGGGGAAAATCACTTATAAGCAAGTTTTGGCCAGAGGAAGTGACCAAACCAGCCACCATCCACAAGGACAACAAAGGCTGCATCAAGCTGGCTCTCAATCAAGCTAACCATGCCAGGTTCCACACAAATCACATGGAGTTGAGATTCCACTATTTACAAAGCGAGATTCTCAAAAACGCCATCAACCTTCAAAAAGTATCCTCCAAGAAGAATTTGGCGGATTTCCTCACCAAACCTGTGACACAAATATCACTGTGCCGTGTGTTGGATGCGCTGAACATATCAGAATGATTTGAGCAAGGGAGGCTGTTGGAATTCAACAACATGCCCAAATCATTCCATCATTTTCTCATTTCTTCTTTACTCTCTTTTCATTATTTTCCTCATTTTCTTCTGTCTCCCATTCTTTTCTGTGTTTCTTTTCTTCCTTATGCATCTCCAGCTAGTCCCTCTCCGTATCTCTCACCCTTCTGTGACTATGATGTGAACCAACTGTCACGTCTCCTCTCGCGCGTACGGCTTCCAACACAAACCGCTGTCAATGCTCCATTTCCAAAGTCCCGCTTGTCCGCTCCACCGCCTCACCAACAAATCAAGGACTGCTCCTTGCAAAACCTTTAACTGGATTCACCAGCCACTGAAACCACTCAACTCACTTACCAGCTACCGCTGCCACTCAACATCATCCACCAACTACCGCTATTGACGCAAGCTCACTCCATCTTCTTATCAAGAACAAGCTACCGTATGACCCAAGCTCACCCTATCACCCTATCAAGAACACCTCACCAGATTCCTACTCCCCTCCTTGCCGCATCTTCTCCTAGTACCCGTGTTGTCTAGTTCAATTCACTGTCTGGTCCTTTTAAGGTGTTTTCTCAGTATTATTTCTTCAATCTTGATTACCTTCAGCTGAAATTAAACAATCCTTTTAAGCTTGTCAAAACTTCAGAACTGTGGGAGCATCTTCCTGCACACAACAAATTCTTCTTTGAAAGAATTTAATCATTGTGTACCTCAGCTAATGCTCAAAACAAGAAGGTTTCAGATCAATATTTAATCCCAAACTGGTCTTCATCTGAGTGGATGGAAGCTGAGCAAGATTTCAGCATGTTTTCCAATGTGGTTGTGACATTTGATGATTTCTCAAACAAGCTCCATACTGATAAGAAAAATTTAAATGGTTTCACATATGGGATATTTTCTTACATCAACAGATCAACAGGACAGCCTATCCTTCCTCCCTGCAATGATTCGGGTCATGGTTTATCTTTTCCAAAACTTGGTTGCATTGTTGACTTTGCAAAAGCCAAAGGCATTATTGAAATTCTTTGGCAGACTCAAATTTTTGAACATCAGACTACATTTCCTCCTCCTAGTTTAAAAACCTCCTCAACCCACACTCACTTTGGCTGCTCATTCCAAATTAATAAAAAACTAGCCAATGTATCTTTAAAACTCCAAAATTCTAGTCCTTCAAATATTGATGAACAAATTTTGGGAAAGAAGGCCCGATATGGCTGATGTTGTTGTTTCTATTGTATTTTTTTTCATTTTTGAAAGTTTTATCTCATCTATTGTATTTTTTTTCATTTTTGAATGTTTTACCTTAGTAATAAATCAAATATATTTACAAGCCCAGTAATTGAGCAATCTCCTTGAGTTCTTCCACTGTTCTACTGCTGCCAATACATGCAATGGCCATGGACCACTTATCTTTTTTAAATGTCTGAATAAATTGGGCTACAAGATAAGCAGATGGTTTCAGAAGCTTGTGAGATCCATGATGATGAAATGACACCAATGATCTGTCAAAGACTTGATGAGGGACTACTTAGGTGCCCTGAAAGCTGCAAAGACAATCCAATTTGGTGCATTCTGGCCAGGTAATGTTTCATTGCAGCCAAGCAATATGTGGGTGCAATTTGCATGTATGCTATCAGGGCTGGTTCCAAGAGCATCATCAAAAAATAAGTTGGAGAAATATAAGATGTGATACTTTTGCATGAGGGTCTGGTTTTTCTGAAATGAATCATGAGACAGTTGTTCAATGATGACATGCCTTGGCGACTAGCCCTATTCCCATTCAACTTCATGTCTTTTTATTTTATTCCACAATGGATGCCCTCCTGCTCAGGCCAGAACTATTTCAATGCATTTTTCTATTTTTATAAATTTTACCTATTCTTGGTTTTCTACACTGCAAAAAGAAGCCTGCCTCTTGCCTTGGTGTCAGCTAACATTCTCCCTCAAAAAACAAAAGAACCAGCTCTTTTGTGCAGACCAGAGAAGGTGATCAGGATATCTATGTGAGGATATTGACTTTATTTTCTTCCCTTGTTTGTTATTTTTCCTTTCTTTCCTCTCTTTGGTACTTTGCCATCTTTCATTTCAAATATTCTTCATTTTTTGAAATTTGAAAAAAAAATTTTGGCTTGGCTTTCTGTATTTTCCCTGATGGAAAGTATAAGTATAAAAAATAAATTTACACCAACATAGGCTATTGAATAAGAAACCAACAGAAAAAAAAGCCATGAATGGCTGATTTATATGAGAAAAGATTTGCACAGTTTATGAGCATGGTGTGTAATTATTATCTTAAATACATGTTTATTAATTTAATTTTGGGAATTAAATAAAAGAACTTACCCAGTTTTTGACCAGTTAATGGAAATTCAATTCTGGAAAAAATCAGCCTCTTCTGGAATTTTAAAATTTCACTTTGAAAGAATTCCCAAACACCAACTGCAGTAATTTGTGGCTGATGTGTGGACTGCTTTTGAAGCAACAGCTTTGCTCATATCTAGATTTCCCTTGACAATCTATTATGAACTAATGTGCCAGAAGTTTAGCAAATGCTGATCTCTAGTAACAATATTTCTCCACCTGCTGAAAGTTAATGATGAGATACAGCATCACATAACCCTGAGATATCGATGGGATACAGAAATGCCACCTGCATACAGGTGGCAGCCATTTTTCTGTGGTGAGGATAACCTCAACACTTCTCAAGGGACTCAAGAGTAGGCTGGCAGAATGCAATTCCTAAGAAGCTAAGGGGAGGTATAACACTCCAGGTCTTAAGCTTAATAAGACCTCTTCAATCAATTGTGATTGGCTCCAGAAAGGTGATCAGGGATCAGGAAAAGTATGGTCATGGAAAGGGATCAAGGAGTGGTATGACACACTCAAAAATTCCAACAGACAGAATTTTTCTTCAACCAGCAAGGCTATTGGTTGTTGATAAGGATCAGGGATCAAGGTTTGAGTATGAAGGCTCAAGGATCAAAGGTGTGCTGATTTCATGCTGGATCATTCCATGCTCCAATTATTATCAAAAAGGCAGGGGAGAGCCCCTCCTTATATGGGCAGGAGGCCCTGTTAGACTATGTACAACAGATTCTACAAAGAGAGCGGAAAAGGGAAGACAACCATGTGGTCACTCGCGTCCATCTGTGGATGGGCGCGCGCAAAAATACCAGAGTCACCCACCCCTTGTCCGAAGGCGGAAGCGGGTGGGAGAGAGAAATGAACCAAACCGCCGCGGATGTCCGCGGGCGGTAGTTGGCACTCTTCACCCCTTGTCTGAAGGCGGAAGTGGGTGGGAGAGCCCCAGGGAAGGTGACGGATGAAGTCCATGAGAGCCCGGATGGGCGGATAGGAGATTGGCTTGAGACGGTTAAGTAAATCCTGACGGCCTTGAGATTCACAACTGATAGATCAAGTGAGATGGGAGATTTGACGGATCCAAGGGTTTACCAAATGCTTGGGGGTGCGGTCAGGATGGATTTGGTAAATCATGGATGAGCTCCGCGCAAAGGTAGCAATGAGGAGATTGGGACGTGCAACAACAAAGATGAGGAGGCGCTATGACAACAGCGGAGATGACAAGCAACATGCAACGGAAAGGATGATGAGAAACGTGGATAAAGGATGCGCAACGCGCGCGGATAAAGAAAGCGCAGCGCACGTGGCGCGGCGCGCGCGGATAAAGGAGGCGCAGCGCGCGCGTTGCGCGCCGCATCAAACGCGGATGAATGACGGTTTGGATGAGCCTGAGGATAATTTTTTCGGCCGGATGGTAAGTTTGCGCAACAGTTTATGGATTTAGGTCTTAAGGCAGCCAGGGTGTCCAGGATGGGGCACCACATCTCTCCCCAACTTACAGACTGTCCCTAGTCTGCTCCCGAGTTTGATGCCACAGAAAAAAGAAAGGAAAGAAAGATGATTGAAACCAAAGAATGGCCATTTTGATCTTGAGAGTGGTTGAGAAAAAAATATTTTGATCCGACCAAAAATCCTAGAAGTGGCTGAGATAAAATGAAGGAGGCGTCCCAAGTTCTCACACGCGTGGCATGAAGTAGAGTTTTCACAAAACAACAAGGATCTTGCCCAGATGGTGCACAATTGGGAGGACTTACTTCTGGACCAAGTTGCCTCCACGAGGGTGAAATTTCTTGACCTGATCATCAGAGAACCTTCTGGCCATCTGAGTACCATCCAGCTCCTCCAAAAGATATGATCCACCTCTAACTTGACGGACTACTTGGTAAGGACCATTCCAGCGGTTAGAGAAAAGCTTTCCCCACTGAGTTTCCAAGGAACAATTATAAGCCAATACCAGGTCACCAGGGTTTAAAGGGTCCCTGATTCAATTTAGATGTTTATCTTCACAATAATGAACTGATTTTGCTCTTGATTCCATCATCTTCTGATAAGCTTTGTTACAAATATCTTCACTCTGCTCCAGTTGATTTGATCTGGCAACTAATAGGTCAGTAGTTGAGGAAACTTGTTCCCAAGAGATGCCCAAGGAAGACTCCATTTCAAGATCAAGAGGAAGAACAGCCCTCTGACCAAAGATGATTTCATAAGGAGAGTAACCAGTGGTTTGCTTAGTGGAAATTTGATCAGAGAAGAGGACCAAGGGGAGAAACTTTCAACAATTCTTGCCACTTTCACCACCCAATTTGACGGGAGCAGCCTTCAAAAGAGCATGGCCTCTTTCCACCATGCCTTGCCCTTCAGGATAATAGGGAGTAGTAACTCTATGTTGTCCAGGGAGCAATTGGATCATTTCAGCAAGTTTTCCACCAAATTCCGAGCCACCATCCGTAGAATAAGATTGGGCCAAGCCTTAACGCATTGTCCAGGTCTCATGAAGGAAAGCTGCTACTGATTCAGAGCTGAGGTTCTTGAGAAACTTTTCTTCAACCCATCCAGAAAAATCATCTCTAGCCACAATTAGGTACTTAGCTCCACCAGCCTCAATGTGAAACACATCCATAGCAATCCTCCCAAAGACAGTGGACTCTCCAGTGGGGTAACGAATTTTGGCCGGGCGCCTAAGATCACGTTTCTGGCACACTTCACAACTCCTACACCATTGAGAAACGGATTTCTTCAGGGATGGCCACCAGAATTGTTTGGATATTTGTCAATAAGTTTTGGTTTCCCCACAATGTCCAAGGCCTTCATGGAGATTTTCCAGGATTGAATCTTGCTTAGAAGGGATAGAGACCACAACAAGTGCACAAGGAGTTGCTCTTTTCATAAGCCTAGAACCTTGGACAAAGAAGTTGGAGGACTTCCTTTTAAGGGACCAAAATTCTTTGGAAGAGAGATCAGGGGTTCTTTGGAGAGTTGAAAGGTACTGCTCCAACTTAAGCCAGAAACCTTGCTGGAAACCAGAGTAATTTTGGGACGAGAAGGCAAAGACAGGGCGGACCAAGGGTTCTTCCTCATTGAAATCCATTCCAACCTCTGATTCATTGTCTCCAATAGGTCATCAAGATAAACCATCAGGCATGGTGAAAGATTTTCCAGGCCTGTGAACAATATCAAAAGAGAACAACTGGATGAAAGCCACCCAACAAGTCATTGGAGCATTTGGGAGGCTGGGGGCGTTGATCATTTCAATAATAGATTGTGCATCAACTTTTAACTCAAATTGTTGACCCCAAAGGACAGCCTGAAGCTTCTTCAACATTTGGGCCACACCGCAAAGTTCCAGTTTTGGCTGGGAGTACCTGGATTCCACATCTGAGAAAAGAAGAGATTCATACAGAGCAGGACGATCCAAATCATTTTCATCTTCCTGGGTAAGAACAGCCCCAACAGATTGATAAATTGAGTCCACTGCCAACTTGATCTTGCCGGCTCTGTGTCCATAAGTGATCTTTTTCAAAACAATGTCTTTTGCAACAATTTTTTTGAGCAACTGAAATGATTGTTCGCAGTCTTGGGTCCAAATCCATTCAGCATCATTCCTGGTTAAGCAACGCAAGGGAATGCAGATTTTGGATAATGAGGGAATGAAGATCCTGACATAAGTTACAACACCTAGGAAACCTCTAACTTCCGTTGGATTTATTGGGGTAGGCCAGGAGATGATTTTGTTGACTTTAGAGGGTGCCATCCTTCTTCCGTCCTTGCAGACTATATGACCAACGATTTCCAAGGAAGGGACACAGGCGGAAAGTTTTGATCCAGAGACAGTAAGGCCAGATTCCTCAATTTGAAACAAAATCCTTTCCAAGACAGTAGCATACTCCCAGATAAATTGTTGGATTCCTGAGTGCCAAGGTAAGAGCTCATCATCATAGTCAGAAACTGGCCCTTTAATCCAACCATCATTGATAAAGATACCCGCATGATCTGGGATTTTTTCCTGGAGGATCCACATCATCTGGGCCTGATAGACTGCAACTGAGTTGGTGGCACCTTGAGGCAATTGAGTCAGCTGAAATTGACCAAGGGGAGTATTGAAAGTAGTGAGGGGACAAGAAATAGGATGCAAGGATTGTTTGTCATAGCCACCCATAATGTCACCTAGACCATAGCAAGCTCTCCCAGAGAAGGATTCAACAAATTCTTCAGTGGCAGGCGTCACGCCAGATTCTTTAATAGTAACTTTCTTAAGAGGTTGGAGATCATGAACTACTCTAATTTTACCATTACTCTTTAGAACACAGAAAAAAGGACTGGAATAGCAAGAAGTTGATTGTTTGTATAAACCGGTTTGGACTCGTTTGCGGACCAACTTGATGAATTTGTCAACTTTAGAAGCAGGGATTGGGATCTTTTTCTTTTGCCAAGGGTCATGTTCAACTACAGGGATGATGTAAGGAAGACCTTAGGATTCTTTCAAGAGTCCTCTCTCTTCTTCACAGAATGAAATAGATTTTTCCCTTAGAGACAAAATATTTTTGATCAAATTTAACTCATCAGGAAGAAGCCATCCATCTGGACCAAAGTTGACCACTTTCAGATGTTCTTCAGTGACCCTACCAGAGGGAATAAATGGACCAGTGAGGGATTTGGATAGACCACAGTAAGGATTGCGGGATAGCGGAGGACGCATAAGAGGAGGATTGAGGTTGATAGGCATTGGTTGGTTGACTGGCTGGACCTTCTTTGCAACTGGTTTGTACTTGGTGGCAAAGGAGAGGAATCCCTGCTTCCTCCAAGAATTGACCAGTGAGACCTGACTACAAAAACTGAGGCCATGTTCCAACATCTTCCAAGTCCAATGTTCTGCTACGTCTTTGAAAGGTGCCTTCTCCATAAAAGAGGTTCCAAAGCATAACACATTGCTCACATGTGTGGAACAGGGTAGAGTTACAAAAATGACAGTAGTAGAAGCCCTTGGTGGTGCAAAATTGGGAGGACTTACTTCTACCCCAAATTGCCTCCACCTAAGACCAAACTCCTTCATACCAAAGCCACCAAGAAAAGAATTGAGATCGAGATCTAGTTTAGACTCATTGCGGAGATTCAAAACCAGAATAGAGGATGAGTGATCAGGCTGAAAAGAAAAAGAAAAAGAAGATACAACAGATCCAGACAGAGAAGAAATATTTTTGTATTTTTTGGATTTTTTACGTGTTTGGGTTTTGATCTTATTTGGATGAGAAGAAAATGATGAGGAAAAAGAAATATATGCCTCTGAGGTGGGAGTTGGTTCATGAGTTGAAGTCTGAGGCTGAGGAGAACTACAACTATCAGTAGGGTCAACTATTCTGCTAAAAAATGAGGATGAAAGGAATGAGGGTTTTCTTTCTGCTTTCCTTTCAGGACAGATTTGGGAGGGTGACCAGGGAAGTCTCTTTCCCAACAACCAGAATACAAAGAACAAAGGGGAACTTCAATCTTTCTGCCATCAGCATCAGGGAGGAGAATTCTCTCCCCAACTTGATCAGAAAACATCAGGGTAGCACCAAATTCCATTAAGAAAGGCCTTCCCAAGATCATGGGACTATCCAGATGAGTGATCCAGAAGTGACAGGTGCCAACAATATTTTGAACAATTCAAACAGGAATATCCTCAGCAATACCAACCAGTTCACAGGACTGATTCCCAATTCCATAAACCAAAGAGTTGAAACTGACCCTTGGGCTAAGTTTAAGCTTGCAGGCCATGGAGTCCAAAATCAAGTTCAGCTGAGAACCCGAATCCACAAGGAGAGAAACCGTTTTAGTTGATTCACCAAGACAACATGGAAGAAAACCAAGAGGACAGGAATACAGGTTGGTATCTGAAGAGGGATCTGTTCCACCAGAATCCTCTATCAGAGTACCAGAGGAGACCTTTAATTTGTCCGGACCAATCTCCAAACATCAACAAGAAACCCATTTCTTCATCCCTTCTGCCACAGATGGAGAAATCAACAGGAGTTCAGCCACAGATAGATCAGGGATTTTAAGATCAGAAATTTTCTTTAATACTCCTTCCACAGCATTAGGGTAGTCCTTGGAGATGCCCCCGTCAAATCAAACTTTGGGCTGGGTGGAGGGAGGAAGATCAGGTGTAATAGGTGATGGAAGAGGATCTGAGGGTTGTGCAGGTTGAAGAGGGGGAGGATCAGAGTTGTCCTGGAACCTTTCCATAAGTGGTTCCCTTTCTACTTCCATGTCTTCCACATCAGAGGAAGGAGGCTCAGGTGAAGATTGGCGTTTAACAGGTTTTTGCACAATGGAGGATGGAACAGGAGGAGACTTATGAGGTTTTGGTTCCTCATGGCGTTTCCTAGCTGGATCGGATTGATAGGTGCCAGGGAAGCCGGAAGAAGAAGTGATAGCTGGGGGATACCAAGGTTGCAGAGTCCCACATGATGATCAAAAATCCACAGAGACCAAGGATGCCTTCTTAATAGTTGGTGGTTGGTATGAGGCCACGACATGACGGATCAGTCAAGACAAATTGAAAGGGATCAAAGGACTGTTAGGAAGGAAAAAATTATTTCCCTTCTGCTCTACTAACTTCTCCTCCTAGTCTTTCTGGAGTTCAGGACATCTTCCAGTACCATGGCCTTCCCTATGGCAATAATAACATACTATAGTAGACTTAGGAACAGAATTAGCAGGTTTAGGAGTGGCTAAAGAGGATATTTTCTGATCTATTTTTTTCTCAAATGCCTGAAGTAATTTAGTGATCTCATCTATAGTAGGTGCCTCCCGGTGGGTCTGAGGATTGGTTTTAGGTCTGCAATTGGCTTCCATCTTATTCATGATTTCGTTAGATGCTTGAAAAGAGGGGGAAAGGACTGGTTTGGTGATTTTAGGTTTTTCAAAGGTGAGAGCTGTTTTACCTTTCATCACTTTATCCACAGTATTCCTAAGAACCATGAAAGCAGGGAGCTTGAACCAATTGTCTCTTGTCGTGATTATGGATCCAGATTTCACCAATTCATCCTTAATTCTTTCCTGCACTCCTGGAGAGAAAGACTGAAATAATCACACTCAAATGTCATCCAACGTATCAATGTGATTGTTCTGGATAAGATAGGACTGGATAGGGTCCCAAGATTTTCTGAAAGTCTGATAGTCAGAGGCTGAGGAGATACCACCATTGGAGATCCATTGAGAAACCAGGGCATCCAAGTCTTGCAAACTAAATCTGGCTACATCTATTTTTCCCAAATAGGCCAGCATAGCCTCTTTCAGGAGCCGCCAGTTGTGAGTTTCAAATCCCTCAAACAATTCAATAACCTCCATAACTTTGTCAGAAGAGATAAAAAACCGTAACTGATAAGCCATATCATATTCACTGGCACCATCCACTTCCGCAGCCATCTCATAGGAGTCCAGGAATTGTTTGACATTGGTCCCATTGAAGCCTAAATTTTTGTTCTGAGGTTTGATTTTGACCATCTTGGCCCAAACAGCTAAAGAGGATCCAGCAGATTCCATGTTGAAGGGTTCCTAAAAGATCCAATCAAGCAAAGTTCCAAGGTTGCTCACAAATGTGGCAAGAGTAGAGTTTCACAAAAACAACAAGGATCTTTCCCAGGCGGTGCACAATTGGGAGGACTTACTTCTGGACCAAGCTGCCTCCATGGATCAGATCTGAAAATAAGAAAAAACAGTAAAAGAAAAAAATTGGATTGGATTTTGGAGTTGATTCTTCAAGTTGGGACTGTAAATCCCAAGGTTGCTGGTTTGATCCCGGCCCGGGGGACCAAATGTAAGACTCCAAACAGTGCTAGGCCGTGGCATTTCTGCAAAGGGGAAAGGTGCTGTTTAGGCTGCCCTCCTGAGTGTTACAAAAATATTTAAATGTAACCAAGATCAAGGTCCAGAACCTGGTAAATGAGGAATCAAGGAGTAGAGGATAAGGATGATAATAGTTCGGTAGCGACAGAACAGCACTATCTGAGACAAGATTATGCAGGGAAAAACTTGAACAAAATAAGTTAAAGTCCCCTTAGAGTTCAAAGAACAAAAGCTGTTGTATGTAAACAACTCCCACACGCTAATAAATCTGGTCGTCAGCAGAAGATTGGGGATGATCAACTCAACCCAAGCAACCTCCAGGTTCTCAATAAACCTGCCCAACTCTCCGCAATCAAGCGCTTGCAGGGTACCAGATAACTGTGGGTGGCTGTACAGGACAAAGCACAATTTTTAAGAAGCTCTAAAGCAAAAAGTAACTGATTTGAAGCAAGGATAACCTCAAAACTTCTCAAGGGACTCAAGAGTAGGCTGGCAGAATGCAATTCCAAAGAAGCTAAGGGGAGGTATAACACTTCAGGTCTTAAGCCTAATAAGACCTCTTCAATCAATTGTTATTGGCTCCAGAAAGGTGATCAGGGATCAGTACCAGTATGGTCAGAGAAAGGGATCAAGGAGTGGTATGACACACTCAAAAATTCCCACAGACAGAATTTTTCTTCAATCAGCAAGGCTATTGGTTGGTGATAAGGATCAGGGATCAAGGGTTGAGTATGGAGGCTCAAAGATCAAAGGTGTGCTGATTTCATGCTGGATCATTCCATGCTCCAATGATTATCAAAAAGGCAGGGGAGAGCCCCTCCTTATATGGGCAGGAGGCCCTGTTAGACTATGTACAACGGATTCTACAAATAGAGTGGAAAAGGGAAGAAAACCATGTGGTCACTTGCGTCCGTCTGTGGATGGGCGGGCGCAACAATACCAGAGTCACCCGTCCCTTGTCCAAAGGCGGAAGCGGGTGGGAAAGAGAAATGAACCAAACCGCCGCGGATGTCCGCGGTGTAAGACTCCAAACGGTGCTAAGCCGTGGCAGTTCTGTGGAGGGGAATGGTGCTGTTTAGGCTGCCCTCCTAGGAGTTACAATAATATTTAAATGTAACCGGAATCAAGGTCCAGAACCTTATGGATGAGAAATCAAGAAATCAAACTAAGAGAAGAGGGATAAGAGTTGTCGGTAGCAATGGAAACAACACTATCTGAGGCAAGATGGTGCAGGTAAAGACTTGAACAAATAAGTCAAGGTTTGTTCAGAGTTCAATAGAACAAGGCAGTTGTAAGTAACAACGCCCACAAGCTAATAACTCTGGTCTTCAGCAGCTGATTAGGAAAGATCAACTCAATCCCAACCAACCTCCAGGTTCTCAATGAACCTGCCCAACTCTCCGCAATCAAGCGCTTGAAGGGTACCAGATAACTGTGGGAGGCTGAACAAAACAAAAGCAATTTGTTTATGAAGCTCTAGAAGCAAATCAATAACGAATTTGAGCAAGAATATCCCAACACTTCTCAAGGGACTCAAGAATAGCGTGGCGAAATTCAACCTTAAAGAAGAAGGGAGGTATAACACTCCAGTTTTTAAGCTTAATAAAACCCCTTCAATCAAACGTGATTGGCTCCAGAAAGATGATCAAGGAGAGATCAAGACCAGTATGGTCGGAAAAAGGGATCAGATTGGTATAACACACCCAAGAATTCAGACAGGAATTCTTCTTCAACCAGCAAGGCTATTGGTTGGTGATAAGGATAAAGGTCACAAGGGACAGAGTTTGAGTATGGAGGCTCAAAGGATCAAGGGGCAATCATGGATATACCTGGATAAATTTCTCAGATAAGTGGGGAAGGATGCCTACGGATAAGTTGATTTCTGATGATGAGGGAGACGGATGAGATTAGATGATGATGGTCTCCTGGATGCTGGAATCCTGGGCCAAAAAGGCAGGGGAGAGCCCCTCCTTTTATAGACATGAGGCCCTGTATACTATGTAAAAGAGATACTACAAATAGGTGCGGAAAAATGAAAACATAAAAAAAAAAAAAAAAAAAAAAAAAAAAAAGACATGAGAGGAAAAAAAAGAAAAAAAGAAATGTCGCCCGCGTCGAGAATGACCGCGGGCAACCAGATTGACACCCACGACAGCAGTCACGGGTGTTGACAACGGCTTTCGTCGCCTGATCAGCGGCGACAGCGGGGTGAAGGTTCCGACGGCCGCGAGCGGTCGCTCGCAGTCGTCGGTCGTATCAGATGATGGGCAAGGTTGAGATGATCCTTGTTGGTTAGGATTGAGGGAGGATGATGATCATCTGAGGTAGGTCTCGATGAGATCTTTTGATTGTCGATAGGTGGTCGTCGTGCTTGATTGGCTGGTGATGATGATGATGATGAAGGTGATTCGTAATCTGAATCTGATGATGATGATGATGGCGATGATGAAGTTTGTTGTGGAGATGGTGATTGATGGTGGAGGTGGATCTGAAGATCCATTGGAGTCGATCGAGTAAGGGTAACCAAGTGATGATGGAGAGTGATAGGAATTCAAGTGCTGGGAAGGTAGCGATGGAGATGAGGATGGATGATCATTGGTGGTGAGATCGATGATGATGTGATGATGAGGATGATCCAATTGAAGAGATCGTCAAAGGTGGTTTGACGATTGCTTGCGTCGCCAAAAGTCAGGGCCGCGAGCGCGACAAGTAGGAGTTGAACATAGGAGGGGATCGAAACGGAGTGACAGGTAAGAGGCCTGTCCTAGACCGCTAGGACAGGGAGGAGTTGAGAGATGGGGGGAAATGAAGGTACCCATAGGGGTACAACCAAAGAATTTTTCTTTTTTTTTTTTTTTTTTTTTGCCGTGGTGTCCTGGATTGGTCACCACAGCGGGCGGTAGTTGGCACTCTTCACCCCTTTTCCGAAGGCGGATGTGGGTGGGAGAGCCCCAGGGAAGGTGACAGATGAAGTCCATGAGAGCACGGATGGGCAGATAGGAGATTGGCTTGAGACGGTTGAGTAAATCCTGAGGGCCTTGAGATTCACGACTGATAGATCAAGTGAGATGGGAGATTTGACGGATCCAAGGGTTTGCCAAATGCTTGGGGGTGTGGTTGGGATGGATTCGGTAAATCATGGATGAGTGCTGCGCGACGGTAGCAATGAGGAGGTTGGGACGCGCAACAACAAAGATGAGGACGCGCAAAAACAGAGATGAGGATGCGCTATGACAACGGCGGAGATGACAAGCAACATGCAACGGCAAGGATGATGAGCAACGTGGATAAAGGACGCGCTACATGCGCGGATAAAGGACGCGCAGCGCGCGCGGCGCAGCACGCGCGGATAAAGAAAGCACAGCGCGTGCGGCGCGGCGCGCGCGGATAAAGGAAGGAGCGGCGCCCAACGCGCGCGGATGAAGGATGGTTTGGATGAGCCTGAGGATAAGTTGTTTGGCCGTATGGTATGTTTGAGCAACAGTTTATGGATTAAGGTCTTAAGGCGGCCAGGGTGTCCAGGATGGGGCACCACACCAATTCTATAGTATTATTATTCATTTCTTAAAACCAATCAACCTTTGAAGTTTAGTCAGGCAATCCACCCCATCTGCTCTGAAACCCTTCCTATTATTGCAGGATTTTTGTGATAAAGTTCTCAGAGTGAGTGTTTCCCTTCCTGTCTAGGCCAGTGTTCTGTCATGCCCAGCCATGAGTGGAATAAGCCCTTTCTAAGGCACCCATCTTAATTCCAAGTGTCAGCTGGCTACTATTCAGAACCAACTGACTACATCCTAAAACAAATAAAATATAAATGAATTAATAAATAAATACAGAAATAATAATATAAAATAAAAATAATAAATAAAGCCTTAATTTGTAAGAAATCCAAAAATATTATTAAAAAAATGGATTTGTGGTGCCAATTTGGGTAGGGTCACCCACTGGCACCACCGCCCATTTTTGACTCCTTCAGTAAGAACTATGCTCACTCATGTACCCTTGCTCACAACATCCGCAAGTACTGGTTTCTGACCAAAAGTTTGGTAAGAAACCCATAATCATTTAAGCGTAACAACCACAAATTCGGAATTTAGGGCCCTGCACCCTAATGTAATATTTACCCATTGTGATATGTACCCATTAGCAGATACAGGGCTCCTGTAATTTTCCCAAAAAGGGATGTTACAGCCCTATTAAAGTACTAAGAGGATACTTTATCACCCCAGGACAATCATTATAGCTACAGCAGATTTCCTGCTTTGGGCTAGAACACTCCCAAAGCCCCCAAACCTCCAATAAAACCTGTATCACCCTAAATGTAATATGTACACATTAGAAGATACAGGGCTCCTGTAATTTTCCCAAAAAGGAATGTTACAGCCCTATTGCAGTACTAAGAAGATACTGTAGCACCCCAAGACAGTCACAATAGCTACAGTAGATGCCCTTCTTTGGGCCAGAACACTCCAAACAGTCCCCAAACCTCAGATACACCCTGTATCACCCAATTAAGGAAGAAAGGCCCCTGTATGTATTTGTGGCTGTTACAGTACAGATTAGCCCACACACAACCAATAATGACCAATAAGGCCTCAAAATGAAAGTTTCGAACAGATTTTAGAGGTCTAGAACATACTTCCAAGTCCCTAGCCTCAGTAAAAAAGGTCCTGTACTTAAATTATTAGCCTCAAATCAGGATACATGGCTGGTACAATGATATTACTTGAGGCTTGGAAACGTGTATCAAGCCCCAAGCATGATGACATAGGGCTTCCTGTACCTCTGTAGTGACTAGAGCAGGTCCACACAAAACAATGATGGCTCCTTGGCCTCAGCACTAGCCTGGGTCACCCTCCTTTGGCTGGTAAAAGGACTGTACCATGAGGGGACCCAAATGATATAAATAAAGGACCTTCCCCCAGCTATTTTTACCAGATTCATCCAGTCATATAGTCATTATTGCTTCAGATATTTTTGTCCTCAAGCCATCAAACCCTTATAAGAAATAAGTGTGTGATCCTGGACCACTTTCTGATAAAATTGTAGACCATAATTCTTGAATCCCTGTTTTTTGGCCAAATTGAACAACCAACCATTCAGCCTGCCCCAGTACCAACTTCCAGCACCCTGAATCCTTGAATATTGGCCCATTCATCAAGAATAAGTCCGGATCTAGACCTATGAAGTGATCCTGCTGACTTATACCCCTTTTTGTAGGTTTTGCATAACCTATGCCCCAAGGAAATTACACACACCCTTCTTGAAAGGAATCCTTGTCAACCCCACAGGCACCAAAATTTCTCCTATATTGTCCTTAAAAGAAATATACCTGTGTTCCGGAGGGCTCAACAACCCCGTTAAGATCTTGGCCCCTCCATTTGAATTTATTTTATAAATATATAAATAAATTTAACCCTTTTAGCCAAATCACATACCTGGCATTTTATCTTATTTTTGATCCAAACTTTCTATCACCTGTAGTAGCTAGAAGGAGTGAGGTCCTGGGCATCTAGTAGCCTGAAACCAAGGTTCTTAAACTGCCTAAGGAGGCCCGTTGAAGAGAGGTTGCTTTTTCTGTAAAGACCCCAAGTAGTATAATACTGTGGCCCCTCTTTTATATACATATTGAAAAATTTTATTTACCAAACCAATGAAACCTTGCAACTTCTCTTATCATATTATTTTAATTGAGCCTCTAAGCTTTTATTTTGGGAATAATAATAATAATAATAATAATTACAGAATTTTTATCACTCTCTGTAGCTAAAGGGCTGCAAGTTTCCTGGTATCAAAGAGCTGACAACCAAACTGATATCAGGGTGCTTACCCCTTAAGCATCACAGCACTTTGATTCACTAACTGATCTTTCTTCTCTAAAATTTATTTCCATTTCTTCCACTGCTCTCCCCAGTAGAAAAGGGTATTTTGTGAAACTCCTTCGCTTCTTCAACACTCACTTACAGTATCCAGAAGTTCTTCATGAAATTCACCCAGCCTCCTGTCACATTGGGACAACATTTTTCCAGACAGGGGAAAGCTTACTCTGAACAGAATTGTGATGAATTTCAAACTCTTAAAACTTCTTTATCTCTCTTTCAAAATTTTTGAAGCTTAACTGAGTGAATTAACCATAAATCAAAAAGCTGAAAAGTTACTCCAGAATATTGTTAAAAGATTGAATAAAGGGCATGAAGTGTCTAACATTCCTTTAGATTCCTACAGCTGCTTACTCCTACTCATGGTTGAAGTGGGTATAACCAAAATGCTGAATAACTAAATCTAGAAATACTTCTTTAATCAACCAAACCCCTTTGATCAAAATCAAAAAAGCCTATGGAAAAGTATAGGAACCATTCTGACCTCAATAGAAACTGAATTCCAAAAGTATTTAAGCCTAGGAATTAAGTAGTACTATCTGAAAACAAAATTACTACTGACAGACCTCCCAAGATAGCTCTTTGAGTTTTGGTTGGGAAAATTTTCTTATTTTGGAAAAAATTAGGAACTCATGCTTCCAAGTCCAACTCCTGATCAATCTATCCATCCATCCGTTCATCCATCCATTCATCCAACCATCAATTTATCCATCTGCCATCAAATTCAATCAATTAACTTCTGGGAACCAACATCCAAATTCATCACTGTTGGATTTCCCTTCTCCATCAATTCAATTCCATCCATTGTCCCAAGGCAAATTGACCTTATTATCCCTTTCAAAATCCAAATTCCATTCAAATAATTTCCCTTCTTCATCAATCAACCCAACTTCATTCTCCATTTTGAACCCAATCCATCCTATAATCCTTTTTCCAAATCCAAATTCCAATCACTATCACTTTCAAATCAAAATTCAATCAAGTCATCCCCCATCAAAATAAAATCCATAAAAAAATTCCATCTTCAAAAAACTCAACCCCTCGAATCAATCACTTCCAAAATGAAATCAAATAGAAAATAAAAATGAGAAATAAAATATTTTCCTTCCTATCCTACACCTTCCAAATAGTCCTTTTAATCCCACATATCATATCAAAAAATACTTCCAAATCAAAATATCCTTCACTCCACCTATCTATTCCTTCTCCATCCCTTATATTACTTCTTCCTTCAAATAATAAATCCTCAAATCCATCAAAATCAAATCATAAATATCTTCAATCATCCATCGCAAAAATTCCTGGAAACATTCCAACTTCACTTCTGTATATTCATCACCATCAGCACTTCTAACAAATCTTCAATAAACCAGAAATTTCCACAAGCATTTGTCTCAAACACTTTGAACCTCTTCAACCATCTTCCAGAACCTCCTCTTTTCCTTCTCTCTTCCCTTCCACACCAAAACTTTTTCACCTCCAAAACTCCCTTATACTTCTTCATTATTTCTTATTCACTCCCTTTCCTTTATTTTCTTCATTTGCTTCACCCCATTCTAAAGGATAATCCTTTTCAGTCCTCCTCAATAACCTTCACACTTCAAACAGGTCCATCTGAGTTTATTGAACTTCAAAAAAAACCAAATTCTTCATTTTCAAACTATGAAAGCCTCAACGGGGACTTCAAAAGGAATTTCCAGCTTAGAAATTTCTTTTATCAGCTTTGCAAGGCTCAGCTCCCCTAGTTCAAACTTCAAAAAAGTCCATTTTGGTTCATAGAACTTTGAAAAATCCAATTCTTCCTTTTCCAAATTTGACAGCTTCAAAGGGAACTTTAAAAGGCAATTCCAGCTTCAAAATTGCTTCAATCAGCTTTGCCAGTTTTATCTACCCTAGGTAGAACCTCAAACAAGTCCATTTGGGTTCATAGAACTTCAAGAAATCCAATTCTCCCTTTTCCAAATTTGGCAGCTTTGATGGGTACTTTGAAAGCTGTTTCCAGCTTCAAAATTGGTTTAATCAGCTTCTCCAGGTTCAATTCCCCTAGTTAGAACTTCAAAAAAATCC
Source organism: Puccinia polysora (assembly GCA_025617555.3). Classification (NCBI taxonomy): domain Eukaryota; kingdom Fungi; phylum Basidiomycota; class Pucciniomycetes; order Pucciniales; family Pucciniaceae; genus Puccinia; species Puccinia polysora. Next base: position 27,854,089 of record CM062645.1, read on the forward strand.
ATTTTGGTTCATCAAACTTCAAAATTCTCAAGCTTCATGATTCAAAATTCAATCCCCTACTTCAAATCTCCAACTTCAACCTTCTGAACTCCCATTCTAGTCTCAGACTTCAAGCCCCAAAACCTGTGCAATTCTTGAACAAATTCAAGCTATTCAACCTTGCTTCTAAGCCTCCCAGATTTCAATCAGAAATTACAGAACAACTCAATCTTGAACCCCAGCACATCCTTTTCTGGGAATCAGGAGCTACCCCTTCCCTTTCTGGGGGGGTACTGTCATAACCATAGTTCTGAAACTCATTCAACTAAACCAACTCAACCCTTCATCAGCTTCAAAAACAGCTCAAGTCCAACTTCACTTAATCCTGTACCTAAAACTGGATAGTACACTTGTACATTTTTCAGTCCCCACCTTCTCCTACCAGGTTCAACCAATCCTCCTATGGGATAACCTTTAAGTCCATGTAAACCTTACCACTGTTTCATGTGATTCAGTCAACCTTCTCAGGACCTCTCTTTCTCATAGTGACTTGGTCCATCCTTCATCTCTCCTCAACCCAATTGGCATATGAGTTAGTACATATTACACTTGGTATATACATAGTACATATTACACTTAGTATGTACATAGTACATATTACACTTGGTATATACATAGTACATATTAAACTTAGTATATACATATTGCATATAACACTTAGTATATACATAGTACATATTACACTTAGTATATACATAGTACATATTAAACTTAGTATATACATAGTACATACTCTCCACTTTCTGTTCAGCCCATACTCCCAGGACTCCAGATCAGTACAAAACCTTCCTGAATAGGCTCATCACCCAATTTGTCAACTACAGCCTCCAGCCCAAAAAGTAAAAATCTATTACCCTGGGAGCTCCAACCTGCAACACCAGCCACTCATCTCTCAAGGCCTCATTCTCAACTCTCACATATACTGGCCTCTTCTTCCCTCCTGGACTGATTCCCCCCAAGGAATTAGTATACTACTTTTTACTGGTTAGTTCCTCTGCCAGTAGGTGTCATCTCAGCACAAGAAAACCTTCACCCAGCCTGCTTAACTCATATCACCTTGTCCCTTCCTGGTTTTACTCTTATAGGATTCAAAAAAAACTTCTCCAACAACCTCCTCCTGGACTTCTTCATCCCATCCTTACATCTTCTCATCAATTTTACTCCTCCTCTCATTTTCTTCATTGCAATTCTAACAAATCATCCTGGAGCTCTATGAGTATTAGTGCCTGCGCCTTCAGCCCCTTGCAGGCCAGGGGCAGTTGTGACAGTTGCAAGTTGTGCCATGCAACCCTTTTTAGGTTTTGAAGGGGCTTTGCAAGGTTTCAAGTTTAAACTTTGCCTTCATAATTATCAGAAAAAATTAAAATAAAAATTCTTTTTCATTAGCCAATGTTTGAAAATTTATTTGTTTCATTTTTTTGAAACATTTCACATAAATTGTGATAGGAAAATTAATTCATGGGCTTGATTCTCAACATCTTTCAGGTTTTACCAAGGACCTACTCTTATAAAAGGATAATATAGGACTATGAAATAATTTTTTAAAAAATAAATCACAAGATATTCATCACTATTCTCCCAAAATAGCCATTCTATATCCACCAAAATACTCAAAAAAGTACATATTACAAAATGGATAAGTCTAAAAAATCTTAACTTAAAAATTCCTGTTTCAAAACATCACTTGAAAATATAAAAACACTTATTTCACATGAGCTGTGTAAAAATTACTTTCAAAATAACTAATTTTTTTCAAATAGATTATAGAAGTTTACTTAAATCCTCAACCATGCATCAGACAAAACCATCCTCTCCTTTTATCCCACTTTATTCAATCCTCAACCCCATTTTATATATAATAATACTCACTGTTCATAATTTCTTCATCACTCTCCAAAATTATGATCACTCATCTTTCAATTTATATTTCACAATTGCCACCTCATTACTTCCATCCTCTTGAGATCCATAATTTACTCTGCCCACCTCATCTATTCATTCTCCTTTATCCTTTCATTTCAAATTCACACTCCCCCAAAGAATGACTTAATTCATTTTCCTCTTTCTATTTATTCTTTCCAATCCACAAAAAATTGCTTAAATTATTATTCTCACTCATTACCTCATCACTTCACAGCTCTTTAGCTAGAAATTTTGAATCACACTTTCCACCTTGCAACTTTAATTCTCTTATTCTCAAAATTATGGCTTCATACTTCCCATCTCATCAATTGATCACCCTTACCCTTTCAAAAAAAGTTGCCCCTCAGAAAACAAATACCAAAAAATCCACTAAGAATCCAAAAAAAACATCCACCAAGAATCCCAAAAAACCAAAACATCCACCAAGAATCCCAAAAAAACAAATCAAAATTCCCCATGGAAATTTTATCAGACATTCCTCATCCCTTGGATTACAAATCTTTGGTTCAACTTAAGTGATAAAATTGCAACTTTCTTTTCAACTGGCTTAAATTTTCTTCCAACTATGAAAATTTTGTTGGGTCCTGACATGAAACAACAACTTGAAGACCCCCATCTTCTACAGTTGATGTTTATCCCCTCATTGGTATAATAATGGATTGGTATTGTGGATTTGCACGCATACCATCCGCCACGATGTTAGCACAACCTTCTGCCGGAGTTTGACCTCAAACTCTGGTGAGTTATTACTAACCTGCACGCATACCATCCGCCACGATGTTAGCACAACCTTCTGCCGGACTTTGACCTCAAACTCTGGTGAGGAGAGGTCTATCACGGCAGCCGGTTGTCTCTGGTTTATATACATGACGGTTTTAGTTTATGAGCATACACAATTTGGTTATGTTTATATAAAGTATGTCATATGTCATCTAATCTGGTTCTTAATGCATAATTTGTAATTTATGTACCTATCCATCTTTACATCCCCCCCACACAAATTATAAATTAACGCGACAAACAAGATTCAGATCACTCAATGCCTTCTCCAGTTTGTTGGGCCCAAGACGCTTGGTCAAGACATCGGCTTGCTGGTCATGGGTGCTTGTCCACTTAAGGTCAACACGGTTTTGACGCACAAAATCGTTCACAAAGTAAAACGCCCTGGCGAGATACTTGGTACGCTTCTTTGAGGAGTTGTCGCTTGCTATCAAGATTGCCGCCTCATTGTTGCAAAAGATTGATAGCGGGGCCATGACTTGCAAGCTATGGAGGACATTTTTAATGTAGGCCAGCTGTTGAGTACCATCGCACAAGGCCACATATTCAGCCGCGCACGTCGATAGGGCCACCATGGTCTGACGCCTTGTACCCCAGGCCATTGGATTACCATAAAACTTGATAATATGGCCAGATGACAAACGTTTGTGGTCGCCGCCCCAGTTTGCATCACTCCAAAGTACTAGGCCTTCCTGCCCCTTCTGAAAAGTAAGGCACTTATCCTCAGTCGCGCGTAAGTACCCCACAAGGCAATCCATCGCCAACCAGTGTTGCTCGGAAGGGTTGTTTGCATATCGGGATAACAGATTGACCAAGAATGAAATATCCGGTCTAGTCCCCGCAGCCAGGTACATGAATGACCCAACAAAGTGCTTAAATTGATCGACATCTACTGGTTCACCATCATGCGGCTCCAGAGGAGTCTCAGGCAGCGGGAACCTTTTGGAGTAAGCAGTGCGGTGGTAGTCAGAAAGGATTTGTTCGGCCAGTACACCTTGCAACATGTTGATCCGATCCGGCGTACAGGCCAGCAATATACCCACAATCTTGGTCGGCTCATCCTGCCATTTCAGTTTTATGCAATCCTCCATCCCTTTCCTCAGGCTTGCAAGTAACACCGGCGACAATGCAATAACAAAACCATCATCCATGTGCATCCACACAACAATAAAACCGGTTTGGTTGTGAAGGAAATACAGGGACGGTTCAATTTCCTGCGCCTGAAAACCAAGTCCACTCATGATCCCACCAAAGAACTTCCACCAACATCGCGCCGCTTGCTTCGTACCGTAGACAACCTTCTTGAGTCGCATGACAAAGCCTTTAAGTTCAGGTCTAACCTCTACCGGTGGTTGCGTATATAGTTCCTCTTCAATAGGACTATACAGGTAGGCAGAACTGACGTCAAATGTGGCCATAGGCAAGCCTTGGTTCAGAGCCAATGACAGAAGAGTCCGGAGTATGTTTAGGCTAGCTGTCGGGGCGTAGGTTTCATGACAGTCTTCACCCAGGCGTTGGTTATAGCCTTTAACAACCAGCCTTGATCGGCGTTCCAAGAGGTTGCCATCAGCATCCAGTTTGTGGGCCAGTACCCATCTCATACCTAGGACCTTCATCCCCGGATGTGGTCTGACAGGTTCCAAAACATCCAGCTCGTCAAATTTGTTGACTTCGTAGTTTGCCAAAGCTCGCCATTGCACCGCAAATTTGCCTCGCAGTGCTTCAGGTAGGGAGCGAGGTAAGTGATGGTCATATTTCACCGGCATAGACCGGATGAAAGTACGTTCAGCAGCAGCTATCTTGTTGGTTGGTTCCTTTCCAAGCTGCAGAGACAGTTGATTCAGGATGAAATCAACCGCACCTTTCTTCTCCTCTGCCTTCACGGGGAGGTTTTGGAAATCGGAAAAAACAGCCGATGTCGAGTGGATCACACAACGTTCCTTAGGCAACCAGAACAGCCAACCTGCCCCCGCCACTGGGTACGCGAGTAAACAACAAGGTTGGCCATGTTCCTCCAGCTTTGACAACCGACACTCCTTTGGGGTATGGACTATTGCCCTAGCACCAAAAGGATAGAGGACATTTGGGTCAGCCTCAATACCAAATAGTAGCATGAGAGGGCTGTCAGGAGCAGTCCTCGTATTTGGTATGCAATTGTGTATATAGGTAGCGTTATGGTAAGCGTAGCTCCAGTATTGATTTGCCATCCGGCTTTTGTTCAACATAGTCCGGGCTACGTCCGTAATCGTACGATTTACAAGTTCTGCTTCTCCATTCTGCTCCGGGTGAAATGGCGGTACAGGCGCAAGGCATATGCCAATCTCATCAAGCCAAGATTTTAGCGGGCCGATGTATTCAGCTGCATTTTTGCAGTGCACATATGCCGGCAACCTGCCTGTCGTGATTTTCAGATGGTCAATCCACGACATGATCTTCTGCGGTACTTCACTTCTGGACTGTAGGGCTGCTCCAAAGGTATAAGTTGTTGAATGGTCGGGGAATCTTAACCAGAACCGCGCGCCATTTAAATCCTTCTCAAATGGACCAATTACATCCGTAACACACAGTTGCAGCGGTTCCTTGCGGGGAATATTGGAACAGACACCCGGAGCCTTCCGATCCAAGGATTTTGAATTTGCACACCTCTCGCAAAAATATGATTTCCATGTTCCCCTTGGTTGCTTTGGGAAGTGTTGCTTGAGGAAGCAACGTACAACATCTTCAGATACATGCCCAAGTCTCAAGTGCCATTGGTAATGGTCAAAAGACGGTCTTTGAGTCACAACAGAACAGATTTCATTTTGCAAAGGCTGTATTTTCCAGCAGAAGTTTTTAAAGGTAGTCTCAAAAAAATGTCCATTCGTGTCAACAACATCAAGTTCGGTGCCCCTATGATTCAACTTCCACCCATCACTCGCCAAACAACCCGTCAAAATTATCGAGCCCCTGATCCCCTCACAAAAATAGACATTATTTACAGTCAATTTCCCCATCCGAGTGGGGATCTTCAGGCTGCCAACAAAACGGACGGATTCAGAGTTGGTAGGAACAGCCATGGTCAGAACTATTGGTGTGTTCAATTCATGCTTGATTTTGAAGAATGGTGAATAGCCACTCACATGAGCAGTGGAACCAGAATCAAGCAAGACTTTGCCCTTGTTAACAGTCTTGAGATCAAGTTGTCTAATTCTCGCACTCGGTACCCCAGCAATATGTGGCCTTTGCGGCGGTAAGTATCGCAAACCACGTTCCTCATGACCTTCTGGCGGCGGCGGTATAACTCCCATCCGCACGTGATCCCAGAAGTCGTCACAGTTCGCGTACCAGTGACCTGATTTCTGGCAATAATGAAACAATTACCCGTACCTCTTCAACAGAGAGTCGCGCTGTGTTTTACCTTTGTAATAGGATGCCTTATCAACTGAAAACCTTGGAGTCTCTGGAGTTGATGTCGTCTTGTTGTGGGGAGCATTACGCCGGGCCGGTGGGATATATCGTGGCAACGGACGGTGGTGTAACGCCTGTACGCTCATCTCTACGTCAGTGGGCAGGGTACCCATCGGTAAAGCTCCCCTGGACTTGAGCCGGTTGATACTTGACTGGATGACAATTGAGACCTTGGTAAAGCTAGGAGGAGAGATTGCATCATTGAGTTGCTGCCCAACGGTATACTCAAAATTCTGAAGATCAACCCCCAAGGGTGCAATTGCGCTTGCTTTTATGAATAAACCGTACAACTCGTCAAGATTCACTTCCACTCTAGCCAAGTCCGCGATAATCTTGTGCCAGTTGGCAATCCACACATCGTCAGCCCCATTCTTGTCTGCAATGGCACTGAAGAGGCGGTCAACTATTGCTAATTTATGTCGTCTATCCATCTTTCTACACTTCCGTTTGAGAAGTTCCATGAGTGGCTGGGCTTCCTCAGTACCCGAGCCTTCAACAACACTTAGCAAGGTGTCATCAATGGTGTTACGTAGCAGGATTGCTATAGCCTCCTTCTGGTCTCGGTCAAGTCCATTGAAAGCATCTGGATCACCCACAAACAAACGGTCCCGTCTCAGCACCCGCCGCAGGGTTCAATCAATTGAGTTTTCCCACTGTGGGTAGTTAGACCCACCAAAGGAAAGGAGTACCTTCCTTGGATTCATAAAATTGTAAACGGCCATGGGGTTGTCAATGAACTTCTTTGACGCTGAGTCAGCCATTGTCAGTGGATTCTGGTGTTGTTGATGGGGTGGTTGTTGTTGTTCCAACTGTTCTATCTGTGCCTGGAGGCCATTAATGACTTCAATTAGGGATTCGATGGATACGTTTGTCTTCCTATTCATGTTGGATGGTTCAGGTATAAAGCAGCCGTCCCGCGCTGAGTATAACAAAGAGTTGTTGGATTGAATTCTGTTGCTTGAGTCCAATTGATCGCTGTCCCCAAGAGTATTGCGCAAAAAATCCATGCACCGTCTTGGTGATCCAATCTCAAAGATCCGGTATCTATCCTACGGTTGGCCGGCTTTTAACCTATAATAATGGATTGGTATCGTGGATCTGCACGCATACCATCCGCCACGATGTTAGCACAACCTTCTGCCGCACTTTGACCTCAAACTCTGGTGAGGTATTACTAACCTGCACGCATACCATCCGCCACGATGTTAGCACAACCTTCTGCCGGACTTTGACCTCAAACTCTGGTGAGGAGAGGTCCATCACGGCAGCCGGTTGTCTCTGGTTTATATACATGACGGTTTTAGTTTATGAGCATACACGATTTGGTTATGTTTATATAAAGTATGTCATATGTCATCTAATCTGGTTCTTAATGCATAATTTGTAATTCGTGTACCTATCCATCTTTACAATTGGCAATGAACTTTAATTAAACAAAATGTAGACTTGATTTGAAATAGAAAGAAATACAGAATCAATTTAAGAAATAAAGTTCCAAGTGCACAAAGTCCCACTATAATACATCTAAATAGGATTTTGCACAACCAAGAACAGTAAAACTAACAGTATCAACCCAATGATAGAGAAATTTGAATAAATATTTTATTTCTACAATCAAATGGATGAAATATCTGGGAAGAATTAAATTAAAACCCCTATCCTAGTTTGATTCCAAACAATCTGAGTCAGTTTATATGAATTATATTGCTTTAAATCCTCAGTCAAGTGATAAAAAATTCAAATAAAAAGGTCAAATTTTATTTTCCAGAATATGATGGCAAGAACAATATTAAAAGAAATCCAGTTGTTTCTTCCCCAATCCAGTATAACTCACATTAGGTAAGTAACTCAATTTCTTTTCTTCAATAAAGAACTTCCCAGGTTGGATTAATTCAACAATATCACCAACCAGGAAGAAGATCATCTCAATTTACCTGAAACAGAATTGGAATTATTGTCTTTATAAAATTATTTCCCAATGCTTCTGTGATACCCATTTTTTTAAACTGTCTATTCTAATCATGATTGATTTCATACTAACAGGTGATTTTTCATAGTGATCACATCTTTATCTGCTTCTATGTTCTTACATCCTGTTTATTATTAATCTCTATTCCATTTATTCTTCAATTCACTTAAATTTCATTGATTATTCCTTGTGAACTTTTGATTCAACTATCAGATATAATTGTTTTAGTTTGAAAACAAACAAGTTTATTTGCTTCCATAATTATGGTAAACCAATTTTAAACCCTTTATACTTAGTTGATTTATAGTTAAGGGTTTCCAAATTTGAATCAAATTGTCCATTAATCCTTTCATCCTAAAATAGATACTAGAGTTCTTTCCTACATCCATTATTATTAAACTCATAATTCTCTCTCCCTTGATTTATCTTATTAGGCCCCTTGACTGTTCATAAAATCTAACAACTTCTACTCAGTTTATTATGGATTTTCATCCCTGGGATATTTAATTGTAAAATATTTCTTACAAAAAGCCTTAGAAGTTGTCTTTTCTCATTTCTTGGGTTATTTTTTGGAATTCATGCTTATTTGGTTTTCATAAATCTTCCTGCTTCTCATCATGGATTGCATGGTACAAGTGAATTGAAGATAAAAATTGATTTAAACAGATGAATTTCTCTTTATTTTCAAATCTTCCCTCTCTTCCCTCTTTCTCTGATTTTTTGATGCTTCTGTGTCATGATTATTTTTCACAAGATCATAATACATTGCAAATAAGCCACAAACATTTTTAAATATAATCTAATCAATAATTAAAAAAAATTAAGAGATGTAACAATTCCAACCAAGAAGATTATAATTTACCAACAAAGGTGGGGGTATTCCAGAAAACACTGAAAAGAAAAAGAAAAAGAGAAAGAGAAAAAAAAGCAAAAACAAAAATAAAAATAAAAGAAAAAATAAAAATAAAAATAAAAATAAAAATAAAAATAAAAATAAAATAGAAATAGAAATAGAAACAGAAATAGAAGTAAAAATAAAAATAAAAATAAAATAAAAATAAAAAAATTGAAATTGAAATTAAATTAAAAATGAAAATTAAAAAGGAAAAGAAAAAAAAAGAGAGATAAAATGGGATAATGACCAAAAAACCTAAAGAAGGACAAAAAATGAAATAAAAGAACCACAAAATCAGTGAACCCTTCCCAAAAAAAACATTTATCCTGAGTGAAGAAAGATCTAAAAATAGACCATTTTATCAATTAAAATTTGAGAATAATATATTACAGGGAGCTAAATCCTTCTCTCTACTAGTTTTCATGAAAATATTGTACAAAATATAGGTGAAAGGCCAGATATATAATCTGGATAAAAGCGTAACATTTAGGTAAATAGGTTTTATCAGAGTTGAAACTTTGAAAAATTCAAATAGCTTGATTAAGGAAAAATATCAATTTTTAAAGAAATATTTTTTGATTGTAATAAGAAATGAATCAATGGTTTTCACTTAATAAAATAAAACTTTGAAAAAAAATTGGATAGGCCTAAAATCATCCATTCAATTCTTAACTCTGATATGCCCTAATATATCTAAAAATAAATTCCCGAGGAGTTTTCAAGTATTGTTTGGGTTTTTTAGCACTCCAGAAAAAATTTATATTCCTTTTTAGGACAATATTGGAGCAATTTTTGCGCCTGTGGTGACTTTCAGGGACTCATTTCAACAATTTTCTGTATAATTTCCTCGGGGTAGGTATATTAAATCCTTTCAGGGGGGATCAAGTCAGTAGGATCACTTAATATTTCAAGATCTGGAATTTTTGTTGAGAAATAGCCCAATATTAAAATTTTCATGGTTGCTGAAGTTGTACTGGTGGCATGCTGAAGATTTTATTGATAATTTGATAAAAAAAGGATATTAAAGAGTTTATGGTCTAAAATATTGATTAGATGGTAACCAATATTGCAAACCCATATTATAATGAGATTTCAATTTCTGAAAAAGACAATATGAAATTATATAACAGCTATAGGAATGAATTAATTCTCTGAAAATGGATGGGAGAGGTACCCTTTTTTACAACTTTTGGGCCACCTGGTGGTACAGGTATTTTTACCAACCAAAAAAGGGGATGAAACAGGATTTCACCAAGGAAAAGGAGCTTTTCATAGGTTTTTTGGATCTGATATAGGCATTAGAGAAGTAAATGAAGGCTCATGTAATCATCTCTGGGACTCATGCATGTTTACATCTCTTTAATGACATAATTTTACCAGCCATGTGTATTTTTTCCAATTATTCATGTAAAATCCTTTGTTTTATGATGCCAATGGCTTACTCAGAGATTTTGGAAAATCTTTACTTGGTGGAAGTTTTGATTTTGAGGCTTGGTTTACCATATTTGGTTGGTTAAATGGAATTTTTTGTTTATTCAACCCCTTTTTAGTAATGAGTCATATACACCAGTGGGAAAACAGAGGCACATGCTAGCATGTGCCTGCCTTTAATTTTGGTTTCAGTGAAAGAAATAAATCTGATGTAACTGGAGGTTAAGAAAAACATATCTCCAAAATAAAAAAAATGTAACTCTTTTCAAACCAACAGCAAATTATTTTCTAATTCTGATGCAATGCACATGCATCCCAGGTTTGAAAAAGAACATTAGCTTCAAATTCAAGGAAATTATATTAAAACTATTTAAAAGGAAGATGATAAATAATGAAGAATAATCTTGAAAACTGATCATTTTCGCTGTGTTATAATTGAGCCTTCAATTTCTTCTATCATGGCATGAAAACTGAACTGTTTTTGGAGTTTATCCTGTTCTTTTCATTCAATTAATATTTACTCAATTTTAGCATTGACAAGACTTGATGGGGGAATCAATGGGATGCTTTAATTGAGAAATAAAGATGTCTTTGAAATTTTTTGATTCAAAATTATTCATGGAACCTTTCATGTATCAAAATATCTTCCAGCTGCAAAAATTCAGAAATTGATTTTAACTTGCTCAATTATTCAGAATTTCACCAAGCTTAAAGATTTTTGACAGGAATAGTCCAACAGAAAACTAAAATAAAAAATCATTCAGCGTCTCAAAAAGTGGAATTATTGTTCAATGCTTGTAAAACCTCAATCCACTTTGAGTTTCATCCTGGGCCTATTTGATATTTCTTCTGTTTTTTTCTTTTCCGCCAGCTCTTTTTTAATTTTTCTCTAAAACAATTTATAAAATCATTAATTGATATCTTTAAATCCAGTTTTGTGTGTGCCAAGGCTTCATAAAACAACAAAATATTCATAGCAGGGCACCATCTCAAATCAAACCGACATAATAGACTTTTGGAGAAATATTTCATCCAAAAAACAAAAATTGAATTTATTTGTAGTTTTTTTTTTGGGAAAGGGAAAATCTTATTTATCATTAGGGCCTATCAGAATTAGGAAGCATTTAATGGCATGTTTCAGCCCAGATCCTTCATTTGAAAGCTGCCATTAAAAAATGAAAAATGCATTTATTTCACAAGAGGGGTGTCAGATTTGCCCCTAAATAAGTGGGGGTTTTCAAGTATTGTAAATATGGCGCCCAAAAGCTCCAAAAATGGACACAAATTAATCCAATGGTCACCAGGATGAAAAATAACCACCAACAGCAAGTCTACAATTCAACCATCACGGATCTTTCTAAGCTCATAACCATCCTTTGGATCTCATAAATTTTGGGATTACTGCTCTTTCATCTCTAATCCCATGTAGTTTCTTCTTATTTCTTTCATTCTTTTCTGTCTGTTCTGTTCTTAATCATCCCTATTTTCTATTCTCCTCCACCTCTTCTGTTCCCTGTCATTCCCATCATAGTGTGACACTCAAAACTCATCCCCACTCAGTTGTCCTTACTCATTGTCACACGCGTGCGCTCTGTTTCCAATTCTCATATGTTCACTAACCATGTCACGTTCTTGTGACATGTCTATCACTGTGTCCACCTGAGGACAGAGCTCAAGACTGGTGGAAGGATTTCCTTTCCTCATCCTTCTACCTATTGTCTCCTCTCTGAATTTCCTCAGGTGAGTAATGTTGTTCTTATGTTTCTTTCTCTCTGACTGATGTGTGTGAAATCAATGCTTCTACCTATTGTCTCCTCTCTGAATTTCCTCAGCCCAAAAATTAACCAGGCCAACTGTCAGCTCTCTGATACCAGGAACCTTGCAGTCCTTTAGCTACAGAGATTCTCAGTTGAGTTCTTTCCCCAGAGGTCTTCCCCATTGTCACCTTGGACGTACCCACTCTTGTCCCCTGAGCCGCCTTCCCTTCACCCAACTCCCAACCCAATTACCACCCCCAACTCTACCCATTGCCACTTTTCCCACCTGTACCTACTGTGCCTGGCATGGTCTCACCTGTACTCTCCTCTCCAGTTGCCATGCGTGTTCATCCTGCCGCACCAGCCATTGATGTTGCTTGCTTGGAAACACCATGCCCCAAGCCCATCCCGGCCAAAATCCTTGTCTGTGTAATAGGGCCTGCCGCAACTTGTTTGTGTTCTCCAGAAACAAATCAATCTCAGAGGGATTGTGGATTCAGCCCAGATCCCCATCCTCCCATCACCCACAATCCCCGCCATGTCCAACCTCTGCCAAATGACAAAACTTGGCCTTTCCCCTCCGTTGTGCTGGACCACTGTGCAGGGAGGACTTTGCAAAAACTGCGGAATGGCAAGCAGTCCTCCAGCACTGGGCTGACCAAGTTCAGCTTTACCAGGGCGCAACAGACATGCGCATGGAGGAACTCTTTGGAAAATGCCAGGCCCCTCCCCCAGCCCCTGGCGCTTCCCCAGCATCACCTTCCCTGCCTCCACAATTGTCTCTGGAGCCCGCAGGATGTGCCTAGACTCCGGCATCCCTGGAACAGGTTTTCATTTCATCCTCCACACGCAGCCACCCCCAAGATCCCAGACATCCCCACCAGGCCAGCGCTAGGGGGGGCATGTTTTGAGGAATTTGCGGCCAAGTTAGACAACCTCCTCTGGAAATTCCTCTCAAATCCAGGCCCTCATGGAGCTGAATCCCAGCACCAATTACTGGAGACCTTCTGAGGGCTTTTGGAAGGGGCACAGTCAGAAATGTAGGAGTTTATGGACCTTCAGGTGTATTTCCTGCCCTCCCCCTTTCCCTTCTTTTCCTTGAATCTATCCTTGTGTATTTTCCAAAGAAATGGACTTTTTCTTGTGCCATCTTCCCCTTTTGAGTGAGAAACCTTTGGCCTTGAGTGAGATTAAGAGAAATGCAAAGGAAATTTGCATCCGCATGCAAGCCCTGAGAAAACTTGAGCCTAAGCATGAGAGTGAGAGAAATGAAGAAAAAACGGATTCAATTATTCATATCCTGGTCCGTGACTGTGCACAAGACAGGCTTTGACCAGAGTTTCCGGAAGGTACCTGGACCTCCCTAGAAGGACTGCCACACAGTTACCCATACCCAATCTACAACAAAAAGAAAAACAAAACACCAGTGCACACACAAAACCTAAGAGAGAGAAGAGGCACTGGAGAAAGGAAATTCTGGGGTGCCTAGTTGTTCTGGTGTAGAGACTCCTGTGGGATTATATAAATTAAAGTAGAAAATAGCTTGCTGGCAGTAATTGAAGGGGAATTTAGTATTACTCCTACTCCTTTGGAGTATTAGTATATACTAAGAGTGGTTTTGAATTGCCTGCCCTTCCAGTACTATAGGAAGTCTGCACAATAATTTATTTAAATTAATGTCTGGTTTCTTTGAGACTTAATATAGGTCTCAGATCAAACCTAAATTAATTATTAACTGTGATATTGGTAGGATTTGTTGAAGAATAGACCAGATGTATTGGACTATTGGTTAAATTATTGATCAGATATGTTTGATCTTAACCAATACCCCAATATTAAAGGTTTCAAGGGTTTATCAAAGGGCTGGTTCAGGAGAGGACCCAAGGATGGTTTTACCCACAGGGGGCTGGTCAGAGGAAAGGTTGGTAGTTTCCTTTTGTTGTGCTCTCCTCTTTCTTTGTAAGGGTTATTTATTAACTAATGGGTGGGGTTTCTTTAATATGGTGCTGAATATTTAGGTCACAGAAGATCCCTTATTCAAGCACCTGATGGGTGGTTTAATTGGTTTAAGATGGTTAATAACATGGTTTCTGATTTCTTGTTTTCCTTTTATAACTGATTCACTACTAATATTTTATCTGGGTAGGTACCACAAATAGATGGGTTGATGGGGTGAGTAGGGATGGGTGATGACTAGGCCAGATGGCATGATGATACAACTTGGATAGGGCAGAGAGGCCCTCCTTAAATAGAAAAATCCTACCTCAGGGGGTGCTCAAGGCTTCCCCTGAGGGATCTCCCTGCTCTGGTGAGGAACAGTGAGATACAGTTACATGAGGCATTTCTGCTGGTTTTAAAAATGTTGTACAGATACATGAGGAATTTCTGCTGGTTGGAACAACTTATACAGGGGTCTTGTGCATGCACAGCCTTGCATAAATTTCTGTGTAGTACTGATAAGATGTATTGCTGTTCTGTACTGGTAGTTTGTTCAGTGCTACTTGATTCTACCTACATGTATTGCTGTGCAATGCTGGTGGGTTGTTTGGTTATTCTTAAGTCTGGTCCCACTTCCTCCTGCATACATTGCTCTTGTAAACTTCTGCACAGCCTCCTGTATTGATTGCTCTTGTATTTGCTTCTGCAAAGCCTCCTGTATTTATTGTTCTTGTATCTGCTCCTGCACAGCCACCTGTATTTATTGGTCTTGTATCTGCTCCTGCACAGCCTCTTGTATGTATGCTTGCATGTTTTTTTGGTTTTGGTTGAGACTGGTTTTACCTCCTCCTGCATATATTGTTCCTGTATGCCTCTGCACAGGCTCCTGTATGTATTTGGTGATGGGGTGACTTGATCTGGTCTGCTTGCACTGCCTCCTGGATCTGTATTGCTGTATGGTGATGAGGTGACTGGATCTAGACTGGTTGCACTGCCTCCTGGATCTGTACTGCTGTATGGTTATGATGTGATAGGATCTGGACTGGTTGCCCTGCCTCCTGAATCTGTATTTCTGTATTTGATGAGGTGACCGGATCTGACTGATTGCACTGCCTCCTGGATCTTTATTTCTGTATTCTTATGTGGACTGGTTGTTGTGTGGTCCTGGTCTTGAGGATAAGCTGCCACTGGTATGTACTTGAGGGTTTACTAGGTATGCCTTATGTCTTTCACAGAGATGTGACACCTGGTTTGGTATGAGTTTGCCACATTTGAAGGTTTCTTGGGCTGTATATTCTAATCCATGAGAGATAGAGGGGTACTTTGACTGAGTTACTATGGGCTATTTGTGATGTAGAATCCCTTTCTGAGGTTATCTTGATGGTTTGAGCTTTTGTTACACTATAAAAGTGAGTCTGATGGCCATAGGACAGGTTTGGACTGCCACATCCCCCCCAGACTTAAAGCTGTCCACAGCATTCCTGTCCATAGACATCAGACTCCACATCCTATCTTTCTTCTTCTTCTTCTTTTCTTCTTTTTCTTCTTCTTCTTGGTATTGATCTTGTGAGACATAAATAGTAAAAAAACTAATAATCACATATACAATAAAACAAAGGTCCAGAGAATCCTAGTGATCCAGTTGGTCCTGTTGAAGTCTTGATTGTTTTATTTCTAAATCTTCTTCTCTGAATTATTTCTTGATTGTATCCATGTAGCAAGTAAAGGTATAATTAAATCCTTTCCATTCTTCTTGGTTGTTGAATTATAGTAGGTTTCTTCTGGATAAAGATAGGTTTTGGCATTTTCCTCTGTTTTTCTGATTCCTTGAATTTAAGTGATATCCAATGAATTTAAATCTTCTTTTGCCTTCTCCATATACTGTGGTAATTCATTGCCAAAGACAGATTATTTTCCTCCAAATCTTTCCTATATTCCTCTAAATCATTTTATGAATTCTCAAGCCTTGGCACCCTGTTTGCATCTATTCAGACCTGATAGATAATTTTTTCCTTTGAAACCTGCTGTAATTCCTTCAATCAGACAGTTCTAGATGAAGATTAATTTGTCCCTGTTTACTTGTGACCCTGACACATCTTGAAATATTGAATTGGGTCCAATCTTGATTTAAAACAATCTTGATGCCTTCAGGTCCTTCCTTCTTTCTAGTATTCCATGCTCTCTTTGGGTTGAATTCTTTTTACATCAATAATCTTCTTGAGTAAAGTTTATTTTTCATTCAATCACTTTTTTTATTTTATTTTATTTTTTTTATTTTACTTTATTATTATTATTATTATTATTTATTTTGGATTTTATTTATTTTCTTTGTATTTTTCAGCAGTTTAAACTCTTGCTTACAAGCTTTTTTTTCTTTTATTTTATACAGACTCTTTTTTTTTGTTTTTTTGTTTTTTTTTTTGTTTTTTCTTTTTTTTTGATTCAGCTGATAAGCACTTCTCTGCAGTTTTAGGTCTTACAGGGGACCCTAGTTTAAATTCCTGCAGTTCCTGTTCTTGCGGGGGACCCTTGACCACGCTGTCACTCCGCCAATCTGCGGGCATTCATGCTGGCGGTGCCCTAGGTTGCTCGCGCGCTCCAGCGCCAAGGCTACCTTGGTGTGCCGGTGCCTGCAGCAATCCCCAAGGCGCTCTGCAAGGCTGGCTTGAGGTAGTCGTGCTGGACGGGGGTCCTCCCCAGTCTTTTTACTCCCTTGCCACTCAGTTGTACTTACATCCCAAGGGATCATTATTATTAGGGTGTACAGGTAAGCTTCCTTCCTATTTTTTCCTACTTCCTATTGTACACCCAATCTCTAGATGCCTCGTTGGGCTAGTACCCCATTTTCTCCCCCCCCTTTTGTCTTCCAGTACTGCTGTAGGGTTGGCCCCTCACTTATCCTAATTGGCCCTTCCCTTATTGCGTCAGGATCCTACTGCATCAGCTGGCCCATTTTGTTAAACCGGTACAACAGTCCCCCTGTCACACTTTTTTTTAATTGAATTTATCTGGATTGCTGACGCCTCCCCCTATCCATTTTCTTATGGTCCTTCTCCCGTACAGTGGGCCAATCCTTTACCCCAAATTTGGTCCCTTCTTGGATGGATATCAAGGTACCAATACATCGTCCCAGCCGCTCAATGTAAGATTTTCTTCCTTCTGCCGTACCAGATTGATTGTCCCATCCAATCTATTCCTCTTTCCTTCATTTATCTTTCTTCCCTTTTCTTCTTTTTAATCAATCTTGTTTTTATTTACGCTTATCTTTGGGGCCCTGCTTATTTTCTTTGTTTTTCTAGGGTCCTAGCATTCCTGTCAACAACGCGCTACCCGTCCTCTCTGGTCTACCTCACTCCGGTTGACCTTATGTGGGTGTGGGTCATGGTATACTGAGGGCGGTGTATGGCAGCAGCTTAATTTAAGATCTTGTTTGGCTTCATTTTTTTTTGCTCCTTTTTTATTTATTTATTTATTTTTAATTTATCTAATTACTTTCATTCTTCTTCCTCCTTCCAAATGGTGCAGGCTGGGCAGAAGGAGCGTTGCAATGAATTTTTGCAATTGACCAGACAATCATTTGATCTAGTGAGTAATATATCTGGGGGGGATTGGAAATCTTTGCTTCTTCTAATTCACTTCTCTGCTTTTTTTTGTATAAGCTGATAGCGGGATTCCAGTCCCTTTTTCTCTTTTTTTTTTGTTGCAACGGTTGTTGTTCTTTGCAGTGGGTCAATTCAGGAGCTGATACAGGGATCCCAATCCCTTTATCTTGTTTGCAAGTTTATCTCATACTGGTTTAGGAGCACGCTTTGACTTTGGTCTTGGATTTGGCATATTTTCTTTTAGCTATCCCCCTCAATTGTTGTGGGGCCATTTTTTTACTTTGGGGGCCCAGTCAGGCTTGTTGTTTGGTGAGTCCTCCCCCCATCCATGTCTATAAAAGAGGGCCAAAAAATGGCCACCTTCACTCCTCCATCCATGATCCAGTAAGCTATCCGTGCTGTTATCACCATCCTTGTTGCCTCTCTGGTAAGTTCCCTTCCCATTTTGTTTTGTCGCTAGGCTGGCTGCTGACCCTCTTTGGTCTTGTTGCAAACATGGTCAATAGGTCTGGAGCTCCTCTAAGCCCCCCCTTTTTTCTGTAAAGCAAGTGGCTTCCTTCTCCCGTGGTTGTTGCGTTGGTAAGTTTTTCATTCCCTTTTTTTTTTGTTTATTTTTTTCTTTATTTTTTTTTTTTTGCTAGGCTAACTTCTGACCTTCATTGTTTTTGGTTGAAACGTCATTAGGTGAAATTTTTCAAGCCGGTGGCTACCCCATCCGCTCAATTCTTGTGGGTCCTTTTTTTTTATTCTTTTATTTATTTTTGTGGAAGGGGGCCAATTGGATTTGTAGTTGGTGAGCCCTCCTCTTTCCCACATCTGTAAACCAACCTCTGATGGAGGTCTTCCTTTGACTTCTGATGCTCATTGCCAGCCTCCAACAAGAAATCTTTGGCCCACACCTCGCAATCCCCTTTTCTTTGCTAATTTGCTGGTGCCCTCCCTTCTCTTCTGGGCACGGTGAGTTGATCCTTTTCTTTCTTTTTTCTTTTTTTTTCTAGGGTGCTAACGTTTTTGAATTTCACCTTTGGATTTGCAAAGACTTCAGGACACCATGTGTGACAATGCTAGCTCCGAGGCCTCGGTGGTCATCATCCGTCCCGGTTGGCAGGCTAAGCAGAAGGCCAAAGTCCCCACCAAGCTAGGCCAAGGGGAATTCCTCCCCCTTCAAAAGGAATTCCAGCCATTTTTGTTTCCAAGATCCCCGCCACCAAAAACCACCCCTGTCAGCTTGCTACTATATACAGAGCAAAACTGTCAAATAGTAACACAAACTATGAAAAATAAGAAATACCTCAATTAACAAAGTAAGGAGTGAGAAATCCATAAATATTATTACAGAAATTGATTTCTCACCCAAAATTAGGTAGGGTCACTCACTGACCCCACCCTTGAATTCTAAGTCCTTATATTTTTAAAATAATTAAAAAGAAAAGTACTAAAAATTACAACAACTGTATGGCAGTTTTTGGCCATTCTAACATTTCACACATATTTTCATGTATAGGGTTTACACCTAAAATTGACTCAGAATTGAGGTTTTGTGTATATTTTAGGAGTTACACACGGAAATGTGTTATGTCACAATTCCCATGCGCAGCCCCGCATCATTACATAACCCTATGTACTAGTAGCAGCAGGTTTCTGCGTACTAGAGACCCCCGCGCAGCTGATTCTGCCACGCACGCAGCAGATCTAACTGATCCCCGCGCCTGGATCAGTCGTGACTAATCTGACAACCAGGTACCGCTCAGAAGAGCTACAACCTAGTTAGGGTTGCCTAGTATATGTAAAAAATGGTCATATGCATTACTAATGATCTAAAAAGATCAAAAGTTAAATAAAATTAATGAAAAATTAAGTTTTAAACATTTTTTAATAATAAATCAAAGATCAAGGACTACCACGTAAATCACTTATCTTGACAGGAATTATTTATTATCAATCAGACACCGTGTCATTGTTGATCAAGTGCTTATATGAAGATAAGCAAGTGATTTATGACTTAGTCTGTAGTAGTATTATTTACCTTTATTAACCAATCAACCATTGAAGTTTAGTCAAGAAATCTACCCCATCTGCTCTGAAACCCTTCCAATTACTCCAGAATTTTTGTGGTAAAGTGCTCAGAGTGAGTTTTACCCTTCCTGTCTTGGCCATTTGTGCTGTTAAGCCCGGCCACTAGTGGAATAAGTCCTTTCTAAGGCACCCATATTTATTCCAAGGTTCTTAAACTGCCTAAGGAGGCCCCTTGAAGAGAGGTTGCTAGTCTGTAAACATCCCCAGTAGTAAAATACTGTGGCCCCTCTTTTATATTATATTGAAAACCATTTACTACAAAACCAATTAAAACTTGTAACTGCTCTTATTAAATCATTTATATGAGCTTCTAAGTGTTTATTATTGGAATCATAATTATTATTATCATTCCAGCATTTTTATCACTCTCTGTAGCTAAAGGACTGCAAGGTCCCTGGTATCAGAGAGCTAAAAAATGGGGTTCTGGCCGGGAAATATCCTTAAATAATTAATTTTTAATTATTAATTCCTTGGACAAGTCTATTCATTTTTAAAAATAAGTTAACATACTTAAAAAATATATTTTTGATCATTTGTTTATCTAGTGGATCTTAAGACCAACGGAGAATTGATCAATTATTATTTGAACCTTCTTAAAAAGAAAAAAGAAGAAAAACTCCATAACTTGTCCCTTTTATTATAACTCCTGAGCAACAACAGGAGAAATTGCTTTATTAGAAACAGCAGGTTATAAAAGACAAAGAACTTGAGCTTGAAAGAATTATCAATTTCAATTCTTTATTAAGGCAACATAAGGAGTGGAAGATTTATCAAAGGAAGATTTATATTTATAAACTAAATAACCCTGAAGATAAAGAAAAATCCAAAAATAATCAAAGTGATTATATTTTCTAAAAATAACTTTAAAACGTAAAAATACAAAAAAATATTAAACTTATATTTTTTTGTTTTTATCCATCTCAGTGGATTTTTTTTGGTGATCTCATTGACCAGGACCTCCTAGAGGACCTCCCAGACAGTGTACCATTGGATTTACCCTTGGATCTATCCCAGGATCTGATTGGAACTCATTCAGACCCCTTTGGAATACCCTCCAAGGATAGTTGTGACCCCAATCAAGTGTTGGTACCTTTGAATTTAACTCTAAGTTAGTAAAAATATTTAAAACAATTATTAAAAATATAAAACACACAAAAAATATTATTTTTATAATTTTAAAGTCTTTTTTCAAAAGTTTTGACAAAAGACTTACACATTTTTTTTGGTGCTATGTATCAAAATAGGAGCAACACCCGTGAAACTGGTAGAGCCCCATCATATGGATCTCTGCCCGGAGGAACCCGTGCGCGCAGGGACTCCAGTTGCAAGCGCAATGAGTGGACTCAAACCACTGACCATAGTGTCACGCGGGACAACAATGGCGACCACCGCGGCCCCCAACTCAACCAACAGACCGTTGGAGAGCCATCTGTTGCCCACCATGTTATCCCAGGAGGGTACAGGTCCTCCTACGCCACCCCAGCTGGACTCAACCAACAAGGAAAGAGTCAAAATTTTAGTGAAAGAGCATGTGAGCTATTGGGAACAATTCAGGTTGGCTCAGACCCAGGAGGATCAACCAGGCATGAGAAA
This sequence comes from Puccinia polysora, assembly GCA_025617555.3. Classification (NCBI taxonomy): domain Eukaryota; kingdom Fungi; phylum Basidiomycota; class Pucciniomycetes; order Pucciniales; family Pucciniaceae; genus Puccinia; species Puccinia polysora. The sequence continues at coordinate 27,875,539 of CM062645.1, forward strand.
AGCCATTTCTCAGGCAAAGAAATCTCAGATTTCTCTGCAAAGGTTGATCCCAAAGAAAGAAGTAGAAGGCTATGTGCAGAACTGGAATCCTTGGGATCAGTTAGCTTCCTTAAAGGGAAAGGACCCCATAAAGAAGAGGTCCTCATCCCATCAGAAGTTAAGGAACCCAAAGAATGGGGAAAACATAATATCCTTAGCCCAGAAGTGGAAAAAGGTGTATCACAATTAGATGTAGAAGCTCTTAATAGCTTTTCTGTAAATGTGTCTCACAATTTTATTATTATTAGCCAATGCTTTGACAAAGTTTATCACCAATTTGAAAAATTATGTTCAAGTATTTTTAGAGTGATTGAAACTCAGTCTCAGATTATGAGAATTGATGAGTTGGAAATACAAAAAATCAAGGATAGTATAAGAGCTAGTAATTTGGACCTGATGAAACATATTGATGAAAACCAATCAATTCTTCAGGAAGATATTCTTGCAACCATAGACCAGCTTAAGGAAGAAGTTAAGAAAACTAGTCCTACTCCTTCAGCTCATCTGACTAACAAAATTGACTTATTCAGCAACAAACTTGATTTAGAGTTAGGTATGATTAAGAATGATCTCAGAGATCTTAAAATAAACTCTACTAACTCTTTGGTCATTGACTTAGAAGAAACTAGACCTGCCAGGTTCACCAGTACTCCTAGTGCTCCTCCCAGAGCCAGGATAACTAGGAATTGGTCTTTCAGACCCAGTCCTACTCCTGAAATGGAGCAGGCTTTGAAGCTACTTTGTCCCATCACTTAATGGCCTAAATTCTCTGGAGAAGGAGAATACAATAATGTCAGTTTCATTAAGTTTATTGACTATACTCTTTCTTCCTAAGAGCTCCCTGATGCAATAGCTGTGGGAAGATTGCCCAGATTATATGAAGGAGTAGCTCTTAATTGGTTTATCAATAAAAGAGAAGAAGTTGGATCTTTATCCTGGAATTCTTGGAAAGAATTGATCAAAGTGCAGTTTGGTACCAGGATTTTGAAAAGAAAGATGATGAAAACTTTTGAAACTTCCCAGTTTGATCCATCCAAGGACAAACCTCATCCGTGGTGCTTAGACAAGAAAAAGAGGTTGGACTGTCTTTATCCTGATGCTGATAAAGAAGAAGTCAATGAAAGACTCCTCATTTTATTTCCCAGACAAATCAACCACAGTTTAAGGTGTAGAATGCCTATGGATTCAGATCTTTCCACCTTAATAGGTTTGTTGGAAGAAACTATTGATATGAATGGTCTTGATAAAAGGGTCAATAGACCTCCAAGGGAACAAAATACTAGGAACAGGGAAGAATATACTAAAGAATCACCTGCTACTCCATCTACCTTGGAAGTAAAGAAGACTCCATAATCAAAAGAAAAAGTATGTTGGAACTGTAACCAAACAGGACACGTAAAACCTGACTGTCCTCTGCCTAGGAAAATGATTAATCATATTGAAGGAGAAGAGTATGACAATCCTGACCCTCACCTTGATGATACTGAAGGATCACTCTCTGATTGTGATATAATAATCACTAACCCTATAAATGTTATTGAAGGTAGTATTGAGTCTTCTCTGGACATAAATTCCGTCAATGAGGATTCTAACTTACCTTAAAAATGGAATCCCAACATGAAGATTCACCACATTTCTGGGGCTAAGGCTTTGAGTCTAAAACCTTCTTCCGGTAAAAGTTACACTTCAGGCAAAACATGCTAGGCTACTGGTTTAATCCAAGGTTCCCCTGTTAATTTACTTCTTGGCAGTGGAGCCTTTTGATCTTGTGTTGGTTCAATTTATCTGGAAAAACAAGACCCAAATTGGAAACTGAACTTACTACCAGTACCTCAGGCTAAGTTCAGCAGTTTTAATTCTGCTCTCAATGCTGTTGGAGTATGGTCTCCTGATATCATACTTGCTCACTCTAAAGGATCACTCAAACTGAACATTGAATTTTTAGTTCTCCAAAACGGAGTATGTGATTATTTTATCCTTGGGAATGATTCTCTTTGCCTTTATGGTATAGATGTATTCCAAAGCATAGGTAGATACTTCACTTTAGGAGGAGACTGGAATAAGAAGTTCCAAATATGTCATGTAAATGCTCAAACTTCTGATTCAACTTATGAAAAACACTTAGAGAAGTTCAATCAGGAATAATTCTCTCAAGCTTCTTCAAATTCCCTTCTCAATGAAGAAAAGAAATGGGATATCCTACAAGTATGCTTTGAAAATCAGAATGCTTTCTGTACCAAAGATCACCCCATTGAAAACATCAAAGGACATTATATGATCCTAACTCTAAGTATTAAGCCTCCTTACCCACCTAACCTCAGGAGACCTGCTTACCCTTCTATTCCAAAATCCAGAGCTGCTCTGGAGACCCATATTCAAGAGTTGTTTGACTTACAAGTCTGAAGGAAAGTAGGCCTCAATGAACAAGTGGATATTACTACCCCAGTAATTATAGCTTGGCACAATGATAAGTCAAGAATGGTTGGAGATTTTAGAATGCTTAACAACTACACTCAAGCTGATTATTATCCAATTCCAAGAATTGAACATGCTCTACATAACCTGTCCAAGGCTAATTACATAACCACCATGGATTTGCTGAAAGGTTTTCACCAAATACCTATCAGCCCTGATAGGCGGAAATTCATGAGAATTATCTGTCATTTGGGAATTTATGAGTATCTTAGGATGCCTTTTGGTATTAAAAATGCTTCTTCTCATTTTCAAAGGATGATTGACATAGTCCTAGGATTATTCATCAGACAGGGATGGATGATGGTATACATTGATGATTTTATCATTTACTCTGATCATTGGGATACTCACATGGAGAAATTAAGGCTAGTCCTCAAAACCATCTCTGCCGTAGGTTTGAAAGTATCAATGAAAAAGTGTAACTTTGTCTACGGGGAACTCAAAGTCTTAGGACACATTGTCTCTGGACTAACCTTAGCTGCTGACCAAAACAAGATAGCAGCGGTAATGAATAGGCCTATGCCTCAGAATAAAACTGAACATAATATCCCTGATGGAAATATACACCTGAGGAACTACAGAGCCACCAGGAGGCATTAGCCCAAATTCTTTTTCTCAGATATAGACATATCTTGGAGTGGGGGAATGTCAGCTTGCTACTATATACAGAGCAAAACTGTTGAATAGTAACACAAACTATGAAAAAAAAGAAATACCTCAATTAACAAAGTAAGGATTGAGAAATCCATAAATATTATTACAGAAATAGATTTCTCACCCAAAATTAGGTAGGGTCACTTACTGACCCCACCCTTGAATTCCAAGTCCTTATATTTTTAAAATAATTGAAAAGAAAAGTACTAAAAATTACAACACCTGTATGGCACTTTTTGGCCATTTTAACAATTTACACATGTTGTCACGTATAGGGTTTACACCTAAAATTCACTCAGAATTAAGGTGTTGTGTATATTTTAGGAGTTACACACGGAAATGTGTTATGTCACAATTCCCGCATGCAGCCCCGCATCATTACATAACCCCATGTACTAGTAGCAGCAGGTTCCCGCATACTAGAGACCCGCGCGCAGCTGATTCTGCCAAGCACGCAGCGCATCCTACCCCGCACGCATCTGTACTAACTGATCCCTGCGCCTGGATCAGTTGTGACTAATCTGACAACCAGGTACCGCTCAGAAGAGCTACAACCTAGTTAGGGTTTCCTAGTATATGTAACAAATGAACATATGCATTACTAATGATCTAAAAAGATCAAAACTCAAATAAAATTAATGAAAAATTAAGTTTTAAAAATTTTTTAATAATAAATCAAAGATCAAGGACTACCACATAAATCACTGATCTTGATCCTTGAAGACCACAAAACACTACAAGAAGTGTTCATAAAAATTATTAAAAATTATCTACATGATCAACAAATGATTGAAAATTGGTAAACATCCACATCTGCACGCTCCAAAGAAATATCAATTGTACAAATAAAGGATGAGTACAGAATGATCAAATTTAGGCTATAACAGATTAACAGATCCTGTGGCTAAAATAGTACAGAAATCCAGCAGATCTAAGGACAGCTGATTGACAGAACCAAGTGGACGTGCTCATCCTGCCCTGACTGGCTTTCCAGCCTCAGCCCATGAGCAGAACCCTCTCTACGTGCCCTGAGAAGACCAAAATCACCCCAAAAAGGTATTTATACAGAACTCTTTGGATCCATTATTGCAGAAGTTAATCAGTTAACAGGAATTATTTATTATAAATCAGACACCGTTTCATTGTTAATAAAGTGCTTATATGAAGATAAGCAAGTGATTTATGACTTAGTCCGTAGTAGTATTATTTACCTTTATTAACCAATCAACCATTGAAGTTTAGTCAAGCAATCTACCCCATCTGCTCTGAAACCCTTCCAATTAATCCAGGATTTTTGTGGTAAAGTGCTCAGAGTGAGTGTTACCCTTCCTGTCTTGGCCATTTGTGCTGTTAAGCCCGGCCACTAGTGGAATAAGTCCTTTCTAAGGCACCCATTGTTATTCCAAGGTTCTTAAACTGCCTAAGGAGGGCCCTTGAAGAGAGTTTGCTAGTCTGTAAAGATCCCCAGTAGTATAATACTGTGGCCCCTATTTTATATTATATTTAAAACCATTTACTACAAAACCAATTAAACCTTGTAACTGCTCTTATTAAATCATTTATTTGAGCTTCTAAGCGTTTATTATTGGAATAATAATTATTATTATCATTCCAGAATTTTTATCACTCTCTGTAGCTAAAGGAATGCAAGGTTCCTGGTATCAGAGAGCTGAAAACCCCACAGCTCCCACCACAATTGACCCGCGACTCACTTCTGATGGCGCTTTGGGCGTTCACAACGTGGCTGAATTGCTATCCGCTGCCGGTTCCAATGATTCCCCGGCCCTCGCCCTTGACAATATACCTGTTCCAACTATGTCCTTGGCCGACGCATGTCCCACTGCTCACTCCCTTTCAGGTCACGTCTTCAGTTTGGGGTCTTCTGACAATTTTTCCTTGGGTCTCTCTTTGCCTTCATCCCCCCCCTGGGTCCCTAATGCGGTTGCAAAAAGCTTTGATTCATTCCACTTTGCTGTGTGGTGTCTGATGATCAGCCTCCCTCAAGGAACCCACCTGCGTAGGACCGTTGTTTAGCCCCATCCTGGACACCCTGGCCGCCTTAAGACCTCAATCCATAAACTGTTGCGCAAACGTACCATCCGGCTGAACAACTTATACTCAGGCTCATCCAAACCGTCCTTTACCCGCGCGCGCGCACGCCGCGCCGCGTGCCCTGCGCTTCCATTATCCGCGTCGCGGGCCGCGCCGCGCCGCGCTCCTTTCATCCGCCCGCGTCCATTTGGCAAATCCTTGGATCCGTCAAACCTCCCATTGCACTTGATCTATCAGTCGTGGATCTCAAGGCCGTCAGGATTTACTCAACTTTCTCAAACCAATCTCCTATCCGCCCATCTGCGCTCTCATGGACTTCATCCGTCACCTTTCCTGGGACTCTCCCACCCGCTTCCGCCTTTGGAAGAGTGCCAACGACCGCCCGCGGACATCTGCGGCGGTTTGGTTCATTTCTCTCTCCCACCCGCTTCCGCCTTCAGACAAGGGGTGGTTGACTCTGGTATTGTTACGCGCGCCCATCCACAGACGGACGCGAGTGACCACATGGTTGACTTCCCTTTTCCGCTCTATTTGTAGAATCCGTTGTATATAGTCTAACAGGGCCTCCTGCCCATATAAGGAGGGGCTCTCCCCTGCCTTTTTGATCATCATCAAAAAATCACCGGGGGAACATGAAACCATTGGAGCATGGAATGATCCAGCATGAAATCAGCAACCTTTGATCCTTGAGCCTCCATACCCAACCCTTGATCCCTGATCCTTATCACCAACCAATCGCCTTGCTGGTTGAAGAAAAATTCTGTCTGTTGGAATTTTTGAGTGTGTCATACCACTCCTTGATCCCTTTTCTCTGACCATACTGGTCCTGATCCCTGATCACCTTTCTAAAGCCAATCACAATTGATTGAAGAGGTCTTATTAAGCTTAAGACCTGGAGTGTTATACCTCCCCTTAGCTTCTTTGGAGTTGCATTCTGCCAGCCTACTCTTGAGTCCCTTGAGAAGTGTTGAGTTTTTCCTTGCTTCAAATCAGTTAATGTTTGCTTTAGAGCTTCTTAAACATTGTGCTTTGTCCTGTACAGCCACCCACAGTTATCTGGTACCCTTCAAGCGCTTGATTGTGGAGAGTTGGGCAGGTTCATTGAGAACCTGGAGGTTGCTTGGGTTTGAGTTGATCATCCCGAATCTTCCGCTGACAACCAGAGTTATTAGCGTGTGGGCATTGTTTACATACAACAGCTTTTGTTCTTTGAACTCTAAGGGGACTTTAACTTCTTTTGTTCAAGTTTTTCCCTGCATAATCTTGTCTCAGATAGTGCTGTTCCATTGCTACCAAACTATTATCATCCTTATCCTCTACTCCTTGATTCCTCATTTACCAGGTTCTGGACCTTGATCTTGGTTACATTTAAATATTTTTGTAACACTCAGGAGGGCAGCCTAAACAGCACCTTTCCCCTCCGCAGGACTGCCATGGCCTAGCACCATTTGGAGTCTTACACCGTTGAAGGGATCAAAGCACGTTTGGACCAAATCCGAGTGTGGCTTAACACCCTTTGCTATTATTAGTAAGTCCCCCTTTTTTTTTTCTCTTTCCTTCTTTCTTCCGCCTTTATCCAACTGACACTCCCGCCCGTCCAATCCTGCATCTCCCCTTTTTTTTAAGAGGCGCCTGGGCCGTCCTGATTGTGTTTTACCCCTCAAACACCTGTTTTTTTTTGTCGGTTGGGAAATTTGGGCCCCCTTTTTTTTTTTTTTTTTTTTTTTTTTTTTTTGGGGGGGGGGCGTTGTTGGTGAGATCCCCCTTTTGTCTTTTTTTTTACAGTGACAAAGGGAAAAAAAAATAAAAAAACACAAAAAAAGAAGAGTGATCCAGAATAACGCTAAAGGCAAATGAGGAAATAAGTAGAACTATGCCCGCCCATACCCTTGGCTCTTCAACAAAAGGCTGAAGGCCTACTACTACATCATATTAAAAGAGAGAAGAAGTCATACAAAAAACTTGTAACTTGCCAAGAATCTAACTCCTTGGTTTTCCCCCCCTTTTTTTTTTTTTTTTTTTTTTTTTTTTTTTTTTTTTTTTTTTTTTTAGGAGTTTAGTTTCATTCTGAGGCATTGGCCTATTCATTACTGCTGCTATCTTGTTTTGGTCAGCAGCTAAGGTTAGTCCAAAGACAATGTGTCCTAAGGCATTAAGTTCTCCATAACCAAAGTTACACTTTTTCATTGATACTTTTAATCCCACAGCAGAGATAGGTTTGAGGACTAATCTTACTTTATCCAGGTGGGTATCCCAATCATCAGAGTAAATGATAACATCATCAATGTAAACCATCATCCATCCTTGTCTGATGAACAATCCTAGAACTGTTTCCATCATCCTTTGAAAATGAGAAGGAGCATTTTTTATACCAAAAGGCATCCTAAGATACTCATAAATTCCCAAATGACAGATAATTCTCATGAATTTCTGGCTATCAGGGCTGATAGGTATTTGGTGCAAACCTTTCAGCATGTTCATGGCATTGATGTACTTCGCTTTTCACAGGTTGTGCAGAGAATAGTCAATCCTTGGAATTGGATAATAATCAGCTTGGGTGTAGTTTTTCAGCATTCTGAAATCTCCAACCATCCTTGACTTATCATTATTCCAAGCTATAATTACTGGAGTAGTGATATCTACTTGTTCATTGTGTCCTACTTTCCTTAAGACTTGTAGTTCAACCAACTCTTGGGTGTGAGTTTCCAGAGCAGCTCTAGATTTTGGACTAGAAGGGTAAGCTTGTTGGTGAGATCCCCCTTTTTTGTCTTTTTTTTTTTTTTTTTTTGGTTTGTGTATACTGACTCCCCCCTCTCTTTTACAGTAAAAAAGGGGGAAAAAAAAAAGAAGAGTGATCCAGAATAACGCTAAAGGCAAATGGGGAAATAAGTAGAACTATGCCCGCCCATACCCTTGGCTCTTCAACAAAAGGCTGAAGGCCTACTACTACATCAGATTAAAAGAAAGAAAAAGTCATACAAAAAACTTGTAACTTGCCAAGAATCCATCTCCTTTGTTTCCCCCCCTTTTTTTTTTTTTTTTTTTTTTTTTTTTTTTTTTTTTTTTTTATCTTTATTTTTTTTAAAAATTGAACCTTCTTTTGGCCTTTTCCTTTTTTATGGATATATCATATGATGTACAGTGAGAGAAAAAAAGATGAAACTTTCCCCCCCATTCCCTTAGCATTTCAAAAGAAACTGAAGGCTTACTGCTACATCAATTAAGTAGACTGAGAAGTTATTCTTCCAAGTATCCTGACCACCCCACATGGTCTGGTATAACTTGATCCATCATTACCATATGGCTAATCCAAGATTTATCCCAATCTTCCCCATAATATAAGCAATACCTTACAATCCATGGGACTCTCCCATGATGAGATGGCCATTGTCCATGAATTAAAATAGTATTTCCATTGTAAGTGTTGAGTAAGTCCATAAACTCTGTGTTGTCCAATCCTGCTCCAGGTAATTCTTCCCAATTGGTTCCTTCCATATCCTCAAGGTTGGTCCAGAATCCCCCAAATACTTGTTAAAATACCTCCAAGGTCTCTTCAACTTCTTGTCTCTTTAGTAATTCCTCCCATCCTCTTTCTGCTGGTGTTTCAGGGGTGATGATGTTATTTTCCCAGGGGTCTGGTAAGTATTCAAGGTGTATTTCTGGTATGTTCTGTCCACTGTGCCAGGCTTCTTCCTCTAAGTTTGCTGTAATATTATTCATACCCATGGGTCTTGTAGGTGGTGTGACCTGCCATCCAGCTTGATCTGGTGAACAAATTGGGATACATAACCTTTCCCCTCCTGCTATCTCATAGCTTAAGACTTCCCCTTTATCCTTTGACAGTTCAAACCTGACTTTATAATCCACCAAGAATGGTCTTCCAAGTACTGTATGGATTGATCCTTTGGCTATGAAGAAGTGATCAGACTTTGGTTTCCCAGGTGTTATCTCAATCACTGTTCTTTCAGCCAGTCCAATTAGTGGAGTGGAACGGCCTCCAATTCCTGTAAACTTCATGAATAATTCTCTGGACACCAAGCCTGTGTGGATTGCCAGATGTTCTGGTATGAAATTTAACTCAGCACCAGTATCCACCAGAGCCTTGATCTTCTTTCCTTTGATCCAGATATCAATGAGTCCCAATGGACAAGCATAGGTGAGATTGTTTCCTATGGAGCATGGGTACTCATCATCTGAATAGTCTTCAAAGTGGTGCTGAAATCCATTCATCCTTCTAGTGTTTTTTCTGGTTGTTGATTTAGAGGCTTTATTCAAATCCAAGGTTCCTTCAGGGGTAATATCTTTTAACTGCTGAAAACAATTTGGTGCTACTGAGAGAAGCTCCCCCAAGGTAAGGTTAAAGTTCTGCTTTAATATCTTCTTTTTCAAACTTTCTTCCATCTTGGTTCCTTCCTGGGTATCCACTGGTTATGACTTTACTGGGTTATTCTTCACAGGTTCAGTTACTGGTTCCTTGACAGGTGCTTTGGGTGGTTCTTCTTCATCTTCAGAATCTTGATCCATTTCCACCCATGCTCCTGGATAGCTTGGCTTCCTCCTCCTTGGTTCTTGAGCCTTTTCTTTAGTTGGTGCTGAAGGTCCCTGGTCTATTACTGGTGCCTCCTGGGTGTTATCCTTCTCTGGTTGACTTCCAGCCAACCTTTGTAATCTTCTCCCCATTGAACTTGAGATTCCTTCATATTTACCTCTGTTGGTTTCCAATCTTCCCATTTCAAGTCTTCAACAATGCTGAAACATTGGTTGGTTCTTCCTGCTTCTTGGCTTCCTCCAGCTTTGGGACTTGTTGAGCTTCTGAGAATCTCCTGACCTGATCTCTGAAACTTTCCTTCTGGCTATATAGTATAGGTTCTCTGTTTGGGAAGTAATATTTGGGCCCTTGTTTGAACACCCTCTTGGCCTTTATATCTTCTTTCAAGTCTTGGCAGTTGACCTGGGTATTGAGTTCATCCTTGCAATAGTAACATCTGATTGGCCATCTGGGTCCTGCACTGGGAAGTGGGGGTCTGTAGTTTTGTGCCATTCCCTGGTTGATCCTATCAAAGTGGGGAGGTGCCTGCTTCTGGTTTAGAGCCATAGTGATTTTGTCAACATCTTCCTTCATCTTCAAGAGCTCATCCATTCCCATTTGCTGAAACTTGACTTCCTTCTTTGTCCCCACTAAGTTCTTGATGATAGGTTTAGGGATTTCTTCTTCATCCACATCCCATAAGACCAAGGTCATTTCCACAAATTGCTTCAAAGTCTCCAAATCTGGTGGGAGGTATCTGCCATCTCTTGCCATCTTGATACTTCCTGCATGGGCCAATTCCCTGTTAAATTCCCTCCTAAGATCAGTGGACAAGGCTTTCCAGAGGTTTTCCCCACTTTCCCAGTTGGTGTTTTCATAACCCATCCTGATGAAGTAAATAACCATCTCCTCATAGCTTCCAATGAAATTCTTGAATTCATACTTAGTCTTGATGCCTCCATGCTCTTGGGTATGTCTGAGCATTCTTGGTATGGATTCCTCATTGAACCTTCTATGGGGGGTAGCTGTGCCCCATTTCCTTTTCAGTGCCTTCTTCAAAAGATCCCAGTACCCATATTCATTTCCTTCCATTTCTTCAATAGACTCCCTGATCTTCTTTTCTTGTACTAGAAAAGTTAACTGTAGAGCTATATCTATCCCTCCTGCCTTCTGGATCCTTGCCAGTTTCTCTGCTCTTTTAATAAACTGTTCTACTTCTGTCCCATCAAATTCCAGGTTCACTTTCTTTCCATCCAATAATAATCCATTTTGTCCATCATTTTTTATCATTGAATTATCCTTGACTGGTCTTCTGGCTGGGGTTCTTTCCATATATTGGCTCCTAGTAATTCCTATTCCTTCTTCTCTAGGTTGGGAATATCTATTTATTCCTGGGCTGATGGAGGGGTTTGTTGATTCTTCCATGGTTTCTGCTGGGATTCTTCCATATGCTGATCTTGGGGTTGGGGTCTGAAATCTGGTTCTTGGTTGGGTGTATGGGGTTTCTGGAATTCCCTGTGCTGTTTGTTCTTCCAGAATTTGGTTTATGAGTTTGTAAATGTTGCCAAGGTTACCCAGCGCTTCTTCTTCAGGGTCTGGCTGATTGTGAGTTCTTTCCTGGTCTTCCCCTGGTTTATCCTGGGATTCACTAGTTATTCTGGTTTTGTCTTGCAGTTCTTTCTCCATGCTGATTATTGAAGATAGGGCTCCTTGGTTATTATCTTTGATCCCACTGAGTTGGTCCTTGAGGTCTTCAATGATCTGGTATGGGTTTCTTCTTTCTGCCTTCTGAATGTTGAGTTAAATCTTGAGGCTAATAATCCACCAATATTGATTATGGTTTAATAACTAATCAAATCTAAAGGAAACAGGCCACTGTTGGGACACCAATTTTAGAGACTCCTGTGAGATTATATAAATAAAAGTAGCAAATAGCTTGCTGGAAGTCCTTGAAGGGGAATTTAGTATTACTCCTACTCCTTTGGAGTATTAGTATATACAAATAGTGGTTTTGAATTTCCTGCCCTTCCAGTACTATAGTAAGTCTGCTAAATAATTTATTTAAATTAATGGCTGGTTTCTTTGAGACTTAATATAGGTCTCAGATCAGACCTAGATTAATTATTAACTGTGATATTGGTAGGATTTTTTGAAGAATAGAACAGATGTATTTGACTATTGGTTAATTTATTGATCAGATATGTTTTATCTTAACCAATACCCCAATATTAAAGGGTTCAAGGGTTTATCAAAGGGCTGGTTCAGGAGAGGACCCAAGGATGGGTTTACCCACAGGGGGCTGGGGAGAGGAAAGGTTGGTAGTTTCCTTTTGTTTTGCTCTCTTTCTTTGTAAGGGTTATTTATGAACTAATGGGTGGGGTTTCTTTAATATGGTGCTGAATATTTATGTCACAAAATAACCCTTATTCAAGCACCTGATGGGTGGTTTAATTGGTTAAAGACGGGTAATAACTTGGTTTCTGATTTCTTGTTTTTCTTTTATAACTGATTCACTACTAATATTTTATCTGGGTAGGTACAACAGATAGATGGGTTGATGGGTTGAGTAGGGATGGGTGATAACTAGGCCAGATGGCATGATGATACAACTTTGATAGGGCAGAGAGGCCCTCCTTAAATAGACAAATCCTACCTCAGGGGGTGCTCAAGGCTTCCCCTGAGGGATCTCCCTGTTCTGGTGAGGAACAGTGAGATACAGTTACATGAGGCATTTCTGCTGGTTGGAAGAATGTTTTACAGATACATGAGGCGTTTCTGCTGGTTGGAAAAACTTATACAGGGGTCTCCTGCATGCACAGCCTTGCATAAATTTCTGTGTAGTACTGATAAGATGTATTGCTGTTCAGTGCTACTTGATTCTACCTACATGTATTTCTGTGAAATACTGGTGGGTTGTTTGGTTCTTCATAAGTCTGGTCCCACTTCCTCCTGCATTTATTGCTCTTGTACACTGCTGCACAGCCTCTTGTATTTATTGCTCTTGTATTTGCTTCTGCACAGCCTCCTGTATTTATTGGTCTTGTATCTGCTCCTGCACATCCTACCGTATGTATTGGTCTTGCATCTGCTCCTGCACAGCCTCTTGTATTTATGCTTGCATGTTTGTTTGGTTTTGGTTGAGAATGGTTTGACCTCCTCCTGCATATATTGTTCCTGTATGCCTCTGCACAGCCTCCTGTATGTATTTGGTGATGGGGTGACTGGATCTGGTCTGCTTGCACTGCCTTCTGGATCTGTATTGCTGTATGGTGATGATGTCACTGGATGTAGACTGGTTGCACTGCCTCCTGGATCTGTACTGCTGTATGGTTATGATGTGATAGGATCTGGACTGGTTGCGCAGCCTCCTGAATCTGTATTTCTGTATTTGATGAGGCGACTGGATCTGACTGATTTCACTGCCTCCTGGATCTTTATTGCTGTATTCTTATCTGGACTGGTTGTTTTGTGGTCCTGGTCTTGAGGATAAGCTGCCACTGGTATGTACTTGAGGGTTTACTAGGTATGCCTTATGTCTTCCACGGAGATGTGACACCTGGTTGGGTATGAGTTTGCCACAGTTGAAGGTTTCTTGGGCTGTATCTTCTAATCCATGAGAGATAGAGGGGTTTTTTGACTGAGTTACTATGGGTTATTTGTGATGTAGAATCCATTTCTGAGGTTATCTTTAAGGTTTGAGCTGTTTTTACACTAGAAAAGTGAGTCTAATGGATATAGGACAGGTTTGGACTACCACACCGGCTGTGAAATGGCTAGTGCACCCCCTTACCAAACCAAATCTTCCCCATCCATTTTCCCAATCCATCCCTATGAGAGTTAGAGGAAGGATAAAAAGAGAAAAAAAAACAAAAAGGAGAAAAATAAAGAGATTTTTTTAAAGCACCCCTCATCCTTTAAATTGGGCCTATATCACTCTTCTTCCCACATCCCCATCTATGGGGCTTGTCCTTTCATATACAGACCCAGCATTTCACCGTGCCTGCTTTCATTCTGGGTTTTCTAGTTGTTCAACTGTGAACTGGCTAGAGCACCCCCTCACCAAAACAGGATTTTCCTTCCAGCACTTGCGTCCCCCCCAGCTTTGAAGCTGTCCCAAGTGTTTTTCTCTAATTCAAGAGCCTCCGCCAACAAGCTCTTCATGGCCTCACCAAATCGCACACTGCCCATGGCTGCAGAGAGTTGTCTTGACTGGAAGTTTGGATATGTTGTGGAATTTCAAAGAGCACTTCTTCTAGAATGGTTCCCGAGTTTGGAAGTTATTGATCCTGTGCATCTGTAAAACCTGAATGCAACTGGTCACCCTTCAACTGAGAGATAGAGAAATGAGAGTAAAGATCCTTCCAAAACCTATAATGATCCAATGTTATGATCCTCTGTGATGATCCATGATCCATCCAGGTTGAGGGTGCAGTTTAAGTAACCTTACCCTCAACCCTAACCTAGGTAAAACAGCAAGAAATCAAGACTAATGAAATACAACCCCTAAGTACAGAACCATAGCCCAAATCTATCCTTCTAACCCCATCACATGATCCACATCCCATACCCCATATCTTCTGTATTACCTGCCTGCCATTACATCCACCCATTTGATCCTTCTCATGACATGGCCCTTGCGCCGCGCCTAACTTGGGGCCCCCTGCTCATTTCCCCATCCGCCCAACACTGTAAGATTCCAAACGGTGCTAGGACATGGAAGTTCTGTGGAGGGGAAAGGTGCTGTTTAGGCTGCCCTCCTGAGTGTTACAAAAATATTTAAATGTAACCAAGATCAAGGTCCAGAACCTTGTAAATGAGGAATCAAGTAGTAAAGGATAAAGATGATAGTAGTTTGGTAGCAATGGAACAGCACTATCTGAGCCAAGATCATGTGGGAAAAAACTTGGACAATGGAAGCTAAAGTTTGTTTAAAGTTCAAAGACAAAGCTGTTGCATGTAAAAAAGGCCCATAATCTATAACTCTGGTTGTTGGCACAAGATTGGGGATGATTAACTCAAACCCAACCAACCTTCAGATTCTCAATGAACCTGACCAACTCTATGCAATCAAGCGCTTGAAGGGTACCAGATAACTGAGGGTGGCTGTAGAAGACAAAGAACTATGTTTTAAGAAGCTTTAAAAGCAAACAGTAACTGATTTGAAGCAAGGATCACCTCAACACTTCTCAAGGAACTCAAGAGTAGGCTGGCAGAATGCAACTCCCCCCCAAAAAAAGGGAGGTATAACACTCCAGGTCTTAAGCTTAATCAGACCTCTTCAATAAATTGTGATTGGCTCCAGAAAGGTGATCAAGGAGGTATCCAGACCAGTATGGTCAGAGAAAGGGATCAAGGAGTGGTATAACACACTCAAGAATTCCAACAGAGAGAATTCTCTTCAACCAGCAAGGCTATTGGTTGGTGATAAGGATCAGGCCACAGAGGGGCAAAGACCAAGGATCAATGGATGGGGGGCAATCATAGACATATCCAGGATGAGGATGAGGATCAGATTTCAATGATAAAAGGGGGGGAGACATATGCGCGCACTGCCCTGGATGATTGGAAAAGGCAGGGGAGAGCCCCTCCTTTTATAGACAAGAGGTCCATAGACTATTGACAAGAGATACTACAAATAGAGCGGAAAAAAAGTTTTTTTTTTTTTAACTATAATGAAAACTAAAGGTCAGACCAAGGGAAGCCATCAGCCTGTGCCAATGATGGGCGGGGGCAGGTGACAATGACAGGGGACCCGCGCGGGAAGATGACTGACGGGCCTGGCCAATGGATGACCTTGGATGAGCGGCAGCAGGCCCTGGGTGACATGAAAAGGGGATCTGCGGGGACTACTAATGAACCGCATGGGAGACCCAGGAGCTCATGCGGTGGATCGGGTGCAAAGGTTCCGACAGCCGCAAATGAAAATGTCAATTCACGGGTGTCAGAGATGGATCAGGTAGAGGATTGTATGGTAGGCGGAGCGCAGGTGTACGCCAAGGTTGCAATGGCCACGGAACTGAGACTGGGAGTTTGGTGGTGGGAAGAAAGGAGCAAGGTGGATGACGTCCTTCGCAACAAGTGATGGCGTCATTGGCCTTGAAATTGACGTTAGCTTAGTGTGAGGGCGCTGATGTCAAGGATCAGAGTGAGATTGGTCATGGGAGTAATTGTTCCCATGACCAATCTTGAGCAGGTGATCAAGTGATGGGATTTGGTTGGAGAGGTCACCAAAACCATGAGCATTGCTTGCAGTCATTTGGTGAATGGCGGCAAGGATGGGGAGCGGATGATTGACCAATTGGGAGTTGCCAGATTGTTGGTGTTGATGATATCCATCATTGCTGTCCTTGGATGGGGATTGAGCTTTCCGGAGATTTGATTGCATTGGCATCTAAGCCATGAGGAGAGGATGATAAATGGCAATGGAGTGGTGAATCTGATGGTGATTATTGGATAAAGCAAGCAAAGTTGCTTTCAACCGGCTCTTGGCCCAAAAAGGGAAGGAGTAGCGTCAGAGAGGGGGGATTGGAACATAGGACTGGGAGCTAGGCACCCAAGAGATGATCCTAGACAACTAGGTGAGTGGGAGCTGGAAGTTTGGTAACTGGATATGGAAAATAATTCCGGAAAAAAAATTTTTTTTTTGAGGATGTAAATGGAGGCTATAGAAAATTTCATAATAAATTTACTCTTTCCATACTGGCCCAGAGGTGTCCCAGATTGGGAACCACATCTCTGCCCAACTTACAGACTGTCCCTAGTCTGCATCTGAGTATCTTTGATGATATATATAAAATAAGAGACTGAGGAATTAAAAAAGAAAAACGCCGTTTGATCTTGAGGGTGATTGAAAAGGGAGCTTGATCCATCCAAAGAAAAGTTCCTTGAAGTGGCTGAGATAAAAGAATGAAGAAGATGTCCCAGGTGCTCACATATGTGGCTTACAGTAAAGTTTCACAACAAAACGCAGCAGATGACCCCTGGTGGTGCACAATTGGGAGGACTTACTTCTGGAACAAGCTGCCTCCACAAAAATGAAATTTCTTGACCTGATCAGCAGAGAAACTTCTGGCCATCTGAGTACCATCCAGCTCCTCCAAAACATATGATTGACCTCTGACTTGATGGTGTAGATACTCCGGGGGGATTATGTAAATAACTTAGAAAATAGCTTGCTGGCAGTCCTTGAAGGGGAATTTAGTATTACTTCTACTCCTTTAGAGTATTAGTAACACTAAGAGTGGTTTTGAATTGCCTGCCCTTCTAGTACTATAGTAAGTCTGCACAATAATTTATTTAAACTAATGGCTGGTTTCTTTGAGACTTAGTATAGGTCTCAGATCAGATCTTGATTGGTTATTAATTTTTATTGGTAGGGTTGTTGAAGAATGGACCAGATTTATTGGCTTATTGGTTAGTGGTTGATCAGATATGTGTGATCTTTAACCAATATCCCAATATTAAAGGGTTCAAGGGTTCTATCAAAGGGGTGGTTCAGGAGAGGAACCAAGGATGGGTTTACCCACAGGGGGCTGGGTAGAGGAAAAAAAGGTTGGTAATCCCTTGTTGGTTGTGCTCTCTTTCTTTTTAAGGGTAATTATTGAGTGATGGGTGGTTTCCTTTAATTTGGTGCTGAATAGCTCAGTTCACAGAAGGACCCTTATTCAAAGCACCTAATGGGGTGGTTTCAATGGTTGATGAGGTTATAAAATTGGTCTTTGATTTCCCTTTTTCTTTATTGTTACACTGAAAATCTCCTTTTTTTTTATATCTGGGTAGGACCACAGATGATTGGGTGGTAATTGGATGATGAGTAGTTGATGAGTGGGTGGAGCTCCTGGATGGTGGATGATGATGGTGATAGTAGTGGGGGATAAAACCTGGATAGGGCAGAGAGGCCCTCCTTAAATAGAAAATCTGGTCCTCAGGGGATGCTCAGGGCTGCCCCTGAGGGTGCCCTGGGGCTTCCCCTGTTACAGTGGGATACAGGTACATGTGACATTTTAGCTGGTTGGGAAAATCTAATACAGTTACATGACGCATTTCTGCTGGTTGGGAAAACCTAATACAGTTACATGAGGCATTTCTGCTGGTTGGAAAGAGGTTGTACTGGGTTTACATGCAGGCACTTGCCTACATTAATTGCTGTGTAGTGCTGGGTTGAATTTGTGCTGTGATGAACTGGTACTGGTTGGTTGTTTGGATCTACATGGTCCTAGCTGCCTGCATATATTTCTGGGTAGTCCTGTGGTATTTTAAATGGTGGTTGTTTGGTTACACATGGCCCAGACTGCCTGCATACATTGCTAGGTAGTCCTGTGGTGCCTGTACTGGTGGTTGTTTGGATCTACATGGCCCTAGCTGCCTGCATATATTGCTGGGTAGTCCTGTGGTATTTGTACTGGTGGTTGTTTGGTTACACATGGCCCCAGACTGCCTGCATACATTGCTGGGTAGTCCTGTGGTGCCTGTACTGGTGGTTGTTTGGATCTACATGGCCCAGACTGCCTGCATACATTGCTGGGTAGTCCTGTGGTGCCTTGTACTGCTGGGTGTTTGGTTACACATGCTACTGGCTGCATAAATTGCTGTGTGGTGCTGAGGGTTGTTGGTACTGGTAGTTTATTTGGTATCACATGCTCCTGGCTGTATGTACTGGTGGTTTTTTGGTTACACATGGCCCAGACTGCCTGCATACATTGCTGGGTAGTCCTGTGGTGCCTTGTACTGCTGGTTGTTTTGGTTACACATGGCCTTGCTTATGGTTCTGAGTATACAGGTGAGGTGATTGGTTGTATGTTTGGTTGAGGTGTTATTTTGGGATGTTACTGGTATGTCTTTAGGCATTCCAAGTATACCCATATGGCCTTTCACTAGTTTGTGATACCTGGGTGTGATATGAGCTGTCCACAATTTATTTTGGCTGTATCTTCTAAACCATGAAAGATAGAGGGTAGTTTAGCTGGGTGACTATGGGTTATTTTTGGTGTAGAATCCATTTCTGAGGTTAAATTTATGATTGCAATTATATTTATACTAGAAAATTGAGTCTGATGGCTATAGATTAGGTTTGGTCTACCACACCCTCCCCCAACTTAATGCTGTCCACAGCATTCCTTATCTATAGACATCAGACTCCCCATCCTCTTCTTCTCCTTTTGAATACTAGCATAAATAAAATTATATAATAAACAGTGAAACACAAAGATCCAAGGAATTCCAAGTGTTCCAGTTGGTCCTGTTGCAATCTTGATGATTTATCTTCACACCTTTCCTTCTTCATTCCTTCTTGAGTGCATCCATGTAACAAGTAAGAGTATAATTAAATCCTTTCCATTCTTTCTGTTTTTATTAGTTCATAGCTGGGTTCCTCTGGGAAAGACAGGTTGTGCAGTCTTCTGGATTTTATTTCAAAATTTGATCTTCTTTTCCCTTCTCCATTAATCTGGTACTTCATGGCCAAAGAAAGATTCCTCTCTGATTTGTTTCCTCTTTTCAATCTTCTTTTCCCTTCCCCAATAATCTGGTACTTCATGGCCAAAGAAGGATTTTCCTAAGTCTTCCAATTTAAACCTTGATGCCCTGTTTGCATCTATTCATACTTGATAGATTCTTTCCCATGTGCCCACTCTTACCCTTTCATTCAGTAAGTTCTAGATGAAGATTAATTGATTCCTTGTTTAATTGTTACCTTGACACATCTTGAAATTATGAATTGGGTCCAGTATGGATTTAAACCAGTCTTGATGTCTTCAGTTCTTCCTTTCTTCCCAGTATCCCATGTTCTATTTGGTTTGAAATTCTCTACAGTAATAATCTTCATGAGAAGGAATATGTATATTTATTTAATTGCAGTTTAGGCTCTTGCTCAGGAGCTTCGTTTTCCCATTGTTTTATTATTTATTTTATGGATCAGCAGTTTATGCTCTTGCTTAGGAGCCTTGGTTTTATTATTTTATTATTTTATTTATTTATTTATTCATTCATTTATTTATTTATTCATTCATTCATTTTTTTAAGATGTGTTTAGCAGTTTAGACTCTTGCTTAGGAGCCCTCTTTTTCCCATTTTTTTATTATTATTTATTTTATGGATCAGCAGTTTATGCTCTTGCTTAGGAGCCTTGTTTTTATTCTCTCTTTTTTATTTTATTTTATTTTATTTTTTTTATGTGTCAGCAGATTCAACTCTTGTTTTAGGAGTTCTGTTTGTCTGATTGATCTTTGTAATGATAGATTTAGCAGTTTAGGCTCTTGCTTAGGAGCCTTGTTATTTATGTACCTTCTTTTTTTTTTTATCTCTTTTTTTTTTTTTGATTATTTTTATTTCCTTTTTTTTTATTGTTTTTTTTTTTTAATTTAATTTAATTTAATTTAATTTAATTTAATTTAATTTAATTTAATTTATTTAATTTATTTATTTTATTTTTGATTTATAACCTCTTTTGGATCCAGCCTCGATGGCCGGCTGTTGTTTTCCTTGTGGGTGCGCGCGGGCTTCGGTCGCGGGGTGATTGGGTGGAGTGGTTTTGACAAGCGGAGGGGGTGCGCGAGGTGCGCGCGAGATTTGCAAACGAGGGCGAGGGGGCAGATGCCTTTGACAAGCGGAAGGGCGCGCAAGGTGTGCATCAGTTTGTGTCCAAAGGCGGGGCATTGCTCGGTGTGGTCGCTCTGGAGTCTGCCATGATCTTCGATCCGCGCAGCTCCAGATCGACATCAATCTTCACGGCGGTCTTTTGCAAGTATCAAACCGCAACAAAATACATGACAAGGCGTTTTTAATTCAAATACAGCCCTGAGGCGTTTGGTTGGTCGGTAAGTCCCCATTTGTTCTCTTCTTTTTGTTATATTTTTTTTGCTGTGTTTATCCCTGTATTGAGTTTTCTCATGACTCGATGCCCGACCAAATACCATGCTGACAACTTGTGGCTTGATTTGTTTCTTTTTTTTATTTACATATGTAGATCATCGTGACAGTACCCCCTCCTTAATTCAATGCCGGCATTCAGAAGAAATGCGGCCCAGGGTCATCGCGAGCGGTTGCTTGGAGTCTACTTTTGATCCTTGATTAATGTCGATCTTGCGGTCACCCGATGTTCGATCGCAATGGGTACAGCCGCGAGGTGCTTGATTGTTTGGTAAGTCACTCGTTCATTCTTCCCTTCCTGTATTCTACTTTCTTTCTTTTGTTTATATTCCATTATTTTATCAACATTGACACCCTCTTTTTTTGATTTTCGGGGTTTAGGCGCTTTTGATTACCAGTGCCCCCCAGTTCAATCGCGCATGGTTACCAACGACGGCTCGCGCGGTCCGATTGGAAGCACGCAACAGGATTTGTTCAGGTGACCACCCCCTTCATTTGACAGGTCATGCAAAGGGCCGCGTGAGTGTTTTTATGTTCCTTTTTCATTAATCTTGGAAAGATTGGCGGCCTTGCTGCAGGCTGGTAGTAGGGTAGGTTCCAAACTGATTGATCAAATACTTTGTTTGGTTTTTTAATTAATCTCATTTTGTTTTTCCAATCGATGTAGGCGGTGTATGGTATGGTATCGTTGTGTAATTTAGAGATGGCTTGTTGTAACGGTGGTCGCATCAAATCGTGCGGTCGGCAATCTATTGACCATTGACGTGAGCCATCTGATTTAGCCGGTCACCATGCGATTACATTTAATGAAATTTGTCTTTGGCCTTGCTGATCCTTCAAAGTTTCAATCGCGCATGATTGCCAGCGACCACTCGGGCAATCGGATTGGATGCAGGCTCAAATTTCCATTGCAACCAGGGTTGTCGCCAGCGGTGCAAGTAAGTGTTCAATACTTTAATTTGGTCAATTGGTCGATTTATTGGTTTGGACTAATTTATCTTGCTTTTTTATTTATTTATTCATTTAATAAAACCTTCCGATTTATGTAGGCTCAGCAGGGGTTGCAATCGTGCATGGTTTACAGACGGCCCTTGGTAACTTTGGTCGCAACAACTCGCGCAATCCAATCTGAGGTAAGTTAAATTCCTTGTCTGTTTTGTTTTCTTCTCCGATTGGCGGGTGATCCTTTTGCCGCTCTCTCCTTGTGAGGTTTGGCTTGTTCAAACTGAAGGGTAGGTTCAGCGAGCACCCGCTCAACGTCTATATAAGGACCCCTGGGGTGGAGCTCCTTCCCCCCATCCATCGGTTTGCTTTGCCCCCCCAAAAAAAATGTACTATTCATCTGCAGATGGCCTCCGTTGTGATTACCACCGCCCGCACTCATCCAAGATCTTTGAGTCGCTCTGATCTAGGTGGCAGTTGGGAGCAAAGTCCTTCCCTCCCCTCCATGGTGTAGATGTGATGTGGCGTATGGTGCTATCGCCATGGTCGTGTTTGTTCCCTCTTATTTTCTGATCAAAATTGCTCGCAATTGATCCATCAACACGGTTGATAGCCCAATCGTAAGTGATTGATTTTATTCATTCTGTCTTCTTCCTACTCCTCCCCTTTTTTTTGTTTATTAAGTTTGTGATTATCTGATTGGGCAGGCTTTGTTGACAAGGTTGACCTTTATCAGGGGTGGAGCAGGGAGGTTGAACCCAATCGACTGGCGGTCCTTTTGTGGGAGGCAGGGAGATTTGAGCTTGATCCTCTGGGGGTTCAATCGTAGTCGAACGTCCGCATTTGTTGATTCACTCGCTAATCAGGTTGGAGCGTCAGCCTTGCCCAATTAGGTTGGTTTTGTTGTTGATTGGATTTTTTTTTTCTGTTGGGCGCTCTAACTAATCAATACCTTTTCTCCCCCTTCTTTTCATAAGGAGCTTTCCTAACTGGCTGCTGTTATATTGATGGTCAAAAACTTTTAGGGGAGACTCTAGCGGCGAGCTTTTTTTTTATTTTTTATTTTATTTTATTTTTTTTTTGTGGAAGAAACGTGTATGAAAAATAAATGATTACTGATAACTCCTCTTTTTTTGCTTTTTGATAGGATACACGTTTTTTTGTTTATTTTTATTTTATTTTTTGTATAATATTATTGTTTTTTTTTTTTTTACAATGTACATATGAAAGCATGTTTATTTAATTTTATTTTTATTATTGTTATTTAATTTTTTTTACGGTGATGATAAGAAATGGAATCATAGTGCCCACCCTTACCCTCAGCTCATCAAAGGACACTGGATGGCCTACTTCTGCATCAAAATAGAAAATGAAATGAAGTGTTACTCCTGCAAGTATCCTGACCACCTAACATGGTCTGGTATGACTTGGTCCATCATTATCATATGGCTAATCCAGGATTCAGCCCATTCTTCCCCATAATATAAGCAATACCTTACAATCCATGGAACTCTCCCATGATGAGATGGCCATTGTCCATGAATTAAAAGGGTATTTCCTGTGTAAGTTTTGAGTAAGTCCATGAAATCTGAGTTGTCCAATCCTGCTCCAGGTAACTCTTGCCAGTTGGTCCCTTCCATATCTTCAGGGTTGGTCCAGAATCCTCCAAATATTTGTTGAAAGATTTCCAAAGTTTCTTCAGCTTCTTTTTTTTTCAAAACCTCCTCCCAACCTCTTTCTGCTGGTACTTCAGGAGTGATGATATTGTTTTCCCAGGGGTCTGGTAAGCCTTCAAGGTCTATTACTGGTATATTCTGTCCACTGATCCAAGCCTCTTCTTGGTCTAAGTTTGCTGTGATGCTATTCATGCCCATTGATCTTCTGGGTGGTGTAATCTGCCACCCTGCTTGGTCTGGTGAACAGATTGGAATGCATAGCATTTCCCCATCTGCTATCTCATAGCTTAAGACTTCTCCTTTATTTTTGGAAAGTTCCAGTCTGACTTTATGGTCCACCAAGAATGGTCTTCCAAGTACTGTATGAATTGATCCCTTGGCAATGAAGAAGTGGGCAGATTTTGGTTCCCCAGGTGTTATCTCAAATACTGTTCTTTCAGCCAATCCAATTAGTGGTGTAGAATGGCCTCCAATCCCTGTAACCTTCATAAATAATTCCCTGGAGACCAAGCCTGTCTGAATGGCCAAATGTTCTGTTATGACATTCAATTCAGCACCAGTATCCACCAGAGCCTTGATCTTTCTTCCTTTGATCCAAATATCAATAAATCCCAATGGACAAGCATAGGTGAGGTTGTGTCCTATGGAGCATGGGTATTCATCATCTGAATAGTCTTCAAAATGGTGTTGGCATCCATTAATCTTCCTGTTGTTTTTGCTGGCTAGTGACTTAGTGGCCTTATTCAATTCCAAGGTTCTTTCAGGGGTCATATCGTTTAACTTCTGGAAAAAATTTGGTGCAACTGAAAGGAGCTCCTCCAAGGTAAGGTTAAAGTTTTGTTTTAATATTTTCTTCTTCAAGCTTTCTTCCATCTTGGTTCCTCCCTGAGGGTCCAATGTTTCTGACCTTTCTTGATCTTTCTTCACAGGGTCAGTGACAGGTTCCCTGGGGGGCTCTTCTTCATCTTCAGATTCTTGGTCCATTTCCACCCATGCTCCTGGGTAACTTGATTTTCTCTTCCTTGGTCCTGGGGCTGGTTCTTTAGCTGGTGCTGAGGTTCCTTGGTCTGCTACTGGTGTCTCCTGGGTGTTATCCCTCTCTGTTGGATTTCCAGCCAACCTTTGTGATCTTCTCATCCCCCACTGAACTTGAGATTCCTTCATATTTACCTCTGGTGGTGTCCAAGCTTCCCAATCTCCAGTCTTCAAGAATGCTGCAACATTAGTTGGTTCTTCCTTCTTCTGGGGTTCTTCCAATTTTGGGACTTGTTGAGCCTCTGAGAAATTTTTGACCTGATCTCTGAAACTTTCCTGCTGGCTATAAGGTATGGGTTCTCTGTTTGGGAAGAAATAGTTGGGTCCTTGTTTGAACACCCTCTTGGCCTTTATATCTTCTTCCAAGTCTGGAAAGTTGACTTGGGTATGGAGTTCATCCTTGCAATAGTAGCATCTGATTGGCCATCTGGGTCCTGCACTGGGAGATGAGGGTCTGTAGTTTTGTGCCATCCCCTGGTTGATCCTATCAAAGTGGGGGGGTGCCTGCTTCTGATGCAAAGCAATGGTGAGTTTTGCAATATCTTCCTTCATTTTCAAGAGTTCATCTACTCCTAGTTGCTGAAACTTGACTTCTTTCTTGGTCTCCACTAAGTTCTTTATGATAGGTTTAGGGGTTTCTTCTTCATCCACATCCCATAAGGCCAAGGTCATTTCCACAAATTCCTTCAAGGTCTCCAAATCTGATGGGAGGTATCTGCCATCTCTTGCAATCTTGATTCTCCCTGCATGGGCTAATTCCCTGTTTACTTCCCTCCTAAGGTCAGTGGACAAAGCTTTCCAATGGTTTTCCCCACTTTCCCAGTTGGTGTTATCATAACCCATCCTGATAAAGTAAAGAACCATCTCTTCATAACTCCCAATGAAAATCTTGAAGTCATGCTTGGTCTTGATGCCTCCCTGTTCTTGAGTATGTCTGAGAAGCCTTGGTATGGACTCCTCATTGAACCTTCTATGGGGGGTAGCTGTGCCCCATTTCCTTTTTAGTTCCTTCTTCAAAAGGTCCCAGTCTGCATATTCATGTCCCTCCATATCTTCAATAGACTCCCTGATCTTCTTGTCTTGTACTAGAAAAGGTAATTGTAGGGCTATATCTATTCCCCCTGCCTTCTGAATCCTGGCCAGTTTCTCCACTCTTTTAATAAACTGTTCCACCTCTGTTCCATCAAATTCAAGGTTCACTTTCTTTCCATCTAATAACACTCCATTTTGTTCATTATTATTGATTATTGAGTTATCCTGGACTGGTCTTCTGGCTGGGGTTCCTTCAGTATATTGGCTCCTATGAGCTCTTCTTTCTTCTTCTCTAGCTTGGGGATATATATTTATTCCTGGGCTTATGGAGGGGTTTGTTGATTCTTCCATGGTTTCTGCTGGGATTCTTCCATATGCTGTTGTTGGGGTTGGGGTCTGAAATCTGGTTCTTGGTTGGGTGTATGGGGTATCTGGAATTCCCTGTGGTGTTCTTTCTTCAAGCATTTGGTTTATGACTTTGGTAATGTTGGCAAGTTTCCCCATTGCTTCTTCTGCAGGTCCTGGCTGATTCTGACTTCTTTTCTGGTCTTCCTCTGGCTTGCCTTGGGATTGACTGGGTATTTTGGTTTTTTCTTGCAGTTCTTTCTCCATCCTGATTATTGAAGATAGTACTTCTTGGTTATTATCTTCAATCCCTCTGAGTTGGTCCTTGAGGTCTCCAATTATCTGGTTTGGTTTTCTTCTTTCTGCCTGCTGAATGTTGAGTTAATTCTTGAGGCTAATAATCCACCAATATTTTTTATGGTTTTAATAACTAATAAAATCTGAAGGAAACAGGCCACTGTTGGGAAACCAATTGTAGAGACTCCTGAGGGATTATGTAAATAACTTAGCAAATAGCTTGCTGGCAGTCCTTGAAGGGGAATTTAGTATTACTTCTACTCCTTTAGAGTATTAGTAACACTAAGAGTGGTTTTGAATTGCCTGCCCTTCTAGTACTATAGTAAGTCTGCACAATTATTTATTTAAATTAATGGCTGGTTTCTTTGAGACTTAGTATAGGTCTCAGATCAGATCTTGATTGGTTATTAATTGTTATTGGTAGGGTTGTTGAAGAATGGACCAGATGTATTGGCTTATTGGTTAGTGGTTGATCAGATATGTGTTATCTTTAACCAATATCCCAATATTAAAGGGTTCAAGGGTTCTATCAAAGGGGTGGTTCAGGAGAGGAACCAAGGATGGGTTTACCCACAGGGGGCTGGGTAGAGGAAAAAAAGGTTGGTAATCCCTTGTTGGTTGTGCTCTCTTTCTTTGTAAGGGTAATTATTGAGTGATGGGTGGTTTCCTTTAATTTGGTGCTGAATAGCTCAGTTCACAGAAGGACCCTTATTCAAAGCACCTAATGGGGTGGTTTCAATGGTTGATGAGGTTATAAAATTGGTCTTTGATTTCCCTTTTTCTTTATTGTTACACTGAAAATCTCCTTTTTTTTTTTATATCTGGGTAGGACCACAGATGATTGGGTGGTAATTGGATCATGAGTAGTTGATGAGTGGGTGGAGCTCCTGGATGGTGGATGATGATGGTGATAGTAGTGGGGGATACAACCTGGATAGGGCAGAGAGGCCCTCTTTAAATAGAAAATCTGGTCCTCAGGGGATGCTCAGGGCTGCCCCTGAGGGTTCCCTGGGGCTTCCCCTGTTACAGTGGGATACAGGTAAATGTGACATTTTAGCTGGTTGGGAAAATCTAATACAGTTACATGACGCATTTCTGCTGGTTGGGAAAACCTAATACAGTTACATGAGGCATTTCTGCTGGTTGGAAAGAGGTTGTACTGGGGTTACATGCAGGCACTTGCCTACATTAATTGCTGTGTAGTGCTGGGTTGAATTTGTGCTGTGATGAACTGGTACTGGTGGGTTGTTTGGATCTACATGGTCCTAGCTGCCTGCATATATTGCTGGGTAGTCCTGTGGTATTTTAAATGGTGGTTGTTTGGTTACACATGGCCCAGACTGCCTGCATACATTGCTGGGTAGTCCTTGGTGCCTGTACTGGTGGTTGTTTGGATCTACATGGCCCTAGCTGCCTGCATATATTGCTGGGTAGTCCTGTGGTATTTGTACTGGTGGTTTTTTTGGTTACACATGGCCCCAGACTGCCTGCATACATTGCTGGGTAGTCCTGTGGTGCCTGTACTGGTGGTTGTTTGGATCTACATGGCCCAGACTGCCTGCATACATTGCTGGGTAGTCCTGTGGTGCCTTGTACTGCTGGGTGTTTGGTTACACATGCTACTGGCTGCATAAATTGCTGTGTGGTGCTGAGGGTTGTTGGGACTGGTAGTTTATTTGGTATCACATGCTACTGGCTGTATGTACTGGTGGTTGTTTGGTTACACATGGCCCAGACTGCCTGCATACATTGCTGGGTAGTCCTGTGGTGCCTTGTACTGCTGGTTGTTTTGGTTACACATGGCCTTGCTTATGGTTCTGAGTATACAGGTGAGGTGATTGGTTGTATGTTTGGTTGAGGTGTTATGTTGGGATGTTACTGGTATGTCTTTAGGGATTCCAAGTATACCCATATGGCCTTTCACTAGTTTGTGATAGCTGGGTGTGATATGAGCTGTCCACAATTTATTTTGGCTGTATCTTCTAAACCATGAGAGATAGAGGGGTAGTTTGGCTGGGTGACTATGGGTTATTTTTGGTGTAGAATCCATTTTTGAGGTTAAATTTATTATTGGGATTATATTTATACTAGAAAATTGAGTCTTATGGCTATAGATTAGGTTTGGTCTACCACAACGGACCACTCAAAAAGGGACATTCCAGCCGTTGGAGAAATGCTTTCCCCACTGATTTTCCAAGGATCAATTATAAGCTAAGACTAGATTCCCAGGATTCAAGGGATTCCTGATTTGATTGAAGTGCCTACCCTCCCAATACTGGACTTATTTTTCTCTTTACTCCATCATCTTCTGATAAGCTCTGTCACAAACATCTTCACTTTGCTCCAGTTGCCTGGATCTGGCAACTAATAAATCAGTGGTGGAAGAAAACTTTGCCCAATAAATACCTAAGAAAGATTCAAATTCCAGATCAAGAGGAAGTACAGCCCTTTGTCCAAAAATAATTTAATAAGGTGAGTATCCAGTGGTTTGTTTAGTTGAAATTTGATTGCAGAAGAAGACCAGAGGAAGAAATTTGCAAAAATTCATTCCACTTTCACCAGCCAGCTTGACAAGGAAAGCCTTCAAAGGAGCATGGCCTCTTTCCACCATTACTTGAACTTCAGGATAATAAGGAGTGGTCACTCTATGTTGACCAGGAAGCAATTGGATTATTTCAGCCAGGTTGCCTCCAAACTCAGAGCCACCAAAAGTTGAATAAGATTGAGCCAAGCCATAACACATTGTCCAAGTCTCATAGAGGAAGGCTGCTACTGATTCAGAGCTGAGGTTCTTAAGAAATTTTTCTTCAACACATCCAGAAAAATTGTCTCTAGCCACTATGAGGTACTTAGCTCCACCAGCCTCAATATGAACCACATCCATAGCAATCCTTCCAAAGACAGTGGACTCTCCAGTGGGATAACAAATTTCCTCTGGGTGCATAAGATCACGTTTCTGACATACTTCACAACTCTTGCACCATTGAGAGACTGATTTCTTCAAGGATGGCCACCAGAATTTTTTTTATATTCAACAATTAGTTTTGGATTCCCCACAATGACCAAGGCCTTCATGGAGAATTTCAAGGATTGAATCTTGTTTAAAATGGGTGGTGACAACAATAAGAGCACAAGGGTTGCCTCTTTTCATAAGCCTTGTACCTTGGACAAAAAAATTGGAGGACTTCCTTTTGAGTGATTGAAAATCTTTAGCAGAGAGATCAGGAGGCCTTTGGAGAGTGGAGAGATACTGCTCTAATTTAAGCCAGAAGCCTTGTTGGAAGCCAGAATAATCTTGAGAGGAAAAGGTGAAGACAGGATGAATTGAGGGTTCCTCCTTTTCAAAATCCACTCCAACATCTGATTCTTCATCTCCAAGAGGGTGTCAAGATAAACCATCAGGCATGGTGAAAGATTTTCCAGGCCTATGAGCAATATCAAAAGAGAAAAACTGGATGAAAGCTACCCAATGAGTCATTGGAGCGTTTGGAAGACTGGGGGCATTGATCATTTGGATAATGGATCTTGCATCAAATTGTAACTCAAAGTGTTGACCCCAGAGAACATTTTGGAGCTTCTTAAACATTTGGGCCACACCACAAAGTTCCAGTTTTGGCTGGGAGTACCTGGATTCCACCTCTGAAAAAAGAAGAGATTCATACAGAGCAGGACAATCCAAACCATTTTCATCTTCCTGAGTAAGGACAGCCCAAACAGATTGATAACCAGAGTTCACAGCCAGCTTGATCTTGCCAGCCCTAGTTCCATAATTGATCTTCTTCAAGACAATTTCTTTTCCAATAATTGTTTTGAGCATATGAAATGATTTTTCACAAGCTTGGGTCCAAAACCATTTAGCATCCTTCCTGGTTAAGCAATGCAAGGGAATGCAAATTTTGGATAGAGAAGGGATAAAGATCCAAACATAGATTACAACACCTAAGAAACCTCTGACTTCAGTCGGATTGATGGGAGTAGGCCAAGAGAGAATTTTTTTGACTTTGGATGGAGCCATCCTTCTTCCTTCCTTGCAGACCACATAACCAAAAATTTCCAAATCAGTGAAACAGGCAGCCAATTTGGATCTAGAGACAGTGAGACCAGACTCCTCTATTTGAAACAGGATCCTTTCCAGAGTGTTTGCATATTCCCAGATACATCAACGGATTTGTTAATGCCAGGGTAAGAGCTCATTGTTATAATCAGAAACTGGACCTTTAATCCGGCTGTCAGCTGGCTACTATTCAGAACCAACTGAATAAAGCCTAAAACAAATAAAATATAAATGAATTAATAAATAAATACAGAAACAATAAAATAAAATAAAAATAAAGCCTTAATTTGTAAGAAATCCAAAAATATTATTAAAAAAATGGATTTTTGGTGCCAATTTAGGTAGGGTCAACCACTGGCACCACCACCCATTTACGACTCCTTCAGGTAGAACTATGCTCACTCATGTACCCTTGCTTGTAACATCCGTAAGTACTGGTTTATGACCAAAAGTTTGGTCAGAAAACCATAATTATGTAAGCTTAACCACCACAAATTTGGAATTTAGGGCCCTGCACCCTAATGTAATATTTACCCATTGTGATATGTACCCATTAGCAGATACAGGGCTCCTGTAATTTTCCCAAAAAGAATTGTTACAGCCCTATTAAAGTACTAAGAGGATACTGTAGCACCCCAGGACAACCACTATAGCTACAGCAGATGTTCTGCTTTGGGCTAGAAAACTCCCAAAGCCCCCAAACCTCCAATAAACCCTGTATCACCCTAAATGTAATATGTACACATTAGAAGATACAGGGCTCCTGTAATTTTCCAAAAAGGGATGTTACAGCCCTATTGCAGTACTAAGAGGATACTGTAGCACCCCAGGAAAACCACTATAGCTACAGCAAATGTCCTGCTTTGGGCTAGAACACTCCCAAAGCCCCCAAACCTCAGATAAACCCTGTATCACCCTAAATGTAATATGTACACATTAGAAGATACAGGGCTCCTGTAATTTTCCCAAAAAGGAATGTTACAGCCCTATTGCAGTACTAAGAAGATAATGTAGCAACCCAAGACAGTCACAATAGCTACAGTAGATGCCCTGCTTTGGACCAGAACACTCCAAACAGTCCCCAAACTTCAGATACACCCTGTATCACCCAATTAAGGAAGAAAGGCCCCTGTATGTATTTGTGCCTGTTACAGTACAAATTAGCCCATAGAAAACCAATAATGACCAATAAGGCCTCTAAATCAAAGTTGCAAACAGGTTTCAGAGGTCTAGGACATACTTCCAAGTCCCTAGCCTCAGTAAACAAGGGCCTGTAATTAAATTATTAGCCTCAAATCAGGATAGATGGCTGGTACAATGATATCACTTGAGGCTTGGAAACGTGTATCAAGCCCCAAGCATAATGACATTGGGCTTCCTGTACCTCTGTAGTGACTAGAGCAGGTCCACAAAAACACACTGATGGCTCCTTGGCCTCAGAACTAGCCTGGGTCACCCTCCTTTGGCTGGTAAAAGGACTGCACCATGAGGGGACCCAAACAAATAAATAAAGGACCTTCCCCCAGCTATTTCTACAACATTCATCCAGTCATATAGTCATTATTGCTTCAGATATTTTTTTCCTCAAGCCATCAAACCCTTATAAGAAATAAGTGTGTGATCCTGGACCACTTTCTGATAAAATTGTAGACCATAATTCTTGAATCCCTGTTTTTTGGCCAAATTGAACAACCAACCATTCAGCCTGCCCCGAGTACCAACTTCCAGAACCCTGAGTCCTTGAATATTGGCCCATTCATCAAGAATAAGTCCGTATCTAGACCTAGTAAGTGATCCTGCTGACTTATACCCCTTTGTGTAGGTTTTGCATAACCTATGCCCCAAGGAAATTACACACACCCTTCTTGAAAGGAATCCTTGTCAACCCCACAGGCACCAAAATTGCTCCTATATTGTCCTTAAAAGACATATACCTGTGTTCCAGAGGGCTGAACAACCCCATTAAGGTCTTGGCCCCTCCATTTTAATTTAATTTTTAAATATATAAATAAATTCAACCCTTTTATCCAAATCATGTACCTCGCCTTTTATCTTATTTTTGATCCAAACTTTCTATCACCTCTGGTAGCTAGAAGCAGTGAGGTCCTTGGCATCTAGTAGGCTGACACCCACCATCATCAATAAAGATACCAGAATGATCAGGGATTTCATCCTGGAGGATCCAAACCATATGAGCCTGATAGACTGCAACCAAATTGGTGGCACCTTGCAGTAATTGAGTAAGTTGGAAACAACCAGGAGGAGAATTGAAAGTGGTGAGAGGACAAGAAATAGGATGTTAGGATTTTTTGTCATAGCCACCCATAATGTCACCTAGACCATAGCAAGCTCTCCCAGAGAAGGATTCAACAAATTCTTCAGTAGGAGGGGGAATACTAGAGTCTTTAATAGTAACCTTATTTAGAGGCTGAAGATCATGAACTATTCTAAGTTTACCATTACTCTTGAGAACACAGAAAATAGTACTTGAATAGCTAGAAGTTGATTGTT
Source organism: Puccinia polysora (assembly GCA_025617555.3). NCBI lineage: Eukaryota > Fungi > Basidiomycota > Pucciniomycetes > Pucciniales > Pucciniaceae > Puccinia > Puccinia polysora. The sequence goes on from CM062645.1 coordinate 27,908,045, forward strand.
CATATAAACCAGTTTGGACTTGTTTGCGGACCAACTTGATGAATTTTTCAACTTTAGCATCAGGGATTGGGATCTTCTTCTTCTGTCAGGGATCATGTTCTACTACAGGGATAATGTAAGGGAGGCCATAGGATTCTTTCAAGAGAACTCTCTCTTCTTCACAGAAAGCAATAAATTTTTCCCTAAGGGCTAAGACATTTTTGATCAAATACAACTCATCAGGAAGGAGCCATCCATCTGGACCAAAGTTGACCACTTTCAGATGTTCTTCAGTGACACATCCAGAGGGGATGAATGGACCAGTAAGAGATTGAGGTAAACCACAGTAAGGATTGCAGGATAGAGAGGGGTGCGTAAGAGGAGGGTTGAGGTTGAGAGGCATTGGTTGGTTGATTGGTTGAACCTTTTTTGCAACTGGTTTATACTTGGTGGCAAAAGAGAGGAATCCTTTCTTCCTCCAAGCATTAACAAGTGAGACCTGACTACAAAAACTGAGGCCAAGTTCCAACACCTTCCTAGTTTGATGTTCCACCTTGTCCTTGAAAGGTTCCGTTTTTTGATTGCAGATCAGTCAAGCCTTCATCTTTTACAGTTTCTTTATTTCTATTTCTTTTGTTTCTTATTCTCTTTACCTATTTTAATTGTCTATTTTATTTTCTTATTTATATTTTCATAATAGTCTGGGTGACTGCAAATGAGTGTGAGGTTGTGCGCGGTTCATTTTCAATAGGCATATTCATTATCATCTACATTCATTATCACCTCTCAACCCGCACTAGTTTATTACACTCTCAAACTCAAGGATCAAGAGGAGGAAGGAAAAATCGTCAACTCTTTCATTTACAAAACTTGAGCTCTTCAAATCTCAAATCATTCAATTAATGATTCAAACATATGAAGGCTTCATGGAAGATTGACCAATAACAAGGAGTTCAGGCTAATTTGGTGCAATCACTATCATTTTTGTCCTACTCTCACTTACTGAATCAAAACCTCAACCCAGTTATCAGTACAGGTATCATTACTAGGCTCATTTGAAAAGTTATCACCACTTTGCTTGATCTCAATCCATTCCTTTATCATCTTTTATCTGGGTAGGAACTCTCACACTGTTGTGATCTTAATTCTCTTGTTCTAATGATCCTTGTTATTACGTATCAGTTCCTTGGTTTTTATAAGACAAAGAAATTCAAAACATATCACGATTATCAGTTGAAGGTGTTTCAAAAAAAAAAAACTGCAAACTATCCATCTACAACAATTGAATCTTTGAACCAAGGAGCTAGACATGTCTGAATCAATGACGGCCACCATACTCAAGACAGCTATCAAAGCCATTCCCCTGCTTACCATGGACAATTTTTGAATCTGGCGTAATGGAGTTGTCAACATGATGGATTTGCAGGAAGATCTTTTTGACAAACTTACAAAGAAGAATACAGAATTGAATGGAACTCCAATTGGGCTGAATAAAGTGGAAAATGTTCAAGTCAGAAACATCCTAACTTCCAAGCTGGACACCTCCGTACAAGCTATTATCATCACTCCTGAAAATGAAAAAGACGCACATATGATCTGGGCTGATATCAATAACTACTTTGCTTCCAACCATGCATCAAATTGAGTGAGAGTCTTCAAGGAGTTTCTTAGAATACCATTCAACTCCAAGGATGTAATTGGGTTTATTACCAAGACCAAAACCTCCCTCTCAAGGCTTCACAAAGTAGTTATAGATCTACCGGTTGATATAATTGCATATATTATACTCAAGAAACTTCCATCATCAATGGACACGGTGGTGCAACAGATTATGCATTCAGACAAGAAGGTTACCCCCAATAATGTTCTTGACCATTTAAGATTGTTTCACAACAATCTTTCACCATTTAAGATTGTTTCACAACAATTTTTCTCTCAGGAGTGGTTTGGCTAACACTAAGGTAGAGTCCACTAACACCCTCTCCTTCTTTAATAAGGATGTCAAGCTTTGTGAAACCAATTGGCATAACCCTAATGCAGCGCATCCGGAAGGCTGCTTTTTGAAGCTCTATCCTCAACTTAGACCAAGCTTTCCCAAGAAAAAGAAAAACAATACCAATGAAGACAGGCAGGGCGGTCCAAATGTCACAAATTTTCACTCCAGTCTCTCACATTCAAGCACTCAAGCCTTTGTCATAGACTCTGGATCCTCAATGCACATGGTATCTAATATCTGATTCTTCAATCAATTAGATTGATCAATAACTGGATCTATCTTGACCAGTTCAGGCGTTGACAGTCTTAAATACACTGGAAAAGGCACGGTTGCCCTCAGGGACAAAAACGGACAGACAGCTACACTATCTGATGTTCTTTACACCCCCAATTCCACCGCTAATCTGTTGTCTTTTTGATTGCTACTGTTGGAAGGTTTTTAAGTTTCCCTACTTGTTGACAAAGTTCTTCTTAATAAAGGTAGTTGGTAGGTTGCTGGCCGCTATGATTGCAATATACCCATTCTAAAGTTTTATCACATCACATCCAGTCTTTCCTCTCATCTTAGTCAGGAGGAAACTATTCATAAGTCTCTTGGTCATGCAAGTTATCATTGCATCAGACAGAAGCTGGGGATTAAAATATCTAAGCCAAAGGAATGCAAGGCCTGTGCTGTTAGTAAGATCACTCAATCTTCTTTCTCTTGTAAGCATCATCAAGCGGAAAGACCTTTTCAAGAACTTCACTGTGATTTGATAGGTCCAATAAATCCCAGAAGTCTTCATCACAACTCCTATATATTAACTATAGTGGACAGCTGCACAAGATTTGTAGCGGCAATACCAATAAAAAACAAGACTGAGGTCAGCTCCACTCTTCAATTTCTGATTAACATGCAATCAAAAAGATTTGGTCATAGTCCTATGATTCTGCACTCTGACAGAGGGACAGAGTTTATCAATGAGTCAATGAAAGATTTCTTCATGAAAAATAACATCAAACAAACCTTCTCCAATCCGTATACTCCAAAACAAAAGGGTTTGGCTGAACAGTATAATTGGACTATCCTTGAGGCTCTGAGAATGGTTCTTTTTGACTCAAAACTTCCTACCAAGTATTGGATCATTATACTCAAAGCCTGTGTACTAGCAATCAACCAATTTCCATCCCACAACTCAAAAAAATCCCCTTGCAAGCTGTTTAAAGAACAAAAACTACCTCTGAGCTATTTCTTTCCCATCGGCAGTCCTCTTATCTACATTCTAGACAAAAACGGATCATTTAAGAAGCTTGAACCCAGAGGTTACTTTGGGAAACTAGTTGGGTACAAAAACAACTTGCACTCTTACAAGGTACTCACCAAAGATAATTGTATCATGGACACCAAGAGTATAAAAATATTGGACTTTGATGAAACTATCAATCACTTGGACGGGGTCAATGACTTTGAGATTGTGGATCATGACAAAGTGGATGTTCTGTATGAAAACTCTGATGCGTCCTCAAGCACTTATGTCATTGAATTTGTTTCCCCAACTACAGTTGGGGCTGAGTTGGACTCCTTGTCTTTGGTCACTCCCAGCCAGTCTGAGCCTCCTTTGAATGTCTCTCTTGCTATCAATGAAGCACATACCTCTCCTTTGCCTTTGATTTCTGTGGAATTGCCTGGTGAAGATGGATCAACAACCCAGAATCAGTACAATCTCAGGGTCCATTTGGAGAAGGTTAAGCCAAAGCAATACTCACATTCTTCTTGCATAACAAAGGACCCGTCAGAATGGCTGGATTTTTGGGGAATAGAGTTTCAGGAGATTGAAAATCAGGAGGTTTTGGAGGATTTCAATCAAAATCCTGACCACTGGCTCAGAACTATGTGGGTCAATAGGGTAAAACCTGCAACAAAATCGTCACCAGAAAAGAAAAAATTGCAACTATGCATCATGGGGAACTTACAGATACCGGGGATTGACTTTTATGACACCTTTGACCCCACTGGAAAATTCACCACTCTTTTTCTTCTGCTCATCTTGGGTTTACATCAGAAGCTTTGGATTTCGCAGTATGATGTTAAAGCCGCATTTCTATTTGCTCCTTTTGATGAAGCTATCCACATACTACAACCAGAATAGTGCAATTGGAAATCTAAGTTTCTGAAGCTCAGGAAGTTGCTGTACGGTTTGAGGCAGGCACCAGCAAACTAGTTTACGACTCTAACGGGTTGGCTGGAATCAATTGGTTACAGGGAGTCAACTTCTGATCCTTCTCTATACATTCATGAACTCAAGAACTCATCCCTATTCTTTCACATGGACAATCTGGTAGTTGTTGGTGAGGTCAATTGGTTTGAAGATTTGTTTCTTCAACAATTCCCTAGATCCTCTGCTCACTAACTGGATACCGTACTCAGGATGGAGGTGAAACTTACTGAAGAGGGCCTGAAACTTCACCAGCAGTCTTTAATCAATCAGACTTTAGATGAGCTGGGTTTAAGCTCATGTTGGTCAGGCCTTACTCCTCTTACACCGGTGTGGTAAACCAAACCTGTCCTGTAGCCATCAGACTCAATTTTTATTGTTATTTTTATCAAATTAGCCTCACAAATTAATTCCAAACCTCTCATAAACTACACCCTGAACTAAAACCAACCTCAAAGCCCAAATACATCACTAGATAACCCCCTTCAACCATATCAAACACCTGTCACAAACAACCCAACACCTTGCAAAGGCTGGATGATGTCACAAGGAGTACTAAATGAAAGATTCATTGAATATATAATGGCAAAAGATTATGATTAAAATAACCACACAACAAAACAACAGACCCATACCAGCAGGACTTAAACCATACCAGTACCAATGTTACACTACAACCAGTACTATGACACCAAGTTAAAATACCTTCCTGGATCATTCAGTACAATTCAGGGCCTCTGAACCGTCCTCTGAAGCACTCTTACACTCAGTTTTCCACCAATCCAACCATACAACACTCATACATGCACCAACAGAAGTAGGGGCTCATGCAGCCAAGTATTTCTCAATTCTCACCAACTAGCAATAACACCTTGGTAAACATGACCTTTCTGGAACTTTCACCACCAGATAAGGCCTCTGAACCGTCCTCTGAAGCACTCTGACACTCAGTTTGCCACCAATCCAACCATACAACACTCATACATGCACCAACAGAAGTAGGGGCTCATGCAGCCAAGTACATCTCAATTCACACCAACCAGCAATAAAACCTCAGTACACATGACCTTTCTGGAACTTCCACCACCAGATAAGGCCTCTGAACCGTCCTCTGAAGCACTCTGATACTCATTTTGCCATCATATCAACCATAAAAAACCTGCAAGCCACACTCTCAGGTCTCCCAAGGGAGGATGTGGTAAAACAAAATACCTCATATCTCTACAGCTAATTCCATTGAAAAAGAATGCAGTCAGTTCCTGCACCATTTTATACATGATAAGGCCTCAGAAGCGTCCTGAGAAACACCCAACAAAGCAGTGTTCCACCACTTAAACGATACAAGTTATACAACATCAGTTACCAAAGAGGGCTTGCAGCTGCCAAGCATGTTTCATGCTTTTCCCAACCAGAAAAATTCACTCAAGCTGCAGGGAACTTCTGCATCAATTTTTATACAGGATAAGCTCCCAGAAGCGTCCATAACTCACCAATCTTAGCCTGTTCCTCATACTTTTGCCTGTCTATCAAAATTTATACTGAAAAATACAGCTATCTCTTGGCTTGTTTCACATGTTTTCTCACCAGCATTATTCCCTCATGTAACTGTACCCTCCTGTGCTTCAACAGTTCAGAGAGAGGCTCAGAACCGCACTCAGGGGAGCCCTGAGCATCCCCCGAGGAATTATTTGTCTATTTAAGGGGCCTCTTTTGCCCTATCCAAGTTGTCTAGCATGGCTTCTGCCCGGGGTGTGAATTATGGCCTCTGCCTGACCAGTTACTTACCTAGTACCCAGTTATAAGTGAACCAGAATCAAGTGAAAAGGAAATAAAGGATCAATCACAAAATTATCATTGACCATTTGACCCAAATCCAGGTGTTCTTGAAGTAGGTTTCTTGAGAAAAGGCCTGTTATTCAGCACCTATTTTTTTAAGAGGGAAAACCCCTTATTTTTGATTAGTAAATTCATAAAAGAGGAAGAGCACAACAGAACAACCAACCAAGCTTTTTTTCGCCCAGCTCCCTGTGGGCAAGCCCATTCTTGGGTCCTCCAACTGGTTAAACACCTTTTAGTCAACCCTTAGTCCTTTGATTGGAACTTGGAAAAAATAGTCAGAAAAGTCAAAAATTCTTGATTATTAATTGGTGGAAGCTTGCTAATAATCCAATCCAACCTGGAATAGTCTTGCAATTCCTAAAAATCTCTATTAATAATTAATCTAGGTCTGATAAGAGACCTATTTTAAGTCTCAAAGAAAACCAGCCATTAATTAAAAAAAAATTATTGTGCAGACTTATTATAGTTCAGAAGGGCAGGCAATTCAAAACCATCTTAGGTTAACTCTATCTCTTCAAGATAAGTAGTAAACTAAATTCTCCTTGTAGTGACTGCCAGCAAGCAATTTGCTAAATAATCCCATTATCCCTTGGAGTCTCTACACCAGGACTGCAACTAACAGCGGCCACGGATGAAGATGCCGCGGAATTCCGCAAACTAGGCGTCAATTTTTGGCAATTCACAGGAATACTCAATCATCTTTCCTGCAGAACAAGACCTGATCTGTTGGCGGCGGCGTCCCTGCTCTCCAGGTTCAATCAAAAGCCGGGTCTCACACACTGGAAGGAGCTACTTCATGTGTGGAAGTACTTGTTGGGGACAGTAAATATTCCTTTAACCCTCAATTCCACTGACAATGATGGCGGTTTAACGTTTTTTTTTTGGATGCTACTTGGGCCAATTACCCCAAATCTTGGCTTTTGCAGTCCGGCTACATTGTCAACTGGTTGTCTTGTCCAGTGGCGTAGAAAAGCAGGAAGCAATCTAATATAACGCTGTGGTAGACAAAACCTAATCTATAGCCATCAGACTCAATTTTCTAGTATAAATATAATCCCAATCATAAATTTAACGGATTCTACACCAAAAATAACCCATAGTCACTCAGCCAAACTACCCCTCTATCTCTCATGGTTTAGCAGATACAGCCAAAATAAATTGTGGACAGCTCATATCACACCCAGGTATCAAAAACTAGTGAAAGGCCATATGGGTATACTTGGAATCCCTCAAGACATACCAGTAACATCCCAACATAACACCTCAACCAAACATACAACCAATCACCTCACCTGTATACTCAGAACCATAAGCAAGGCCATGTGTAACCAAAACAACCAGCATTACAAGGCACCACAGGACTACCCAGCAATATATGCAGGCAGCTAGGGCCATGTGGATCCAAACAACCACCAGTACAGGCACCACAGGACTACCCAGCAATGTATGCAGGCAGTCTGGGCCATGTGTAACCAAACAACCACCAGTGAAAATACCACAGGACTACCCAGCAATATATGCAGGCAGCTAGGACCATGTAGATCCAAACAAACCACCAGTACCAGTTCACCACAGCACAAATTCAACCCAGCACTACACAGCAATTAATGTAGGCAAGTGCCTGCATGTAACCCCAGTAAAACCTCTTTCCAACCAGCAGAAATGCCTCATGTAACTGTATTAGGTTTTCCCAACCAGCAGAAATGCCTCATGTAACTGTATTAGATTTTCCCAACCAGCTAAAATGTCTCATGTACCTGTATCCCACTGTAACAGGGGAAGCCCCAGGGCACCCTCAGGGGCAGCCCTGAGCATCCCCTGAGGACCAGATTTTCTATTTAAGGAGGGCCTCTCTGCCCTATCCAGGTTGTATCCCCCACTACCATCACCATCATCATCCACCATCCAGGAGCTCCACCCACTCATCAACTAATCATCATCCAATTAACACCCAATCATCTGTGGTCCTACCCAGATATAAAAAAAAGGAGATTTTCAGTGTAAAAATAAAAAAAAAGGAAATCATAGACCAATTCTATAACCTCATCAACCATTGAAACCAGCCCATTAGGTGCTTTGAATAAGGGTTCTTCTGTGACCTGAACTATTCAGCACCAAATTAAAGGAAACCACCCATCACTCAATAATTACCCTTACAAGGAAAGAGAGCACAACAAAAAGGGACTGCCAACCCTTTTTTTCCTCTACCCAGCCCCCTGTGGGTAAACCCATCCTTGGGTCCTCTCCTGAACCACCCCTTTGATAAAACCCTTGAACCCTTTAATATTGGGATATTGGTTAAAGATCACACATATCTGATCAACCACTAACCAATAAGCCAATACATCTGGTCCATTCTTCAACAACCCTACCAATAAAAATTAATAACCAATCAAGATCTGATCTGAGACCTATACCAAGTCTCAAAGAAACCAGCCATTAATTTAAATAAATTATTGTGGAGACTTACTATAGTACTAGAAGGGCAGGAAATTCAAAACCACTCTTAGTGTTACTAATACTCTAAAGGAGTAGAAGTAATACTAAACTCCCCTTCAAGGACTGCCAGCAAGCTATTTGCTAAGTTATCTATATAACCCACAGGAGTCTCTACAATTGGTGTCCCAACAGTGGACTGTTTCCTTTAGATTTGATTAGTTATTAAACAATAAAAAAAAATATTGGTGGAATATTAGCCTCAAGAATTCACTCACCATTCTGAACGCAGGAAGAAGAAACCCATACCAGATAATTCAAGACCTCAAGGACCAACTTAGAGGGATTGAAGATAACAACCAAGAAGCCCTATCTTCAATAATCAAGATGGAGAAAGAACTGCAAGAAAAAACCAAAATAACCAGTGGATTCCAGGATAAACTAGAGGAAGGCCAGGAAAGAAGTCAAAATCAGCCAGAACCTGGAGTAGAAGCAATGGGGAATCTTGCCAACATTTCCAAACTCATAAACCAAATGCTTGAAGAAAAAGCAGCACAGGGTATTCCAGAAACCCCATACACCCAACCAAGAACCAGATTTCAGACCCCAACCCCAAGATCAGCATATGGAAGAATCCCAGCAGAAACCATGGAAGAATCAACAAACCCCTCCATAAGCCCAGGAATAAATATATATCCCCAAGCTAGAGAAGAAGGAAGAAGAGCTACTAGGAGCCAATATACTGAAGGAACCCCAGCCAGAAGATCAGTACCAGATAACTCAATAATCAATAATATTGAAAAAAATGGAGTATTGTTAGATGGCAAGAAAGTGAACCTCGAATTTGATGGAACAGAGGTGGAACAGTTTATTAAAAGAGTAGAGAAACTGGAAAGGATTTTGAAGGCAGGGGGAATAGATATAGCCCTACAATTACCTTTTCTAGTACAAGACAAGAAGATCAGGGAGTCTATTGAAGATATGGAAGGACATGAATATGCAGACTGGGACCTTTTGAAGAAGGAACTAAAAATGAAATGGGGCACAGCTACCCCCCTTAGAAGGTTCAATGAGGAGTCCATACCAAGGCTTCTCAGACATACTCAAGAACAGGGAGGCATCAAGACCAAGCATGACTTTAAGAAGTTCATTGGGAGTTATGAAGAGATGGTTCTTTACTTCATCAGAATGGGTTATGACAACACCAACTGGGAGAGTGGAGAGAACCTCTGGAAAGCTTTGTCCACTGATCTCAGGAGGGAGGTGAACAGAGAATTGGCTCATGCAGGGAGGATCAAGGTTGCAAGAGATGGAAGATACCTTCCCCCAGACCTGGAAACCTTGAAGGAATTTGTTGAAATGACCTTGGACCTGTGGGATGTGGATGAAGAAGAAGCCCCTAAACCTATCATCAAAAACTTAGTGGAAGCCAAGAAGGAAGTAAAGTTTCAGCAACTGGGAGTAGATGAGATCTTGAAAATGAAGGAAGACATTGCAAAACTCACCATTGCTTTGAATCAGAAGCAGGCACCTCCCCACTTTGATAGGACCAACCAAGGGATGGCACCAACCTACAGACCCCCAGCTCCCAATGCAGGACCCAGATGGCCAATCAAATGTTACTATTGCAAGGATGAGCTCCATACTCAACTCACCTGCCCAGAGGTATCAGAAGATATCAATGCAAGGAGGGTCTTCAAGCAAGGACCCAACTACTACTTCCCAAACAGAGAACCCATACCTTATAACAACCAGGAAAGCTTCAGAGATCAGGTTAAGAAATTTTCAGAGGCTCAACAAGTCCCAAAGTTGGAGGAACCCCAGAACAAAGAAGAACCAACTAAGGTTGCAGCATTCTTGGAGAATGGAGATTGGGAAGCCTGGACACCACCAGAGGTAAATATGAAGGAATCTCAAGTTCAGTGGGGAATGAGAAGATCACAAAGGTTGGCTGGAAATCCAGCAGAGAGGGATAACACCCAGGAGACACCAGTAGCAGACCAAGGAACCTCAGCACCAGCTAAAGAACCAGCCCCAGGACCAAGGAAGATAAAATCAAGTTACCCAGGAGCATGGGTGGAAATGGACCAAGAATCTGAATATGAAAAAGAGCCCCCCAGGGAACCTGTCACTGAACCTGTGAAGAAAGATCAAGAAAGGTCAGAAACATTGGACCTTCAGGGAGGAACCAAGATGGAAGAAAGCTTGAAGAAGAAAATATTAAAACAAAACTTTAACCTTACCTTGGAGGAGCTCCTTTCAGTTGCACCAAATTTTTTACAGAAGTTAAAAGATATGACCCCTGAAAGAACCTTGGACTTGAATAAGGCCACTAAGTCACTAGCCAGCAAAAACAACAGGAAGATTAATGGATGCCAACACCATTTTGAAGACTATTCAGATGATGAATACCCATGCTCCATAGGACACAACCTCACCTATGCTTGTCCATTGGGATTTATTGATATTTGGATCAAAGGAAGAAAGATCAAGGCTCTGGTGGATACTGGTGCTGAATTGAATGTCATACCAGAACATTTGGCCATTCAGACAGGCTTGGTCTCCAGGGAATTATTTATGAAGGTTACAGGGATTGGAGGCCATTCTACACCACTAATTGGATTGGCTGAAAGAACAGTATTTGAGATAACACCTGGGGAACCAAAATCTGCCCACTTCTTCATTGCCAAGGGATCAATTCATACAGTACTTGGAAGACAATTTTTGGTGGATCATAAAGTAAGGCTGGAACTTTCCAAAAATAAAGGAGAAGTCTTAAGCTATGAGATAGCAGATGGAGAAAGGTTATGCATTCCAATCTGTTCACCAGACCAAGCAGGATGGCAGATTACACCACCCAGAAGACCAATGGGCATGAATAGCATCACAGAAAACTTAGACCAAGAAGAGGCTTGGATCAGTGGACAGAATATACCAGTAATAGACCTTGAAGGCTTACCAGACCCCTGGGAAAACAATATCATCACTCCTGAAGTACCAGCAGAAAGAGGTTGGGAGGAGGTTTTGAAAAAAGAAGCTGAAGAAACTTTGGAAATCTTTCAACAAATATTTGGAGGATTCTGGACCAACCCTGAAGATATGGAAGGGACCAACTGGCAAGAGCTACCTGGAGCAGGATTGGACAACTCAGATTTCATGGACTTACTCAACACTTACACAGGAAATACCCTTTTAATTCATGGAAAATGGCCATCTCATCATGGGAGAGTTCCATGGATTGTAAGGTATTGCTTATATTATGGGGAAGAATGGGCTGAATCCTGGATTAGCCCTATGATAATGATGGACCAAGTCATACCAGACCATGTTAGGTGGTCAGGATACTTGCAGGAGTAACACTTCATTTCATTTTCTATTTTGATGCAGAAGTAGGCCATCCAGTGTCCTTTGATGAGCTGAGGGTAAGGGTGGGCACTATGATTCCATTTCTTATCATCACCGTAAAAAAAATAAAATAACAATAATAAAAATAAAATTAAATAAACATGCTTTCATATATACATTGTAAAAAAAAAAAAACAATAATATTATACAAAAAATAAAATAAAAATAAACAAAAAAACGTGTATCCTATCAAAAAGCAAAAAAAGAGGATTTATCAGTAATCATTTATTTTTCATACATGTTTCTTCCACAAAAAAAAATAAAATAAATAAAAAAATAAAAAATAAAAAAAAAAGCTCACCGCTAGAGTCTCCCCTAAAAGTTTTTGACCATCGATATAACAGCAGCCAGTTAGGAAAGCTCCTTATGAAAAGAAGGGGGAGAAAAGGTATTGATTAGTTAGAGCGCCCAACAGAAAAAAAAATTCCAATTTACAAAAAAACCAACCTAATTGGGCAAGGCCTGATGCTCCAACCTGATTAGCGAGCGAATCAACAAATGCAGACGTTTGACTAAGATTGCACCCCCAGAGGATTGAGCTCAAATCTCCCTGCCTCCCACCAAAGGACCGCCAGTCGATTGGGTTCAACCTCCCCGCTCCACCCCTGATAAAGGTCAACCTTGTCAACAAAGCCTGCCCAATCAGATAATCACAAACTTAATAAAAAAAAAGGGGGAGGAGTAGGAAGAAGACAGAATGAATAAAATCAATCACTTACGATTGGGCTATCAACCGTGTTGATGGATCAATTGCGAGCAATTTTGATCAGAAAATAAGAGGGAACAAGCACGACCATGGCAATAGCACCATACGCCACATCACATCTACACCATGGAGGGGAGGGAAGAACTTCGCTCCCAACCGCCACCTAGATCAGAGCGACTCAACAATCTTGGATGAGTGCGGGCGGCGGTAATCACAACAGAGGCCATCTGCAGATGAATAGTACATTTTTTTGGGGGGGCAAAGCAAACCGATGGATGGGGTGAAGGAGCTCTACCCCAGGGGTCCTTATATAGACATTGAGCGGGGGGGGGCTCGCTGAACCTACCCTTCAGTTTGAACGAGCCAAACCTCACAAGGAGAGAGCGGCAGGGATCGCCGATTGGGAGTTTGAAAATCATGACAAGACGCATGCAACAGTGAGGCCGGGATTGGAAGGAGCCGAGTGCCTTTGGCGACGGTGAGGGCCGGGCAGAGCAATTGGGAATGGAGCTGCAATGGTCCTGCACATGACCTTAAACTGTATGAACAACCTGCACGGGGGGGCTGAAAATCACTATGCCGACAAACCTGAGTCAGCTCACTACAATCAAACACCACACACAATTAACTTAGGAATGGCCGACCAGAGAATCACTTACCACAACTGATACCGGAAAACACCAATGGGCGCAATCTGGCCTCTGCCCAGCCCACATTTGATTGGAAGTAATAAAATAATATTACTTAAAAAGAAAAAAAAAACAAATAAATAAACCAACAAATAAACCGATCGACCAATCAATTAAAATATTGGACACTTACTTTGACTGCCTGCGATGACCTCGGGCCCCATTTTGTTGAATGTCTGTGTTGGAGGGGGGTACTGTCGTAATCATCTACATATGCAAGATAGAAGACAAAAAAAGCGACAAAACTTTAGCGTTGGCGCGCAGTTGGTACGGATGGGAGGCAGGAGAAGAAAAAATAGGAGTTTACAGGTTAATAAGAGGAAAGAAGAAGAAATTGAGTGACTTACCAGTTGAAAGCTGCATCTGGCTGTATTGCTTCCTGACCCACGTCTGACGAGCGGTCTCTGCAAAGATTGAGGCAAATTTTGAGCTGCGAGGATTGATAATCAAATCAAGCCACAGAACAACTGCTGCGTGCCCCATCGTTGGCAACCATGCGCGATTGAAAGAACCTAAATTAATCGGAAGGTTATTTTAAGAAAAAGAAATAAATATATAAATAAGCGATAAGTAAATAGGATTAAATTAAAAACAAACAAATAAATCGATCGATCGATCAATTTAAAAATATTGAACACCCACTCCAACCGCCGGCGATGACCCAGGCCCCACGCTTTTGGATACTTGCGCTGAGTTAAGGAGGGGGGGCACTGGTGTCAGAATCTACATATGTAAAAAAACAAACAAAGCAAGCCACAAGTGGAGCATCAGCAACTGTATTTGGTCGGGCATCAAGTCATAAGAAAAGTAGTACAGAAACAAACATAGTAAAAAAAATATAGAAAGGAAACGAGGACCTACCAAACAAACAAATCAGGGCTGTATTAAAATCCGAACGCCTCACACTGTATTTTTGTTGTGACCCAATACAAATATTTGTGTATTTACTTGCAAAGGACTGCCGCGAAGGTCAAGATCAATTGGAGTCGCGGGGATCGAAGATAATGGCGGAATCCAGAGCGATCACTCCGCGCGGCGCCCCTCCTCGGCGACGACTACCGCGCAAACTTGTTTCTCAGCGACTGCCGCGCGTTGCCTTTGCAGTGTGCACACAAAACCTCCTGCGCACCTTGCACGCCTCCCCTAGTCGACAACTACCCCGCAAGCCTACCTCTCAGCGACTACCGTGCATTGCCTTTGTATGTATGTACACAACCTCCTGCGCACCTCGCGCGCCTCGCAACTCGCCTAAAGCCTGCCTCCGTCAGCCCGCAACCAAAACCCCCGCGCGCCCGCTAAAGGAACAAACCGCCGTCAAGACTGAAGCAAAAAGGGGGTACGGGATAACTAAATAATAATAATAATAAATTTTGAAAAAAAAAACTCCTAGGTGGGATTTTAAACTGCTGATCAATAAAAAAATATAAAAATATGAAATATAAAGGGATATAAGAAAAGAGGGTATATAACATTAATCAATAAGGCTCCTAAGCAAGAGTCTAAACTGCTAAACACATCCTTAAAAAAATAAATAAATGAATAAATAAATAAATAAAATAATAAAATCATAAAACCAAGGCTCCTAAGCAAGAGAATAAACTGCTGATCCATAAAATAAATAATAAAAAAATGGGGAAAACAAAGCTCCTGAGCAAGAGCCTAAACTGCAATTAAATAAATATACATATTCCTTCTCATGAAGATTATTACTGTAGAGAATTTCAAACCAAAGAGAACATGGGATACTGCAAAGAAAGGAAGAACTGAAGACATCAAGACTGGTTTAAATCCATACTGGACCCAATTCATAATTTCAAGATGTGTCAAGGTATCAAGGAAAAAGGGATCAATTAATTTTAAGCTAGAACTGTCTGATTGAAGGTGTTATAGTAAATGTCAAAGGGAAAGTTATCTATCAGGTTTGAATAGATGCAAACAGGGTGTTAAAGCTTGAAATTCAACAAATGATTTAGGGGAAGATAGGAAAGATTTAGAGGGAAATAATCTGTCTTTGGCCATGAAGTACCACAGTATATGGAGAAGGGAAAAGAAGATTTAAATTCAGGGAATCAGTTAAATCCAAGGAATCAGAAAAAAGGAAAATGCCAAAACCTGTCTTTGCCCAGAAGAACCCTACTATAAATCAACAACCAAGAAGAATGGAAAGGATTAATTATACTTTTACCTGTTACATGGATGCACTCAAGAAGGAATGAAGAAGGAAAGGTGTGAAGATAAATCATCAAGATTGCAACAGGACCAACTGGAACACTTGGAATTCCTTGGATCTTTGTGTTTCACTTTTTATTATATAATTTTATTTATGCTAGTATTCAAAAGGAGAAGAAGAGGATGGGGAGTCTGATGTCTATAGATAAGGAATGCTGTGGACAGCATTAAGTTGGGGGAGGATGTGGTAGACCAAACCTAATCTATAGCCATCAGACTCAATTTTCTAGTATAAATATAATCCTAATCATAAATTTAACCTCAGAAATGGATTCTACACCAAAAATAACGCATAGTCACCCAGCCAAAATACCCCTCTATCTCTCATGGTTTAGAAGATACAGCCAAAATAAATTGTGGACAGCTCATATCACACCCAGGTATCACAAACTAGTGAAAGGCAATATGGGTATACTTGGAATCCCTAAAGACATACCAGTAACATCCCAACATAACACCTCAACCAAACATACAACCAATCACCTCACCTGTATACTCAGAACCATAAGCAAGGCCATGTGTAACCAAAACAACCAGCAGTACAAGGCACCACAGGACTACCCAGCAATATATGCAGGCAGCTAGGGCCATGTAGATCCAAAAAACCACTAGTACAGGCACCACAGGACTACCCAGCAATGTATGCAGGCAGTCTGGGCCATGTGTAACCAAACAACCACCAGTGAAAATACCACAGGACTACCCAGCAATATATGCAGGCAGCTAGGACCATGTAGATCCAAACAACCCACCAGTACCAGTTCACCACAGCACAAATTCAACCAAGCACTACACAGCAATTAATTTAGGCAAGTGCCTGCATGTAACCCCAGTACAACCTCTTTCCAACCAGCAGAAATGCCTCATGTAACTGTATTAGGTTTTCCCAACCAGCAGAAATGCCTCATGTAACTGTATTAGATTTTCCCAACCAGCTAAAATGTCTCATGTACCTGTATCCCACTGTAACAGGGGAAGCCCCAGGGCACCCTCAGGGGCAGCCCTGAGCATCCCCTGAGGACCAGATTTTCTATTTAAGGAGGGCCTCTCTGCCCTATCCAGGTTGTATCCCCCACTACCATCACCATCATCATCCACCATCCAGGAGCTCCACCCACTCATCAACTACTCATCATCCAATGACCACCCAATCATCTGTGGTCCTACCCAGATATAAAAAAAAAAAGGAGATTGTCAGTGTAACAATAAAAAAAAAGGAAATCAAAGACAAATTCTATAACCTCATCAACCATTGAAACCAGCCCCTTAGGTGCTTTGAATAAGGGTTCTTCTGTGACCTGAACTATTCAGCACCAAATTAAAGGAAACCACCCATCACTCAATAATTACCCTTACAAGGAAAGAGAGCACAACAAAAAGGGACTGCCAACCCTTTTTTTCCTCTACCCAGCCCCCTGTGGGTAAACCCATCCTTGGGTCCTCTCCTGAACCACCCCTTTGATAAAACCCTTGAACCCTTTAATATTGGGATATTGGTTAAAGATCACACATATCTGATCAACCACTAACAAATAAGCCAATACATCTGGTCCATTCTTCAACAACCCTACCAATAACAATTAATAACCAATCAAGATCTGATCTGAGACCTATACTAAGTCTCAAAGAAACCAGCCATTAATTTAAATAAATTATTGTGCAGACTTACTATAGTACTAGAAGGGCAGGCAATTCAAAACCACTCTTAGTGTTACTAATACTCTAAAGGAGTAGAAGTAATACTAAATTCCCCTTCAAGGACTGCCAGCAAGCTATTTGCTAATTTATTTATATAATACCACAGGAGTCTCTACAACGCTTTCAACGACGGAAGTGGAATTGAATGCACTTATTGACAGCGCTCAGGAGGGAATGTGGATTAAATTAGTGGTGGGGGAACTCTGGAGGAAAGCGCTGGCATCAACAACATTCCTCATTGACAACAAGGGCCTTTTGGACAAAATTAGGCACTTTGGATTAAAATCCAAAACTAAACTTATTGATATGAAGCTGAAGTGGTTTTGGGAGATTTACAATGACCGCTTGGTGGCTGTGAGATTGATCTCCTTGAAAAAAATGGTAGCGGATGCATTTTTGAAAGGCTCCAGTCGGAAGATGTTGAATTCACTTATAGAAAATTGTTTTGGGTGAAACAGGATCCGCACCAAATTATGGGGGGATGTTGTGATTCCAGATCAGTCAAGCCTTCATCTTTTACAGTTTCTTTCTTTCTATTTGTTTTGTTTCTTATTCTCTTTACCTATTTTCCTTTTCTATTTTATCTTCTTATTTACATTTTCATAATAGCCTGGGTGACTGTGTCAGCTCTCTGATACCAGGAACCTTGCAGTCCTTTAGCTACAGAGAGTGATAAAAGAACTTTGAGCAATAATATTCCAAAGAATAAACACTTTAAAGCTCCAATAATGGTATGGTAAGAGCAAGTGCAAGGTTTATTTGGTTTGGTTATAAATATTTTAAATATAATATAAAAAGAGGGGCCACAGTATTAGACTACTGGGGATCTTTACAGACTAACAACCTCTCTTCAAGGGGCCTCCTTAGGCAGTTTAAGAACCTTGGAATAAATATGGGTGCCTTAGAAAGGACTTATTCCACTAATGGCCGGGCTTAACAGCACAAGTGGCCTAGACAGGAAGGGAAACACTCACTCTGAGCACTTGACCACGAAAATCCTGGAATAATGGAAGGGTTTCAGAGCAGATGGGGTAGATTGCTTGACTAAACTTCAATGGTTGATTGGTTAATAAAGGTAAATAATACTACTACAGACTAAGTCATAAATCACTTGCTTATCTTCATATAAGCACTTGATTAACAATGACACTGTGTCTGATTGATAATAAATAATTCGTGATAACTAATAACTGATTGGAAACAGAAGGGCAAAAAGAGCCTGTTTAAATATTCTTTTTTGGGTGCTTGAGGGCCTCTAGAAGGGGTACTACCCATGGGCTGAGGCTAGGGGGCAATCAGGGCAAGATTGGCACGTCCTCAAGGTTCTTTTAGCCTGCTGGCCTTAGATCTGTCAAGGAACAGCTCCTTTTTAGCTGCAGGATCTGTTAATCAATAGATTAGTCATTTTGCTGATCCTGCACTGATCCTCAATTTGTACAGTAAGTGCTGGTCCAAAGTGAGCAGAAGTGGATGTTTATTTATTTTCCATCCTCTGCTGATCCTGTATGTAATTTTTAATAATTTTTACGACCACTCCTTATGTAGTTTCGTGGTCTTTGAAGGTTCTGATCAACTTATTTTGTGGTAAGTCTGGATCTTTATTTAATTAATAAAAAAATACTAAAATTTGGTTAATAATTGATTTTTAAGGTTTTTGAACTATAATCCATGCTTGTGTGGTAGCTTTACATATGTAGTGTAGATCCTACTATATTGTAGCTCCTCTGAGCGGTACCTGGATGTCAAACTGATCACGGCAGGAGGCGCGGGGATCAGTCCATTCGAATGCGCGCGGGGACTGATCCGCTGCTCAGATGCGCGCGGGGGACTGTACCGCTGCGCGCGTGACTAGGTCACCGGATTACCTGCGCGGGAATTCAGTTGCGCGGGAGTCCAGCGCTGTAGGGACGCGGGGCTGCGTGCGGGAGTTGGCGTACGCGGGAGTCCAACGCTGTAGGGACGCGGGCTGCGTGCGGGGGTTTGCGTACGCGGGAATCCAACACTGTAGGGACGTGGGGCTGTGTGCGGGAGTTTGCGTACGCGGGAGACCAGCGCTGTAGGGACACGGGGCTGCGTGCGGGAGTTGGCGTACGCGGGAGTCCAACGCTGTAGGGACGCGGGGCTGCGTGCGGGAGTTTGCGTACGCGGGAGTCCAACGCTGTAGGGACGCGGGGCTGCGTGCGGGAGTTTGCGTACGCGGGAGACCAGCGCTGTAGGGACGCGGGGCTGCGTGCGGGAGACCAGCGCGGGGCTGCGTGCGGGAGTTTGCGTATGCCGGAGACCAGCGCTGTAGGGACGCGGGGCTGCGTGCGGGAATTGTGACAAAACACAATTTCCCGTGTAACTCCTAAACTACACACAACACCTGGATTTCAACTCAAATTTAGGTGTGAAACCTATACATGAAATTTCATGTGAAATATTAAAATGACTAAAAAGGTGCCATACTGGTGCCGTGGTCATTTACCATTTTCTATTGAATTAATTAAAAAATATAAGGAGTAAGAATTCAAGGGTGGGGTCAGTGAGTGACCCTACCTTATTTTGGGTGGGGGAATCCATTTCTGCAATAATATTTATGGATTTCCTACTACTTTATTTTATAATAATTTTATTTATACATTTATCTTTGTTCCTTTTAATTTTGTTAGTATTATTATTGTTTTTACTTTGTCAGGTTGCTCTGTACTAAGTAGCAGGCTGACAGACTGCAAATGAGTGTGACTTTGCGCGCGGTTTATTTTCAATAGGCATATTAATTATCATCTAAATTCATTATCACCTCTCAACCCACATTAGTTTATAACAATCTCAAACTCAAGGATCAAGAGGAGGAAGGAAAAATTTTAAAATCTTTCATTTAAAAAACTCAAGCTCTTCAAATATCAAATCATTTGATTAAAAATTCAAAAATATGAAGGATTCATGGAAGATTGACCAATAACAAAGATTTCAGGCTAATTTGGTGCGGCCACTATCATTCGTGTTTTACTCTCACTTACTGAATCAAAACCTCAACCCAGTTATCAGTACAGGTATCATTACTAGGCTGATTTGAAAAGTTATCACCACTTTGCTTGATCTCAATCCATTTATTTATCATCTGTTATCTGGGTAGGAACTCTCACCCTTTTTTGATCTTAATTTCCTTGTTCTAATGATCCTTGTTATTATGTATCAGTTCCTTGGTTTTTATAAGACAAAGAAATTCGAAAAATATCATGCCTTTTCCATAAAAGAGGATCCAAAAGCTAATGCATTTCTCAAACCATTGGCACAGGGTAGAGTTTTGAAAATGAAAGTATTAGAGGGCCCTGATGGTGCAAAATTGGGAGTACTTACTTCTACTCCACATTGCCTCCACTTAAGACCATACTCCTTCATACCAAAACCACCAAGAAAAAAATCAAGATTGGGATCTAGTTTAGACTAATTGCGGAGATTCAAAACCAGAGTAGAGGATAATTGATCAGGCTGAAGGGAAAAAGGAAAAGAAGATACAACAGACCCAGAGAGAGAAGAAATATTTTTGGAATTTTTGGAATTTTTATGTTTTTCAATTTTGATCTTATTTGGATGAGGAAGATATGATGAGGAAAACAAAAAATATGCATCTGAGGTTCAAGTTGATCCATAAGTTGAAGTCTGAGGCTGAGAGGAACTACAACTATCAGTAGGATCAACTAATCCAACAAAAAATGAGGCTGAGAGGAATGAGAATTGTCCTTCTGATTTCCCTTTAGAACTGTTTTGGGAGAAAAATCAGGAAAATCTTGTTCCCAAGAACCAGAATCCAAGGAACAAAGCAGAAATTCAATTTTTCTGCCATCAGCATCAGGGAGAAGGATTCTCTCCCCAACTTGATCAGAAAAAATCAGGGTAGCACCAAAATCCATTAAGAATGGTTGGCCCAAGATCATAAGACCTTCCAAAAAAGTGATCCAGAGGGGACAAGTTCCAACAATATTTCAACCAATTCAAACAGGAACATCCCCAGAAATACCAACTGGTTCACATGACTGATTCCCTATACCATAAACCGCAGAAGTCAGCTGAACCTTGGGCTAAGCTTGAATTTGCAGTCCATAGCATCTGAGATTAAGTTGAGCTGAGAACCCAAATCCACAAGAAGAGAAAATGTTTTAGCCAATTCACAAAGATAGCAGGGAAGAAATCCAAGAGGGCAGGAATACAGATTGGCATCTGAAGGGGGATCTGTTCCACCAGAGTCGTCCATCAAAGTTCCAGAAGAGACCTTCAATTTTTCCAACCAATTTCCACATGTTGACAAGAAACCCATTTCTTCATGCCTTCAGCCACAGATGGAGAGATAGACAGCAGTTCAGCCACAGACAGATCAGGTATTTTTAGATCAGAAATTTTTTTTAATACTCCTTCCACAGCATTAGGGTAGTCCTTGGAAATTCCTCTCTCAAACCAAACTTTGGGCTGGGTGGAGGGAGGAAGATCAGGTGAGGCGGGTACTGGAAGAGGATCAGATGATTGAGGGGGTTGACCAGATTAAAGAGGTTGAGAAGGATCAGAGTGGTCCTGGAACCTTTCCATGAGTGGTTCCCTTTCTACTTCCATTTCTTCCACATCAGAGGAAGGAGGATCAGGCAAAGATTGATGTTTGACAGGTTTTTGAAGGATTGAAGATGGAACAGGAGGAGAATTTTGAGGTTTGGGTTCCTCATGGAGTTTCCTAGCTGGATCAGATTGATAAGCACCAGAGAAGCTGGAAGAAGTGATAGCTGGAGTATACCAAGGTTGAAGAGTGCCACAGGATGATTGAAAATCCAAGGAGACCAGAGATGCCTTTTTGGGAGTTGGTGGTTGGTAAGAAGCCACCACATGACAGATTGGATGAGATGAGTCAAAAGGGATCAAAGCACCATTAGGAAGAAAGAAATTATTCCCCTTCTGCTCTACTAATTTCTCCTCCTTGTCCTTCTGGAGTTCAGGACATCTACCGGTACCATGGCCTTCCCTATGACAGTAATAGCAGACTAAGGTGGATTTAGGAACAGAATTAGCAGGTTTAGGGGTAGCTAAAGAGGATCCTTTCTGACCTATTTTATTCTCAAAGGCCTGAAGTAGCTTAGTAATTTCATCTATGGTAGCAGTATCCTTATTGGCCTGAGGGCTTGATTTAGGTCTGCAATTTGCTTCCATCTTGCTCATGATTTTGTTGAATTCTTGGAAGGAAGGAGCATGGACTTGTTCAGTGATCCTGGGCTTTTCAAAAGTTAAAGCAGTTTGACCTTTCATAAATTTGTCCACCACATTCCTAAGGACCAGAAAGACAGGGAGTTTGAATCAATTATCCCTAGTAGTGATCATGGATCCAGACTTGACCAATTCATCCCTAATCCTTTCCTGCACTCCTGGAAAAAAAGATTGGAAAAATTGATCTCTAATTTTGTCCACAGTTTCAATTTGATTGTTCCTGATAAGATAAGACTGAATAGGATCCCAAGAATTTCTGGAAGACTGATAATAAGAGGCTGAAGAGACACCACCATTGGAGCTCCATTGAGAAACCAGAGCATCCAAGTCCTGTAAGGTAAACCTAGCCACATCTATTTTCACCAATAAGCCAACATGTCCTCCTTCAAGAGCCTCCAGTTATGAGTTTTGAATCCATTAAACAATTTGATCACTTCCATAACTTCATCAGAGGAGATAAAAAATTGTAACTGATAGGCCATATCATGTTCACTTGCACCATCCACTTCAGCAGCCATTTCATAGGAGTCCCAAAATTTTTCCACGTTTGTTCCATTGAAGCCTAGGTTCTTTTTTGGGGGTTTGTTCTTGACCATCTTGGCCCAAAAAGTGGTGGAGGGAACAGATTCCATCTTGAAGACAGAGTTCCTAAGGGGCTCCAAAAAGCAGAGTTCCAAGGTGGCTCACAAGCTTAGCAAGGGTAGATTTTCACAAAAACAACAAGAATCCTGCCAGATGGTGCACAATTGGGAGGACTTACTTCTGGAAGAAGTTGCCCCCATGGATCAGATCTGGATGATGACAGAAAAAAGAAAAAAAAGAAAAGGATTGGATTGGATTTCAGAGTTGATCTTCAAGTTGGGACTGTAAATCCCAAGGTTGCTGGTTTGATCCCAGCCCGGGGGACCAAATGAAAAACTCCAAACAGTGCTAGGCTGTTGCAGTTCTGTGGAGGGGAAAAGTGCTGTTGAGGCTGCCCTCCTGAGTGTTACAAAAATATTTGAATGTAACCAAGATCAAGGTCCAGATCCTGGTAAATGAGGGATCAAGTAGTAAAGGATAAAGATGATAGTAGTTTTGTAGCAATGGAACAGCACTATCTGAGCCAAGATTATGTAGGAAAAACTTGGAAAACAAAAGCTAAAGTTTGTTCAAAGTTCAAAGAAAAAGCTATTGCATGTAAAAAAGGCCCACAAGCTAATAACTCTGGTTGTCAGCAGAAGATTTGGGATGATCAACTCAAACCCAACCAACCTCCAGCTTCTCAATGAACCTTCCCAACTCTTGGAAATTGATCCCTTGAAGGGTACCACATAACTGAGGGTGGCTTTACAAGACAAAGCACTATGTTTTAAGAAGCTCTAAAAGCAAAAAGTAATTGCTTTGAAGCAAGGATAACCTCAAAACTTCTCAAGGAAATCAAGAGTAGGCTGTCAGAATGCAACTCCAAAAAAAAATAAGGGAGGTATAACACTCCAGGTCTTAATCTTAATAAGACCTCTTCAATCAATTGTGATTGGCTCCAAAAAGATTATCAAGGAGGGATCAAGACCATTATGGTCAGAGAAAGGGATCAAGGAGTGATATAACACACTCAAGAATTCCAACAGACAGAATTCTCTTCAACCAGCAAGGCTATTGGTTGGTGATAAGGATCAGGCCACAGAGGGGCAAAGACTAAGGATCAATGGATCAGGGGGCAATCATAGATATACCAAGGATGAGTATGAGGATCAGATTTCAATGATAACGGGGGGGAAATATTTGCACACTCCCCTGGAGGATTGGAAAAGGCAGGGGAGAGCCCCTCCTTTTATAGAAAAGGGGTCTGTAGACTATTTACAAGAGATACTACAAATAGAGCGGAAAAAAAGTTTTTTTTTTTTTACTATAATGAAAACTAAAAGGTCAGACCAAGGGAAGCCATCAGCCAATGCCAATGATGGGCAGGGGCAGGTGACAATGACGGGGGACCAGCGCGGGAAGATGACTGACGGGCCTGGCCAATGGATGACCTTGGATGAGCGGCAGCAGGCCCTGGGTGACATGAAAAGGGAATCTGCGGGGACTACTGATGAACTGCGCGGGAGACCCAGGAGCTCATTCAGTGGATTGGGTGCAAAGGTTCCTATGGCTGCAAATGACAATTTCAATTTGTGGGTGTCAGAGATGGATTGGGTAGAGGATTTGATGGTAGGTGGAGTGCAGGCATGTGCCAAGGTTGCAATGGCCGCAGAACCAAGAGTGGGAATTTGGTGGTGGGAAGAAAGGAGCAAGGTCGATGATGGCCGTTGCAACAAGCAACGGCTTCATTGGTGTTGACATTGACGTTAGCTTAGTGTGAGGCTGCTGACGGCAAGAATCAGAGTGAGATTGGTCATGGGAGTGATTGTTCCCATGACCAATCTTGCGCAGGTGATCAAGTGATGGGATATGGATGGAGCGGTCACCAAAATGGCAATCATTTCTTGCAGTCATCCGGTGAATGGCAGTGTGGAGACTCCTTTGGGATTGGGTAAAGTTTAGCAAATAGCTTGCTGGCAGTCACTTGAGGGTTAATTTAGTATTTTAACTACAAAAAATATAGAGCAATACTAAGGGTGGTTTTGAATTGCCTGCCCCTCTGAGTACTATAATAGTCTCACAAAAATAAAAGAAAAGAGATTTGGTGGCTGATTTTCAGATAGAGTTGCTACTATAGTAGTCTCTATCAGACCTAGGATCAATGTATTCAAGCTTGATAAGGAAGAAATGGTGGAACAGATGGGTGACCTGGTGTATAGAAGCTGAGTAAGGGAAGAATCCTTTCTCTAGTCTTATCCTTTATATATTCTTTATTTTGTCTTATAAGTTACTGATGAATACTCCCTTGATGTTACAGGTGATGTTTGATAAAGTTGAATTGGTTGAGCCTATACTTGACAACTGATGATGATGGTTGATGATGATTGATGATGATGATTATGGATAGGTGATGATGATGATGGCTGATGATGATGACTGATGATGATGATGGTAGGTGATGATGATGATGGATGGTGATGATGACTGATGATGATGGTATGTGATGATGATGATTGATGATGGTCAAGGTAGGTGATGATGTTGATGGATGATGAATGATGACTGATGATGATGATGATAGTTGATGATGATGACTGATGATGATGACTGATGATGATGACTGATGATGATGGTAGGTGATGATGTTGACTGATGATGGTGACTGATGACGATGATGGTAGGTGATGATGATGGATGGTGATGATGGATGGTGATGATGGATGATGTTCAGGTTATGGATACATGGTGGTGATGTTCAAAGGTATGGGGTATTGAGTGAATAATGGTGGTGGTGGGTGGTCAAAAGTATGGGTTATTGGGCTGGTTCATGGTCAAAAATATGTTTTGATGATGGTGGATGGCCAAGGGTAATGGTGGTGGTTGATGGTTGATGGTGATGATTGATGTTGATGATGATGGTGATGGTGATGTTTGTTGGTATGGGATATGGGATTGGTGATGGTTACAGTATGGTTTATGGGATAATGGTTGAGGATGGTAAAAGTATGGGTTAAGGGTGCCTAGGAGGCATGGTGATCCCTGGAGGGGAGGATGGGGGGAACTGATGATGGGACCTGGATGGGGGAGAGAGGCCCTCTATTTATAGACATCAGGGGTGGCTGCCACCTGGTGGCTGAATTGTGGTTGTGGGTTGTTTTTTTTGGTTCTGCAGGCAGTGTCCTGCATATATTGCTTCTGTACTGCATGTGCCTGCATATATTGCTTCTTTATTATGTCCTGTATGATGCTGTACAGCCTCTGCATGCAGTGTCTTGCATATATTGCTGTGTATACAGGTGATTTGTTTGGTTCTTCACGCAGTGCCTTGCATATATTAATTATTTATACTGCTGCAGGTTGTTTAGTGCTGTATGGTTGTACTGTATGGGGGGCATCCAGGGTATGTCCATGAACCTTCACTGGTCTGTGACACCTGGTAGGGGTATGGGTAGGCCAGGGTTGATTTGAGCTGTATCTTCTAAACCATGAGAGATAAAGGGGTACTTTGGCTGAGTGACTAGGGGTTATTTTTGGTTTAGAATCCATTTTTGAGGTCTTTTTGATGATTGTAGCTGTTCTTATACTAGAAATGTGAGTCTGATGGCTATAGGTTAGGTTTTGGAGCACCACAGCGGCAAGGATGGGGAGTGGATGATTGACCAATTGGGAGTTTCCAGACAGTTGGTGTTGATTATCTTCATCATCTCTGTCCTTGGATGGGGATTGAGGTTTCCAAAGATTCAATTGCGTTGGCATCTAAGCCATGGGGAGGGGATGATCAATGGCGATGGAGTGGTGAATCTGATGGTGATTATTGGATGAAGCAAGCAAAGTTGCTTGCAATCCGCTCTTGGGCCAAAAAGGGAAGTATTAGCATCAGAGAGGGGGGATTTGAACATAGGACCGGGCACTAGGCACCCAAGAGATGATCCTAGACAACTAGGAGAGTGGGAGCTGGAAGTTTGGTAGCTGGATATGGAAAATCATTCCAGAAAAAAAAATTTTTTTTTTTTGAGGATGTAAATGGAGGCTATAGAAAAGTTCATAAAAATTTACTCTTTCCGTACTGGTCCAGAGGTGTCCCAGATTGGGCACCACAACGCACCATTCCAGATATCCAAGATACATCTGGAAGACCTGCAATCCACGCAATCCATCCAATACAATCTGATCCACCCCTCATCTCCAGATGCTGATCCCACAGCACAGCTTGCTGCGGCAAAGCGGCACCCATTGCTGAGCCCTCCACTACAGCTGAGCGCGCAGCGCACAGCCAATCCCAACTTGCATCTATCAAAGACCACCACATCCCCCCCAACTTGAGTTCTGTCCCCAGTGATCCACTGCTATCTCACCTACCCCCAACTATACCATAGTTACCCCACATTCCCCCTTTGCACCGCTACATCACACCAAGGCAAAAAAAGAAAAACCCCATACACCCTTCTTCACCCAAAATGTCCTGCACATTCTGCATCTGGACGGGCCTCTCCTGCCAAATCCTTCCGGGCCAGCGCTTTCAGCTCTTTGATACCAGGAACCTTGCAGCCCTTTAGCTACAGAGAGTGATAAAAATGCTGGAATGATAATAATAATTATTATTCCAATAATAAACGCTTAGAAGCTCAAATAAATGATTTAAAAAGAGCAGTTGCAGGGTTTAATTGGTTTGGTAGTAAATGGTTTTCAATATAATATAAAAGAGGGGCCACAGTATTATACTACTGGGGATCTTTACAGACTAGCAACCTCTCTTCAAGGGGCCTCCTTAGGCAGTTTAAGAACCTTGGAAGGAATATGGGTTCCTTAGAAAGGACTTATTCCACTAATGGCCGGGCTTAACAGCACAAATGGCCTAGACAGGAAGGGTAACACTCACTCTGAGCACTTTAACACAAAAATCCTGGAATAATTGGAAGGGCTTCATAGCAGATGGGGTAGATTTCTGGAATAAACTTCAATGTTTGATTGGTTAATAAAGGTAAATAATACTACTACAGACTAAGTCATAATTCACTTGCTTATCTTCATATAAGCACTTGATTAAAAATGACACGGTGTCTGATTGATAATAAATAATTCCTGGTAACTGATGATGGATTAATGGATCCAAGGAGGTCTGTATAAATACCTTTTTGGGGTGATTTTGGTCTTCTCAGGGCACGTAGAGAGGGTTCTGCTCATGGGCTGAGGCTGGCAAGCCAGTCAGGGCACAATTAGAACGTCTACTTGGTGCTGTCAATCAGCTGTCCTTAGATCTTCTGGATTTCTGTACTATTTTAGCCACAGGATCTGTTAATTTGTTATGGCATAAATTTGATCACTCTGTACTCATCCTTCATTTGTACTATTGATATTGCTTTAAAGCGTGCAGATGTGGATGTTTACTGATTTTCTGTCATCTGCTGATCATTTAGATAATTTTTGATAATTTTTATGAATACTTCTTGTAGTGTTTTGTGGTCTTCAAAGATCAAGATCCGTGGTTTACGTGGTAGTCCTTGATCTTTGATTTATTATAAAAAAATGTTAAAAACTTAATTTTCATTAATTTTATTTTTGATCTTTTTAGATTATTAGTAATGCATATGTCCGTTTGTTATATATGCTAGGCATTCCTAACTAGGTTGTAGCTCTTCTGAGCGGTACCTGGTTGTCAGATTAGTCACGACTGATCCAGGCGGGGGGATCAGTAGGCCAGATGCACGCGGGGTAGGATCCGCTACCTGCGTGGCAGAATCAGCTGCGCCGGGTCTCTAGTAGGCGGGATCCTTCTGCTGCTAGTACATAGGGTTATTTAATGATGCGGGGCTGCAAGCAGGAATTGTGACATAACACATTTCTGCGTGTAACTCCTAAAATATACACAACACCTCAATTCTGAGTGAATTTTAGGCGTAAACCCTATACGTGAAAATATGTGTGAAATATTAGAATGGCAAAAAAGTGCCATACAGGTGTTGTAATTTTTGGTACTTTTCTTTTTAATTATTTTAAAAAGATAAGGAATTTGAATTCAAGGGTGGGGTCAGTGAGTGACCCTACCTAAATTTGAGTGAGGAATCCATTCTTGTAATAATATTTATGGATTTCTCACTCCTTAATTTGTTAATTGAGTTTTTCTTATTTTTCATAGTTTTTGTTACTATTTGACAGTTTTGCTCTGTATATAGTAGCAAGCTGACAGGCCCGCCTGTGTCCTGTGTCAAGCTGGCCACTGCCGCTGCTCCCCATCCAATGGAATTCCTTGCAACCATCCACATGGTTGTCCGCGCAAGAGGACCCAGCGTGACTTGTTTGTGGTTTTGAGCAATGACAAGATTTGAACCAATGAGTGGAACCCACCCGGCTCACCTTGCAACTGGCCCCAATGCGCCGCTCAAAATACTTGGTTGTGCAAGAGCCATGAATTGGTCTGGACCACTGCGGAACAAGGAATTCCTGGACTTTGTGACTTATTGGAATGCTGCCCACAAGTGGGCCGCACAGGTACAAATGAATGTACCAGTGACGGACCCAAGAATCTTTAACCATCCAGCCATTCCTCCCCCACCACCACGGCATCCTCCTACTCCATCAAGACCTGCTCCTCCTGCGCCGTCACCACATCCCCCTACTCCACCAAGACCTGCTCCTCCGGCCCCAACTCCTCCGCCGCCGTTGTAGAGACTCCAAGGGATAATGGGATTATTTAGCAAGAAGCTTGCTGGCAGTCACTAGAAGGGGAATTTATTTTACTACCACTCTTGAATAGATAGAGGTAAGCTAAGGTGGTTTTGAATTGCCTTCCCTTCTGAACTAAGATAAGTCTGCACAATAATTTTTTTTAATTAGTGGCTGGTTTCTTTGAGACTTCAAATAGGTCTGTTATCAGACCTAGATTAATTATTAACAGAGATTTTTAGGAATTGGAAGACCATTCCAGGTTGTATTGGATTAATGGCAAGCTTCCACCAATCAAGAAGCAAGAATTTTTGACTTTTCCTGACTATTTTTTCAATTCCAATTAAAGGATTTAAGGGGTGACTAAAAGGTGTTTAACCAGTAGGAGGACCCAAAGATGGGCTTGCCCACAGGGAGATGGGCCCAAAAAAAGATTGGTTGGTTGTTCTGTTGTGCTCTTCCTCTTTTATGAATTTAATAATCAAAAATAAGGGGTTTTCCCTCTTAAAAATGGGTGCTGAATAACAGGCCTTTTTTCAAGAACCCTTCTTCAAAGACAACAGGAGTTTGGTCATATTTTCAACATTAATTTCGTGTTTGATTCCTTTTTACTTGATTCTGGTTCACTAAAAAGCTGGTACTGATCAGGAAAAGGCCATAGATCTTAGGGGTCATACATCATGGGTGGGGGCTGAGGCCATACTCTGGGCCTGATGACATATCATACAACTTGGATAGGGCAAAAGATCCCTCCTTAAATGGACAAATACTTCCCCAGGAGATGCTCAGGGCTCCCCTTAGTGCGGTTCTGAGCCTCTCGCTGCTCTGTTGAAGCACAGGAGGGTACAGTTACATGAGACAAATCATTCTGGTGATAAAATGTGTAAATCAGGCTGAGAGATAACTGTATTGTTTTAGTTTAATCTTTGAGATTCAGGCTAAGATATGAGATAACAGATTAGAATGATGTGATCTGGAAGCTTCTGAGTGCTTATCTTGTATAAAAAGAATGATGCAGAAGTTTCCTTCAGCTTGAGTTAATTTTGCTGGCTGGGAAAAGCATGAAACATGCTTGGCAGCTGCAAGCCCTCTTTGGTAGCTTGAATGGTGTGACCTGCATGGGTTTGGTGGTGGAAAGTCATGTGCTGGGTTTTTCTTAGGACGCTTCTGAGCACTTATCATGTATAAAATTTTGCATGAACTACCTGCATGCTGTTTCAATGTAATTAGTTGTGGAGATATGAGGTATGCTGTTTTACCGCATGTTGCCTTGGGTAACTTGAGAGTGTGGCTTTCAGGTGTTGGAAGGTTGATATAGTGACAAACTGAGTAACAGGGAGCTTGAGCGAACGCTTCAGAGCTCTTATCTGGTGGTGAAAGGTCCAGAAAAGTCATGTGCACTGAGTTGTTATTGCTGGTTGGTGAGAATTGAGATATACTTGTCTGCATGAGCCCCTACTTCTGTTGGTGCATGTATGTGTGATGTATGGTCGGAATGGTGGCAAACTGAGTATCAGAGTGCTTAAGAGGACGCTTCAGAGGGCTTATCTGGTGTTGAAAGTTCCAAAAAAAGTCATTTGTACTGAGTTGTTATTGCTGGTTGGTGAGAAATCAGATATACTGGGCTGCATGAGCCCCTACTTCTGTTAGTGCATGTATGTGTGATTTATGGTTGGAATGGTGGCAAACTGAGTATCATAGAGCTTGAGACAACGCTTCAGAGGGCCTATCTGGTGGTTAAAGTTCCAGAAAATTTATGTATACTGAGTTGTTATTGCTGGTTGGTGAGAATTCAGATATACTTGGCTGCATAAGCCCCTACTTCTGTTGGTGCATGTATGTGTGATGTATGGTTGGAATGGTGGCAAGCCAAGTATCATAGTGCTTGAAAGGACGCTTCAGAGAGCTTATCTGGTGCTGAAAGTTTCAGAAAAGTCATGTCTACTGAGTTGTTATTGCTGGTTGGTGAGAATTGAGATATACTTAGCTGCATGAGCCCCTACTTCTGTTGGTGCATGTTTTTGTGTTGTATGGTTAGAATGGTGGAAAACTGAGTATCAGAGTACCTGAGAGGACGCTTCAGAGGCCTTATCTTGTGGTGAAGGTTCCAGAAAAGTAGTGTAACTTGTTTGATGTGTGATGGTTGGTTGGAATGGTGGTAAAGTGAGTATCAGAGTGCTTGGAAGACGCTTAAGAGGGCTTATCTGGTGGTGAAAGTTCCAGAAAAGTCATGTATACTGAGTTGTTATTGGTGGTTGGGGAGAATTCAGATATACTTCGCTGCATGAGCCCCTACTTCTGTTGGTGCATGTATGTGTGATGAATGGTTGGAATGGTGGCAAACAAAGTATCAGAGTGCTTTAAGGGACGCTTCAGAGGGCTTATCTGGTGGTGAAAGCTCCAGAAAAGTCATGTGTACTGAGTTTTTATTGCTGGTTGCTGAGTATTCAGATACACTTGGCTGCATGAGCCCCTACTTCTGTTGGTGCATGTATGTGTGATTTATGGTCCAAATGGTGGCAAACTGAGTATCACAGTACTTCAGAGGACGCTTCAGAGGGCTTATTTATTGGTGAAAGTTCCAGAAAAGTCATGTGTACTGAGTTGTTATTGCTGGTTGGTGAGAATTTAGATATACTTGGCTGCATGAGCCCCTACTTCTGTTGGTGCATGTATGTGTGATTTATGGTTAGAATGCAGACAAACCAAGTATCAGAGTGCTTGAGAGGACGCTTCAGAGGGCCTATCTGGTGGTGAAAGTTGCAGAAAAGTCATGTGTACTTATTTTTTATTTCTGGATGGTGAGAATTGAGATATACTTGGCTGCATGAGCCCCTTCTTCTGTTGGTGCATGTATGTGTGATTTTTGGTTGAAATGGTGGCAAACTGAGTATCAGAGTGCTTGGGAGGATGCTTCAGAGGGCTTATCTGGTGGTGAAAGTTCCAGAAAAGTCATGTGTACTGAGTTGTTATTGGTGGTTGGGGAGAATTCAGATATACTTGGCTGCATGAGCCCCTACTTCTGTTGGTGCATGTATGTGTGAGGTATGGTTGGAATGGTGGTGAACCAAGTATCAGAGTGCTTGAGAGGACGATTCAGAGGGCTTATCTTGCGGTGAAAGTTCCACAAAATTCATGTGTACTGAGTTGTTATTGCTGGTTGGGAAGAATTCAGATATACTTGGCTGCATGAGCCCCTACTTCTGTTGATGCATGTGTGTGTGTGTTGTATGGTTGGAATGGTGGCAAGCTGAGTATCAGAGTGCTTGAGAGGTCGCTTCAGAGCTCTTATCTGGTTGTAAAAGTTCCAGAAAAGGCATGTGTACTGAGTTGTTATTGCTGGTTGGTGAGAATTGAGATATACTTGGCTGCATGAGCCCCTACTTCTGTTGGTGCATGTTTGTGTGTTGTATGGTTAGAATGGTGGAAAACTGAGTATCAGAGTGCTTGAGAGGACACTTCAGAGGCTTATCTGGTGTTGAAGGATCCAGAAAATTAGTTTAACTTGTTTTCATAGTACTGGTTGCAGTTTAACCTTGGTACTGATATGGTTTAAGTCCCGCTGATATTGGGTATGTTGTTTTGTTGTGTGGTTATTTTAAGGATAATCTTCTTTTGATTATATATTCATTTAAGAATTTCTACTAATACATGTGACATAATCCAGTCTGTGACAGGTGTTGGGTTGTTTTTTGTGACAGGTGTTGATATGGTTGAAGGGGGTTATGTGGTGATTGATTTGGTTTTTCAGGTTGGTTTGAGTTTAGAGAATAGTTTATGAGGGGTTTGTAATTTTTTTTGACTTTAATTTGACAAAAGAATAATAATTAATAATATAAAAAATACTTTGATGGCTATAGGACAGGTTTGGTTTACCACATCCCCCTCCAGACTTAATGCTGTCCACAGCATTTCCACATAAAGACATCAGAATCCTCCTCCTTCTTCCCCCGTTTAATGTGTGGCTTAATAATTTTCATTTTTTATCATTATTATTTCCTAGTTCATTAATTGTTCAGATATTGTCAAAGTAATGGGATCAAAAGATCCAAAAAGGTCCTATGTGCTCCAGTTTTCCCTTTCAAAATCTTGATGGTTTATCTTTAGGTTATCTATTTTTCATTCATCTTGTTGTAATCCTTGTAGCAATTCAAAACTTCTAATCAATTTTATTTCTTCTTCCTAGATTGTTGAATTCTAGTTGGTTTCATGTGGGAAGAGACAGGTATCTTTATATATCTTGTATATGGGTTATTGATTCTCTTAAATTGGTTTTTTCAGGTTTTCTGTCTTGATCTTCCCTACCCCATTTTCTTTTATGGGTCTGGCTGGGTAAGTAAAGACTATATTTCCTCTTTTTCTTTGTCTTCTTTTCCCTTCTCCATATTCTTTTTATGGTCCTTCCTTGATAAAGACAGACTTTTGCTTTTCATTTCATCATCCATTACTGTATATTTACCCTTTTTTCATCAATTAAAACTTGATATATACCTTTTCCTCATATGCCTACTATAATTTCTTCATTCTTGATTTTCTGGCCAAAGAATAATTCTTCTATCTTTCCTTGCTACCTTGATACTTCTAAAGTCATGATTTGGATCCAATTTGGATTTAAACTATTGTTGATTTCTTCAGAGCCTTCTTTCCTCATAGTATTTCTTGATTCCTTGGTCCCAAGACTTGCATACTGAGAATTAAATCCTTAGTAAAGGGCAACTTCTTTTATTTTATATATTTTTTTTGTATATTTTAGTTAGTTTAGTTTAGGAAGTTTAAGGTCTTACCAAGGAACTTATTCCTTGGCCTGAGGATTGAATCAAAAGAAAAATCATAAACTTGGTTTAAGCTCATTTTCAGGAGCTTGAGTAAAAGATCCTGATCTTCAGACTTGATCTCCTTGGTTTTATTATTATTTTATTTTATTAATTTTTAGAGTAGGTGGTTTAAGGTCTTACCAAGGACCTAATTCCTTGGCCTGAGGATTGAATTCAAAAGTTTAAACTGTTTTAAGCTCATTTCCAGGGGCTTCAAGTAAAAGATCCTGATCTTCAAATTTTAATTTGCTTGGTTTTATTTTATTTATTAATTTTTTATGCCCTTGATTGTGTTTTTTTTTATTTATTTTTCATTTATTTTTGGTCACTGGTATGGATATGAGTTGTGAAAGGCCTGCTCTGTTTCTGAATATGGCTTTTTTGCAGTTTCAGCTCTTGCTTAGGAGCATATTCACCAGTATGCCTTCTTGAATGAGGCACAAATCTGTATTGATGTATATGAGGGCTGTGGTCATGTGAGGTTGAGTCTTCCAGTGTTTCAGCCTAGGGTTATTGATAAAACTCCTACAGTTTAAGTTCATGCAGGGGACCATCCTGCAGTTTAAGGTCATGCTTGACCATGATGCAGTTTAAGGTCATGCAGGGGAACATGATGCAGTTTATGATCATGCTGGACCAGGATGCAGTTTATGGTCATGCTGAGGACCTGTTCTGATGCTGGGCTTCCTTTGGAAATTTGAACGGACGGCGCAATTGCTTCTTCCCGGGTGTTGGGGAGGAGTGAGTGGTGTTGTTGGAGGCAATAAGGATTCCAGCCCGTTTGCTTTTTTTTTGTTTCTTCTCTCTTCTTTTTTTTTCTATTTTCTATCTTTTTTTCTTGTTTTATGGTGGCAGCGGCAATCTGCAAAAAGCAATTGCAATTTCCCAGGTTGCAGGAAGAGGTGGGGGGGCCATTGATGTGGCGGCAAGATGAAACCAACAAACCCTTGTTTGCCAAGAGCTGTCAGTTGGGACAGAGATATAAATAGAGGTTGTGGCTGGGAATGCATGGTCAATGTAGCTGTTAATAATGGTTGCAACCATTGGCACAATTAATTGCATTCTAGATAAGGAGTTGCTTGGGAGGTCAATTGATTGATTGCAAGATTGAGCCTCCCGTATGAGTGGTGCCCAGCCATCAGCCTTGTTGTCAATCCAATTTGGCCCTATCTTTTTCTTCATTCTTTTATCTTTTCCTTGTTGCAATGATGATTGGAATTACCTCTTGAGCTTGCCCATTTCTCATCCTTGGGGTGTTTATCCCATATTTCTTTTTCTTTTTCCCTCTTTTTTTTTTATTGATGCTGATTTGACCACAAGCTGAGGCCAGGTTTTGGCCATTGGTGTTGTTGTCCAATTGGATTTGGCCCCATTTTTTATTTTCCATCTTTGCTTTGCCGCAACAATGATCCGCATGACCTCTTGCCATCGCCTATCACCCTGCATCCTCCAAGGTTTTCTTCATCCCATTAATTGGCCTATGATGTGCTGATCACCTCCAGTTTGTTCCCTACTCTCCTTTTTTCAATTTTTAGTTATTTCATTAATTAATTATCATTTTAATATATTATTTTTTTGATGTTGCTCTGTGGCGCTGATTTGATGGCAAGCAAATCCCCTCAATAAATTGCTCCTCCTCCCAAGCTTTTCCTTTGGCGTATTGCTTGCAATAAAACTTCCAATTGCCCTTTTTGACGTTTTTTTTTTTCACCACCATCTTCAAATGAGATGGTTCTCATTTCTGTCCTTCTTTGTTCTTTCCGCAAATGGCTTGTTGTTTGCAATTGGCCTTGCTGCTTTTTGCATCTTTTTTGACTGGCAATTGCAGTTGCACTTGCTTTTTCTGTGGCAACCATGATTGCTGTTGCAAAAATTGTTGCTGTTCCCGCCCAAAAATTGCTTGCAAGTTTTACCGGAGGGTTATTTTTTTTGGGGGGGCGCTGGTAATTCAAAATAACACCCTTCCCATCTGCTATATCCATTGCTTATTGCCGCCGTCCTTGTCTTCCCTTTTTTATGCTTCTTTTTTTTTAAATATATATATATATATATATATTTGGCTGAAGGTGTTGAGAATGAAAACATTTGAATCTTTCCCTTGATGTTGGCAGGATGAGTATATATATATATATATTCTTGAAGAAAAAGACTGGCAAGTATATATTTTCTTGCTTTGGGTTGTAAAATTTTTTTTAAGATATTGCTGTATGTAGTTTTTTTTTGGGTTTTTTTTTGTATTTATTTTCAGGATTATTACAGTTTTCTGGTGATTGATGATAGGGGAAATTCTGGTGTTGCTATTATGGTGAGCATTCATTTTTTATTATATTTTTTTTTTGGAGGTCCCAACAATATCACTGATACACCTTTTTTTATTTTTTATAGGATTTTTTATGGGATTTTTTTTTGTTTTTAATTTGTGATCTTGATGGTTTTGGATGAATATTACAGTGGTGGCTCTGCCTACCCTTTCCCTCAGCTCACCAAAGGAAACTGGAGGCTTACTTCTTCATCAATTAAATCAAGTAGAGAGAAAGACT
Source organism: Puccinia polysora (assembly GCA_025617555.3). Taxonomy (NCBI): domain Eukaryota; kingdom Fungi; phylum Basidiomycota; class Pucciniomycetes; order Pucciniales; family Pucciniaceae; genus Puccinia; species Puccinia polysora. The sequence continues at coordinate 27,945,026 of CM062645.1, forward strand.
TACTCCTCCAGGTACCCTGACCACCTGATATGGTCTGGTATTACCTGGTACATTACAACCAAACATTTCATTCAATCCTTGGCCCATTCTTCACCATACTACAAGCTTTACCTGATGACCCAAGGAACTTTTTCTTAATGGGATAGCCAATCACCATCCTTCAGAAAGGCATTAGTGGCTTGGTTGTTGAGTAATTCAATAAATTCAGAGTTGTCCAAGCCTGCACCAGGTAACTCCTCCCAGTTTTCTCCCCCCCTCTCTTCAAGGTTGGTCCAGAATCCCCCAAATAATCTTTGGAAATTCTCATGGTTCTCTTCAGCTTCCATTTTATCAAGGTGATCATTCCAAGTCCTGTCAATTGGTTCTTCTGCATAGATTGATGGGGTGAGAATATTATTTTCCCAAGGATCTGATAAGCCTTGCAAGTTTATTTCAGGTATATCCTGTCAACTGGTCCAATCTTCTTCCTGGTATTCTTTGGTCTCTAGATTTGCTGTGATTTTATTCATCCCAAGTGGTCCTCTTGGTGGTGTCACCTGCCATCCTGCTTGATTTGGTGAACATATTGGGATGCATAACCTTTCCCCTTCTGCTATTTCATAGCTTAAGACTTCTCCTTTATGTTTGGATAACTCCAACCTGACTTTATGATCCACCAAGAAGGGTCTTCCCAGAACTGTATGCATTGATCCTTTGGCTATGAAGAAGTGAGAAGATTTGGCTTCCCCAGGAGTTATCTCAAACATTGTTCTTTCAGCCAAACCAATTAGTGGAGTTGAGTGGCCTCCAATTCCTGTAACCCTCATGAATAACTCCCTGGACACCAAGCCTGCCTGGATTGCCACATGTTCAGGTATGAAGTTTAATTCAGCACCAGTATCCACCAGGGCCTTTATCTCCTTTCCTTTTATCCAAATGTCCATGAATCCCAATGGGAAAGCATAGGTGAGATTGCTGCTAATGGAACATGGGTATTCTTCATCAGAATAGTCTTCAAAATGGTTTTGACATCCATTAATCCTCCTATTGTTTTTTCTGGCGGATGATTTAGAGGCTTTCTTCAAGTCCAAGGTTCCTTCAAGGGTTATATCTCTTAGATTCTGGAAGAATTTTGATTCAACTGAAAGGAGCTCCTCCAAGGTAAGGTTAAAGCTTTGTTTTAATATTTTCTTCTTCAGGCTTTCTTCAATCTTGGTTCCTCCTTCAGTATATACTGGTTCTGACCTTTCCTTGTTCACTTCCACAGGTTCAGTTTCAGGTTTTTTCCCAGGTTCTTCTGGGGGGTCTGCTTCTTCATCTGAGTCCTGCCCATCCTCCTCAACCCATACTCCTGGATACCTTACTCTTCTCTTCCTGGATCCAACCTCCTTGACTGGTTCATTGTCTGGCTCTGGGTGGTCTTGGTTTACTGGTTTGGAACTTCCTTGGGACTTGTCAGACAATATCTGGGACTTCCTCATTCCCCATTGGACCTGGGATTCCTTCACATTGACTTTTTGTGGTGTCCAAGCTTCCCAATTTTCAATCTCCAAGAATGCCGCAACATTGGATGGTTCCTCCTTCTTCTGTGGTTCTTCAAACTTAAGGCTCTTTTGGTTTCCTGAAAACTTCTTCACTTGGTCTCTGGCTGTTTCCTGGCTACTCAGTGGTACTGGTTCCCCATTTGGAAAGAAGAAACTGGATACTTGCTTGAACACTTTCCTGTTCTTGAGGTCCTCTGAGAGATCTGGACAGGTGAACTGAGTATGGTACTCATCCTTGCAGTAGTTGTATCTGACTGGCCATCTTGGTCCTGCATTGGTAACTGGGGGTCTGAAGTTTGGTGCCATTTCTTGGTTGGTCCTTTCAAGATGTGGTGGTGCCTGCTTCTGATTTAAGGCCATGGTGAGCTTGGTGATTTCTTCTTTCATTTTTAAGAGTTCATCCATTCCTGATTGCTGAAACTTGACTTCTTTCTTGGTTTCCAATGGGTTCTTGATGATAGGTCTAGGTGCTTCTTCTTCATCCACATCCCATAAGGGCAAAGTCATTTCCACAAATTCCTTCAAGGCTTCCAGGTCAGGGGGAAGGTATCTTCCATTCCTTGCAATCTTGATTCTACCTGCATGGGCCAATTCTCTGTTAACCTCCCTCCTAAGATCAGTGGACAAAGCTTTCCAGAGGTTCTCTCCACTTTCCCAGTTAGTTTTGTCATACCCCATCCCAATGAAATTGTGAGCCTGCTAGTTAGCACAGAGCAACCTGACAAAGCAACGACAATATTAACAAAAATAAAAAAGAACAAAAAATAAAAAAATAAAATTATTATAAAATAAAGGAGTAGGAAATCCATAAATATTATTGCAGAAATGAATTCCCCACCCAAAAAAAGGTAGGGTCACTCACTGACCCCACCCTTGAATTCTTACTCCTTATATTTTTTAATTAATTTAATAGAAAATGGTAAATGACCACGGCACCAGTATGGCGCCTTTTTGCCATTTTAATATTTCACATGATATTTCATGTATAGGTTTCACACCTAAATTTCAGTCATAATCCAGGTGTTGTGTGTAGTTTAGGAGTTACACGGGGAATTGTGTTTTGTCACAATTCCCGCATGCAGCCCCGCGTCCCTACAGCGCTGGACTCCCGCGTATGCAAACTCCTGCACGCAGCCCCGCGTCCCTACAGCGCTGGACTCCCGCGTATGCAAACTCCCGCACGCAGCCCCGCGTCCCTACAGCGCTGAACTCCCGCGCAACTGAACTCCCGCGCAGTTGATCCCTCCCGCGTGCAGGTAATCCCGTGACCTAGTCACGCGCGCAGCGGATCAGTCCCCCGCGCGCATCTGAGCAGCGGATCAGTCCCCGCGTACATCTGAATGGACTGATCCCCGCGCCTAGCCTGCAGTGATCAGTCTGACAGCCAGGTACCGCTCAGAGGAGCTACAATATAGTAGGATCTACACTAAATATGTAAAGCTACCACACAAGCATAGATTATAGTTTAAAAACCTTAAAAATCAATTAAAATTGGTTATTAACTAATTTTTAGTATTTTTTATTAATTAAATAAAGATCCAGACTCACCACGACATGAGTTGATCAGAACCTTCAAAGACAACAAAACTAAATAAGGAGTGGTCGTAAAAATTATTAAAAATTACATAAAGGATAAGCAGAAGATGGAGAATCAATAAACATCCACGTCTGCTCACTTTGGACCAGTACTTACAGTACAAATTGAGGATCAGTGCAGGATCAGCAAAATGACTAATCTATTGATTAACAGATCCTGCAGCTGAAAAGGAGCTGTTCCTTGACAGATCTAAGGCCAGCAGGTTAACAGCACCTTGAGGACGTCCCAATCTTGCCCTGACTGCCCCCCTAGCCTCAGCCCATGGCTGATACCCCTTCTAGAGGCCCTCAAGGACCCAAAAAGGAATATTTAAACAGGCTCTTTTTGCCCTTTTGTTCAAGATCCATCAGTTATCAGAAATATTATTATTATCAATCAGACATTGTGTCATTGTTAGTCAAGTGCTTATCAAGAAGAAAGCAAGTGATTTATGATCTAGTCTGAAGTATTATTATTATTATTTTCTAAATAACTATCAACAACCAGAAGTTTGAACCAGCCACCAACCCCATCTGTTCTGAAGCTTCTTACCTGAATCTTTGCAGGATTTCTGTGTATTACTTCCCAAGTAAGTTGTTTCCTTCCTTCTCTGGGTTTGTGTGCTGTTTTGCTGGCCCAAATTAGTTGATAAGGCCTTAGAAGGCACCCATCTTCATTCCAAGGTTATAAACTGCCTAAGGAGGCCCCTTGAGGAGAGGTTGCCAAGTCTGTAAAGACCCCCAGTAGTATATTACTGTGGCCCCTCTTTTTATATTATAGTTAAAATATTCATAACCAAACCAATTAAACCTTGCACTTGCTCTTACCATACTATTATTGGAGCGGTAAAGTGTTTATTCTTTGGAATATTATTGCTCCAAATTCTTTTATCACTCTCTGTAGCTAAAAGACTGCAGGGTTCCTGGTATCAGAGAGCTGACAGAAATAAAGTACCATCTCCTCATAATTACCAATAAACTTTTGGAAGTCCTGTTTGTTCTTGATTCCTGCCTGATATTGAGTAATTATGAGAAATCTAGGTATGGATTCCTCATTAAACCTTCTATGGGGGGTAGCTGTGCCCCATTTCCTCTTCAACTCCTTCTTCAAAAGGTCCCAATCTCCAAATTCATGTCCTTCCAAGTCATCAATAGCTTCTATAATCTTTTTGTCTTGGACTAAAAAAAGGTAATTGCAGAGCTATATCTATTCTTCCTGCCTTCTGAATTCTAGCCAGTTTCTCAATTCTTGTAATGAATTTTTCCACCTCTTTTCCATCAAATTAAATATCTACCTTCTTTCCATCTAATAACACTCCATTTTCTTTCATCATTCTTGGTGATTGAGTTATCCTGGGCTGTTCCTCTGGCTCGGATTTTTTCAGTTTACTGGCTCCTTATTGCTTGTCTTCTTTCCTCTCTAGGTTGAGAAAATATTTTTATTCCTGGACTCATGGAGGGGGCTTCTGATTCTTCAGTGGTCCTTGTTTGAATTCTTTCAAACGGTGATCTTGGGGTGGAGGTCTGAAATCTGGTTCTTTGTTGAGTATAAAGAGTTTCTGGTATGCCTTGTGCGGTTCTTTCTTCAAGGATTTGGTTTAAAACTTTGAAAATGTTGGCAAGATTCTTTCTCATTTGTGATGCCATGTCTTGCTGATTTTGAATTCTCTCCTGGTCTTCATCTGGTCTTTCTTGGGGTCAACTGGATAGTTTGGGTTTGTCTTTCAGTTCTTGCTCCATCCTGGTTATTGAGGAAAGTGCTACTTTGTTATTATCTTCAAAACCTTTAAGTTGGTCCTTGAGTTCCTCAAATATCTTTTGAATAAGTCTCCCTTTAGTTTCCTAAATATCTAATAGACTAATGGGGCTAATTTTACAAAAATATTGTCTTTTATAGGTAATAACTAATCATTCCAAAGGAAATTGGCCACTGTTGGGACACCAATTGTAGAGACTCCAAGGGATAATGAGATTATTTAGCAAATAGCTTTCTTGCAGTCACTAGAAGGGGAATTTAGTTTACTAATACTCTTGAATAGATAGAGGTAAGCTAAGGTGGTTTTGAATTGCCTGCCCTTCTGAACTAAAGTAAGTCTGCACAATAATTTTTTTTAAAATAGTGGCTGGTTTCTTTGAGACTTAAAATAGGTCTATTATCAGACCTAGATTCATTATTAATAGAGATTTTTAGGAATGGAAAGAATATTCCAGGTTGGATTGAATTATTGGCAAGCTTCCACCAATTAATAATCAAGAATTTTTGACTTTTCCTGACTATTTTTCCAGTTCCTATTAAACAATTTAAGGGTTGACTAAAAGGTGTTTAACCAGTGGGAGGACCCAAAGATGGGCTTTACCACAGGGATCTGGGCGGAAAAAAAGGTTTGTTGGTTTTTCTGTTGTGCTCTTCCTCTTTTATGAATTTACTAATCAAAAATAAGGGGTTTTCCCTCTTAAAAATAGGTTCTGAATAACAGACCTTTTTTCAAGAACCCTTCTTCAAAGACAACAGGAGTTTGGTCAAATTTTCAAAAATAATTTTGTTTTTTATTCCTTTTAACATGATTCTGGTTCACTAACATGCTGGTACTGATCAGGCAAAGGCCATAGATCTTAGGGGGCATACATCATGGGTGGGGGCTGAGGCCATACTCTGGGGCTGACACCATACCATACAACTTGGATAGGGCAAAAGAGCCCTCCTTAAATGGAAAAATACTTCCTCAGGAGATGCTCAGGGCTCCCCTTAGTGCGGTTCTGAGCCTTTCCCTGCACTTTTGAAGCACAGGAGGGTACAGTTACATGAGACAAATCATTCTGGTGATGAAATGTGTAAATCAGGCTGAGAGATAACTTTATTTTTTAGTTCAATCTTTCAGATTCAGGCTAAGATATGAGATAAGAGATAAGAATGGTGTTATCTGGAAGCTTCTGAGTGCTTATCTTGTATTTAAAAAAAGATGCAGAAGTTGCCTGTAGCTTGAGTTCATTTTGCTGGTTGGGAAAAGCATGAAACATGCTTGGCAGCTGCAAGGACTCTTTGGTAGCTTGAATGGTGTGACCTGCATGGGTTTGGTGGTGGAAATTCATGTGCTGGGTGTTTGTTAGGACACTTATGAGCCCTTATCATGTATAAAATGTTTCTGGAACTACCTGCATGCTGTTTCAATGTAATTAGTTGTGGAGATATGAGGTATGCTGTTTTACTGCATGTCCCCTTGGGTAACTTGAGAGTGTGGCTTGCAGGTGTTGTAAGCTTGATATGGTGACAAACTGAGAATAAGAGTGCTTGAGAAGACGCTTCATAGCTCTTATCTGGTGGTGAAAGGTCCAGAAAAGTCATGTGCGCTGAGTTGTTATTGCTGGTTGGTAAGAATTGAGATATACTTGGCTGCATGAGCCCCTACTTCTGTTGGTGCATGTATGTGTGATTTATGGTTGGAATGGTGGCAAAATGAGTATCAGAGTGCTTTAGAGGACGCTTCAGAGGGATTATCTGGTGGTGAAAGTTCCAGAAAATTCATGTGTACTGAGTTGTTATTGCTGGTTGGTGAGAATTCAGATATACTTGGCTGCATAAGCCCCTACTTCTGTTAGTGCATGTATGTCGAATTTATGGTTGGAATTGTGGCAAACTGAGTATCAGAGTGCTTGAGAGTACGCTTCAGAGGGCTTATCCGGTGGTGAAAGTTCCAGAATAGTCATGTGTACTGAGTTGTTATTGCTGGTTGGTGAGAATTCAGATATACTTGGCTGCATGAGCCCCTACTTCTGTTGGTGCATGTATGTGTGATGTATGGTTGGAATGGTGGCAAAATGAGTATCAGAGTGCTTGAGAGGAAGCTTCAGAGGCTTATCTGGTGGTGAAAGTTCCAGAAAAGTCTTGTAACATGCTTTCATAGTACTGGTTGTAGTGTAACATTGGTACTGATATGGTTTAAGTCCTGCTGGTATGGGGTATGTTGTTTTGTTGTGTGGTTATTTTAAGCATAATCTTTTGATTATATATTCAACTAAAAATTATCATTAATTCATGTGACATAATCCAGTCTGTGCCAGGTGTTGGGTTGTTTTTGTGACAGGTGTTGATATGGGTGAAGGGGTTTATCTGGTGATTGATTTGGGTTTTCAGGTTGGTTTGAGTTTTAGAGTATAGTTTATGAGGGGTTTGGAATTTATTTCTTATTTTTTTGACTTTAATTTGATATAAGAATAATAATCAATTACATAAAATGAGTCTGATGGCTATAGGACAGGTTTGGTTTACCACAGTGGTAACCTTGGCCAACTAGTCAAAATCCACCTCCAGCCCACCCTTCCAAACCAACTCCTCACCAGGGTCCTCCTCTTCTTCTCTGGCCAAATCCTGTGTCCACTTCCCCAACCCTTCATTGCAGATTGTGGTTTCAAATTGCCCCCCAGACAAATCATCCACCGTCAACACTTCCCTCCCCGCCTCTGGATCAAACATTATTTTTGCTTGGAACCAAAACCTGAATGGCCATCCTAAAATAGCCTCCTTGCATTCAACCTATAGAAAAGAAAGTGTTTTACGGACCCTTGCAACTTCAACCTCTTCCTCCTCCACAACCCCATCTATGCAACATGCCCTGCCATTAAGCAGGCAAAGCCTCATCACACATTTCCGCCAAATCAATCCCAACTCATCAACCAATCTAGATGGAAGGATGTTCACCATAGAACCACTATCCACCAGCGCCCAAAAACTCCTTCCAGAAAACTTCATTTTAACTTAAGCCAGCGGAGTTGAAACCAATTTCATTCCCTCTAGCTTGTGCTCTGCGTCATCCTGAGCCAATTTCTCCCATTGGGCCATCAGAGGGATCCTATTTTGTTTGCAATCCTTCAGCGGTTGAACCATCTCATCCACCACAACTGGAAACACCGCTGCCAAATCCTTCAAGGTCAAGGGAATAGTTGTTTTTTTCCGCATCACCCTGGAAACAATCTCCACTGCCTTCTTCTTCCCTACCAGATTCACTGGAAGCCTGTCCGTTTCCAAAAATCACGCAACTGGCTTAGGAGCTACTGGCAGTACCCGCTCTTTAGCATCCACATCCATCCTGTCCACAGCCGCCAGCACCTCCGTTGCTAGTACTCTTACTTCTGCCTCCAGGAAAGGAAGTTTCCATACCCCGGGACCAGTGACAATCCCAAGAAAAGCTTGAGCAGTTACCCCCAAATCCTGAACTTGCGCGTGCACTTGCTCCATGACGGTTGGATTCCCAGGTTCAGTGGAGATCCGCTTGCCCATTGGGAACATGAATCCCATTCCCACCGGTAAAACCAATCCCCCCTGGAGGTCTCTTGTCATATCATTGCACCCTGACTGCCAACGCCCCTTGTCCCCGCATTAATTGCATAACCGCCACGTGGGCAGTTTTGAAGGCAGAAGCAGTCCCCCAATGTGAGGAGGCCTATTGGGCAGCGCTGATGTCATTTTACTCAGGAAGATCTGTAAATCCTTCATCAATTACGTCATCTTGCTAATATCTGGGCCCATTTTCAGTGGTGTTGCGGGAGAGCATTCTATTTTCAAGGGGCCTGTGACCGGAGCCTGCGTTGGTGCTGCCAGAGGGTAAAAAGCAGATTTCTTTGACTCCGTTGGGAACAACCTTGCCGTTTCCTCCATCACTTCCTCCAAGTCCGACTTGCTTTCCACCACCCAACGGATGATAAGGATTTCCGGAAGAAGCGCAATACTCCCATCCAACAACCTCTTTACCAAGTTTTTGTCATACAAGTGCCGCTGCACCCGCCCACGGAGTTGGGGACCAAGTCCTCCCAAAAAATCCCTCTTCATTGCACCTGTCTGCCCCAATATTACCCTGTTCTTTGCCAGGTAATGGTAGATCTGGTCAAAAATTGCTACATACTCCCCCAATTGCACTTGCGTCCAGACTCCACCATTTGCGCTTGCTTCTGCTGCGGCTTGCTTGAAGTCACTTTCCCAAAACCAAAGTTTGTCCCTTCCCCACCGCTCCAAGATTTTGGCCTTCAGTTTTGGCCAATCAAGTTCCTTGTACCATTCCATCTCCTCCACATCCCAATGCTTCTCTTTTTTTGTATTGGAGAGGACAACAAGAGAAGCCTTATCTGAACCCTTTGCACCTTCTGCATCAGCAATTCCTTTGTATTGCACAAGGAATTGCTCAACTTCCTCAGTGTTGCACCAGATATGTGGATAGTCCTGCGGCCTGATGCAAAAAGGCTTGTGATTGGCTCCATTGTTGGAGAAAGGGACCCTTTATCCGGCCCCTGATGGAGGTTGCTTCCATGAAGCCAGAGGATGAGGAGGAAGAGGAGTGGGGGTAATGTTAGATGACCCCGTAACAGTCAATGGGTGGTACTAGGAAATTGTGCTTTTTAGTTTCAAGAGACAAGTAAAAAAAGGTTATTTCCCAGCCAGACCCTCAGATGTGGAATTTGGAAGAGCACTTCTCCTAGAATGGTTCCCAAGTTCAGAAGTTATTGATCCCTTGCATCTGGGAAAAACCTGAGTGCAACTGTTCACCCTTTGACTGAGAGATAGAGAAATGAGAGTAAAGATCCTTCCAAAACCTATAATGATCCAATGGTATGATCCTCTGTGATTATCCATGATCCATTTGGGTTGAGGGTGCAGTTTAAGTAACCTTCCCCTCAACCCTAACCTAGGTACAACTGCAAGAAAGCAAGAATAATTAAATACAACCCCTAAGTACAGAACCCTAGCCCAAATCTATCCTTCCAACCCCATCCCATGATCCACATCCCATACCCCATATCATCTGTATTACCCACCTCCCATTACATCCACCCAGTTTTTCCTTCTCATGACATGGCCCTCCTGCACTCCCAACTTGGAGGCCCCTGCGCATGTCCTCATCCTCCCAATGCGCCCCTCTAGATATCCTAGATACATCTGCACAATTCAATCTGCGCGTCTTGCAACGGGCAATCCGCGCAATCCACCCCACCTCTCCAGATGCTGAGCCCAATTTTACTGCTGCTGAGCCTGAAGCAAGGCTTACTGCGGAGAAGCCGCACCCATTTCTGAGCTTGCAGCGCACAGACAATTCCAACTCTAGTCTATAAAAGACCACCCCAATGTCCTTCATCATAAGTGCCACTGCACGCCCATTGGGGTTGACAACTTCCCCTACAAATTCAGCCTTTTTCTTAAACCTCCCGTCAACACCAATTTTTTTAACATTCAGTATGCATTGCCCTTGCGCCAATCCCAAACCATCTGCCAGTTTCAATGGCAACACATTGGCCTTGGCTGGCTTTCCACCATTCTAACACCTTCCTTCCTGCAATTGGCCTGGGCCATTTGCATCAATCTTCCGCCTGTACCCTTTCCACCTGCTTTGCTGCCAAGGAAGTCTGCTCCTGAGAGCAATTCTTTGCTTCCTGAACCATGTCATCAAAAATAACAGGAGCCACATATGCCAATTCCCTGAAATTTTAGGGAATCAGAACCTTGTCCTTTGTTTCCCTCCTTGCAATCACTGCCTGAGAACAACCCTTTGCAACCTGAACCCTGTCATTAAGCATTTGGTGTGCAACTGGCTCTGGTCATATATATGGCCATTCCTCTGTTTCCATATCCATCCCTTCCAAGACAACCTCTGCATCCATTTCTGGCACTATTATCTCTTGAGCCTCTCTTCCCATGTTCTGAACTTTCACGCGCGCTTGTTGCATCCAATTGAGGTGAATTGGTAATTCCTTTGCCCATTCCATCACCTTGTGTAATTCTGGTGGGGCTTCTATGGTTTGCAGGGCTGGGGTGCTTTCTACAGCAGACAGATCCACGGCTTGTATTGTTACTAAAGCAGCCAATGAGCAAGAATTTGTCCCATTATCCCCTTTGGAATTTCTCTCCTTGTGTCCTCCATAAGGTCCTCCAACTGAATTTCCCTCTTTGCAACCCAATGAATGATTGCCAGGTTGGGGAGAAGCACAATGATTCTGTCCAAAGACCTCTTGACCAGATCCTGATTTTACAAATGCTGCTGCCCCCATGCCTGAAGCTGGGGGTTGAGGCCAGCCAAGAAGGCCCTCTTCATTGCTCCTGTCTGGGCCACAACCTTGTTTTTGTCCCACTGATGTTGGTAAATCCAATTGAACACCACTGTCAGCCTCCTGGATTCCAAGACCCGTACTATCCTTTAGCTACCAGTTTATAGAATCAATAATAAATATATTATTTAATAAATGCAGCAAAAATCTGTAAAATATTTGGATTAAGCTTGTTGCAAGGTTAAGTGGTTTGGTTATGATTTATTGTTTTAAATCACTATGAATAAATTGATTATTAAATATTTTTATAGAGGGGCAAAAATTCTATTGGGGATCTTTAACACCTCTCTTCAGGGATTTCAGTATGAAAACACGTAGTCCTGGTTACTTTGGGCTCTTTAGTTTAAAGGATATTTTACCCAAAGATAATATGTATATAAAATACACAGTGAAGTGGAAGGGCCTTGTAGCCAAGCTACCACAACAGAGAAAGGACAATAAAACTTACTGGTATATTATTAAATACTTTGGGTATCTGTTTGAGACGTGTACTGATGTTTTAAACCTGTATACTGGGGTTATAAGGTTTTTCAGCAGTTTTAATTGATAAAAAGAGGTTGAGGACGGATATTATTGATCAGACATTGCCAAAAATCACTTACCTATCTCTTATAAGTACTTGATTACCTTTGCACGGTGTCTGGATATGAATATAACTGCGTCTCTGCCCATCAATATCCTCAAAAGAGCTCTTTATTTATAGCTTTTGTATTCCCAATATTGTCCTTCTGAGGGTTGTAGGTGCTCAAAGGGACTGACACTAAGGCTAGCAGGGTAACCAGGGGTAGCCTGTCATGTATTCTTGGTGCTATAGCACAGGTAGCATCTAATTCCTCAGGTTATGGGAATTATTCTACTTTATAATAGACATTAGGGCATGTGAATAACACTAATCTTTCCTATTTATGTATTATTTAATTAATTATCCTTAGTAAATGTTCCCATTAATTTAATAATTACATAAATAGACATTTCTACAGACATCCTGATGTCAGGTGAGTTCTCATTATATTTTAAATAACTGGAGTAAAGTCATGATATTGATTTTACTCCTTATTTTCAAGTTCCAGTTGATTTACTAAAATAATTACTTGAAAATATAAGTCATGAGAATTCATGTAATATTGTTAGATCATGAGTTTTCTTTGTATGTAACAAAGAAATCAATGTCTATGAATTCTCATAAAAGTATATTAAAGTATTTTAATAAATTTTTATAAGTTGTCATTGTCTTATTTTTGACATTCTTGGTACTTTGAATTATATTTAATAAAAAATATGTATAAGGGTTATTTAAGTATTTCTATATAATATTATTTACTTTTAGACTATCTACTATCAACGGGAACACTTATTACATATGTAGAATGTTCCCATTGTGGTGACCAAATCTGGACACCCTGGACAAGATTCAGAAAATTCAAAATTTTCTAGGATTCTTTTATTTAGGCGTCATTCATCAAAAAAAAAATCAAAATTTTTTTTTGTATCAGTATCACTCCTCCAATTTCCTCATCTGGCCAATCATTCCTCTGTCCAAGTGGTCTAGGACAGGCCTCTCTTGGTCTCATCACCTAGACATTGCGTTTGATTCCTTCTCTCTTTTTTCCCCCCTCCCTTTTGGCCAAACGCGCGGGCCAAGACCCTCTTGGCCCAATCTTCCTCTGCTTGGACCGTCACCCCAAGTCCCAATTGCAACTCCATCACCATCACCATCATCTCTCCTGGGACTCTTCCACCTCTGCCTTCTCCCTTCAACAGGGTCTTGTGGGATTCCTGGTTTACAAGTATGGCAACAAACACAACCCTGAACATTTCCACTCCAAGACCCTTGCCACTTGTCTTCCTCATCAGACTCAGATGTTTGATACCTGACATCATCAGCATCCTCAGCATCATTTCCCTCATCCCCATCCAGCTCAATCAGCCCTTCATCCTCCATCAGGTCCTCCCCCGTCTCCTATCCAGCCATCTTCACTCAACCAAACACTTGGCCCCAACAAACTCCTACTCACTCTCCCTTCCCTACGTTTCCTTACCCCTGTTTGTCTATCTACCCTCCAAATCTTTTCTCTTCACTCAATCCCCCTTGGTCCGGAAATTGGCCGCCATCAACCACCTATCAACTTCCACTTGAACCTCCCTCTGCAATTGGCCGACATTGACCAATTGCTCAACAACTCCACCAATCCATTGAAACTTGCACCCACCTTCCATCTTTGGGTGGGAGTGGAAAAGTGTTGTCTACTGCCCGCAGATGTTTGCGGGCGGTCTGGTTCAATTTTTCCCCACCCCTTCCACCTTTGGCTGGGGGGTGGGTGATCTTTTTGTTGTTGCGGTGTAGAGACTCCTGTGGGATTATATAAATAAAGTAGCAAATAGCTTGCTGGCAGTCCTTGAAGGGGAATTTAGTATTTCTTCTACTCCTTTGGAGTAATAGTATATACTAAGAGTGGTTTTGAATTGCCTGCCCTTCTAGTACTATAGTAAGTCTGCACAATAATTTATTTAAATTAATGGCTGGTTTCTTTGAGACTTAAAATAGGTCTCAGATCAGACCTAGGTTAGTTATTAATTGTTATTGGTAGGGTTTGTTGAATAATAGACCAGATGTATTGGATTATTGGTTAATTATTGATCAGATATATGTGATCTTAACCAGTATCCCAATATCAAAGGGGTTCAAGGGTTTTATCAAAGGGATGGTTCAGGAGAGGACCCAAGGATGGGTTTACCCACAGGGGGCTGGGTAGAGGAAAGGTTGGTAGTTTCTTTTTGTTGTTCTCTCTTTCTTTGTAAGGGTTATTTATTAATTAATGGGTCGGTTTTCTTTAATCTGGTGCTGAATATTTAGGTCACAGAAGAACCCTTATTCAAGCACCTGTTGGGTGGTTTAACTGGTTAAATATGGTTAATAAATTGGTTTCTGATTTCCTGTTTCTTTATAATTGGTTCACTACTAATACGTATCTGGGTAGGTACCACAGATGGATGGGTTGATGGGGTGGATGGATAGATGATGAGATGGGTCGTAATGATTAGGTGAGTAGGTATACAACTTGGATAGGGCAGAGAGGCCCTCCTTAAATAGACAAATCCTGCCCCCAGGGGTGCTCAAGGCTGCCCCTGAGGGTTCTCCCTGTTCTGGTGAGGACAGTGAGATACAGTTACATGAGGCATTTCTGCTGGTTGGGAAAAGTTTGTACAGTTACATGAGGCATTTCTGCTGGTTGGGAAAAGCTTGTACAGGGGTTTCATGCATGCACAGCCTTGCATAGATTGCTGTGTAGTTCAGATAAGGTATATTGCTGTGCTTTACTGGTAGTTTATTCAGTGATTCTTGCTTCTACCTACATGTATTGCTGTGCAATACTGTTGGTTTGTTTGGTTCTGGTTAAGGCTGGTTCCACTTTCTCCTGCATATATTGCTCCTGTATACTTCTGCACAGCCTCTTGTATGTGTATTTGCTGCATGTTTGTTGGGTTCAGGTGACCAGATCTGACATGCTGCACTGCCTCCTGTATCTGTATTGCTGTATTCTGGCTGTGGTGACTGGATCTGGACTGGTTGCACTGCCTCCTGGATCTGTATACTGTATGCTGGATGAGGTGACTGGATCTGGCATGCTGCACTGCCTCCTGTATCTGTATGCTGTATTCTGGATGAGGTGACTGGATCTGGCATGCTGCACTGCCTCCTGTATCTGTATGCTGTATTCTGGATGGACTGGTTGTTGTGTGGTCCTGGTCTTGAGGATAAGCTGCCACTGGTATGTACTTGAGGGTTTACTAGGTATGCCTTATGTCTTCCACAGAGATGTGACACCTGGGTGGGTATGAGTTTGCCACAGTTGAAGGTTTCTTGGGCTGTATCTTCTAATCCATGAGAGATAGAGGGGTATGTTGGCTGAGTGACTATGGGTTATTTTCAATGTAGAATCCATTTCTGAGGTTAATTTGAGGGTTTGAGCTGTTGTTACACTAGAAAAGTGAGTCTGATGGCTATAGGACAGGTTTGGACTACCACAGCGGGCGCCCGTCCGCCGAGGGAAGCAAGAAAGGTGAAGGGATGAGAAAAAATCCCACCCCAGTCAGGGAGGCCGGATTTCCACTAGCCTGCGTGATCTATTCTTCTGATCATCTAGTGTCTAAAAAAAAGAAAAAAAATATATATATATTTTTCTGCTCTATCTGTAGTATCACTTGTACATAGTCTAACAGGGCCTCCTGCCCATATAAGGAGGTGCTCTCCCCTGCCTTTTGGAAAGGGGGTATTGGATGACATCTTAGGAGGACGGAATTATCATCATTATCATCTTGAAATAAATCATCTTTGGGGTCTCATTCCCCTTTATCTGAGACTGAATTCTGGGTAAATCCATGATTGCCCCTTGATCTTTGAGCCTCCATACTCAAATCCTGATCCTTGATCTTTATCACCAACCAATAGCCTTGCTGGTTGAAGAATAATTTGACTGATTGAATTCTTGAGTGTGTTACACCACTCCTGATCCCTTTATCCAACCATACTGGTCCTGATCATCCTTTGATTATCTTTCTGGAACCAATCAGGTTTGACTGAAGAGGTTTTATTAAGCTTAAAACCTGGAGTGTTAAACCTCCCTTTATTTCTTTTGAAGTTCAATTCCGCCACGCTACTCTTGAGTCCCTTGAGAAGTGTTGGTTTATTATTTTTCAAATCATTTATTGTTTTGCTTCTAGAGCTTCATCAAAAAATTAGCTTTGTCTTGTGCAGCCACCCACAGTTATCTGGTACCCTTCAAGCGCTTGATTGTGGAGAGTTGGGCAGGTTCATTGAGAACCTGGAGGTTGTTTAGGATTGAGTTGATCTTTCCTAAGCTTCTGCTGACAAACAGAGCTATTAGCTTGTGGGCATTGTTACTCACAATTTCCTTGTCCTGTTGAACTCTGAAAAATCCTTGACTTCTTCTATTCAAGTTTTCCCTTGCATCACCTTGCCTCAGATAGTGTTGTTTCCCAGCTACCGACTACTATCACCTTTATCAATTACTTTTGGTCCCTCATTTACCAGGTTCTGGACTTTGATCTTGGTTACATTTAAATATTTTTGTAACACTCAGGAGGGCAGCCTAAAACATCACCTTTCCCCTCCACATAACTTCCATGGCCTAGCACCGTTTGGAGTCTTACACTGTGTGGGTTGTAGCATGTTTACACAGTGCCTAAGCCTCTCAGGCTGCCTGTCACTCTGTTAACTTGTAGTCCCGCGGCTGCATACTTTTCAGAGGCCTGGGGCTGCGTACATGAACTTGACAGAGTGACAGGGCTGTATCTCAGCTGCGCGCAGGTGCATTGGCTGCCGCGGCTGCGTGTGGGAATTGTGACAAAACACATTTCCATCCATAACTCCTAAAATATAAACAACAAATCAATTCTGAATGAATTTTATTTGTGAAACTTATACGTGAAAATACTTGTGAAATATTCAATTGACCAAAAGCTCAATAGTGGAGCCGTAGTATTTTGGTTTTTCTTTCCTTAATTATTTAAAAATATAAGGAGTTGGATTTCAAGGGTGGGGTCAGTGAGTGACCCTACCTAATTTTGGGTGGGGAACCCATTTCCGTAATAATATTTATGATTTTCCTACTCCTTCTTAGGTTAATTATATTATTATTATTTTTATTTAATTTTTTCTACTTTTGCAGCTTGCTTTGCAATAGTAGCAAGCTGACATTCCTACACTCAAAGATATGGCCATATCTGAAAAAAATCTGGAGGATGTTGGGATAAAATTAACTTCATGTGTGTTTCAGTTCCTTTTGCTGGCCCTGCAGTTTCTGAGATGTGTTGGTCCATCAGGTATGTTATTTTCTGGTAACCATTCATCTTTGTCTGCAGATTCTCCTTTGTATCTTACTAAGTATAGTCTAACATCTTTTCCTTGTACTTTCTCTTTCTTGTCTCTCAATATCCTGCTGACTTTCCCTTTTTCTTTTACAGGGTCAGGTTCTATTGGGATTATTGCTGGAGGGAGGTTGCTACCTTCTCTTGGTTGAAAGTGTTTGACTAGGCTAATGGGAAACACTGGTTGTTTCCTTGATAATTCTTCACTCAAGATTACTTCCACAGCATTTTTTCCATGCATCTTCTTGATAAAAAATGGTCCAAAAAAGGCTGGTTTCAGTTTCCTGTTACCTTCTAGATTGTTGAAATTGGTTGTAGATATCAGGATCTGATCTCCTATTTTAAAGTCATGTTATTTATGTGATTTGTCCCACCTTGGTTTGTTGTATTCTACTGCTTCTTCTACACATTTTTGAGCTTGATTATTTGCCAGATATATCATATTCTTAAATTCAAGAGATGTTAGATGAATAGTGGCTAAGTTATATTTTAAGTTATTCCTAGGGAGTTTTGGAATCCATCCTCTTTCTAGTATGTAAGGAGCTTCTTTGATAGTAGAATATTTACTGCTGTTATAAGCCGTTTCTAGAGCTAGGAGTAGGCTTACCCAATCATGGAAATAAAGATCTGAGTTTTTGTATTCTAGACCAAAGCTACAGAACCTTCTTAACATATCTTCTAGGTTCTGTATCATTCTTTCAGCTAATGCATCAGTTTGGGGATGGTATGCTGTAGAAAATGCTAGAGTAGTACCCAGTATATCATATAGATTCCTCCAAAACTCAGAGGTGAATTTGGGGTCTCTGTCACTGATTATGTCAGCTTGCTACTATTGCTGAGAAAGCTGCAAAAGTAACAAAAATAACATAAAAATAATAATAATACAATTAACCTAAGAAGGAGTAGGAAAACCATAAATATTTTTAGGGAAATGGGTTCTCCACCCAGAATTAGGTAGGGTCACTCACTGACCCCACCCTTGAAATCCAACTCCTTATACTTTTAAATAATTAAGGAAAGAAAAACCAAAAGACTACAGCTCCATTATTGAGCTTTTTGGCCAATTAAACATTTCACACACATTGTCACGTATAGGTTTCACACCTAAAATTATGTCAGAATTGAGGTGTTGTGTATATTTTAGGAGTTACAGGAGGAAATGTGTTTTGTCACAATTCCTGCACGCAGCCACGGCAGCCAATGCACCCCCACGCGGCTGAGATATAGCCCAGTCACTCCATTGAGGTTGTGTACGCAGCCCCGGGCCTCTGACAAGTATGTAGCCGTGGGAGTTTGGGTTGACAGAGTGACAGGGGGCCTGAGAGGCTCAGGTACTGCGTAAACATGCTACAACCTACATGGGAACATTCTACATATGTAATAAATGTTCCCGTGGATAGGAACAGTCTAAAAATACATAATATTATATAAAAATACATAAATAATTCTTATACGTATTTTTTATTTAATATAATTCAAAGTACCAAGAATTTCAAAAATAATACAATTCTATAAAAATATTTCATGATCAATCTATGCATATTTATTCAAAACAATAAACCATAACCAAACCGCTTAACCTTGCAATAAGCTTAATCCAAATATTTTACATATTTTTGCTGCATTTATTAAATAATATATTTATTCTTTATTCTATCACCTCTGGTAGCTAGAGGATAGCAAGGGTCTTGGCATCCAGGAGGCTGACAATTGGGGGTCTGGCTGGAAAATATTCCATTTTATTATATTTAATACCTTGGACCAGACATTTTGCAAAAAAATAAAATCAAAGATAAATTTATCTGACTTTATAACCATTATTTATCATTAAATTCTTTTGCAGTGGATTTAAAAACCAATGCAGAATTAATAATCTATTATATAAATCTTTTAAAGATAAGAAAAGAAGAATATATTAAAAATTATAAACCTACTGGTTGGAAAGCTTTAACTCAAGCTGATCAACTTAATATCTCTTCTGCACGTAAAAACTTAGATAAAATCCTTGAATAAGAAGATCTTGAAATGTGTATCAACTCTCAGGCTCCATTAAGGAAAAAAAAGCTTGGAAGAAATACCGTATAAATTCATTTTTGAAATATAAAAGTAAGTATACAACTTGCATTACCATATTATTTTTTAAGAAAATAATATTGATATATTTTATTAACCAATAAAATACACTTTCTATCAGTGAAACCTCCTGTACCAGAAACCACCGCCACTGAAGTTGATCTATTGGATCAGGAAATCTCATACATCTCTGGACTCCCTGAAAATATTGATTGGGCAGGTGAAGACCTCATTGGAATAAACCAAGACCCCATAGGATAACCTACTAAGGATCAATTTAACCGCAATAAGGTCTTTGTACCTTTGAACATCAATTTAAGTGAGTTTTGAATAAAACTTGTTTTTACAGATTTTTTCTGCAAAATACTTATAAACATATTATTCTAAAAATGAATAGACGTAACACAAGAGCCTCAGGAAGAATTCCCGGCTATGGATCTTTGCCAACAGCTCTCAGTAACCGTGAGACCACAAATAAGGACAACCATGAAGGGACTAGAACCCGTGAATCAAATGTTGATGGAAAAGGAGCAGCACCAATCACTTCTGCCCTCTCCCAACCTAGAGCCAGAGAAGGTAGTAGAATCAAGCCACCCTCCTTTACAAAAAGATTCCCTGCTGCCACCGCAGCAGAATCTGGCCAAAGAAGCCAGAATCAAAGACTTAGTCAAAGAGCACGTGAAATATTGGGAAGAATTCAAGGAAGCCCAAGCCAAGGAGTACATGGTATCTATGAAAAAGATAATCTCCCAGGAAAAAGCCACCCAGATAGCTCTTCAGAAAATGATTCCAAGGAAAGAGGTAGAATTCTACGTAGAAAAGTGGAATCCTTGGGATCAATTAGCCCAACTGAAAGGCAAAGGATCAGAAATGAAGAGATCCTTTTCCCATCCCAAACCAAAGGCAAAGAAAGACTGGGATCTGATAACATCCCTAGCTCAAAACTGGAAAAAGTTTTACAAAAATTAGCTTCTAATTTTTAGCCCAAACAAACCTCTGATGTAATTACTTCCTTTTCTAATGATATGCGTCATAATTTCAAAATTTATTGTGAAAATTTGGACAGTTTTTATACCCAAATGGATAAATTAACCTCAGTGGTAGCCAAATTGATTAATAACCAAACAAATACAGTAGGAATGGAAGAAAATAAAGAACAAACAGAACAGTTATTGGAGACAATTAATCAAGGTAGGATCAAACAGACTCAAAAAAATGTGAATATGTTATCAGGAATCCAAGAAAATTTTATTTTGTCTTTCCAACCCTTAAAAAGAGAATTGGCAACCACCACTAACAGCTCTATTCTATCCCTTAGTGAAAAATTGGATGTGCTTAATAACAAAGTGGACCTGCAACTTAATCCAATCCAAAATGATCTTAGAGACTTGTAAGTCCGTCTGACCAACCCCTTGGGGAGTACTACAGAGGAACCAAAACCTCCCAGGAAAACCACTACTCCTTATGCATCACCCTTATTAGGAATGCATAGGAGTGATACCTTTAGGCCTAGTCCTACTCCTGAGATGGATCAAGCACTCAAACTGTTACCCCCTATTTCTGAATGGCCCAAGTTCTCCTTTGAAGGAGAATACAATCATATAAATTTTATTAAATTTATTGACTACACCATTAACTCTTATGACCTACCAGAAGATTTAGCTGTTGTCAGGCTACCCAGGCAATTTGAAGGAGTAGCATTGGACTGGTTTATCAGTAACAGAGAAGAAGCAGGATCCTTACAATGGAATTGTTGGAAACTTCTGATTAAAGAACAATTTGGTTCTAGAATGTGGAAAAGGAAAATAATGAAAAATTTGAAAATTCCTCATTTGACCCATCCAAGGATAAACCTCACAAATGGTGGTTGGAACAGAAGAAAAGGTTGTATTTCTTCTATCCAGATGCTGATAAAGAGGAAGTAAATGAAAGACTCCTCAGCGTGTGTCCTGGCAACCTTAACCATAGTGTAAGATGTAGGATGAGTATGGATGCGGATTTGCCCACTCTAATCAATGTGCTAGAAGAAGTAATAGACATGAATGATTTGGACAAGGAAGCCCCTTCCAGACCCAAAGAGAACTATAACATCAACAAAACCAGAGAACAAACTCCTCTGATCAATGCCTCTGATAATAAGAAACCTAATGAGAATAGGGATAAAGAGAGGATGCCCCAACTTGTTGGAATTGTAACAAAACTGGGCATATGAGAAAAGACTGCCCATTAACAAAAAGGAAGATAGCAGTCTTGGAAGGAGAACAGCAAGTTGAAGGGAATCAGAACTGTGAAGATATAGCTGATACTGAAGGATCTCTTTCTGAATGTAAATTGATCCTGACCAACCCTGTTAATGTTATAGAAGGAGATATAGGCACTTCTGCAGAAATCAATAAAATACATGGGGATTCTAGCTTGCCCCAACAATGGGATCCTACCATGATTTCTAGGCATATTATGGATGTCAACCCATTAAAATTTAAACCTATGGGTGGGAAAGGTTATACCACTGGTCAAACTTGTTATGCAACAGGATTTTATAAAAACAGACCTATAACCTTATTAGTGGATAGTGGAGATGTTTGCTCATGTGTCTGTGCTGAATCCTTAAACAAATGGGACCCCAATTTGAAAGAACACCTTTTTGCCATCCCAAAAGCCAGGTTCAGCTCTTTCAACTCTACCATGAATGCTATTGGAGTATGGACTGGTCCTATAATACTACCTCACACTAAAGGATCTTTCAGAATACAAGTGGAATTTTAAGTATTGCTCAACAGACTATGTGACTACCTGATACTGGGTAATGATGCCTTATGTCTATATGGTATAGACGTGTTCCAGAGTAGAGGAAGATACTTCACAGTAGGAGGTAATTGGGATAAGAAGTTCAAGATATGCGCCATTTAGTCTAACTTCCCTTCCTCTACTTATCAAAAGCATTCACAAGACTTTGACCAAGAATATTTCTCTCAAGCAGCTCTGAATATGAAAATTTCTGAGGAACATAAGAAAGATATATTGAAATTCTGCTTTGAGAACCAGAATGCTTTTTGTACTAAAGATCATCCCATTGGTGATATTAAAGGACATGATATGGTATTGACATTGACCATTAAGCCTCCTTATCCTCCTAACTTGAGAAGGCCAGCCTATCCTTCTAGTCCTCAGTCTATAAAAGCTAATGAGGAACATATCCAAGAACTGATAGACTTGAAACTATTAAGGAAAGTAGGGCATAATGAACAGGTAGATTTGACCACACCTGTAATCATAGCTTGGCATAATGAAAATTCAAGAATGGTAGGAGACTTCAGAATGCTCAAAAATTACACCTAAGCAGATTATTATCCTATACCCCAGATTGATCGTGCTCTGCATAACTTGTCCAAGGCTACGTACATCACTACTATGGATATGCTTAAAGGCTTCCACCAGATACCAATAAGCCCTGAAATCAGGAATTTTATGAGAATAATCTGTCATTTGGGAATATATGAATATCTTAGGATTCCCTTTGGTATGAAGAATGATCCATCCCACTTCCAGAGAACAATGGATACAGTTCTAGGTACTTACATCAGACAAGGATGGATGATGGTATATAAAGATGATGTTATCATATACTCTGATGACTGGGATACTCATATTGACCAAGTAAGATTAGTACTCCAGACAATCTTCAGAGCAGAATTAAAGTTGTCCATGAAGAAATGCAACTTTGGCTATGGAGAATTGAAAGCATTAGGACATATAGTCTTTGGTCTAACCCTAGCTGCTGATCAAAATAAGATAGCTGCTGTCATGAATAGACCTATGCCTCAAAACAAGACAGAATTCCTGTCTTTCATTAGTTTTTGAAGTTATTACAGACAATACATACCAAATTTTGCTATTCTAACTAAAAGTCTGCATGGAGTATGCAACAACAACACCTTATTTGAAATGACTCATGAGAGACTAAAAAAATATGAGGAATTAAAAATAGCTATGACCTTTACTCCTCTACTTATCCAACCAGATTACTCCAAGCCCTTCAAACTGTACATTGACGCTTGCATGGAAGGGCTAGGAGCTGCTTCACATCAGGAAAGGATAGAAGAAGACAGACCAGTAGAAAATTCCATACTCTTCATATCTAAACAGATCAAAGATACAGAGAAGGGATATGGGGAAAGTCAGTTGGAATTTTTTGAACTAGTATGGGCTTTAGAGAAGCTACATTATTACTTAGAAGGCACCACTTTTCAAGTAATCAAGGACTGAAATGCTTTAAGAACTCTTATTAACACGAAAACTCCCAGCAGACATATGCTCAGGTGGAAAATTGCTATACAACAGTATAGAGGACAGATGACTATAGTGCATAAAGCTGGAGCTAAGAATCAGAATTCTAATAGTCTAATTAGGAATGCTTTGCCTAATTACTCTAACAATCCAGAATATGACCCTGAAGATCAAGATATCTTTCCTATCCTGAATATCAATCTTTTTGCATTGAGTGCTTCAATAATGGGGATCCACTCATGTGAATTAAATACTGCTTTCTTCAACCTAGTAAGGGATAGCTACTCTCCCAAAATCAAGCTGCTGATTACCATTATGGAATGTGAATACCCAGAAGCAGCTTTGATAAATAGCCAGCCTGCTTGACTACTTAAACCCTATAAATCAGGAAGGTTTACCTTTTGGGATGGTCTACTTTACTATAGACACCAACATTCCAGTGTACTAGTACTAAACAACAAAGAACATATACAACATATACTCCAGGAATGCCATGACAACTGTTCATCAGGGCATCTATCCACAGAAAGAATTTTAGAAAAAGTAAAACAAATTGCTTGGTGGATAGACTAGAAATAAAGAACTACTGAATATATTACTAGCTGTGAAACCTGCCAGAAATCTAATAAAACTACTGGTAAAAAATTTGGACTCTTACAAAAGATATCAGAACCTACAACCAGATAGGAAATCATCAATAAGGATTTTGTCACCGGACTCTCCCCTGGAGGTACTCATTCATATAACTCTGTCCTAGTTATATTTGACACATATTCTAAAAAAGCAAAATTCTTACCTTACCACAAAGACGATAGTGCTATTGATGTAGCTTTACTATTCTGGAATAGGATCATAGCTGATGTGGGTATACCCAAGATTATAATCAGTGGCAGAGACCCCAAATTCACCTCTGATGTTTGGAGGAATCTACATGATATACTGGGTACTGCTCTAGCATTTTCTACAGCATACCATCCCCAAACTGATGGATTAGCTGAAAGGATGATACAGACCCTAGAAGATATGCTAAAGAGGTTCTGTAGCTTTGGTCTAGAATACAAAAACTCAGATGGTTATTGACATGATTGAGTAAGCCTACTCCCAGTCCTAGAAATGGCTTATAACAGCAGTAAATATTCTACTACCAAAGAAGCTCCTTACATACTAGAAAGAGGATGGATTCCAAAACTCCCTAGGAATAAATTAAACTATAACTTAGCCACTATTCATCTAACATCTCTTGACTTTAAGAATATGATAAATCTGGCAAATAATCATGCTCAAAAATGTGTAGAAGAAGCAGTAGAATACAACAAACAAAGGTGGGACAAATCACATAAATAACCTGACTTTAAAATAGGAGATCAGATCCTGATATCTACAACCAATTTCAACAATCTAGCAGGTAACAGGAAACTGAAACCAGCCTTTGTTGGAACATTTTTTATCAAGAAAATGCATGGAAAAAATGCTGTGGAAGTAATCTTGAGTGAAGAATTATCAAGGAAACACTCAGTTTTTCCCATTAGCCTAGTCAAACACTTTCAACCAAGAGAAGGCAATAACCTCCCGCCAGCAATAATCACAATAGAAGCTGACCCTGTGAAAGAAAAAGAGAAAGTCAGCAGGATATTGAGGGACAAGAAAGAGGGAGTACAAGGAAAAGATGTTAGACTATACTTAGTAAGATACAAAGGAGAATCTGCAGACAAAGATGAATGGTTACCAGAAAATAACATACCTGATGGACCAACACATCTCAGAAACTGCAGGGCCAGCAAAAGGAACTGAAACACACATGAAGTTAATTTTATCCCAACATTCTCCAGATTTTTTTCAGATATGGCCATATCTTGGAGTGAGGGAATGTCAGCTTGCTACTATTGCAGAGCAAGCTGCAAAAGTGACAAAAATAAAATGAAAATAATAATAAAACAATTAACCTAAGAAGGAGTAAAAAAAAAACCATAAGTATTATTACAGAAATGGGTTCTCCACCCAAAATTAGGTAGGGTCACTCACTGACCCCATCCTTGAAATCCAACTCCTTATATTTTTAAATAATTAAGGAAAGAAAAACCAAAATACTACTGCTCCATTATTGAACTTTTTGGCCAATTCAATATTTCACACACACTTTCACGTATAGTTTTCACACCTAAAATTCAGTCAGAATTGAGGTGTTGTGTATATTTTAGGAGTTACAGGAGAAAATGTGTTTTGTCACAATTCCCGCACGCAACTGCGGCAGCAAATGCACCCGCGCGCAGCTGAGATACAGCCCTGTCACTCCGTTGAGGTTGTGTATGCAGCCCTGGGCCTCTGACAAGTATGCAGCTGCAGGACTACGGGTTGACAGAGTGACAGGCAGCCTGGTAGGCTCAGGTACTGTGTAAACATGCTACAACCTACACGGGAAAATTCTCCATATGTAATAAATGTTCCCGTGGATAGTAGACAGTCTTAAAATACATAATGTTATATAAAAATACATAAACAATCATTATACAAATTTTTTATTTAATATAATTCAAAGTAACAAGAATGTCAAAAATAATACAATGACAACTTCTAAAAATATATGAAAATACTTTAATATACTTTTATGAGAATTCCTAGACATCAATATCTTTGTGACATACTAAGAAAACTAATGATGTAAATATATTACTTGAATTCCCATGAATTATATTTTTAAGCAATTATCTTAGTAAATCAACTGGGACTCAAAAATAAGGAGTAAAATCAATACCATGACTTTTACTCCAGATATATAATACATAATGAGAACTTACCTGACATCAAGATTTCTGTATAAATGTATATTTATATAATTATTAAATTACTGGGAACATTTACTAAGGATAATTAATTAAATAATACATAAATAGGACAGATTAGTGTTATTGACACGTCCTAATTTCTATTATAAAGTAGAATAATTCCCATACCCTGAAGAATTAGATGCTACCCGTGCTATAGCACCAAGAACACATTACAGGCAACCCCTGGTTACCCTTCTATCATTATTGTCTGTCCCTTTGAGCACCTACAACGCTCAGAAGGAAAATATTGGGACTCCAAAAGCTATAAATAAAGAGCTCTTTTGAGGATATTGATGGGCAGAGACCCAGTTATATTCAAATCCAGACACCAAGCAAAGGTAATCAAGTACTGATAAGAGATAATTAAGTGATTTATGGCAATTTCCAATCAATAATATCCATCCTCAACCTCTTTTTATCAATTAAAACTGCTGAACAACCTTATAACCCCAGTATACAGGTTAAACCCCATCAGTACATGTCTCAAACTGATACCCAAAGGATTTAATAATATACCAGTAAGTTTTATTGTCCTTTCTCTGTCGTGGTAGCTTGGCTACAAGGCCCTGCCACTCCACTGCGTATTTTATATACATATTATCTTTGGGTAAAATATACTTTAAGCTAAAGAACCCAAAGTAACCAGTACTCCTTGTTTTCATACTGAAATCCCTGAAGAGAGGTATTAAATATCCCCAATATAATTGTGGCCCCCCTATAAAAATATTTATTAATCAATTTATTCATATTGATTTAAAACAATAAATCATAACCAAACCACTTAACCTTGCAATAATCTTAATCCAAATATTTTACGGATTTTTGCTGCATTCATTAAATAATATATTTATTATTTATTCTATCACCTCTGTTATCTAAAGGATAACAAGGGTCTTGGAATCCACGAGGCTGACACATTATAATATTGGGTATACCCACATCAGCTATGATCCTGTTCCAGAATAGTAAAGCTACATCCATAGCACTATCTTCTTTGTGGTTAGGTAAGAATTTTGCCTTCTTAGAATATCTTTCAACTATAACCAGCACAGATTTATATGAATGAGTACCTACAGGGGGGAGGCCGGTGACAAACTCCATAATGATGATTTCCCATCTTGTTGTAGGTTCAGAGATTTTTTGTAAGAGTCCAAACCTTTTTCCAGTAGTTTTATTAGATTTTTGGCAGGTTTCACAGCTAGTAACATATTTAATAGTGATTTATTTCCAGTATATCCACCAAGCAGTTTGTTTTACTTTTTCCAAAGTTCTTCCTGTGGATAGATGCCCTGATGAAAATTTGTCATGGAATTCCTGGAGTATATGTTGTATATGTTCTTTGTTTCTTAGTACTAATTTACTGGAATGTTGGTGTCTGTAGTAAAGGAGACCATCCCAAAAGTTAAACCTTCCTGCTTTACAGGGTTTAATTAATGAAGCAGTTAGACTATATATCAGAGCTCCTTCTGGGGATTAACATTCCATAATGGTAATCAGCAGCTTGATTTCAGGAGAGTAGTTTTCCCTTACTAGGTTGAAGAAAGCAGTATCTAATTGGCATAAGTGGATCACCATTATTGGAGCATTCAATGCAAAAAGATTGATGTTGAGGATAGGAAAAATATCTTGATCTTCAGGGTCATATTCTGGATTTTTAGAGTCATTAGGCAAAGCATTCCTCCTTAGACTATCAGCATTCTTATGTTTAGCTCCAGCTTTATGCACTATAGTCATCTGTCCTCTATACTGTTTTATAGCAATTTGCCACCTGAGCATATGTCTGCTGGTAGTTTTCATGTTCATAAGAGTTCTTACAGCATTACAGTCCGTGATTACTTGAAAAGTGGTGCCTTCTAAGTAATAGTTTAGCTTTTCTAAAGCCCATACTAGTGCAAAACATTCCAACTGACTGGCTCCATATCTCTTTTCTGTATCTTTGATCTGTCTAGATATGAAGAGTACTGGTTTCTCCACTGGTCTGTCTTCCTCTATCCTTTCTTGATGTAGAGCAGCTCCTAACCCTTCCATAAATGCTTCAATGTACAGTTTGAAGGGCTTTGAGTAACCTGGTTGGATGAGTAAAGGAGTAGAGGTCATAGCTATTTTTAGTTCCTCATAGTTTTTCAGTCTCTCATGAGTCATTTCGCATAGAGTGTTGTTGTTGCACACTTCATACAGACTCTTAGTTATCATAGCAAAATTGGGTATGTGTTGTCTGTAATAGCTTCAAAAACTAATGAAAGACAGTAACTCTGTTTTGTTTTGAGGCATAGGTCTATTCATGACAGCAGCTATCTTCTTTGGATCAGCACTAGAGTTAGACCAGAGACTATATGTCCTAAGGATTTCAATTCTCCGTAGCCAAATTTGCATTTCTTCATGGACACCTTCAATCCTGCTCTGGAGATTTTCTGGAGTACTAATCTTACTTGGTTAATATGAGTGTCCCAATCATCAGAGTATATGATAACATCATCTATATATACCATCATCCATCCTTGTCTGATGTATGTACCTAGAACTGTATCCATTGTCCTCTGGAAGTGTGATGGAGCATTATTTATACCAAAGGGCATCCTAAGATATTCATATATTCCCAAATGACAGATTATTCTCATACACTTCCTGCTTTCAGGGCTTATTGGTATCTGGTGGAAACCTTTAAGCATACCCATAGTAGTGATGTACTGGGCCTTGGACAAGTTATGCAGAGCATGATCAATCCGGGGTATAGGATAATAATCTGCTTGTGTATAATTATTGAGAATTCTGAAGTCTCCTACCATTCTTGACTTTTAATTCCGCCAAGCTATGATTACAGGTGTGGTCACATCTATGCCCTACTTTCCTTAATACTTGTAAGTCTATTAGTTCTTGGATATGTTCCTCAAGAGCTTTTCTAGACTTAGGACTAGAAGGATATGCTGGCCTTCATAAGTTTGGAGGATAAGGAGGCTTCATGGTCAATGTCAATACCATATCATCTCCTTTAATATTGCCAATGGGATGATCTTTAGTACAAAAGGCATTTTGGTTCTCAAAGCAGACTTTCAATATGTCTGTCTTCTTTTCCTCAGAAAGTTTGATATTCGGAGCTTCTTGAGAGAAATATTCTTGGTCAAAGTCTTCTGAATGCTTTTGATAAATAGAGGAGGGGAAGGTAGACTGAATGGTGCATATCTTAAACTTCTTGTCCCAATTAACACCTACTTTGAAGTATCTCCCTTTACTCTGGAACACATCTATACCATATAGACATAAGGCATCATTACCAAGTATCAGGTAGTCACATAATCCGTCAAGCAATACTTCAAATTCCACTTTTATTCTCAAAGATCCTTTAGAATGTGATAGTATTATAGGAGCATTCCATACTCCAATAGCATTCATGGTTGAGTTGCAAGAGCTGAACCTGGCTTTTGAGACAGGCAGAAGGTTTTCTATCCAATTGGGATCCCATTTGTTTAAGAATTCAGCACAGACACATGAGCAAAAAGCTCCAATATCCAGTAATAACCTTATAGGTCTGATTTTATACAATCCTGTTGCATAACAAGTTTGACAAGTGGTATAACCTTTCCCACTCATAGGTTTAACTGTTAATGGTTTGACATTGGTAATATGTCTAGGAATTATGGTAGGATCCCATTGTTGGGGCAAGCTAGAATCCCCATGGATGTTATTGATTTCTACAGAAGTTCCTATATCTCCTTCTTTAACATTAAAAGGGTTTGTCAGGATCAATTCAGATTCAGAAAGAGATCCTTCAGTATCATCTATATCTTCATATTTCTGATTCCCTTCAACCTTCTTCTCTCCTTCCAAGACTGCTATCTTTCTTTTTGGTAATGGGCAGTCTTGTCTCATATTCCCAGTCTTTTTACAATTCCAACAAGTTTCAGGAATCCTCTTTTTATCCTCATTCTCATTAGGTTTCTTATTATCAGGGGTATTCATCAGAGGAGGTTGTTCTCTGGTTTTGTTAATTTTGTAGTTCTCTTTGGTTCTAGAAGGGGCTTTCTTGTCTAACCCATTCATGTCTATTACTTCTTCTAGCACATTGATTAGAGTTTGCAAGTCAGCATCCATACTCATCCTACATCTTAAACTATGGTTAAGATTGCCAGGACACAAGGTGAGGAGTCTTTCATTTACCTCCTCTCTATCAGCATCTGGATATAAGCAATCAAACCTTTTCTTCTGTTCCAAACACCATTTGTGAGGTTTATCCTTGGAGGGGTCAAATCTGGAATTTTCAAAATTTTTCATCATTTTTCTTTTCCACATTCTAGAACCAAATTGTTCTTTAATCAGAAGTTTCCTAGAATTCCATGGTAAGGATCCTACTTCTTCTCTTTTACTGATAAACCAGTCCAAGGATACTCCTTCAAATATTCTGGGGAGCCTGACTACAGCTATAGCTTCTGGTAGGTCATAAGAGTTAATAGTGTAGTCAATAAATTTAATAAAATTTAAATGATTGTATTCTCCTTCAAAAGAGAACTTGGGCCATTCAGAAATAGGGGATAACAGTTTGAGGGATTGCTCCATATAAGGGGTAGGACTAGGCCTAAAGGTGTAACTCCTATGCATTCCTAATAAGGGTGGTGCATAAGGAGTAATGGTTTGTCTGGGAGGTTTTGTTTCCTCTGTGGTACTCCCCAAGGGGTTGGTCAGACGGAATTTTAAGTCTCTAAGATCATTTTTGATCAGATTAAGTTGCAGGTTGACTCTATTATTAAGCACATCCAGTTTTTCACTAAGGGATAGAATGGAGCTGTTAGTAGTGGTTACCAATTCTTCTTTTAAGGGTTTGAAAGACGTAATAAAATCTTGTTGGATTCCTGATAACATATTCTCAATTTTTTTAGTCTGTCTGATCCTACCTTTATTAATTGTCTCCAATTACTGTTCTGTGTGTTCTTTGATTTCTTCCATTCCTATTTTCTTTGTTTGGTTATTAATCAATTTGGCTACTACTGAGGTTAATTTATCCATTTGGGTATAAAAACCGTCCAAATCTTCACATAAAATTTTGAAATTATGACGCATATCATTAGAAAAGGAAGAAATTACATCAGAGGTATGTTTGGGCTCAGAATTAGAAGCTAATTGTTGTAAACCTTTTTCCATTTTTGAGCTAGGGATATTATCTGATCCCCGTCTTTCTTTCCCTTTTGTTTGGGATGGGAAGAGGATCTCTTCATTCCTGATCCTTTGCCTTTCAGTTGGGCTAATTGATCCCAAGGATTCCACTTTTGTATGTAGGTTTCTACCTCTTTCTTTGGAATCATTTTCTGAAGAGCTATCTGGGCATCTTTTGCCTGGGAGATTATCTTTTTCATAGATACCATGTCCTCCTTGGCTTGGGCTTCTTTGAATTCTTCCCAATATTTCATGTGCTCTCTGACTAAGTCTTTGATCCTGGCTTCCTTGGCCAGATTTTTCTGGGGTGGCTGCAGGTAATCATCTTGTAAAGGAGGGTGGCTTGATTCTACTACCTTCTCCGGCTCTAGGTTGGGAGAGGGCAGAAGTAATTGGTGCTTCTCCTTGTCCATCAACATTTGATTCATGGGTTCCAGTCCATTCATGGTTGTCCTTATTGGTTGTCTCACGGTTACTGGGAGCTTTTGGAAAAGATCCATAGGAGGGAATTCTCCCTGAGGCTCTTGTGTTACTTCTATTCATTTTTGAATAATATGTTTATAATTATTTTACAGAAAAAATCCGTAAGAATAATTTTTATTCAAAACTCACTTAAGTTGATGTTCAAAGATATCAAGACTTTATTTGGATTAAAATGATCCTTAGTAGGTAATCCTACAGGATATTAGTGTGTTTCAATGGGGTCTTCACCTGCCCAATCAATATTTTCAGGGCGTCCAGAGATATCTGGCGTTTCTTGATCAAATAAATCAACTTCAGTGGTGGTGGTTTCTGGTACAGGAGAGTTCAATGATAAAACATTTTATTTTATTGTTTGATATTATTTTTAAAAAATAATATGGTAATACAAGTTGTATGCTTACTTTTATATTTCAAAAAGTAATTTATACAGTATTTCTTCCAAGCTTTATGTTTCCTTAATAGGGCCTGAAAGTTGATGCGCCTTTCAAGATCTTCTTCTTCAAGGAGTTTATTTAAGTTTTTACGTGCAGAAGAGATATTAAGTTGATCAGCTTGAGTTGCAGCTTTCCAACCAGTAGTTTTGTAATTTTTAATATATTCTTCTTTTCTTATCTTTAAAATATTTCAATTATAGATTATTAATTCTTCACTGGTTTTTAAATCCACTGCAAAAGAATTTAATGATAAATCACAGTTATAAAGTCAGATAAATTTATCTTTCATTTATTTTTACGTGAAATGTCTAGTCCAAGGTATTAAATATAATAAAATTGAATATTTCCCGGCCAGACCCCCAATTGTCAGCCTCCTGGATTCCAAGACCCTTGCTATCCTTTAGCTACAGGAGGTGATAGAATAAAAAATAAATATATTATTTAATAAATGCAGCAAAATCTGTAAAATATTTGGATTTAGCTTGTTGCAAGGTTAAGTGGTTTGGTTATGATTTATTGTTTTAAATCAATATGAATAAATTGATTAATAAATATTTTTATAGGGGGGCTACAATTATATTGGGGATCTTTAACACCTCTCTGCAGGGATTTCAGTATGAAAACACGTAGTCCTGGTTACTTTGGGCTCTTTAGTTTAAAGGATATTTTACCCAAAGATAATATGTATATAAAATACACGTTGGAGTTGCAGGGACTTTTAACCAAGCTGCCACAACAGAGAAATGATAATAAAACTCACTTGTATATTATTAAATCCTTTGGGTATCTGTTTGAGACGTGCACTGATGGGTTAAACCTGTATACTGGGGTTATAAGGTTGTTCAGCAGTTTTAATTGATAAAAAAG
Source organism: Puccinia polysora (assembly GCA_025617555.3). Lineage (NCBI taxonomy): Eukaryota > Fungi > Basidiomycota > Pucciniomycetes > Pucciniales > Pucciniaceae > Puccinia > Puccinia polysora. The sequence goes on from CM062645.1 coordinate 27,978,215, forward strand.
AGGTTGAGGACGGATATTATTGATCAGAATTAACCATAAATCACTTAACTATCTCTTATAAGTACTGGATTACCTTGGCATGGTTTCTGGATATAAATATAACTGGGTCTGTGCCCATCAATATCCTCAAAAGAGCTCTTTAATTATAGCTTTTGGAGTCCCAATACTATCCTTCTGAGGGGTACAGGGGCTCAAAGGGACGGACACTAATGGTAGCAGGGTAACCAGTGGTAGCCTGTAACGTGTTCTTGGTGCTATAGCACTGGTAGCATCTAATTCCTCCAGGTATGGGAATTATTCTTTTTTATAATCGATATTAGGACGTGTTAATAACACTCATCTGTCCCATTTATGTATTATTTAATTAATTATCCTTAGTAAATGTTTGCAGTAATTTAATAATTATTTAAATAGACATTTTTACAGACATCCTGATGTCAGGTTAGTTCTAATTATGTATTAAATAACTTGAGTAAAGTCATGATATTGATTTTACTCCTTATTTTTGAGTTCCAGTTGATTTACTAAAATAACTACTTAAAAATATAAGTCATGGGAATTAATGTAATATTGTTACATAATTAATTTTCTTAGTATGTCACAAAGATATTTATGTCTAGGATTACTCATAAAAGTATATTAAAGTATTTTAATATATTTTTAGAAGTTTTCATTGTCTTATTTTTGACATTCTTGGTACTTTTAATTATATTTAATTTAAAATATGTATAAGGGTTATTTAAATATTTTTATATAATATTATGTACTTTTAGACTATCTACTATCCATGGGAACATTTATTAAATATGTCAAATGTTCCTGTGTGGGTTTAAGCATGTTTACATGGTACCTAAGCCTCTCAGGCTGCCTGTCACTCTGTCAACCTATAGTCGCGTGGCTGCGTACTTGTCAGAGGCCCGGGGCTGCATTCACAACCTTGACGGAGTGAAAGTGCTGTATTTCAGCCGCGCGCAGGTGCATTGGCTGCTGTGGCTGCGTGCGGGAATTGTGACAAAGCACATTTCTGTCTTTAACTCCTATGTCAGCTCTCTGATACCAGGAACCTTGCAGTCCTTTAGCTACAGAGAGTGATAAAAGAACTTGGAGCAATAATATTCCAAAGAATAAACACTTTAAAGCTCCAATAATGGTATGGTAAGAGCAAGTGCAAGGTTTATTTGGTTTGGTTATAAATATTTTAAATATAATATAAAAAGAGGGGCCACAGTATTAGACTACTGGGGATCTTTACAGACTAGCAACCTCTCTTCAAGGGGCGTCCTTAGGCAGTTTAAGAACCTTGGAATAAATATGGGTGCCTTAGAAAGGACTTATTCCACTAATGGCCGGGCTTAACAGCACAAGTGGCCTAGACAGGAAGGGAAACACTCACTCTGAGCACTTGACCACGAAAATCCTGGAATAATTGGAAGGGTTTCAGAGCAGATGGGGTAGATTGCTTGACTAAACTTCAATGGTTGATTGGTTAATAAAGGTAAATAATACTACTACAGACTAAGTCATAAATCACTTGCTTATCTTCATATAAGCACTTGATTAACAATGACACCGTGTTTGATTGATAATAAATAATTCCTGATAACTAATTAACTTCCTGGAAACAGAAGGGCAAAAAGAGCCTGTTTAAATATTCTTTTTGGGTGCTTGAGGACCTCTAGAAGGAGTACTAGCCATGGGCTGAGGCTAGGGGGGCAATCAGGGCAAGATTGGCACGTCCTCAAGGTGCTGTTAGCCTGCTGGCCTTAGATCTGTCAAGGAACAGCTCCTTTTTAGCTGCAGGATCTGTTAATCAATAGATTAGTCATTTTGCTGATCCTGCACTGATCTTCAATTTGTACAGTAAGTACTGGTCCAAAGTGAGCAGACGTGGATGTTTATTGATTCTCCATCCTCTGCTGATCCTGTATGTAATTTTTAATAATTTTTACGACCACTCCTTATGTATTTTCGTGGTCTTTGAAGGTTCTGATCAACTTATTTCGTGGTGAGTCTGGATCTTTATTTAATTAATAAAAAATACTAAAAATTAGTTACTAACTAATTTTAATTGATTTCTAAGGTTTTTGAACCATATTCTATGCTCGTGTGCTAGCTTTACATATGTAGTGTAGATCCTACTATATTTTAGCTTCTCTGACGGGTACCTGGATGTCATAGGAGGCGCGGGGATCAGTCCATTCAAATGCGCGCGGGGACTGATCCGCTGCTCAGATGCGCGCGGGGGACTGTACCGCTGCGCGCTTGACTAGGTCACAGGATTACCTGCGCGGGAATTCAGTTGCGCGAAAGTTCAGCGCTGTAGGGACGCGGGGCTGCGTGCGGGAGTTGGCGTACGCGGGAGTCCAACGCTGTGGGGACGCGGGGCTGCGTGGGGGAATTGTGACAAAACACAATTTCCCCTGTAACTCCTAAACTACACACAACACCTGGATTTCAACTGAAATTTAGGTGTGAAACATATACATGACATATCATGTGAAATATTAAAATGGCTAAAAGGTGCCATACTGGTGCCGTGGTCATTTACCATTTTGTATTAAATTAATTAAAAAATATAAGGAGTAAGAATTCAAGGGTGGGGTCAGTGAGTGACCCTACCTTATTTTGGGTGAGGAATCCATTTCTGCAATAATATTTATGGATTTCCTACTCCTTCATTTTATAATAATTTTATTTATTCATTTATCTTTGTTCCTTTTAATTTTGTTAATATTATTATTGTTGTTGCTTTGTCAGGTTGCTCTGTGCTAAGTAGCAGGCTGACATTCCCCCACTCCAAGATATGACTATATCTGAAAAAATTTTTGGGGCTCAGTGTCTTTTACTGGCTCTGTAGTTTCTCAGGTGTATAGGTCCATCTGGAATGTTTTTTTCAGGTAGCCATTCATCTTTATCAGCTGATTCTCCTTTGTATCTGACTAAGTAAAGTCTAACATCTTTTCCTTGGATCCTTTTTTTTTATCTTTAAGGATTTTACTAACTTTTCCTTTGTCCTTCTCAGGCTCATCTAAGACTGGTATTTTAAGTGAAGGGGTCTTTTCTCCTTCTCTGGGATGGTAGTGTTTGACAAGGCTAACTGGGAAGACTGGGTGTTTCCTAGAGAGTTCATTACTGAGGATGACTTGTACGGCATTTTTCCCATGGAGTTTCTTGATAGTGAAAGGCCCAACAAAGGCTGGTCTGAGTTTTCTGTTTCCAGCCAAGTTATTGAAATTGGCGGTTGAAATTAGAACTTGATCTCCTATTCTGAAATCAGGTTCTTTGTGAGTTTTATCCCACCTCTGTTGTCTGTATTCAACGGCATCTTGTACACACTTAGCAGCGTGCTTGTTTGCCATATCTATCATGTTTTTGAAGTCCAGTGATGTTGGATGGATATTAGTCAACTCCTGATTGAGGTTATCTTTGGGCAATTTGGGGATCCATCCTCTTTCCAGTATGTAAGGAGCTTCTTTGGTAGTAGAGTGTTTACTACTGTTATAGGCCATTTCTAGTGCAGGTAAAAGGCTAACCCAGTCATTGCAATATCCGTCTGTATTTTTGTACTCCATCCCAAAGCAACATAACCTTCTGAGCATATCCTCTAGAGTCTGGATCATTCTTTCAGCTAATCCATCTGTCTGAGGGTGATAAGCTGTAGAAAAGGCTAAGGTAGTTCCTAACATATCATGGAGGTTTCTCCAGAATTCAGACGTGAATTTGGGGTCTCTATCACTGATAATAATCTTAGGAATTCCTACATCAGCAATTAGTCTGTTCCAGAAGAGTAAGACTACTTCCATAGCTGTGTCTTCCTTATGGTTAGGTAGAAACTTGGCTTTCTTAGAAAATCTGTCTACAATAACCAGGACTGAGTTGTAAGAGTAAGCTCCACCAGGGGGCAGTCCTGTTACGAAGTCCATGTTGATAACTTCCCATCTTTTCCTGGGCTCAGCTATCCTTTGGAGTAGTCCAAACCTTTTCCCAGTGGTCCTGTTGGACTTCTGATAGATTTCACAGCTTGAAACATACTTGATAGTGGAGTCTCTCCAGTTGATCCACCAGGCAGTCTGTTTTACTTTATCTAGGGTTCTATCAATAGAAAGGTGACCCAAAGAGCAATTATCATGACATTCAGCTAAAACAAGTTTGATATGCTCTGCTTTGGTCAAGACTATAACACTAGAGTGTTTATGCCGGTAATATACTATCCCATCCCACAGTGTGAATCTTCCTTCTTTATAGGACCTCAGTAGGGGTTCAGGTAAACTGTTCATGAGTTCAGATGGAGGTGAAGTACTTTCTATGATGTTAATCAAAGTCTTCATGCCAGAGTTGTATGCTTCTCTGATGGAGCTGAACAGTGATTCATCTAGTTCACATATGTGAATTCCCATGATGGGGGCTTCAAGATTAAATAGTTTAATGTTTAGTATAGGAAATATATCATGATCTTCTGGGTCATGAGCAGATTGCTAGTATCATTTGGTAGAGCATTTCTGCTAAGACTGTCAGCATTCTGATGTTTAACTCCAGCTTGGTGGACTATTGTCATCTGACCTCTGTACTGTTGTATGGCTATCTGCCATCTTAACATATGCCTGCTAGGAGTTTTCATGTTCATGAGAGTTCTAACAGCATTGCAATCAGTGATCACCACGAAATTTGTACCTTCCAAATAATAGTGGAGTTTTTCTAACGCCCATACTAGAGCAAGGCATTCCATTTGGCTGGCACCATATCTCTTTTCAGTATCTTTGACTTGTCTAGATATGAAGAGTATAGGTTTCTCTACTGGTTTATCTTCTTCTATTACTTCTTGGTGTAATGCAGCTCCTAATCCTTCCATGCTAGCATCTATGTAAAGTTTGAAAGGTTCAGAATAATCTGGTTGTATCAACACTGGGGCAGTAGTCATAGCTACTTTGAGTTCCTCATAATTCTTCAATCTTTCATGAGTCATTTCGAACAAAGTGTTGTTGTTGCAGATCTCATATAAACACTTGGTGAGGTTAGCAAATTTAGGTATGTACTTCCTGTAATAGCTGCAGAAGCTTATAAAGGATAAAAGTTCAGTTTTGTTCTGGGGCATAGGTCTGTTCATTACTGCTGCTATCTTACTTTGGTCAGAAGTTAAAGTGAGTCCAGAAACAATGTGTCCTAGAGCTTTGAGTTCTCCGTATCCAAAGTTGCACTTTTTCATAGATACTTTTAATCCTACTGTGGCAATTGTTTTAAGCACTAGCCTTACTTTATCCATGTGAGTATCCCAATCGTCTGAATAAATGATAACATCATCTATGTATATCATCATCCAACCTTGTCTGATGAACATTCCTAAGACTGTATCCATCATTCTTTGGAAGTGGGAAGGAGCATTTTTAATACCAAATGGCATTCTGAGATACTCATATATGCCTAAATGACATATAATTCTCATAAATTTCCTGCTATCCGGATTGATAGGTATTTGGTGAAAGCCTTTCAACATGTCCATAGTAGTAATGAACTTAGCTTTAGAAAGATTATGTAGAGCGTGGTCAATCCTTGGGATAGGATAATAGTCAGCTTGGGTGTAGTTGTTGAGCATTCTAAAGTCTCCAACCATCCTAGACTTATCATTGTGCCAGGCTATTATCACGGGGGTAGTTACGTCTACTTGCTCATTATGCCCTACTTTCCGTAAGACTTGTAAGTCCACTAGTTCTTGGACGTGGCTTTCTAGAGCAGTCCTAGATTTTGGACTAGAAGGGTAAGCTGGTCTCCTGAGGTTAGGAGGGTAAGGAGGCTTAATAGTCAAATTTAAGACCATATCATGACCTTTAATATTACCAATGGGATGGTCTTTAGTGCAAAAAGCATTCTGGTTCTCAAAGCATGCTTGGAGAATATCTCTTTTCTGGTTTTCACTAAGCTGGGAATTCAAGGCAGCTTGGGAAAAGTATTCCTGGTTAAAAGTTTCTAAGTGTCTCTCATAAGTGGAATCAGTAGCTTTAGCATTGACATGGCATATTTGGAACTTCTTGTTCCAATCTCCTCCTATAGTGAAATATCTCCCTTTACTCTGGAAGACATCTATCCCGTACAGGCAAAGAGAATCATTTCCTATAATAAAATAATCACATAATCCATTTTGAAGTACTAAAAATTCAATCTTTATCTTGATTGATCCTTTAGAGTGGGGGAGTACGATTTCTGTTGGCCATACTCCAATAGCTTTGAGAGGTGAGTTACAGCTGCTGAACTTAGCTCGAGGTACAGGTAGTAAGTTTTTCTTCCAGTTGGAATCCTGTTTATCTAAGTAGTCAGATCCAACACAAGAGCAGAAGGCTCCACTGTCTAGAAGTAATTTTACGGGGGAACCTTGTATCAAGCCAGTGGCATAACAAGTTTTACCACCGGTGTACCCTTTTCCAATAGAAGGTTTAAGGGTTAAGGTCTTAGCTTAAGAAACATGTTGGATTTTCATGCTGGGTGTCCATTTTTGAGGCAAATTGCTATCTTCATTAACAGGGTTAATATCTAGGGAAGATTCTATGTTACCTTTGATGACATTAATGGGATTAGTGATAATTAGGTCACACTCAGAGATGGAACCATCAGTGTCATCTAGTTGGGGGTCAGGATTAGTGTCATCCTCTTCTCCTTCAATAGGATTAATCTTTCTCCTGGGTAAAGGACAGTCAGGTCTTACATGCCCTGTTTGCTTGCAATTCCAACATGTCTTTTCTTTTGTCACCAAAGTATTCTTGGCTTCTGAGCTGTTAGGTAGAAGTTCTTTATTCTTGTTATTTTAATCTTCCTTATTCCTAGTAGTTGGTTCTCTGGGTTTATTAAGCTTTTTGTCTAAGCCATTCATGTCAATAGTTTCTTCTAATACTCCTATGAGAGTGGAAAGGTCAGAGTTCATGGGCATTCTGCATCTTACACTATGGTTAAGTTGTCCTGGACATAGGTTGAGGAGTCTTTCATTGACTTCTTCTTTATCAGCATTTGGGTAGAAGCAGTCTAGTCTTCTCTTCTTGTCAAGGCACCATTTGTGAGGTTTGTCCTTGGATGGATCAAACAAGGAAGTTTCAAAAGTCTTCATCATTTTTCTTTTCCAAATTCTGGTACCAAATTGTTCCTTAATCAGGTCTTTCCACAAACTCCATGACAAAGATCCTACCTCTTCTCTCTTATTGATGAACCAGTCAAGGGCTACTCCTTCAAACAGTCTAGGTAGTCTTACTACGGCTATGTTATCAGGAAGTTCATAAGAGGCCAGAGTATAGTCAATAAACTTAATAAAACTGACATGATTGTATTCTCCTTCTCCGGAGAATTTAGGCCACTCAGTGATAGGGGGAAGTAATTTTAATGCTTGTTCTACTTCAGGAGTGGGACTAGGTCTGAAAGATTCATGCCTTGTTAGTCTTGGTCTAGAAGGTAGTTGGGGCGTACTGTGGTACCTGGAAGGTCTGATTTCATCAGAATCTGCAATGGGTTGAGATAAGTTTATCTTTAGATCTCTGAGATCATTCTTAATCATACCTAATTCCAGGTCAAGTTTGTTACTTAATGAATCAATTTTATTAATAATATGAGTGGGTGAAGTGTGGTCTGTTTTATTAATACCTTCTTTGATTTGTTCAATAGATAGAAGAATTTCTTCTTGGATAGCTGAAGTATTGTTTTCTAGGTAATTCATTAGTTCTCCTTTACTCAAACTAATGCTGTCTCTTATTTTTTTTACTTCTAACTCATTGATTTTGATCAAGTTGGATTGGGATTGCATGACTTTACCAAAATTGGTATTTACTTTATCCAATTGCTCATATACTTTATCAAAACATTTGCCAATGATATCAAAGTTATGAGAAACATTTATGGAAAACAAGTTGAAATTTTCTACGTCTAATTGCGGTACACTTCCTTCCATTTTCTTGCCAAAGATATTATATTGTCCCACTCTTTGGGACTCTTTAATTTCTGATGGACTAGAGATCTCTTCTTCCTGTTGTTGTTGTTTCCTCTTAAGGAAACTAATTGGTCCCAAGGATTCCAATTCTTCACGTAACCTTCTACTTCTCTCTTGGGAATCAATTTCTGGAGGGTTATTTGAGTCTTCTTTGCCAAAGATATGGATTTTCTCATACCCTGCTGGTCTTCCTGGGTCTGAGCCTGTTTGAATAGTTCCCAATGACCCACGTGTTCTTTCACCAATACCTTTATTTTGTCCTCCTTGGAGGAGTCCGGCTGGGGTGGCGTAGGTGGAACGGTATCCTCCTGGGATATCACGTTCAACAAGGGACGGCCCTCCAACGGTGAGTTGGTCGAGTTGGCGGCCGCGGTCGTTGTCACAGTCGCTTGGATCGGAGCAATCACTGGCTCAATCCGCATTGCGTTCGCGACTAGCATCCTTGCGCACACGGGTTCCTCAGGGCAAAGATCCATATGACGGGGCGCGTTGTGGAAACTAGAGGGAGCAACTCCCTCAGAAGTCGTCCTCGAGTTCCGGAAGTTATTGATCAAAGCGTCTGTAAGGAGATTGGATGCAGCCGTTCCCGAGAAAAGGAGAGAAAAGAGAAGAGATTCTGTTTTTCCTAAGTCCGCTCCCCGCCTCCTGATGATACAAATGATACCCCCCTCCAACCCAGAGTCGAGGGGAAGGGTATTTGAGCCCTCCCCCTCAACCCTAACCTAAGTACAAGCGCAAAGACAGACTGACAACCATGAAGAAGGAACCCTAGACCCAGAACCCTAACCCATCCCTAAACCCATACCCCCAACCCATACCCTATCCGTGTCCTATTCCGCTTGCTTGCCTGCCATTACGCGCATCCGGTTCGTCCCCGCGGCGCGGCCCTCCGCCGCGCGCTTCTCGAAGTTCACCGCGATTGCCCGTATCCGCCCGACGCGCCGTTGTGAATTTCCCGTCCCGTGGCCGGCCTGCGCTTGCGCGCGGCTATCCACGGGTATAGCCCCGCTGTTGCCCCGCTTTTTCCTTCCCCAACTAGCCGCTCCAAGAACCCGGTCGGCCCAGCTCCATCCATGAGTCGGACATCCAAGGGGGTCGCGGCCCGCCTCCCTTAGTCAGGCCCGGCCCGCAGTCGCGTGCTCGATCCCGCCGCGCCCACTGCTGAGCCCGCAGCGGCCGCTGCTGAGAACGCGCGCACCCCAACTGCTGAGCCCCGACCTACCAGATGCTGAGCGCGCAGGCCGCGACGCAGTTCCCGATCCGAGGCTATATATTGACACCACATCCCCCCCCCAACTTGAGTTCTGTCCCCAGAGATCCTCCCCATTGTCACCTCTGCCGTCCTTCGCGCCCTACCCCCTCTACCAACTCTAAACTCCGCTCCGCATCCCTCCCTCCACTCCATCGTCATCATGGTCCGCTGTGACTTCTGCGCCCAAAACAGGCTTGAATGCTCTATTGGGTCCGGCCGCCGCGCCTGCTCCGCGTGCCGCCGCGGACACCGCCGCTGCTCGCTTAGCGAGGGTATACCCCGTGGCCCCAACCAATCCGGCTCTCGCCCTCGGCCGCGCAAGCGGGCTCGTCCGGACCCGTTTGTGGTTTCGGATGACAACGCTATCTCGGAGGAGTCGTGGACTCCACCCGGATCACCTCCCCGCCGTCCTCTTCCGCACTCCGACCGCGACTCCTCTTCTCCGCTTCGCCGCGCGGGACCACCGCGTAAGGATGACTATCCGGACTTTGCGGCTTATCGGAGGGCATTGCAATTTTGGGCGGATCGCATCCGGGTTACGCAAGGCGCGAGGGACCCGCGAATCGACGAAATCCTTAGGCGACGCGCTGCTCCGGCCCCGGCTCCTCCTCCACCCCTGCTCCGGCTCCTCCGACTCCGCGAGGCCCCACTCCTCCGCCCGCTGCTCCGACTCCACGAGGCCCTACTCCTCCGCCCGCGTCGCCGGTGGTCATCTCGTCATCGCCTCCTATCGGACTGGACTCTCCCGTTGGATCCCCTGAGTGCCCACCCGCACCAGCCCCTCCTCCCACCGACTCTCCCGAGATCCCGGAGATTCCGGTCGTGATGGCGCTCCCGGCAGCCAGCTTCGAAGTTTTCGCGGAAAGGTCGACTACGATGCTCCGCCAATACCTTGCGACTCCCGGAGCCCAATCCTCGGAATCCCGGCGTGAACTCTTGGCGTCATTCCGGGCTCTACTGGCGTCGTCGAGGGCGGAAATGGAGGAAATGATGAAGATGGCTTAAGCGCCTCGGCCTCGTCCCCTCTTCCCCTTTTCTTTTTCCCTTTCCTCTTTTATCTGCTTTCTTTTGTTGTACCGCGTTCCCTATTCATTGAGAGAAATACACGTCTCAAGCGCGAATTTGTTTTACCGAGAAAAAGCCGCGCCGCGCGCGTCGTGAAGGCGAGAATGAGAGCCGGGTCCGCGCCTGAGTGAGAACTAAGCCGCGAGGTTGAGAAAATCCGCGCCGCACCCGAAAAATGAGGAAATAAGAAAAAAAGTGACGAGTGAGAAATGATAGAAAAGGTGAAAGATTTCTTCTTTTTTTTTTTTTTTTTTTTTTTTTTTTTTTTTTTTTTTTTTTTTTTTTTTTTTTTTTTTTTTTTTTTTTTTTTTTTTTTTTTTTTTTTTATATATACCATTGCCGCGCCCGCGCCCTATCCCCCAGTTCCCCCCCAAACTTAGCTGCTGTCCCCAGCTGATGGCTTCAGCCAATGCCATGAGGGTCGCGTCCGTCGCCCGATCTCCCTGCATTCCTCCAAACCATGCCTTTGGTGCCTGATCCGTCCGCTTCTCTGCCCCGGCGCGCTTCCCTTTCCCGTTTGGCGTCCGCCTCCTCCGCCGTCGAAAGGGTCTCGACTTGGTTACGATCGCCTGACACATGACCTGCTCCCACCACCGCTTGTCCCCCACCTCCCATCAGATTTATCCGAGGTTCACCAACTCTTGAACCGCGCGGAGTATCCTCTTCTTGCTTTGTCCTTGCTCCCTTCCCGCCGTTAGACTGAACCGGTCCCGCCGATACCCGCTTCCCCAGCACGCACCCCGTCTCTGCCGGCCTCGGATCAATCGGGTTTGCCGTCCGACTCTTGTGTCTTGTCCGCCCACCATCACCGTTACTTCCACGCGCGCCCGTCCTTTCCGTTGCTGCCACTACCCTTTCCAAATGCGTGCTCTCCGCCGTCAAAGAGGTCCGGCTCGGTTCGCGATTCTCCAACGTGTGGTCCATCTCTTCCGCCGCCGCGTGTAACTTCTCCGCAGGATCCATCCGCCGCTTGCCAATTTCCAGTCCGCACGGAGCATCAGTTTCCCGTTCCGTTGTCCTCGCCCGCTTCCTGTCAGTAGGCCGCACCGGTTCCATCAAATCCCGCTTCCCCAACACGTTCTTAGCCCCCCCTGGGGAAACCAATTCCGCGTTTGAATCCGCTGTCCGGTCCCTTTGTCCCGCCCGCCAATGGTTAGAAGTGCTGGGGGTCTGAATGCTTTCCAGATAGGCCTCGAGGCCCCTTGCCACCTCCGTAAGTTCGCTAGCCCAAGAGATGGTTGCCGGTGGTGGGGCCGGAACATACTCTGCCCTGTAGTACTCCGGTTCCGCGTGGTCCACCTCTGCTTGCATCTGGGTCCCGTCGCGCGCGCCTGCCTGATAACCCCATTCCGCGGATGATTTGAGATCGTCCTTCCGAAAGCAAGAACCGCGCCTCCCCCATCTTGCCAGCATGTCCTTCTTCAGTTCCGGCCAATCCAGTTTCAGGTATCCCCCCATCTCCTCCACTTCCCGACGCGCTTCCGCGTCCTCGATGAACAGGACGACATGGCGCACCTTCTCAAAATCCAAAACGCCTTCAGAGTCCGCGATTGTTTCATAACGTGAGATGAATCGCTCCACCTCTGCAATGTTGAGTCTAATATGCGGGTAAATCCATGGAGTAGCGCGGAAGCTGTTGGAGGACGAAGGAAGAGAAGCGGCTGTTGGTAGCATCCGTGAGTACCTTCGAGAGACTTTGACGAAAGATTTTTCCCGGCCAGACCCCCAGATGTGGAAACTAGAGGGAGCAACTCCCTCAGAAGTCGTCCTCGAGTTCCGGAAGTTATTGATCAAAGCGTCTGTAAGGAGATTGGATGCAGCCGTTCCCGAGAAAAGGAGAGAAAAGAGAAGAGATTCTGTTTTTCCTAAGTCCGCTCCCCGCCTCCTGATGATACAAATGATACCCCCCTCCAACCCGGAGTCGAGGGGAAGGGTATTTGAGCCCTCCCCCTCAACCCTAACCTAAGTACAAGCGCAAAGACAGACTGACAACCATGAAGAAGGAACCCTAGACCCAGAACCCTAACCCATCCCTAAACCCATACCCCCAACCCATACCCTATCCGTGTCCTATTCCGCTTGCTTGCCTGCCATTACGCGCATCCGGTTCGTCCCCGCGGCGCGGCCCTCCGCCGCGCGCTTCTCGAAGTTCACCGCGATTGCCCGTATCCGCCCGACGCGCCGTTGTGAATTTCCCATCCCGTGGCCGGCCCGCGCTTGCGCGCGGCTATCCACGGGTATAGCCCCGCTGTTGCCCCGCTTTTTCCTTCCCCGACTAGCCGCTCCGAGAACCCGGTCGGCCCAGCTCCATCCATGAGTCGGACATCCAAGCGGGTCGCGGCCCGCCTCCCTTAGTCAGGCCCGGCCCGCAGTCGCGTGCTCGATCCCGCCGCGCCCACTGCTGAGCCCGCAGCGGCCGCTGCTGAGAACGCGCGCACCCCAACTGCTGAGCCCCGACCTACCAGATGCTGAGCGCGCAGGCCGCAACGCAGTTCCCGATCCAAGGCTATATATTGACACCACAGCGTCCACTGGCGCGGGTGTTGCGTCTGTTTTGATGCATTTTTAAAGATTATATAAGTTTTCGTCAAAACTTTGTAAAAAAATAATTTTTTTTCGAGTAATTTTTTGATTAAAAAAAATATATTTCTTACTTATATGAAGGTTTAAAGGCACTAAGTCCTTGTTGGGGTCAGGTCCGTCCTTGGAGGGTATTCCAACGGGATCTGAGTGGGTTCCAATCAAATCTTGGGACAAATCCAAGGGTCCACAGTCTGGGACGTCCTCTAAGAGGTCTTGGTCAATAAGATCACCAAAGACAAAGTCCGCTAGAAAGGATAAAATAATAAAAAATATAAGTTATATATTTATTTATTTTATAATAATTTTTATTATAATTTTCGAGTTTTTGTTATTTTTTTTTTTATAAAAAAATAAAAAGGAGATCAAAGCTCACTTTTATAATTTGGATACCGTCTCTTAAAAGCAGAAAGCTTTCTTTGATAGATTCTCCACTCTTTGTGCTGTCTTAACAAGGATTTAAAATTGATAATTCTTTCTAACTCTTGTTCCTTTCCTTTTAAGATTTGTTGTCTATGATAAAGAAGTCTCTCTTGTTTCTGTTCAGGAGTTATAACAACAGGCACAAAGTTACGTAATTTTTCTTCTTTTTTCTGTTTAAGAAGATTTAAATAATAATTGATCAATTCTCCGTTGGTTTTTAAATCCACTGGACAAATCAAAAGATCAAGATAAATAATAAGTATTTCTACTTATATATATAATTTTTTTTTTTATAAATAACTGGTCCAGGAGATAATTAATTAAACAATTAATTATTGAGGATATTTCCCGGCCAGACCCCCAGTTGTCAGCTCTCTGATACCAGGAAACTTGCAGTTCTTTAGCTACAGAGAGTGATAAAAGAACTTGGAGCAATAATATTCCAAAGAATAAACACTTTAAAGCTCCAATAATGGTATGGTAAGAGAAAGTGCAAGGTTTATTTGGTTTGGTTATAAATATTTTAAATATAATATAAAAAGAGGGGCCACAGTATTATACTACTGGGGATCTTTACAGACTAGCAACCTCTCTTCAAGGGGCCTCCTTAGGCAGTTTAAGAACCTTGGAATAAATATGGGTGCCTTAGAAAGGACTTATTCCACTAATGGCCGGGCTTAACAGCACAAGTGGCCTAGACAGGAAGGGAAACACTCACTCTGAGCACTTGACCACGAAAATCCTGGAATAATTGGAAGGGTTTCAGAGCAGATGGGGTAGATTGCTTGACTAAACTTCAATGGTTGATTGGTTAATAAAGGTAAATAATACTACTACAGACTAAGTCATAAATCACTTTCTTATCTTCATATAAGCACTTGATTAACAATGACACCGTGTCTGATTGATAATAAATAATTCCTGATAACTAATTAACTTCCTGGAAACAGAAGGGCAAAAAGAGCCTGTTTAAATATTCTTTTTGGGTGCTTGAGGACCTCTAGAAGGAGTACTAGCCATGGGCTGAGGCTAGGGGGGCAATCAGGGCAAGATTGGCACGTCCTCAAGGTGCTGTTAGCCTGCTGGCTTTAGATCTGTCAAGGAACAGCTCCTTTTTAGCTGCAGGATCTGTTAATCAATAGATTAGTCATTTTGCTGATCCTGCACTGATCCTCAATTTGTACAGTAAGTACTGGTCCAAAGTGAGCAGACGTGGATGTTTATTGATTTTCCATCCTCTGCTGATCCTGTATGTAATTTTTAATAATTTTTACGACCACTCCTTATGTATTTTCGTGTTCTTTGAAGGTTCTGATCAACTTATTTCGTGGTGAGTCTGGATCTTTATTTAATTAATAAAAAATACTAAAAATTAGTTACTAACTAGTTTTAATTGATTTCTAAGGTTTTTGAACCATAATCTATGCTCGTGTGGTAGCTTTACATATTTAGTGTAGATCCTACTATATTGTAGCTTCTCTGAGCGGTACCTGGATGTCATAGGAGGCGCGGGGATCAGTCCATTCAAATGCGCGCGGGGACTGATCCGCTGCTCAGATGCGCGCGGGGGACTGTACCGCTGCGCGTTTGACTAGGTCACAGGATTACCTGCGCGGGAATTCAGTTGCGCGAGAGTTCAGCGCTGTAGGGACGCGGGGCTGCGTGCGGTAGTTGGCGTACGCGGGAGTCCAACGCTGTGGGGACACGGGGCTGCATGCGGGAATTGTGACAAAACACAATTTCCCGTGTAACTCCTAAACTACACACAACACCTGGATTTTGACTGAAATTTAGGTGTGAAACCTATACATGACATATCATGTGAAATATTAAAATGGCTAAAAGGTGCCATACTGGTGCCGTGGTCATTTACCATTTTGTATTAAATTAATTAAAAAATATAAGGAGTAAGAATTCAAGGGTGGGGTCAGTGAGTGACCCTACCTTATTTTGGGTGGGGAATCCATTTCTGCAATAATATTTAGGGATTTACTACTCCTTCATTTTATAATAATTTTATTTATTCATTTATCTTTGTTCCTTTTAATTTTGTTAATATTATTATTGTTGTTGCTTTGTCAGTTTGCTCTGTGCTAAGTAGCAGGCTGACATCCTAAAATATACAAAACACCTCAATTCTGACTGAATTCTAGGTGTGAAACCTATATGTGAAAATACGTGTGAAATATTTAATTGGCCAAAAGCTCAATAGTGGAGTCGTAGTATTTTGGTCTTTCTTTCCTTAATTATTTAAAAATGTAAGGAGTTGTATTTCAAGGGTGGGGTCAGTAAGTGACCCTACCTAAGTTTGGGTGGAAAATCCATTTCAGTAATAATATTTATGGTTTTCCTACTCCTTGTTTGGTTGATTACATTATTATTATTTTTATGTAATTTCTGTTACTTTTTCAGCTTGCTTTGCAATAGTAGCACGGTGACAACCACAGTTTATTCCTCCAGCTCCCCCTGCGTCTAGACCCCACCACGCACTCCCACTTTCAATGCCACCTGCTTGAGGTCACTTTACTGGAACTGCGGTCCTGGCCTCCCCCAACTGGCCAAGATCTTTGCTTTCAGTGTTTTCCAATCAAGATTTCCATAGCATCCCATCTCTTCTACATCCTGAAGAATTTCCTTGTCCATGATGAAAAGGAAAACAAGATGTGCCTTATCTGGGTCCATTTCACCTTTGAAGTTGGAAATCCCTTCATATTGCGCAATTAATTGTTCTACATCCGCCATGTCAAGCCGGATATGAGGATATTCCTGCGGTCGATGCAAACTGGTGGCTTCATGCTGGTGCTTCAGACTACTGGGGAAGAATGTCAGAGAG
This sequence comes from Puccinia polysora, assembly GCA_025617555.3. NCBI lineage: Eukaryota > Fungi > Basidiomycota > Pucciniomycetes > Pucciniales > Pucciniaceae > Puccinia > Puccinia polysora. The sequence goes on from CM062645.1 coordinate 27,994,328, forward strand.
AGTGGGGGTTGGAGTGCTGAGCCCTGTGGTAGTAACCCTGGACAGTGCACCACTTTTCCTTTGAGTTACAAAGAACAAAAGGTTAATTCCCAGCCAGACCCCCAGATGTGGAAACAAGAGAAAGGAACTCCCCAAGTTTTCCCTAATTCTGGAAGTTAATGGTCCTAGCATCTGTAAGGATAAGGATGCACCCTTAAGAGAGAGAGAGAAAGAGATTTCCAGAGAATAAGAGCAATGTATTCCTTCCTTTCCCTTTCTGCATCTGTGATTTTATATTCTGGTACAATGATATGACATCCCCCCTCAACACAGCGCTGAGAGTGCAAACTTTATGTCCTCCTCTTAACCCTAACTTAAGTAAAAACGCAAACACAGCCCAACAAAAAATAGGAAAGAAACCGTAGAAACCAGAACCCTCATCCAAACCCTAACCCATACCCATGCTGCCCTATCCAACAACCCTCCTGTCATTACATTCACCCAGTTTTTCCTTATCATGGTGCGGCCCACCGCTGCACCTGTCCTTCTGCGCGCATCTGCAGATCCTGTAGCCCATGGCTTGTTCCCTTCCTATTCTCACGCAAACCTCCCCAGTGCATATAACCTCTGTGATTGCCCCACCCCCACTTCCCTGAACTAGCCCGCCTGCTCCATTCCTAGGTCCATAACATCCAAGCAGGTTGCATCCCATGGCATCTGATTAAGCCTGACCTGCACCCAGTGTGCTGAGCTCCACAGCACATACTTCTGAGCCCACAGCCGCCACTGCTGAGACCATGCACACCCTAACTTCTGAGCCTGACCTACAAAACGCTAAGCGCACAGGGCGCAATGCAGTTCCCAATCCAAGTTTATATATACAACACCACAGCATGGTGGCCACTGCCGGTTGCTTGCCCAGCAATTAGTTGACTGACTATCTTGTGCAGGCTCCTGGAAACCAACCAGGCAGTTTCCCCAGGTTGCCCATCATCCTCTGGAGATGCCGCTGTCTCCCAAAGCAGAAAGGGGGCTGTGGGGTACCTCACATACACCCCAAAGCCCTGTTACACACCACATGGGGTCCAAATAGTGCCACCATGTGGTGGGGAATAGGATTAAAAGGCCTAAATAAGCTAAAAATCCAGAAAAATGGGCCCTGCATCCCTCTTGAAACTATACCAAAGGTTTTCAGGGCCCCTTTAAAGGGACATGTGCAGAGGATTTAGACCCCAAAATATACAAAATAATTACAGTAGCACCCTGAGAGTGTACACTGAGGATATGAAGAGGCCTAGCTTTGTGCTAACTGGCTCACAACACACCAGGTACCTATACAACCTCCTCTGTACCTCATACAAAGAAGAGTGTACATAACTAGTCACAACCAGGGACTTACTGCCTGATTCAGTGATTTAAAAACACACCAATATGAACAAAAGAGCCTCAGAATCTAAATTATCCTTTAGAATAAATTTCCCAGAGCATTTTTTCCGGCCACTGGTCTCAGGAAGCCATGGCTTATATTTAAAAATATTAATTGAATATTACCTCTTTGGTTGATACAGTGAGGTCATTAAGGGTACAGAAAGGTGTATCAAGCCCCAATTATGATGAAATAGCGCTTTGAATATTACTGTAGTGGCTAGAGAAGGTCCAAAATAGCACACTGATGATCCCCTGGCCTCAGAAATAGCCTGGTTCACCCTCCTTTGGCTGGTAAAAAGACTGTACCATGAGAGGACCCAAACAGTATAAATAAGGGCCCGTCCCCCAGCCATTTCTAACTCATTCATGCAGTCATATAGTCTTTATTGCTTCAGATATTTTCTTCCTCAATCTAAAAAAACCTTATAAGAAATAACTGTGTGATCCTGGATGACTTTCTGATAAAATTATTGACCAAAACTCTTGAATCCCTATTTTTTGGCCAAAATTATCAACCAACCATTCAACCTGCCCCAGTAACAACTTCCAGGACCCTGAATCCTTGCATATTGGCCCATTCATCAAGAATAAGTCCATATCTAGGCCTGGTAAGTGATACTGCTTACTTATAACCCTTTTTTAGGTTTTGCATAACCAACCCCCAAGGAAATTACACACACCCCAAGGGAACTACACACACCCTTCTTGAAGGGAATCCTTGTAAACTCCAAAGGCACCACAATTGATCCTACATGGTCCCAAAAAGAACTATATAACTGTGTTCCCAAGGGCTCAAAAACCTCAATAATGTCTTGTCTCCTCCATTTAAATTTATTTTATAAATATACAAATAAATTTACTCCTTGCAGCCAAATCATACACCTTGCATTTTATCCTATTTTTACTCCCAAATTTCTATCACCTCTAGTAGCTAGAAGAAGTGCTTCCCTTGGAATATAGTAGTCTTAAAACCTTATTCTGAAGGATCAATATGATTCTGAGGCTCTTCTCTCCATATTGGTGTGTTTTACAGTCACTCAATCAGGCAGTAAGCCCCTGGTTATGACTAGTTACATACACTCTTCTTTGTATGAGGTACAGAGGAGGTTTTATAGGTACCTGGTGTCTTTTGAGCCAGTTAGCACAAAGCTAGGCCTCTTCATATCCTTGGTGTACACTCTCAGGGTGCTGCTGTAATCATTATGTATTCTTTTGCGGTCTAAATCCTCCATACAGGTCCCTTTACAGGGGCCCTGACATTATTTTGAATATTTTCCGGAGGGGTGCAGGGCACATTTTTCAGGATTTTTAGCTTGTTTAGGCCTTTTAATACTATTCCCCACCACATTTTGGCACTCTTGGGACCCCATGTGGTGTGGAACAGGGCTGTGGGGTGTATTTGAGGTACCCCACAGCCTGATTTTGGCTTTGGGAGACAGCGGCTTCTCTAGAAGCTGATGGGCAACCTGGGGCAACTGCCCGGTGTAAGACTCCAGATGCTGCTGGCCGCAGGCAGTTCTGTGGAGGAGAAAGGTGCTTTTCAGGCTGCCCTCCTGGCTGTTACAAAAATATTTAAATGTAACCAAGATCAAGCTCCAGAACCTTGTGAATAAGGAATAAATGAGAAGGGGATGAGTTTGATAGTAATTAGTAGCTTTAAACAACAATATCCGAGGCAAGATGGTGCAGGAAAAGAATTGAACAAAAGACTTTAAAGATTGTTCAGAGTTTAATAGAACAAGGCAGCTTTAAGTAACAATGACCACAAGCTAATAACTTTTTTTATCAGCAGAAGATTAGGCAAGATCAACTCAATCCAAACCTAAATCCAGGTTCTCAATGAACCTGCCCAACTCTCTGCAATCAAGAACTTGAAGGGTACCATATAACTTTGGGTGGCTGTAAAAAACAGTGAAATTTTTGTTATGAAGCTCTAGACGAAAAGAAATAACAAATTTGAAAAAGAATGAGCCAACACATCCCAAGGAACTCAAGAATAGTGTGGCAAAATGAAACTTTGAGGAAATACAGGGAGCTTTAACACTCCAGCTTTAAGCTTAATTAAACTCTTCAGTCAAACGTTGTGGAAACTTAGGAGTGCAACACCCCAGAAGTCATCCTCGAGTTCCGGAGTTATTGATCAAAGCGTCTGTAAGGAGATTGGATGCAGCCGTTCAAGAGAGAGAGAGGGAGAGAGAGAGAGAAATAATAAGATGAATTCCTTCCTTTCCAATCCAATCCAATCCAATGCCATAAAAAGTGATATCCTAAAGTGCATTCCAGTCCGTAAAGCGAAGTGAAGTGGGGTGAAGTTTTTTTCCTGTCCTTCCCCTCCCTTCCTCTGATCATCCAATCCTCCTCCAACCCGGAGTTGAGAGCAAAGTATTTAAGTCCTCCCTCTCAACCCTAACCTAAGTACAACCACAAGTAAAAAGAAAGAGTGATGATATACAACCCTAAGCCGCAGAACCCTAGCCCAACCCTATCCCTCCATCCCTTGCCATTACCCGCGCCCTTTGGTATTAACGTAGCCCGGTTCGTCCGCCCGCGCGCATCCGCCCAACAACCCGTTCCAATATCCGGGGCATACCCACGTGACCCAATCCGCGCATCTTGCGATGCGCGGTCCAATCCGTCAAGCTTTCCGATCCGCGCAAGCCTTCCAATCCGCGCAAGCCTGCCGAACCGCGAAAGCTTTCCAATCCGCGCAAGCTTTCCAATCCGCGCAAGCTTTCCAATCCGCGCAAGCCTTCCAATCCGCACAAGCTTTCCGGTCCGCGCAATCCGTCGTCTCCCATCTCCAGGTGCTGAGCCCAACCCAACCGCTGCTGGGCCTACCTGACTGCTGCTGAGCGCGCCGCCTGCAGCACTTTCCTGACTCGCGTCCATAAAAGAGAACCACAACGTGACTGGTTCCAGAAAGAAAATCAAAGAATTATCAAGACCAGTATGGTCAGAAAAAGGGGTCAAGGAGTGGTATAACACACTCAATAATCCCAATCAATGGGTACTTCTTCAAGCATCAAGGCTATTGGTTAGTTATAACAAACAGGGACACAGAAGGTAGTATCAGAGTTTTGAGTATGGAGGCTCAAGGATCAAGGTTCAATCAAGGAAATACCCAGGATAAGGATGATAGATTACTTGGATAAAGGGGAAGAGCCCCATGGATTTATTGATTAATACCACAATGGATTATGGATTATGGACAAAGACTGGGGGAGATTCCCTTCTTTTATGGGCAAAATGCCCCTGTAGACTATTTACAAGTGATACTAAAGATGAAAGTGGAAACTGAGCAGCAGCAAATTATTTTTCGCGGCTTTGTGGACAAGAGATAGCAGTTGCAGACAATGTGCATTGGAAATCATGAGTTAGAGGCGACAGGTGTGGACACTCATGGCTGGAAGCAATAGCTCCTGGTCCATCAGATGGTTTAAGCGGAGGTGACTGGGTGGGAAATAGATTGTTTCAGCCATTGGCCAGCTTGGTGAAGGAGGATGGGATCAATGATGGTTCAAAATTTGGTCGGAGATGATTGCTGAGTTTGATCATTGAGGTTGGTTTGAAGGATGGGATAGATTGGTGGAAAGATAGAATGTGCTGAGCTAGAGGAAAGGATTTTTGGCAGCTATTAGATGAACGCGCAAGATGAGCAAACCAACAGCACGGATTGGATGACCGTGCAAGATGGAGGGACCAGTGATCATAGAATGATGGATTGGATGACCGCACAAGAGGATGATGAGGATTACAAATGAATGAGAGGTACAAACGCGCAGAGGATGATGATAAGGGAGGTAACCAGTGATGACTGTGCAATGATGAGCTGCACGTAAAACAGAGAACCATGCGGGATGATGAGAAAGATTATGCGCAAGGATGATGAATGATTTGTTGATGGTATGGGAAGATGAGCTCTTATTGGAGAGTTCTGGATCTGAGGTGGACACACAATGAGCTGCTGGACTGGATGGCAGAGCAGAAAGAGTTCTCATGACAAAGGGTGATGGAAGAAGTCCAAATAATGTTTTTTAAAGATCAGAAGCCCCAATCAGAGATGCTTGGAGGGGGTTTGATGCCAACCAACAGATGGGAGGGCAAGCTTGAAGGGTCAAAAAAATTTATTTTTCTTTTTTTTTAATGAACAGATGAAAGATTATATATAAAAATTTAAATTTCCCTTTCCTTATGAGGTTTCCCAAATTGGTCACCACATCTCTCCCAACATAAATACTGTCCCTAGTATGCATCTTTATTTTGAGGATATTAAGAAAAGGAGGAATAAAAATTAATCAAAACAGAAGAATGGCCATTTCTTGATCTTGAGAATGATTGAAGAGTTGAAAAATATCTTGATCTATTCAAATTTGCCCTAGAAGCAGAAGAGATAAAAAATAAAGGGTTTCCCAGGTCCTCACTTATGTGGAATAGATTTTCAAAAAAAAATGCAGAAGATGACCCTGGTGGTGCACATTTGGGAGGACTTACTTCTGAGATAATTTGCCTCCAAAACAATGAAACCTTTTAACCTTATCAGAAGATAACCTTCTAGCCAACTGAGTACCATCTGGCTCTTCTAAAACATAAGATCCACCTCTGACTTGAAAAATCACCAAATAGGGACCCTTCCATTGTTTTGAGAAAATCTTTCCCCACTGAGTCCCCAAGGATCAATTTTAAGCTAAAACTAGATCACCAGGATTTAAGGGATCCATGATTTGATCCAAGTGCCTATCTTCCCAAAACTAAACCAATTTTCCTATGAATTCCATCATTTTATGATAAGCTTTACTACAAAAATCTTCACTTTGCTCCAGTTGCTTTTATCAAGCAACAAATAGATCAGTGGTTGAAGACACCTCCTCTCATGAAATAACCAAGAAGGGTTCCATTTTCAGATCCAGGGGAAGAACTGCTTGTTGACCAAAGATGATTTCATAAGTTGAGTAGCCAATGGTCTGTTTGGTTGAGATTCAATCAGAGAAGAGGATAAGAGGCAGAAATTGGTAACAATTCTTGCCACTTTCACCAGCCAGTTAAACAATTGCAGCCTTCAAAGAAGCATTGCCTTGTTCCACCATACCTTGTCCTTCAGGGTGATAAGGAGTAGTGACTCTCTGTTTTCCAGGAAGAGATTAGATCATTTCAGCAAGTTTTCCACCAAATTCAGAGCCACCATCAGTAGAAATCCATGACGCATTGTCAAAGTCTTGTAGAGGAAGGTTGCTACTGATTCTGAGCTAAGATTAACAAGAAATTTTGCTTCAACCCATCCAGAATAATCATCTCTAGCCACAATGAGGTACTTAGCACCACCTGCCTTGATATGAACCACATCCATAGCAATCCTCCCAAAGACAGTGGATTTCCCAGTGGGATAAACAATTTCAGCTGGATGCCTAAGACCATATTTTTGAAAAAATTCACAACTCTTGAACCATTGAGACACAGATTTCTTCAGAGATTGCCACCAGAATTGTTTACATAATTTTTGATAAGTTTTTTTCCCCGTGGAGACTTTCAAGGATAGAATATTGTTTAGAAGGGATAGTAACAACAATGAGAGCACAATTATTTCCTCTTTTCATAAGCCTAAAGCTTTGTACAAAGAAATTAGAAGACTTTCATTTGAGGGATCAGAATTCTCTAGTGGAGAGATCAGGAGGTCTTTGAAAAGTTAAAAGGTACTGCTCTAGTTTAAGCCAGAATAATCTTGAGAGGAGAAGGAGAAGAAAGGATGGATTAAAGATTCATCTTTGTTGAAATAAACCCCAACATTGTATTCTTCATCTCCAAGAGGACGTCAAGACAGACAATCAGGCATGGTAAAACATTTTCCAGGACTGTGAAAAATATCAAAAGAGAAAAGCTGGATAAAGGCCACCCAATAAGCCATAGGAGCATTTGGAAGGCTGGGAGCATTGATCATTACAATGATGGATCAAGCATCAACTTTTAGTTTGAAATGTTGACCCCAGAGGACAGTTTGGAGCTTTTTCAACATTTGAGCCACACCAAAGAGTTCCAGTTTTAGTTGAGAGTATCTTTGTTCTACATCTGAAAACAACATAGATTGATAGAGGGCAGGACAGTCCCAACCACTTTCATCTTCCTGAGTAAGAACAGGCCCAACAGATTGATAACTAGAATCAACAGCCAGCTTGATCTTGCCCACCCCAGGTCCATAAGAGATCTTTTCCAAAACTATTTCTTTACCAAAAATCATTCTGAGAAACTGAAATGAATATTCAAAATCTTGGGTTCAAATCCATTCAGCTTCTTTCCTGGTTAGACAATTCAAAGGAACACAGATTTTGAATAAAGATTGGATAAAGATTTTAACATAAGTTACAACATCTAGAAAGCCTCTAACTTCAGTGGGATTGATTGGGGTGGCCAAAGAGATGATCTTGTTGACTTTGTCTGGTGCCATCCTTCTTCCTTCCTTGCAGACCACATGACCAACAATTTCCAGAGAAGGGACACAAGCAGCCAATTTGGATCCAGAGAAAGTAAGATCAGAATCCTTGATTCAAAACAGAATCCTTTCCAAATTAGTGGTGTATTCCCAGATGAATAAAAAAATCCTGAATGACAAGGTAAAATCTCATTATCATAATCAGAAACTGGACCTTTAATTCCGCCATTTTCAATAAAGATACCAGCATGGTCATGGATTTCATCCTGGAGGATCCACATCATCTGAGACTGGTAGACTGAAACCAAATTGGTGAAACCTTGAAACAATTGGGTAATTTGGAATCAACCAAGAGGAGTATAAAAAGAAGTGAGAGTGTGAGAGATAGGAATTAAGGATTGTTTTTCATAACCACCAATAGTGTCCCCTATATCATAGCAAGCTCTCACAGAGAAAGAATCAACAAATCCTTCAGTGGTACGAGCAATAAAAGAGTCTTCAAATAGTAACTTTTTTGAGAGTTTGAAGATCATGAAATATTCTAAGTTTACCATTACTCTTGAGGACACAGAAGACAGGGCTGGAATAACTGGAGGTTGACTTTTCATGTAGACCAGTACGGAATTTTTTGCAGATCAATTGGATGAATTTGTTAACTTTAGCAGAAGGGATTTTAATCTTTTTCTTTTTCCAAGGATCATGTTCAACTACAGGTATGATATAAGGGAGACAATAGCATTCTTTCAAGAGACCTCTTTCTTCTTCACAGAAAGCAATAGATTTTTCTTTTAGGGATAAGACATTTTTTATCAAATTCAACTCATTGGGGAGAAGCCATCCATCTGGACCAAAGTTGACCATTTTCAGATGTTCTTTGGTGACACAACCATTAGGAAAAAAGGGACCAGTAAGAGATTGGTGTAAACCACAGTAAGGACTGCAAGATAAGAGAGGCGCATGAGAGGAGGATTGAGGTTGAGAGGCATATGCTGGTTGACTGGTGTGGTGACCAATCCGGGACACCATGGGAAAAAAAAAAAAAAAAAAAATCAGATTTCAGTTGTACCCCTATGGTTATCTTCATTTCCCCCCATCTCTCAACTCCTCCCTGTCCTAGCAGTCTAGGACAGGCCCCTTTCCTGTCTCTCCGCTTTTCTCCCCTCTTCCTATGTTCAACTCCCACTTGTCGCGCTCGCGGCAATGACTTTTGGCGACGCGAGCAATTGTTGAATCACTTTTGACGATCCCATCCACCACCGATTCCCTCTCCATCACTCCCAACAACCCTTCCTCAATCTTTATCCCCGGTGCCTCCTTCTCTCAGTTGTTCATCAACCTACTCTGGTCATTGAAGATCCCTATCCTATCATCCTCCGATCATCCCTCCTCATCCTCCTCCTCCTCTGATTCAATCCTACCGGCTCACGATCTTGAAGGGTCCATTGTCCTCGGAATCCTCCCAAAAAAATATCAATCAATCCATCTCCTTTGGTTTCATCTCCAACCCAACCCTCAAATCAAGCCCTCCTTGCCATCAATCTTCCCAACGCTCTCAAGATCGACCAAGGGTGATCACCAATTGAAAATCCCAAACCAAAACCAAAATCGAGTTACTCAACTCAATCAATCATCCCCCCCCCACCAGTCCATCAGCCACTAGTGGCAGTCATTATCATCCCTCTTCCACAACCAATCCACTCTACCTCCTCCTCGCCCATCATCCAATCTGACCGACGACCGCAAGCGACCGCTCGCGGCCGTCGGAACTTTCACCCCGTTGTCACCGCCAATCGGGCGACAACAACCGTTGTCGACACCCGCGACTGCTGTCGGGGGTGTCCATCTGGTTGCCCGCGGTCATTCTCGATGTGGGCAACATCTCTTTTTCCTCTCATGTAATTTTTTTTTTTTTTTTTTTCTTTTCATTTTTCATTTTTTTCCGCACCTATTTGTAAATCTCTCTTGTACATAGTATACAGGGCCTCATGTCTATAAAAGGAGGGGCTCTCCCCTGCCTTTTGGCCCATCATCAGAGCATCCCAGAACATCAGAGGATCCCATCATCCTATCATACCATCATCAGTAATCAACTTATCTGTGGGTATCCTTCCCCACCTATCTGAGCCATTTATCCGGGTATATCTAAGATTTCCCCTTGATCTTTTGAGCCTCCATACTCAAACTCTGTCCCTTGTGACCTTGATCCTTATCACCAACCAATAGCCTTGCTGGTTGAAGAAGAATTCCTGTCTGTCTGAATTCTTGAGTGTGTTATACCACTCTGATCCCTTTTTCCGACCATACTGGTCCTGATCTCTCCTTGATCATCTTTCCGGAGCCAATCACGTTTGATTGAAGAGGTTTTATTAAGCTTAAAACCTGGAGTGTTATACCTCCCTTCTTCTTTGAGGTTGAATTTTGCCACGCTATTCTTGAGTCCCTTGAGAAGTGTTGGGATATTCTTGCTCAAATTTTTTATTGATTTGCTTCTAGAGCTTCATAAACAAATTGTTTTTTTGTTTTGTTCAGCCTCCCACAGTTATCTGGTACCCTTCAAGCACTTGATTGCGGAGAGTTGGGCAGGTTCATTGAGAACCTGGAGGTTGGTTGGGATTGAGTTGATCTTTCCTAATCAGCTGCTGACAACCAGAGTTATTAGCTTGTGGGCGTTGTTACTTACAACTGCCTTGTTCTATTGAACTCTGAACAAACCTTGACTTATTTGTTCAAGTCTTTACCTGCACCATCTTGCCTCAGATAGTGTTGTTTCCATTGCTACCGACAACTCTTATCCTCTTCCCTTACTTTGATTTCTCATCCATAAGGTTCTGGACCTTGATTCTGGTTACATTTAAATATTATTGTAACTCCTAGGAGGGCAGCCTAAACAGCACCTTTCCCCTCCACAGAACTGCCACGGCTTAGCACCGTTTGGAGTCTTACATTTGGTCCCCCGGGCCGGGATCAAACCAGCAACCTTGGGATTTACAGTCCCAACTTGAAGAATCAACTCCGAAATCCTATCCAATTTCTCTTTCTTTTTCTGTTTGTTCTTTTTTTTGTAGATCTGATCTGTGGAGGCAGCTTGGTCTAGAAGTAAGTCCTCCCAATTTGTGCACCGCTTGGGCAAGATACTTGTTGTTTTTGGCGAAACCCTACTCTTTCCACACTCGTGAGCCACTTTGGAAATCTGCTCTTTGGATCCCCTAGAAACTCTGTTATTTGATATGGCATCTCCCGCTACTCCAACCACCTCTGTCCGACCTAAGATGGTAAAGATCAAACCCCAGAACAAGAACTTAGGCTTCAACGGTACAAATGTCGAGCAATTCTTGGACTCCTACGAAATGGCTGCTGAAGTGGATGGAGCTAGTGAATTCAATATGGCTTATTAGTTGCGGTTCTTTATCTCCTCTGATGAAGTTATGGAGGTAATCAAGTCTTTCGAGGGATTTGAATCCCACAACTGGACGCTTCTCAGGGAGGCTATGTTGGCATACTGGGGTAAAATAGATGTGGCTAGATTTACTCTGCAAGATTTGGATGCTCTGGTTTCTCAGTGGATCTCCAAGGGTGGTATTTCTTCAGCCTCTGACTATCAGATTTTTAGAAAATCTTGGGATCCCATTCAAAACTATCTTATCCAAAACGATCACATTGACACAGTGGAAGAAATTCAAGCAAAGTTCTTCCAATCTTTCTTGTTGGCTGTGCAGGAAAGGATTAAAGAAGAACTGGTCAAATCTGGATCCATGATTACCACCAGGGATAATCGATTCAAGCTCCCTGTTTTTCTCACCCTTAGGAGTACTGTGGATAAAGTCATGAAAGGTCAAACTGCTCTTAACTTTGAAAAGCCTAGAACTACTGAACCAGTCCATGCTCCTTCTTTTAAAGAGTCAAACAATATTATGATTAAAATGGAGGCAGATTGTAGGCCTAAAGCAGATCCTAATTCCAATCGTGAACCTACTACTATAGATGAAATCACCAAGTTACTTAGGGCCTTTGAGAACAAAATAGATCAAAAGATTTCCTCGCTAGCTACGCCTAAAGCTCCTCCTTCTGTCCCCAAATCAACTCTGGTCTGTTACTACTGTCATAGGGAAGTCCATGGAACCGGACGATGTCAAGAACTTCAGAAGGACCTAAAGGAAAAGTTGGTAGAGCAGAGGGGAAACAATTACTTCCTCCCTAATGGTGCCCTAATCCCTTTTGACTCGTCTCATCCTATCCGACATGTGGTGGCCTCTTACCAGCCATCACCCCCTGGGAAAGCATCTCTTGCTTCCTTTGAATTTTGATCATCCTGTGGTACCCTCCAACCTTGGTATCCTCCAGCTATTTCCTCCTCTAGTCTTGCTGGGACTACTTATCAATCTGATCCAGCCAGGAAACAACATGAGGAACCTAAACCTCATAAGGCTCCTTCCTTGCCAACTTCAATCCTTCGAAAACCCGTTAAACGTCAATCATCACTTGAGCCTCCTTCCTCTGATGTAGAAGACATGGAGGTGGAAAAGGAACCACTCATGGAAAGGTTCCCAGATCACCCTGATCCTTCTCCCTCACCTCAACCTTCTAAACCTATCTTAGATTCTGCGTCACCTGAACTTCCTCCCTCCACCCAGCCCAAAGTTTGATTTGAAAGGGGCATCTCCAAGGATCACCCCAATGCTGTGGAGGGAGTATTAAAGAAAATTCCTGATCTCAAAATTCCTGATCTATCTGTGGCTGAACTCCTATCAATCTCTCCATCTGTTGCTGAAGGAATGTAGAAATGGGTCTCTCGTTGACGTGTGAAAATTGGCCCTGAAGAACTCAAAGTCTCCTCTGGCACTTTAATTGAGGAATCTGGTGGAACCAGTCCTTCTATAGAAGCCAATCTTTATTCCTGTCCCCTTGGCTTTCTTCCTTGTTATCTTGGTGACTCAGCTAAAACTGTTTCTCCTCTTGTGGATTCTGGATCTCAGCTTAACTTAATCTTGGATGCTATGGCCTGCAAGCTCAAACTTAGTCCTAGGGTCAGCTTCAACTCGGCAGTGTATGGGATAGGAAATCAAGCTTGTGAACTGGTTGGTATTGCTGAAGATGTACCGGTCAGGATTGGTGGAAATATTGTGGGAACCTGCCACTTTTGGATCACTTGTTTGGACAGTCCTATGATCTTGGGACGACCTTCTTAATGGACTTTGGTGCAACCCTGATGTTTTCTGATCAAGTTGGGGAGAGAATTCTTCTCCCTGATGCTGATGGCAGAAAAATTGAAGTTCCTCTTTGCTCCTTGGATTCTGGTCGTTGGGAAAGAGATTTTCCTGGTCATTCTCCCAAATCATCTTTTAAGGGGAAGCAGAAGGATAACTCTAGTTCCTCTCATTTTTTAGGTGAATAGTTGATCCTACCAATGGTTGTAGTTCTTTTCAGCCTCAGACTGCAACTCAAGGGTCAACTCCCATCCCTCAGGCTTATTTTTCATTCCTTTCATCATTCTCTTCTGAGCTCAAGAATATTAAAAAACAAAAACATATCAAAAAAGAAAAATCCAAAAATATTTCTTCTCCATCTCCTTCTCTCTCTGGATCTGTTGTGTCTTCTTTTCCTTCTACTTTTGAGTCTGATCAATCTTCTCTCAGTTCCAGTACAAATCTCTGCAATGAGCTTAAACTAGATCCTAACTGCAATTCCGTTTTTGGTGGTTTTGGTATGAAGGAATATGGGCTTCAGTGGAGGCAATTTGGGGTACAAGTAAGTCCTCCCAATTGTGCACTGCCAGGGCAATCTTTTACCGTCATTTTCAAAACCCTTCCTTGTGCCACACATGTGAGCAACGTATTATCTCCTGGTTCTCCTTTTATGGAAAAGGCACCCTTCAAGGATATTGCAGAACATCGGACTTGGAAGATGTTGGAACTTGGACTCAGCTTTTGTAATCAAGTCTCTCTGGTCAACTCTTGGAGAAAACAAGAACTTCTCTCTTTTGCCACTAAGTATAAACCAGTTGCTAAGAAGATCCAACCAGTCAACCAGCCTATGCCTCTCAACCTCAATCCTCCCCTTATGCGTCCTCCTCTATCTCGCGATCCTTACTGTGGTCTTCCTCAATCTCTTACTGGCCCCTTTGTGCCTAATGGACGGGTCACTGAAGAACGTCTGAAGGTGGTCAACTTTGGTCCAGATGGATGGCTTCTTCCTGATGAGTTAAATTTAATCAAAAATGTCTTATCTCTAAGAGAAAAATCTATTGCTTTCTGTGAAGAAGAGAGAGGTCTCTTGCGGGAATCCTATGGCCTCCCTTATATCATCCCTGTAGTTGAACATGATCATTGGCAAAAGAAAAAGATCCCGATCCCTGCTGCTAAAGTTGACGAATTCATCAAGTTGGTCCGGGAATGAGTTCAAACTGGCCTGTATGAAAAGTCAACTTCTAGTTACTCCAGCCCCGTCTTCTGTGTCCTCAAGAGTAATGGTAAACTTAGAATCGTTCATGATCTTCAACCTCTTAATAAAGTTACTATTAAAGAATCTGGTATCCCTCCTGCTACTGAAGAATTTGTTGAATCCTTTGCGGGAAGAGCTTGCTATGGTCTAGGGGATATTATGGGTGGCTATGACAAGCAATCCTTACATCCTATTTCTCGTCCTCTCACTAATTTCAATACTCCTCTTGGTTGATTTCAACTTACTCAATTGCCTCAAGGAGCCACCAACTCGGTTGCAGTCTATCAGGCTCAGATGATGTGGATCCTCCAGGATGAAATCCCTGATCATGCTGGTATCTTTATTGACGATGGCGGAATTAAAGGTCCAGTATCTGACTATGATAATGAGCTCTTACCTTGGCATTCAGGAATTTGTTGTTTTATCTGGGAATATGCTACTACCTTGGAGAGGATCCTGTTTCGAATCGAGGAAACTGGCCTTACTTTCTCTGGATCTAAACTGGCGGCTTTTGTCCCTGCTCTGGAAATTGTTGGTCATGTGGTCTGCAAGGAAGGAAGAAGGATGGCACCAGCCAAAGTCAACAAGATCATCTCTTGGCCTACCCCAATCAATCCAACTGAAGCTAGGGGCTTTCTAGGTGTTGTCACTTATGTTAGAATCTTTATCCCATCTTTATCCAAAATATGTGCACCCTTGCGTCGTCTAACTAGAAAAGATGCTGAATGGATTTGGACCCAAGATTGTGAATGTGCTTTCCAGCTACTCAAAAGGATAGTTGGTAAAGACATAGTTTTGAAAAAGATCTCTTATGGACCTGGAGCTGGCAAGATCAAGCTGGCTGTTGATTCTAGTTATCAATCTGTTGGGGCTGTTCTTACTCAGGAAGATGAAAATGGTCGGGACCGTCCTGCTCTTTATGAATCTTTGTTTTTTTCAGATGTAGAATCTAGATACTCCCAGCCCAAACTGGAACTCTGTGGTGTGGCTCGAATGATGAATAAACCTCAAACCATTCTCTGGGACCAACATTTTGAATTGCAAGTTGATGCTCAATCCATCATTGAAATGATCAACGCTCCCAGTCTTCCCAATGCTCCTATGACTCGTTTGGTGGCCTTTATTCAGCTTTTCTCTTTTGATATTGTTCACAGGCCGGGAAAATCTTTCACCATGCCTGATGGTTTATCTCGACAACCTCTTGGGGACAACAAATCTGATGTTGGAACCGATTTCAATGAAGAGGAACATTTAATTCAACCTATTTTCTCTTTTTCTTCCCAAAATTATTCTGGCTTTCAACAAGGCTTCTGGTTTAAATTAGAGCAGTACCTTTCAACTCTTCAAAAACCTCCCGATCTCTCTGCTAAGGAATTTCGATTTCTTAAACAAAAGTCTTCTAATTTTTTTGTTCAAGGTTCTAGACTTATGAAGAGAGGCAAACCTTGTGCTCTTATTGTTGTTACTATTCCCTCTAAACAAGATTCTATCCTTGAAAGTCTCCATGAAGGCCTTGGTCATCGTGGGGAAACTCAAACTTATTGACGACTATCCAAACGGTTCTGATGGCCATCTTTGAAGAAATCCGTCTCCCAATGGTGCAAGAGTTGTGAAGTTTGTCAAAAGCGTGATCTTAGGCGCCCAGCTGAAATTCGTTATCCTACTGGGGAGTCCACTGTCTTTGGAAGGATTGCTATGGATGTGGTTCATATTAAGGCAGGTGGTGCTAAGTACCTCATTGTGGCTAGAGATGATTTTTCTGGATGGGTTGAAGCAAAATTTCTTAAGAACCTTAGCTCTGAATCAGTGGCAGCTTTCCTCTACAAGACTTGGACAATGCATTATGGCCTGGCTCGATCTTACTCTACTGATGGTGGCTCTGAATTTGGGGTCAAGCTTGCTGAAATGATCCGATCCCTTCCTGGACAACATAGAGTTACTACTCCTTATTATCCTGAAGGCCAAGGCATGGTGGAATGAGGCCATGCCCCTTTGAATGCTGCACTTGTTAAACTGGCTGGTGAAAGTGGCAAGAATTGTTGCAAATTCCTTCCTCTGGTTCTCTTCTCTGATCAAATCTCAACCAAAAGAACTACTGGCTACTCACCTTATGAAATCATCTTTGGTCAAAGAGCAGTCCTTCCTTTGGATCTGGAAATGGAATCTTTCTTGGGCATCTCTTGGGAAGAGGTGTCCTCAACCACTGATCTATTAGTTGCTAGATCCAAGCAACTGGAGCAAAGTGAAGACGTTCGTGATGAAGCTTATCAAACAATGATGGAGGCCAGAGAAAAATCCGTCCAGTATTGGGAGGACAAGCACTCTAATCGAATCAGGGAGCCCTTGAACCCTGGTTACCTAGTTTTAGCTTATAATCAATTTTTGGAAACCCAGTGGGGCAAGCTTTTCTCTAATTGATGGAATGGCCCTTATCAAGTGATTCATCAAGTTAGGGGTGGATCTTATGTTTTGGAGGAGCTGGATGGTACTCGGTTGGCCAGAAGATTCTCTGCTGATCAAGTCAAGAAGTTTCATTGTCGTGGGGGCAACTTATCTCAGAAGTAAGTCCTCCCAATTGTGCACCACCAGGGTCATTTGCTGCGTTTTTGTTGTAAAAGCTCTACTGTATGCCACATATGTGAGCACCTGGGACGCCCTCCTTGTTCTGTTTCTGCCGCTTCTAGGTCTCATTTGGAAGAATCAAGATATTTTTCTCAACTCTTCAATTGCTCTCAAGATCAAGAAATGGCCAATCTTTGCTTCAAATTCTTTGTTCCCTGCTTTTCTTTTTTTAATCCCTTCAAATTTTAGATGCAGACTAGGGACAGTCTGTAAGTTGGGGAGAGATGTGGTGACCAATCCGGGACACCACGTGAAAAAAAAAAAAAAAATTGGATTTCAGTTGTACCCCTATGGTTATCTTCATTTCCCCCCATCTCTCAACTCCTCCCTGTCCTAGCGGTCTAGGACAGGCCCCTTGCCTGTCTCTCCGCTTCACTCCCCTCTTCCTATGTTCAACTCCCACTTGTCGCGCTTGCAGCCCTGACTTTTGGTGACGCGAGCGATCGTTGAACCACTTTTGACAATCCCATCCACCACCGATTCCCTCTCCATCACTCCCGACGACCCTTCCTTGATCTTGATCCCCGGTGCCTCCTTCTCTCAGTTGTTCATCAACCTACTCTGGTCATCAACAATCCCTATCCTATCATCCTCCGATCATCCCTCCTCATCCTCCTCCTCCTCCGATTCAATCCTACCGGCTCACAATCTTGAAGGGTCCATTGTCCTCGGAATCCTCCCAAAACAATATCCATCAATCCATCTCCTTTGGTTTAATCTCCAACCCGAACCTCAACTCGAGCCCTCCTTGCCATCAATCTTCCCAACGCTCTCAGGATCGACCAAGGGTGATCACCAATCAAAAATCCCAAACCAAAACCAAAATCAAGTTACTCAACTCAATCAATCATCCCCCCCACCAGTCCATCAGCCACTAGTGGAAGTCATTATCCTCCCTCTTCCACAACCAATCCACTCTACCTCCTCCTCGCCCATCATCCAATCCGACTGACGACCGCAAGCGACCGCTTGCGGCCGTCGGAACTTTCACCCCGTTGTCGCCGCCGATCGGGCGACGACAACCGTTGTCGACACCCGCGACCGCTGTCGCGGGTGTTCATCTGGTTGCCCGCAGTCATTCTTGACGCGGGCAACATCTCTTTTTCCTCTCATGTAATTTTTTTTTTTTTCTTTTCATTTTTCATTTTTTTCCCGCACCTATTTGTAAATCTCTCTTGTACATAGTATACAGGGCCTCATTTCTATAGAAGGAGGGGCTCTCCCCTGCCTTTTGGCCCATCATCAGAGCATCCCAGAACATCAGAGGATCCCATCATCCTATCATACCATCATCAGTAATCAACTTATCTGTGGGTATCCTTCCCCACCTATCTGAGCCATTTATCCGGGTATATCTAAGACTGCCCCTTGATCTTTTGAGCCTCCATACTCAAACTCTGTCCCTTGTGACCTTTATCCTTATCATCAACCAATAGCCTTGCTGGTTGAAGAAGAATTCCTGTCTGTCTGAATTCTTGAGTGTGTTATACCACTCTGATCGCTTTTTCCGACCATACTGGTCCTGATCTCTCCTTGATCATCTTTCCGGAGCCAATCACGTTTGATTGAAGAGGTTTTATTAAGCTTAAAACCTGGATTGTTATACCTCCCTTCTTCTTTGAGGTTGAATTTTGCCACGCTATTCTTGAGTCCCTTGAGAAGTGTTGGGATATTCTTGCTCAAATTTGTTATTGATTTGCTTCTAGAGCTTCATAAACAAATTGTTTTTTTGTTTTGTTCAGCCTCCAAAGTTATCTGGTACCCTTCAAGCACTTGATTGCGGAGAGTTGGGCAGGTTCATTGAGAACCTGGAGGTTGGTTGGGATTGAGTTGATCTTTCCTAATCAGCTGCTGAAGACCAGAGTTAT
This sequence comes from Puccinia polysora, assembly GCA_025617555.3. NCBI lineage: Eukaryota > Fungi > Basidiomycota > Pucciniomycetes > Pucciniales > Pucciniaceae > Puccinia > Puccinia polysora. The sequence continues at coordinate 28,013,084 of CM062645.1, forward strand.
TAGCTTGTGGGCGTTGTTACTTACAACTGCCTTGTTCTATTGAACTCTGAACAAACCTTGACTTATTTTTTCAAGTCTTTACCTGCACCATCTTGCCTCAGATAGTGTTGTTTCCATTGCTACCAACAACTCTTATCCTCTTCCCTTACTTTGATTTCTCATCCATAAGGTTCTGGACCTTGATTCCGGTTACATTTAAATATTATTGTAACTCCTAGGAGGGCAGCCTAAACAGCACCTTTCCCCTCCACAGAACTGCCACGGCTTAGCACCGTTTGGAGTCTTACACTGGTTGGACCTTTTTTTCAACTGGCTTATACTTGGTAGCAAAAGAGAGAATTTCTTTCTCTCTGAAAGCATTGAACAGCAAGACTTTACTACTAAAACTGATGCCAAGCTCCAACATCTTCTCCATCTGATTTTTCTGCAACATCCTCAAAGGGAGATTTTTACATAAAGGTAGAACCAGGAGATAATCCTTTGCTCACATGTGTGGCACTAGGCAGGTTTTAAAAAATGACTGCAGAAGATTGCCCAGTGGTGCACAACTGGGAGTACTTACTTTTACTCCAAATTGCCACCACTGAAGCCCATATTCCTCCTTACAAAAGCCATTTAGAATAAAATTGAGATTTGGGTCTATTTTATACTCATTTCAGAGATTCAATCAAGAAGTGAAGGAGGATTGATCAGATCTAGGATTACAAGGAAAAGAAGACGCAAAAGATCCAGAAAGACAAGAAATATTTTTGGGAATTTCTATTTTAACATGTTTTTGATTTTTAATGCTTTCCATATCAGAAGAGAATGACAAGAAAAACAAATAATAAGCCTCAGGGGTCATAGGTGACCCTTGATTTTAAGTCCAAGGCTGAGGAGAACTAAAATTATCAGTAGGATTAACTATTCCGCTAAAAAATGAGAGGAATTGGAATTATCCTTCTCCTTACCATTGAAAATTGATTTAGGAGTATGACAAGGAAAATATCTTTCCCAAAGACCAGAATCCAAAGAACAGAGAGGAAATTCAATCTTTCTACCATCAGCACCAGGCATGAGAATTCTCTCCCCAAATTAATCAGAAAACATCAGGGTAGCACCAAAATCCATTAAAAATTTTTGAAAAAAGATCATAAGGCTTTCAAAAAGTGATTCAAAAGTGACAGGTTCCAAAGACATTTTGACCAATTCAAACTGTGACATATTCAGAAATACCAACCAATTCACAAGACTTATTTACTATCCCATAAACCGCAGAATTGAAGCTGACCCTAGGAATAAGATTGAGTTTTCAGGCCATAGCATCCAAAATTAATTTGAGATGAGAAACCAAATTGACAAGGAGTGAAAAAGTTTTAGTTGAATCACCAAGATAAAAAGGAAGAAAACCAAGAGGACAGGACTAAAGATTGGAATCTGAAGAGGGATCTTTTCCACCAGATTCCTTCATCAAAGTGTCTGAGGAGACCTTTATTTGTCAGGACCAATCTCCACATGTCAATGAGAGACCCATTTCTTCATTCTTTCAGCAAAAGACAAAGAAATTGACATTAGTTCAGCCACAGATAGATCAGAAATTTTGAGATCACAAATATTCTTTAATAAACCTTCCACAGCATTGGGGTGATCCTTTGAGATTCCCCTCTCAAAACAAACTTTGGGCTGGGTGGAGGGAGGAATTTCAGGTGAAGTAGGAACTAAGATGGTATCAAAAGGTTGAGGAGATTTAACGGATTAAGGAGGATCAAAGCCAACTTTAAACTATTCCATGAGTTGTTCATTTTCCAACTTCATGTCTTCTAAATCAGAGGAAGGAGGCTCAGGTGAGGATCAATGCTTAGCCAGTTCTTGAAGAATTGAGGATTGCAAGGAAGGAGCCTTATGAGGTTTGGTTTCCTCATGTTTTTTCCTAGATGGATCAGATTGATAAGCTCCAACAGGAATTTAGGAGGAGATGGCTGGAGGATACCAAGGTTGAAGGTTACCACAAGAAGATCATAAATTGAAAGAAGCCATGGATGCCTTCATAGGGGTGGGGGCTGGTAAGAGGCCACCACATGAAAAATAGGGCAAGGAGAATCAAAAGGGATAAGGGCACAATTAGGAAGAAAGAAACCATTTCCCTTCTTTTCCACCAATGTTTCCTCTTTATCCTTCTGGAGCTCAGGGAATCAACCAGTTCCATGGCCTTCTCTATGACAGTAGTAGCATACTATGTGGATTTAGGAACAGAGTTAGAAGGTCTGGGAGTAGCAAGAGAGGAAATATTTTGATCCAGCTTATTCTCAAAATATTGAAATAGTTTTGTGATCTTGTCAATAGTTGGAGTTTCCCTGTTGGACCTAGGATTTGGTTTAGACCTGCAATCTTCCTCCATCTTCTTCATGATTTTGTTTGATTCTTGGAAAGAAGGAGGATGGACTGTTTCAGTGGTTGTAGATTTTTCAAAATTAAAAGCAGTTTGACCTTTCATGACTTCATCCACAGCACTCCTAAGGATAAGGAAAACAGGGGGGTTGAATTGGTTATCCCTGGTGGTGATCATTGATCCAGACTTGAATAATTCATCCCTAATCTTCCCCTGCAGTCCTGGAAAAAAAGATTGGAAAAATTGCACTTGAATTTTGTCCACTGTATCATTGTGATTGTTTCAGGTAAGATAAGATTGGACTGGGTCTCATGAATTCCTAAAAGACTTATAATCAGAGGCTGAAGAGACACCACCATTTGATATCCACTGAGAGAAAAGATCATCCAATTCCTGCAAAGTAAACCAAGTTACATCTATTCTTCCCCAATATTCCAACATTTCTTCCCTTAGAAGCGTCAAGTTTTGAAATGCAAATCCATAAAAAAATTTGATCACTTCCATGACTTTATCAGAGGAGATAAAGAATCATACCTGGTGGGCCATATTGTATTCATTTTCCCCATCCACTTCAGCAGCCATTTTGTAAGAGTCCAAGAACAATTCCAAATTTACCCTTTTGAACCCTAATTTTGTGTTCTGAGGTTTCATCTTAACATTTTAGGTCAAACAGAGGTGGTGGGACTATCATTAGATGCCATTTTGAATAGCAGAATTTCCCAGAGGGTCCAAAGAGCAGAATTCCAAGTCGCTCACAAGTGTGGCATGAGTAGGATTTTAAAACAAAAACAACATGAATATTTCCCACATGGTGCACAATTTGGAGGACTAACTCTTAAATAAGTTGCCTCCACATATCAGATCTAAGAACAGAAAAACAGAAAATAAACAAAAATTGGATTTCAAAGTTGATTCCAAAAGTGTTGGGGATGTAAATCCCAAGGTTGCTGGTTTGATCCTGGCCCAGGGGATAAAATGTAAGACTCCAAATGGTTCTGGCTGCAGGCAGTTCTGGGGAGGGGAAAGGTGCTTTTTAAGCTGCCCTCCTGAGTTTTACAGAAATATTTAAATTTAGCCAAGATCAAGGTCCAGAACCTTTTGAATAAGGAATCAATAGGAAGGGGATGAGTTTAATACTAATTGGTAGCTTTAAACAAAACTATCTGAGGCAACATGGTGAAGGAAAAGACTTTAACAAAAGAATTTAGAGTTTTTTGAGAGTTCAATAGAACAAGGCAGCTGTAAGTAACAATGCTCACAAGCTAATAACTCTGGTTTTCAGCAGATTATTAGGAAATATTGACTCAATCCCAACCATCCAAACCATCCCAACCAACATCCAGGTTCTCAATGAACCTGCCCAACCATTGTTAATCAAGCGCTTGTAGGGTACCAGATAGCTGTGGGTGGCTTTAACAAACAGGGAAATTTTTCTTTTGAAGCTCTAGAAGCAAAGCAATAACAAATTTGAATAGTGTGGCAAAATGCAACTTTGAGGAAATACAGGGAGGTGTAACACTCCAGCCTTAAGCTCAATAAAACCTCTCATTCAATCATGACTGTTTCCAGAAAGACAATCAAAGAATGATCAAGAAAATTATGGCTGGAAAAATGGGATCAAGGAGTGGTATAACACACTCAAGGATCCAAATGAATGGTTTCTTCTTCAACCAGAAAGCCAATTGGTTGGTGATAAGGAAAAGGGCCACAGAAGGGAGTATCAGAGTTTTGAGCATGGAGGCTCAAGGATCAAGGGGCAATCAAGGATATACCCAGGATAAGGATGATAGATTAATTGTATAAAGGGGAAGAGCCCCATGGATTTATTGATTTATACCACAATTGATTTTGAATGATGGACAAAGACTGGGGGAGAGCCCCTCCTTTTATGGGAAAAAGGCCACTGTAGACTATTTACAAGTGATACTACAGATGAGCGCAGAAACTGAGTGGCAGGAAATGATTATCCGCAGCTTTGTGGAATATAGATAGTGGTTGCAGACAGTGATTTTCTGTGGAGAATGTGCTTCAGCAATGATGAGTTGAGGGCAACAGGTGATAACACTGTTGGAAGGAAGCAATAGCTTGTGGTATGTCAAATGAGCAAAGCGGAGGTGACCAGGTGGGAAATAGATGATGTCTGTGTAAGACTCCAAACCTTGCTAGGACTTGGAAGTTCTGAGGAGGGGAAAGGTTCTGTTTAGGCTGCCCTCCTGAGTGTTAAAAAAATATTTAAATGTAACCAAGATAAAGGTCTAGAACTTTTTAAGTGAGGAATCAAGTAGTAAAGGATAAAGTTTGATAATATTTGGTAGCACTGAAACAGCACTATCTGAGGCAAGATTATGTCAGAGATATTTGAACAAAAGAAGTTGAAGTTTGTTTTAAATTTCAAAAGAACAAAGCTATTGTATGTAAAAAAGCCCCACAAGCTAATAACTCTGGTTTTCAGCAGAATATTGGGGATGATCAACTCAAACCCCAACAAACCTACAGGTTCTCAATGAACCTGCCCAACTCTCTGAAATAAAGCACTTGAAGGGTACCAGATAAATGAGGGTGGCCGTAAAAGACAAAGAACAATGTTTTGAGAAGCTCTAAAAGCAAACATTAACTGATTTGAACAGGGATAACATCAGCACTTCTCAAGGAACTCAAGAGTAAGCTGGCAGAATGCAACTTTGAAAAAAAATAAAAGGAGGAATAACACTCCAGTTTTCAAGCTTAATAAAACCTCTTCAATCAATTGTGATTGGCTCCAGAAAGATGGTCAAGGAAGGATCAAGACCAATATGGTAAGAGAAAGGTATCAAAGAGCTGTGTAACACACTCAAGAATTCCAAAAGACATAATTCTCTTCAACCAGCAAGGCTATTGGTTGGTGATAAGGATCAGGCCACAGAGGGGCAAAGAATAAAGATCAAAGTATCAAGGGTCAATCATAGATATACCTAGGATAAGGATTACAATCAATTACTGATAATAACTGGAGGGCATACACACACACTCCCATGAATGATTGGAAAAAGGTAGGGTAGAGCCCCTCCTTTCATGGGCCATGGGTCCCTGTTGACTATGTACAAGAGATGACACATATGGAGCAGAGAAAAAAGAACAACAATTAAAAAAAAATCATCTGATCATGAGAAAACAGAGGAACAACTGTGGAAAGAAGTGAAAAAATAAATAAAAATCTAAAAAAAAAATTGAAATGATGAAAAAAACAATAGATCAGCAGGAGCAGAAAGACACCAGCCTGTGCCAATGATGGAAACGGGCAGGAGAGTAGCAGTTGAGTGGCTGGGCAACAGTAAACAAAGGGCCTGGACAAAAGCCGCAGAGGGAACAGAAGAGACCCGTCTGGGCAACAGACAAGCTGCTTGGGAGCCCAGTGAGCTAGGGGGGGTGACAGAAGAAAAGGGGGTCTCAAAGGAATTTTTCAAAGCCAAAAAGGCCAAAACAGAGATGAAGGAGGCTAGGAAGATCAAGACTAAGATTGTATCTTGAGAAAGACCATTTGCACAATCAAGGCAGGGCTTATAACAGTCCCAAGGATCTTGAGTTTCAAGGTGAGCAAGTTTGAAAGCTGTCCTCTCCATTGCTGTTGACAAGAATGGGCAACAACATCAGGATGGGGGGCGTTTAATTGGATCAAGGAGGAGCTTTAGCAGGCTTGCCATTGTTGTTTTCAACAACAATAGCAATCAGCTGGTCAAAGGACCAAATGATTGGAATTGAGGGTTGAGGCCAACTATCTTTGGAGGGTTGGCCGCAGTCAGAGAGCAGGGGTGGGACCGTCCTTGCAGGATCAGTTTCTGGGGTGAGTTCCACCATTGCCGTCAGCAGCGCAAACAATAATATATGGCAACAAAAGTAGGGAGGGGCCAAGGTTATTTCCATGGGTGATTGATTGTCCAACTGGCTCATCCTTGGAGGATCAGCCAAATGATCAAAGATTTAGGTATGGGAGGGGATTGGATGGGGAAATGGATTGTTTCCCGGTAGTCTTTGGACAATCCTGATGAGGCTGGCTGGGTGCAATTGCTGGCGCTGGTGTGAGACATGGGCAAGATTGAGCCAAGCAGGTCTTCACCCATGCATTTGACAAAAAAAAGGGCCAAAGCAAAAAGGACAGGGATTTAATGCATGACCTGGGCAGTTGGGCACCCCAGGTACCCATCCCTAAACCGCTGGGAGATGTGGAAGCTGGAGGGTCTGAAGGCTGAAGGGACCTGATTCATAAAAAGGAATTCCATTTTTTTTTGATGATGGTGAATGATAGCCATAAAAAATCATAAAAAAATTTTAAATTTTCTGCAGTGGTCCTGAGGTGTACAGATTTGGTCACCACAACTCTCCCCAACTTACAGACTGTCCCTAGTCTGCATCTGAGTTTGATGAAATATATAAAAAGGAAAGAAAGATGATTGGAACCAAAGAATGGCCATTGGACCTTAAGGGTGATTGGAAAAGAATATCTTGATCCATCCAAAGAAAAGTCCTAGAAGTGATGGAGATCAACAAAGGAGGCTTCTCAGGTGCTCACATATGTGGAATACAGTAGATTTTCACAAAAAAGATGCAGCAGATGACCCTGGTGGTGCACAATTGGGAGGAATTATTTACAAGTTGCATCCAAAACAATTAAATTTCTTGACTTGATCAGCAGAGAACCTCCTGGCCATCTGAGTACCATCGAGTTCTTCCAAAACATATGATCCACCTCTGACTTTGCGGACCACCCAATAAGGACCATTACAGAAATTAGAGAAAAGCTTTCCCCACTCAGTTTCCAAGGGTTGATTATAAGCTAAAACAAGATCACCAGGATTCAAAGGGTCCCTGATCTGATTTAAATTTTTATCTTCCCAATAATTAACCAATTTTTCTCTGTATTCCATCATCTTCTGATAAGCTTCACTGCAAGCATCCTCAGTCCACTCCAGTTTCTTAGATTGGGCAACTAATAGATCAGTGGTAGAAGAAACCTCTTCCCAAGAAATAACTAAGAAAGATTCCATTTCCAGATCCAGAGGAAGGACAGCCCTTTGAACAAAGATAATTTGAAAGGGTGAGTAGCCAGTGGTTTCTTAAGTTGAAATTTGATCAGAGAAAAGGACCAGAGGAAGAAATTTTCAACAATTCTTTCCAATTTCACTGGCCAGTTTTAAAAGAGCAACCTTCAAAGGAGCATGGCCTCTTTCCACCATGTCTTGGCCTTCAGGATAATAAGGAGTGGTCACCCTATGTTGACCAGGAAGCAATTGGATGATTTTGGCCAGTTTTCCACCAAAGTCAGAGCCACCATCAGTTGGATAAGATTGGACCAATCCATAGCCCATTGTCCAAGTCTCATAGAGAAAAGCTTCTACTGATTCAGAACTGAGGTTCTTGATGAATTTTTCTTCAACCCATCCAGAAAAATCATCTCTAGCAACAATGACTTAGCTCAACCAGCCTTAATGTGAACCACATCCATAGCAATCCTCCCAAAGACAGTGGACTCCCCAGTTGGATAGAAAATTTCAGCCAAGAGCCTAAGATCACTTTTTTGACAGACATCACAACTCTTGCACCATTGAGAGACAGATTTCTTCAAAGATGGCCAAAAGAATTTTTTGGTGTTGATAAGTTTCTGTTTCTCCACAATGACCAAGTCCTTCATGGAAAATTTACAAGATCAAATCTTGTTTAGCAGGGATAGTGACAACAATAAGAGCACAAGAATTGCCTCTTTCCATAAGCCTAGTAACTTATACAAAGATTTTGGAGGACTTTCTTTTAAGGGATTGAAAATCTTTAGCTGAGAAATCAGGAGTTCTTTGGAGAGTGGAAAGGTACTGCTGTAGTTTAAGCCAGAACCCTTGCTGGAAGCCAGAATAATTTTGAGAGGAAAATCTGAAGACAGGTCAAATAATGTTCCTTCTTTTCAAAATCCACTCCAACATCTGATTCTTCATCGCCCAGAGGATTTTGAGATAAACCCTCAGGCATGGTAAAAGACTTTCCAGGCCTATGAACAATATCGAAAGAGAAAGACTGGATAAAAGCCACCCAACAAGTCATTTGAGCATTTGGAAAGCTGGGGGCATTGATCATTTCAATAATGGATTGTGCATTGACTTGTAACTCAAAGTGTTGATCCCATAGAATAGTTTGGAGCTTCTTCAAAATTTGGGCCACACAGAAAAGTTCCAGTTTTGGCTGGGAGTACCTAGATTTCACATTTGAAAAGAGAAGAGATTCATACAGAGCAGGACAATCCAAACCATTTTTTTCTTCCTGGGTAAAGCAGCCCCAACAGGTTGATAACTCAAATCAAAAGCCACTTTATCTTTCCAGCTCCAGATCCATAAGTGATCTTATTCAAGACAATTTCTTTCCCAAAAATTGTTTTGAGCTTCAGAAATGATTTTTCACAAGCTTGGGTCCAAAGCCATTCAGCCTCCTTCCTGGTTAAGCAATTTAAGACTCCAAACAGTGCTAGGGCATGACAGTTCTGTGGAGGGGAAAGGTGCTGTTTAGTCTTCCCTCCTGAGTGTTACAAAAATATTTAAATGTAACCAAGATCAAGGTCCAGAACCTGGTGAATGAGGAATCAAGTAGTAGAGGATAAAGATGATAAACGTTTGGTAGCAATGAGACAGCACTATCTGAGCCAAGATTATGTGGGAAAAACGTGGACAAAAGAAGCTAAAGTTTGTTTAAAGTTCAAAGAAAAAAGCTGTTGTATGTAAACAAGGCCCACAAGCTAATACCTCTGGTTGTCAGCAGAAGATTGGGAATGATCAACTCAAACCCAACCAACCTCCAGGTTCTCAATGAACCTTCCCAACTCTCCACAATCAAGCGCTTGAAGGGTACCAGATAACTGAAGGTGGCTGTACAAGACAAAGCACTATGTTTAAGAAGCTCTAAAAGCAAACATTGACTGATTTGAAGCAAGGATAACCTCAACACTTCTCAAGTAACTCAAGAGTAGGCTTGCAGAATGCAACTCCAAAAAAATAAGGGAGGTACAACACTCCAGGTCTTAATCTTAATAAAACCTCTTCAATCAATTGTGATTGGCTCCAGAAAGATGATCAAGGAGGGATCAAGACCATTATGGTCAGAGAAAGGGATCAAGGAGTGGTATAAAACACTCAAGAATCCCAACAGACAGAATTCTCTTCAACCAGCAAGGCTGTTGGTTGGTGATAAGGATCAGGACACAGAAGGGCAAAGACTAAGGATCAAAGGATCAGGGGGCAATCATAGAAATACCCAGGATGAGTATGAGGATTTGATTTCAATGATAAAGTGGGGACATATGCACACACTGCCATGAATATTTTTTAAAGAGGCAGGGGAGATCCCCTCCTTTTATAGACAAGAGGTCTTTAGATTATTTACAAGAGAGATTTACAGATAGAGCGGGAAAGTTTTTTTTTTTTTTTGAGGATTTGATTTAAATGATAAAGGGGGAAAAATGAAAGAACAACAGAAAAAAAAGAAGGGAAAAAAATCAACAATTAAAAACAAATGAAATAATAAAAAGAAATGAATGAGCAGGGATGAAAAGGGACTCCAGCCTTTGCCAATGGTGGCACAGTCAAGTGAAGGGGAGGTGAGGGGCTGCGCGGACAGGCTGATGGGCCTGGGCAACCGCTTGCCCGCGGATGACCACCAGCAGGACCCGCACGGTTGATGGATGACTTGCGCGGGAAACCGGTGATCAATGAGTTGTTTGGTGAGAGCATAGGAGATGATGATGACGAGTAGGAGGTTGGAGATGATGGCCAAGATGACTGTAGGCCAATGAGTTTGAGCCTATGCCTGATGGTATGATTGGGTAGTCAAGTTGGAGGGAGAAACTTGAGTTGATTGGATGGGCCAATCGTGAGGGTCTTGAAAGTCAGAGTTGTCAGAGCCAGGTTGGTTGGTTGAGTTGGTATTGGAGGATGATGAGCATTGGATGAAGTTTGATAGGCCACATAATAGGCTGGGGCATTGAAATCGGGGTTGATTGAGTCACCAATAAATGGATGATAATTTGAGAGAGCAGCAGGTTGCGGAGATGGATCAATGGGCTGAGTGATGATGGGAGTCATTGGGACAGCTGGAGGAGACGGTTGAGGTGGCGTGGCAGGGGGGAAATGATTGGAGGAGGAGGAGGCCTTGGGTGGAGATGATTGGATGATTGATTGGTTGGTTGGCTGACCAATGGGGGAGAGAAGATGAGGGTGCAAGATTGGTTGTGGGAACCGGGCTGACTAGGGAGAGGGACAATGGTTCTTGGTTGATGGGGCAGGTTGGCAAGAGTTCCAAGGATCTGAGGAGACACTTGCGACAAAAGATATGATTGGCAGATTTGCACATGACCGGATCCACAAATGGGCACCTGCAAATTGGAAAGAGCAAGTCCTTGTTGGGTTGGATGCGATAGTTGAACTTCATGCCCTCCACCAGATCAGGATGCTGCTCTGCAATGCTAGCTTGAGCTTGGATGATATTTGGATGACTTGAATCAATTTTGGTTATTGTTGTTGGTATTGTTGGTGTTGGTGTTGGGGTTGATGATGATAATGATCTAATGGATGATGGGTCATAAGAAGATGATGACAATGATCTGGTAGATGATGATCTAGAGGATGATGATTGGGGTCAATGACTGTTGGCCTGCATGTTTGGCAAAAAAAGAAAAACAGTGAGCTGAAAGACAAGGAGTGAAGCGGGAAGGACTTGAACACCGGGCACAGGGGTCTAGGCACCAAGAGATCTTCCTAGACAACTAGGAGAAGGGAAGACTGAGAACTGGGAACTGAACTGAGAACCCATTCCAAAAAAAAATTTTTTTTTGGATCTAAAGGGAGGCTATAGAGAAGTTCATAAAAATTTTACTTTTTCCATACTGGTCCAGAGGTTTCCCAGATTGGGAACCACAGAAACGCAAGGGAACACAGATTTTGGATAGAGAAGGAATGAAGATCCAAACATAAATGAAAACACCTAAGAAACCTCTGACTTTAGTTGGATTGATTGGAGTGGGCCAATAGAGGATTTTGTTGAATTTGGATGGGGCCATTCTTCTTCCTTCCTTGCAGACCACATGACCAACAATTTCCAGAGCAGGGACACAGGCAGCCAATTTGGATCCAGATACAGTGAGACCAGACTCCTCAATTCAAAACAAGATCCTTTCCAAAGTGGTTTCATATTCCCAGATTAATTGATGGATTCCTGATTGCAAAGGTAAGAGCTCATTGTTATAGTCAGAAACTGGACCTTTAATTCTGCCATTTTCAATAAAGATACCAGCATGATCAGGGATTTCATCCTGGAGGATCCAAACATCTGAGCCTGATAGACTGCAACCAGATTGGCGGCACCTTGGGGCAAAGGAGTAAGGTGGAATTGACCAAGAGGAATATCAAAAGTAGTGAGATGACAAGAAATTGGATGTAAGGATTGTTTGTCATAGCCACCCAAAATATCAGCTAGACCATAGCAAGCTCTCCTGGAGAAAGATTTGAAAAATTCTTCAGTAGCAGGGGGAATACCAGATTCTTTAGTAGTAACCTTATTTAGAGGCTTGAGATCATGAACTATTCTAAGTTTACCATTACTTTTAAGGACACAGAAGACAGGACTGGAATAGATGGAAGTTTACTGCTTGTATAAACCAGTACAGACTTGTTTGCAGACCAACTTGATGAATTTGTTGACCTTAGCAGCAGGGATAGGGATCTTTTTCTTTTGCAAGGGATCATGTTATACTACTGGAATGATATAAGGTAGGCCATAGGATTCTTTCAAGAGACCTCTCTCTTCTTCACAGAAAGCAATAGATTTTTCTCTAAGAGCTAAAACATTTTTGATCAAATTTAACTCATCAGGAAGAAGCCATCCATCTGGACCAAAGTTGACCACCTTCATATTTTCTTCAGTAACACAACCATGAGGAACAAAGGGACCAGTGAGAGATTGAGATAAACCACAGTAAGGATCATGGGATAGGGAAGGATGCATAAGAGGAGGATTGAGGTTGAGAGGCATTGGTTGGTTGACTGGTTCAACCTTTTTTGCAACTGGCTTATAATTAGTGGCAAAAGAGAGAAATCCTTGCTTCCTCCAAGCATTGAACAGCAAGACCTGACTAGGAAAGCTGAGACCAAGTTTCAATGTCTTCCAAGTTTGATGTTCTGCAACATCCTTGAAAGGTGCCTTTTCCATAAAAGAGGATCCAAAAGATGACGCATTTCTCACATGTGTGGCACAGGGTAGGGTTTTTAATATGACAGTAGTAGGAGCCCCTGATGGTGCACAAATGGGAGGACTTACTTCTACCCTAAATTGCCTCCACCTAAGGCCATACTCCTTCATACCAAAACCGCCAAGAAGAGAATCAAAATTGGGATTTAGTTTAGACTCATTGCCAAGATTTTAAAAGGGAATAGGAGAAGAATGATCGGGCTGAAAATAAAAAGGAAAAGAAGAGACAACAGATCCAGAGAGAGAAGAAATATTTTTAAGATTTTTGGATTTTTCATGTTTTTGATTTTTAATCTTATTTGGATGAGGAAGAAATTATGAGGAAAAATAAAAATATGCCTCTGAGACAGAAGTTGATCCTTGAGTTGAAGTCTGAGGATTTGAAGAACTAAAACTTTTAGTAGGACCAACTAATCCAATAAAAAATGAGAATGAGATGAAGAAGAGGTGTCCTTCTGTTTCCCTTTCAGAACCAATTTGGGGGGATGACCAGGAAAATCTTTTTCCCAACAACCAGAATCCAAGGAGCAAAGGGGGACTTCAATCTTCCTTCCATCAGCATCAGGGAGAAGAATTCTCTCCCCAAATTGATCAGAAAACATTAGGGTTGCACCGAAATTCATTAAGAAAGGCCTTCCCAAGATCATAGGTCCATCCAAATGAGTAATCCAGAAATGACAGGTGCTAACAATATTTTTTCCAATTCAAACTTGGAAATCCTCAGCAATCAACCAATTTTCATGACTGATTCCCTATACCATATACAGCAGAGTTAAATCTGACCCTTGGGCTAAGTTTGAGTTTGCAGGCCATGGCATCCAAAATTAAATTGAGCTGGAAACCAGAATTTACCAGAATAGAAACCATTTTAGCAGATTCACCAAGATAGCAGTAGAGGAAACCAAGAGGACAGGAATACAATTTGGAATCTGAAGAGGGATCTGTTCCACCAGAGTCCTCCAAAAAAGTATCAGAAGAAACTTTTAATTTGTCCGGACCAATCCCCACACGTCAATGAGAAACCCATTTCTTCATCCCTTCAGCCACAGATGGAGAGATTGACAGTAGTTCAGCCACAGACAGATCAGGAATTTCTAGATCAGAGATTTTCTTTAATACTCCTTCCACAGAATTGGGGTGATCCTTGGAAATGCCCCTCTCAAATCAAACTGTGGGCTGGGTGGAGGGAGAATGATCAGGTTGAGCAGGTACTGGAACAGGATCAGAAGGTTTAGGAGTTTGAGCAGATTGAACAGGAGGAAAATCAGAGTGGTCCCGCAAACTTTCCATAATTGGTTCCTTTTCCACTTCCATGTCTTCCACATCAGAGGAAGGGGGCTCAGGTGAGGATTTACATTTGACAGGTTTTTGAAGGATTGAAGATGTAACTGGAGGAGACTTGTGAGGTTTGGGTTCCTCATGGTGTTTCCTAGCTGGATCAGACTGATAAGTGCCAGAGAAGCTGGAAGAAGTGACAGCTGGAGGATAACAAGGTTGTAGAGTGCCACAGGATGATTGAAAATCCAAGGAGACCAAAGATTCCTTCTTGGGAGTTGGTGGTTGATAAGAGGCCACCACATGATGGATTGGAGAAGAAAAATCAAAAGGGATCAAAGCACCATTAGGAAGAAAGAAATTTTTTCCCTTCTGCTCCACCAATTTTTTCTGTTTGTCCTTCTGGAGTTCAGGAGATCTCCCAGTACCATGGCCTTCCCTATGACATTAATAGCAGACTAGGATGGTTTTAGGAACAGAGTTGGAAGTTTTAGGATTATCTAAAGAAGAAATTTTCTGATCTATTTTGCTTTAAAAGGCCTGAAGTAATTTAGTGATATCACCTATTGTAGCAGTTTCTTTATTGGACTGGGGATTTGTTTTAGGTCTAAAATTCACTTCCATCTTGTTTGTTATTTCATTGGACTCTTTAAACAAAGGAGCATGTACTGGTTAAGTTACTTTAGTTTTTCAAAATTTAGAGCTGTTTGACCTTTCATCACTTTATCCACTGCACTCCTTAGGACCAGAAAAAAATGGAGCTTGAACCAATTATCTCTAGTAGTAATCATAGATCCAGATTTAACTAATTCATCTCTAATCCTTTCCTGCACTCCTGGAGAACAAGAATGGGAAAACCAAACTTGGATTTTGTCCACTGTGTCAATGTGATTGTTTTGGATGACATAAGACTGAATAGGATCCCAAGATTTCCTAAAAGACTGATAATCAGAGGCTGAAGAGACACCACCATTGGAGATCCATTGAGAAACCAGAGCATCCAAGTCCTGTAAGGTAAACCTATCCACATCTACTTTTCCCCAATAAGCCAACATAGCCTCCTTCAAGAGCCTCCAGTCATGAGTTTTGAAACCATAGAATGATTTTATCACTTCCATAACTTCATCAGAGGAGATAAAAGTTTTAACTGATAAGCCATATCATTTTCACTTCCACCATCCACTTCAGAAGCCATCTCATAGGAGTCCAAAAATTGTTTGACATTTTTTCCATTGAAGCCTAATTTCTTGTTTTGAGGCTTTATCTTTACCATCTTGACCCAAAAAGAGGAGGAGGGGGTACCAGTAGATTCCATTTTGAAGAGCAGAGTTCCTAAGAGATCCAAAGAGCAGAATTCCAACGTGGCTCACAGGTGTGGCAAGAGTAGAGTTTCACAAAAAAATGACAAGGATCTTGCCCAGATGGTGCACAATTGGGAGGACTTACTTCTGGAACAAGTTGCCTCCATGTATCAGATCTGGATGATACAGAAAAAAGAAAAAAAAAAGAAAAAGGATTGGATTGGATTTTGGAGTTGATTCTTCAAGTTTGGGACTGTTAATCCCAAGTTTGTTGGTTTGATCCCGGCCCGGGGGACTAAATTTGAGACTCCAAAGAGTGCTAGGCCATGGAAGTTCTGTGGAGGGGAAGGTTTCTGTTTAGGCTGCCCTCCTGAGTGTTACAAAAATATTTAAATGTAACCAAGATCAAGGTCCAGAACATTTTATGTGATGAATCAAGTATTAAAGGATAAAGTTTGATAATAGTGGGTAAGAATGGAAAAGAACTATCTGAGGCAAGATTATGTGGGATATATTTGAACAAAAGAAATTAAATTTTGTTTTAAAGCTCAAAATAACAAAGCTGTTGTATGTAAACAACACCCACAAGTTAATAAATCTGGTTGTTAGCAGAAGATTGTGGATGATAAACTCAAACCCCAACCAACCTACAGGTTCTCAATGAACCCACGCAACTCTCCGCAATCAAGCACTTGAAGGGTACCATATAACTGAGGGTGGCTGTACAAGACAAAGCACAATTTTTTGAGAATCTCTAAAAGCAAACAGTAACTTATTTGAACAGGGATAACCTCCACACTTCTCAAGGAACTCAAGAGTAGGCAGGCAGAATGCAACTTTGAAAAAAAATAAAAGAAGGTATAACACTCCAGGTTTTAAGCTTCATAAAACCTCTTCAATCAATTTTGATTGGATCCAGAAAGATGATCAAGGGAAGATCAAGACCAATATGGTCAGTGTTATGCGTTACCAAACTACCCAATACATGTTACGGCTAGTATGTCACATATCTGTGACAATTGTATATACTATTTCTACCTGCGCGCGACCCAACTGAAATAAATGGTTATCAATTGTGACTCCCAAATCACTACGGGTTAAAAGCCGGCTCACCTCTTGGTCTTGCAATATCAAACAAACGTAACGGATCCCCCAGCCAAGATTCTTTTTCTTTTCTCACCTTTTTTGTATGCCACGACGCGGACGATCAAGACCAGGAGGACCAGGAATTGATCAGATCAGTGAACCTAGCAACCAGAACAATGACAACATTGGCATAACAAGCGGGGACGAGGATTAGGAGACCCTGATCAACGTTGATACTACCAACTTACTGGTTATTTCCATGGACTCTAAAACGGCAGCGACCCAACCACGAACGTTTGAAATGACTGTCAAGAAAAGATTTTTGTCTAATCCAACCAAATACGTCTCGAAAGTTGAACGGTTGAAGCAAGATGGTTGTAACATTGACAAGTGGATCAAAGGGATCAACACCATTGGATTGCTTGTATTTGGGATCAACAAATTTACGCACGACATCGCAAACTTACGGGCATTGAAAAACAACAAGAGTATCATTGTTCGCGTCTTCTTCATTCTAACCATTGATTGGGAGCTTCGCCCACTTATTGCTAAAGAAAACACCGCGGCGGAGGCTTTTGAGACGATAAAGAAAAACTTCCAACTGTCAATGCGCGCCCGCCAGATCAAACTGTGGGACAAATTGTTCTAAAAACTGACGACCATGGAGGGCAGCATTTCTTCCCATCTCAGCAGGATCTTGAACATCTTTATCGAGCTAGGACAACTTGGAACGCCAGTCCTGGACTCTTGCCTGTTGTTGGGCATGCAGGTCCTCACTCCCCCCCCCCCCTGGTACCTCTCAAACTCAAATGTTACAAAGTGTGGCCCCTCAACTTGATTGTATCAACCAGCCCTCAGCGTCCGACACTCAGTCCATTCTCACATCGTATTACACCAAAGTAACAAGGGGAAACTCATCCGACAATCCATACTCCGTTGCGGCTGTAAATCCATGGACTTGGCCCAATCCCGGTTGCCCTCGTTGTCAAGCTTGCTCTAAAGCTCCTGACCCAACTTGTCCTCCCGGTACTTGCGCTGCGCGTTGACAACCTACTGCCGCTGACATCCAGGCGGCCCAAACGGTTATAGCAAATGGTACCTGCCCTGTGCCCGCCAATGTCCGCGCGAGAGTTGGTGGCACATGTGTTTACTCTAACTCCCCCAATCACTGGCGCGGAGACTACCCAATCCTCTGTGCTGACGCCCACATCCCCCCCCAAACCCACCAACAACAACTGCTCCCCACCTACGCCACCCTCCGAACCAAACACCTAATCCCTTCCGCCCGGACCAAGTGAATGCCGTGGCGGGACCTGATCAATTGCTGACCAATGAGGCTCGCCCCAAGACTTGCACAGTCCGATCAGTGACGGCTCCTAACACTTTAGTGCTAGACTCAGGGGCGACCTCAACAGTGAGCGGTTGTTTCTCTTCTTTTGTTTCTTTCTCCTCCTTCTCTTCCCCTCTACCTTTAACTCTGGCGGATCCTCACGTCAAGATGGTTGCAATCGGCAGGGGGACGGTACAACTGACAACGGTCAATTCTGGGGACCATGGGGCCCCATTACTGAATAACGTCTTATACTGCCCCCGTGTGAACGGTACCCTACTGTCTCTCGGTCACCTCATTGACACTGGATATTGTCCCACCTTTGTTGGAAACAACATTTCTCTTGTTTCTTCTTCTTCTCGGCTTCTTTCTCCATATTGTAATTGTACCTGGACTGTGACCTCTTCTTCCTGTGCCGCACTGCCTCCTTCTCCGGTTCTTCCCTCCCTCTGTTCTATTTCTATTCCTTGCTTTCTCTTTCCCCCCTTCCTTTTATTTCTTCCTCTTATTTCTATCACTGCGCACTTGGTCACGTCTTGGATCAAGTTGTCAAAGCCTACTTCCGGAAACATGTCCCGTCGTTCAACATCAAAACCTGGACGCCTTTCTTCTGCGAATCTTGCAAAACGGCAACGAGCATTAGGCGGCGCGACACCCTTTCTGAAGCAATCCCCCTAGAAAACCCCCTCGACCTCCTGGTGACCAACGTGCTCGGCCCCCTACCATCTGATCTATCCTGAAATTGCTATCTCCTCACGGTTCAAGACCACCACTCCACATTTATCTTTGTACATGCGTTCAAACTCCAGTCCGAGGTCCCCAAACTCCTGCTTAAAACCACTACGTACCTAAAGAATCGCCTTGGTAAAGCCCCTACCCATATCCAGTCGGATAATGCAAAGGAATACCATTTGAATGCTTTAGCGGATCAGCTGTCTGCGCTTGGCTCAAAACTCCTTTTCACATCTCCATACACGCCCAAACAGAACGGTGAGGCTGAACGAGTCAATCAAATGCTCGGCAACATGGCCCGGACTATGCTTACTTACGCTGGGTTTCCTGACTGCTTCTGGTCCTTTGCTTATCGACACGCCTGTTTCCTTCATAATCACCTTGCAAACTCACAATCCAGCCCCCCAACTGAAATAAATGGTTATTGATTGTGGCTCCCAAATCACTACAGTCAGAGAAAGGGATCAAAGAGTGGTGTAACACACTCAAGAATTCCAAAAGACAGAATTCTCTTCAACCAGCAAGGCTATTGGTTGGTGATAAGGATCAGGCGACAGAGGGGCAAAGAATAAGGATCAAAGTATCAAGGGGCAATCATAGATATACCTAGGATAAGGATGACAATCAATTAGTGATAATAACTGGGGGGCATACACACACACTCCCATGGATGATTGGAAAAAGGTAGGGTAGAGCCCCTCCTTTCATGGGCCATGGGTCCCTGTTGACTATGTACAAGAGATGAAACATATGGAGTGGAGAAAAAAGAACAACAATTAAAAAAAATCATATGATCATGAGAAAACAGAGGAACAACTGTGGAAAGAAGTGAAAAAATAAAAAAAAACATCTAAAAAAACAATTGAAATGATGAAAAAAAACAATAGATCAGCAGGAGCAGAAAGACACCAGCCTGTGCCAATGATGGAAACGGGCAGGAGAGTAGCAGTTGAGGGGCCGCGGTGTGGTAGACCAAACCTAATCTATAGCCATCAGACTCAATTTTCTAGTATAAATATAATCCCAATCATAAATTTAACCTCAGAAATGGATTCTACACCAAAAATAACCAATAGTCACCCAGCCAAACTACCCCTCTATCTCTCATGGTTTAGAAGATACAGCCAAAATGAATTTTGGACAGCTCATATGACACCCAGGTATCACAAACTATTGAAAGGCCATATGGGTATACTTGGAATCCCTAAATACATACCAGTAACATCCCAACATAACACCTCAACCAAACATACAACCAATCACCTCACCTGTATACTCAGAACCATAAGCAAGGCCATGTGTAACCAAAACAACCAGAAGTACAAGGCACCACAGGACTACCCAGCAATGTATGCAGGCAGTCTGGGCCATGTGTAACCAAACAACCACCAGTACATACAGCCAGTAGCATGTGATACCAAATAAACTACCAGTACCAACAACCCTCAGCACCACACAGCAATTTATGCAGCCAGTAGCATGTGTAACCAAACACCCAGCAGTACAAGGCACCACAGGACTACCCAGCAATGTATGCAGGCAGTCTGGGCCATGTAGATCCAAAAAATCACCAGTACAGGCACCACAGGACTACCCAGCAATGTATGCAGGCAGTCTGGGGCCATGTGTAACCAAACAACCACCAGTACAAATACCACAGGACTACCCAGCAATATATGCAGGCAGCTAGGGCCATCTAGATCCAAACAACCACCAGTACAGGCACCACAGGACTACCCAGCAATGTATGCAGGCAGTCTGGGCCATGTGTAACCAAACAACCACCAGTTAAAATACCACAGGACTACCCAGCAATATATGCAGGCAGCTAGGACCATGTAGATCCAAACAACCCACCAGTACCAGTTCACCACAGCACAAATTCAACCCAGCACTACAAAGCAATTAATGTAGGCAAGTGCCTGCATGTAACCCCAGTACAACCTCTTTCCAACCAGCAGAAATGCCTCATGTAACTGTATTAGGTTTTCCCAACCAGAATAAATGCCTCATGTAACTGTATTAGATTTTCCCAACCAGCTAAAATGTCTCATGTACCTGTATCCCACTGTAACAGGGGAAGCCCCAGGGCACCCTCAGGGGCAGCCCTGAGCATCCCCTGAGGACCAGATTTTCTATTTAAGGAGGGCCTCTCTGCCCTATCCAGGTTGTATCCCCCACTACCATCACCATCATCATCCACCATCCAGGAGCTCCACCCACTCATCAACTACTCATCATCCAATTACCACCCAATCATCTGTGGTCCTACCCAGATATAAAAAAAAGGAGATTTTCAGTGTAACAATAAAAAAAAAGGAAATCAAAGACCAATTCTATAACCTCATCAACAATTGAACCCAGCCCATTAGGTGCTTTGAATAAGGGTTCTTCTGTGACCTGAACTATTCAGCACCAAATTAAAGGAAACCACCCATCACTCAATAATTACCCTTACAAGGAAAGAGAGCACAAAAAAAATGGACTGCCAACCCTTTTTTTTCCTCTACCCAGCCCCCTGTGGGTAAACCCATCCTTGGGTCCTCTCCTGAACCACCCCTTTGATAAAACCCTTGAACCCTTTAATATTGGGATATTGGTTAAAGATCACACATATCTGATCAACCACTAACCAATAAGCCAATACATCTGGTCCATTCTTCAACAACCCTACCAATAACAATTAATAAACAATCAAGATCTGATCTGAGACCTATACTAAGTCTCAAAGAAACCAGCCATTAATTTAAATAAATTATTGTGCAGACTTACTATAGTATTAGAAGGGCAGGCAATTCAAAACCACTCTTAGTGTTACTAATACTCTAAACGAGTAGAAGTAATACTAAATTCCCCTTCAAGGACTGCCAGCAAGCTATTTGCTAAGTTATTTACATAATCCCTCAGGATTCTCTACAGCGGGATAGGAAATGATTGGCCTTGACAACCGCCGTAGGCAGAACATCAGAGACCCACGCAGGAGACCAGTGAGCTAGGGGTGATGAGAGAAGACAAGGGAGTCTCAAAGGGATTTTTCAAAGCCAAAACTGGCCAAACCAGAGAGGAGGAGGCTAGGAAGATTGAGACTAAGATTGGATCTTGAGAAAGACCCTTTTCACAATCAAGGCAGGGCTTATACCAGTCCCAAGGATCTTGAGTTGCAAGGTGAGGAAGGTTGAAAGCCTTTGTCTCCATTGCTGTTGACAAAGATGGGTGACAACATCAGGATTGGGGGGGTTGAATTGGATCAAGGAGGAGATTTAAGAGGCTTGCCATTGTTGTTGTCAACAATGATAGCAAGCAGCCAGTTGAAGGACCAAATGATTGGAATTGAGGGTTGCGGCCAACCATCTTTCCAGGGTTGACCATGGTCAGAGAGCGCAGGTGGGACCATCCTTGCTTTGTGAGGGGGGGTCCTTGTGGGAGCAGTTGCTGGGGTGAGTTTCACTGTTGTTGTTGGCAGCAACAAAAGGAGGGAGGGGCCAAGGTGATTTCAATGGTTGATTGATTGTCTGACTGACTCATCCTTGGAGGATCAGCAAAATGATCAAAGATGTAGGTATGGGAGGGGATTGGAAGGCAAAATTGATGTTGTCCTGGTAGTCTTTGGAAAATCCTTATTAGGAAGGCGGGATGCAATTGCCGGCGCCAGTGTGAGAGATGGGCAATATCAAGCCAAGCGGTTCTTCACCCGCGCATTTTGCAAAACAAAGGGCAAAATCAAAAAGGACAGGGATTGAATGCAAGACCTGGGCAGTTGGGAACCCCAGCAAACCATCCCTAAACCTCTTTGAGATGGGGAAGCTGGAGGGTCTGAAGGCTGAAGGGACCTGATTCAGAAAAAGTAATTCCAATTTTTTTAAAAATGATGATGAATGATAGCCATAAAAAATCATAAAAAAATTTTAAATTTTTTGCAATGGTCCTGAGGTTTCCAGATTTGGTCACCACATTGGCCATTTGCCAGCCAGATAAAGGAGGGAGGGATCAATGATGGTTCCAAAGTTGGTAGGAGATGATTGGTGAGTTTGATCATCAAGATTGGTTTAAAGGATGGAAAAGATTGGTTGAAAGGGAGGATCAGCTGAGGTCAAGAAGAAGATTTGCAGCAGCCACAAGACAACTGTGCAAGATGAGAAAACCAAAAGGGCAGATTGGATGACTGCGCAAGATGGAGGGAGCAGTTATTGTAGAATGATGGATTGGATGACTGCGCAAGAGGATGATGAAGATGACAACTGGATGAGCAGGATGACTGCACAGGGGATGATGATGAGGGCCGTAGCTAGTGATGACCTCTCAATGATGAGCCATGCCGGATAATGAGTAAGATCAAGCACAAGGGTGATGAAGGATTGGTGAATGGTATGGGAAGATGATCTCTTATTGGAGAGCTCCAGATCTGAGGAAGACATGCAATTAGCGGGTGGACCAGATTGGGGAGGGGAAGGAGTGCTCATGACAAAAGGTGGCAGAAGAAGTACAAATGCTGGTTTTGAAATATCAGAAGCACCAATTGGAGATTCTTGGAGGGGAGTTTGATTCCAACTGATGGATGGGAGGGCAAGCTTGAAGGGTCAACAATTTTTTTTATGAAAATATGAAAGATTATATATAAAAATTTAAAAATTTTCACTTTTCTTATGAGGTGTCCCAAATTGGTCACCACACCAGTTGGTTGGCAGGAGCCCACACAAGGTACTTGGTTGACTACTTGCAGGGCTGGCAACTGCCAGTCATCACCGCAGGCAGTAGTTGCTTGACTACCCGCGGGTTGGTGGGTAGTGACTATCTTGTGGGGTAGTTGCTTGACTAGCTGCATGTTTGTTGGTAGCTACTGCCTGGCACAGTAGTTGCCATCTAGCAACTACCTCAGGCTTGCGCAAGGTGGTGGCTTGACTTCTTGCGGAGCTGGCGCGTGCTGTAGCTTGATCCCACAGTTGCAGAGGATCCGTGGCTGCGCAAGTGGTAATTGAAACAACATTTTTTATCCATAACTCCTAAACTAGACATAATTATTGGTTTCTGACCACATTTTTGTTCAGAAACCCATACCTGCGGATGTGATGGGGGGGTACGCGGGTATGTAATGGTTCTACCTGAAGGAGCAGGAAATGGTGGGTGGTGCCAGTGGGTGACCCTACATGAATTTTGCCAGGAACCCATTTCTGCAAAAGTATTCCTCATTTTCTCATTAATTAAGGTTTTATTTTCTATTTTTATTTTTAGTTTCATATTTCCATATTTTTCTCATTTTACTTTTGCATTTTAATTATTCATGGCTTAGTCATTTGGCTCTGAATAACAGCCAGCTGAAAATTTCACTTCCTTAAACACACATCAGTCCATTTCATACACCCCTGGTTTCAACCTCACCTCCTTTTACCTCCAACCTCATCAAAAAATTCTACCTCCAACCTCATCAAAAAATCCTACCTCCAACTTCATCAAAAAATTCTACCTCCAACCTCATTGGAAACATTTGATTCATTGCTCTCATCTCTTTGCTATCCTCATTCCTTCATTTTTCATCTCCTTTTCACTTCATCACTCTCATCAAATTATTGCTCTCACCAAATTATTTCTCTCATCACTTCATCACTCTCATCTTTTCTATCCTCATTGATTCATCTCTCATCCCCTTGTCACTTCATCACTCTCATCCATTGCTTAATCTCTCATCTCCTTTTCACTTCATCACTCTCATAAAACTATTGCTCTCATCACATTATTGCTCTCATCACTTCATAACTCTCATCTTTTCCATCCTCATTGCTTTTTCTCTCATCCCCTTGTCACTTCATCACTCTCATCAATTTATTGCTCTTGTCACTTAATCACTCTCATCACTTTAACACTCTCATCACTTTTTCAATCTCATCACTTGATCACTCTCATTACTTCCCAAATCTCATTTCTTTATTGCTCTCATTGCTTCATCCCTCCATCCCTCTTACTCTTTTCAAATTTCCCCTCAGAAAACCTCCCCCCACAAGACCCCCCAAAAATCAAATGCACCAAAGCAAAAATCCCCAATTAAATATACATCAAACAATCATCCCCCATCAGCTTCCAAAGGCTCAAGTCAGATCCAGAGAGCTGATCACATCATCCTGGTAAACTGGCTAAAAACTCCCTCTTACAATGACCCTTTCTTTGGATCTGACAATGAAACATGAATTGGCCAACCTCCATCCTCTCATTTTAATGGTTATCTCCTGATTTCCAATGAACTAAAGAATAAAACCAAAGTTAGGCTGTGTCAGGGATTTATCCTCTACTGCTATACTTGGCCGTGGTTAAACCTGCAATATAAGACAAAAACCAATATTAAAGTCAGTTTTTGACTCAAATAACTCAAACAATAGCTAAAAGCTCACAAACTCAAAAAATACCAAGGTATTATGAATGCAGAAAGCCACACCTTCAACCTTTATAAAAGTCAAGGGGCCTTGCTCCAAATAAATAAAGCTCAAAGGAGCTTTCCTTTTAAATAAGCTCACACCCTTTATAGTAGTAACACACAAGGGTTACTACTCCAATTCAGACCTTTCACTCAAAACTGGAGTTTCCAATAAGATTATTAATTGATTATAATATTAAAGTTTATAGCCCCAGTAAATCTCCTCTTGAGACTAAGTTTAATGGGCTTTCTAACTCTTGATGTATTCTCATAAAAATAAATAATAATATATAACTGGTGAGGAAGGGGCTATAGGGAAAAGACCCTCCTCTTTTAAGGTAACAGGAGCCCTCAGGGGACTCAAGGAATCATTGGAGGAGAGCTAGCCTCTCCCTGGTTTCGTCCCCAAGGGCTCAGAACCCCATCACATCCTGCCCAATGAGAAATAGGGTACTAGTACTCATTGGGGGGGGATTTTCAATGTAAAGGGTCCTATTTGCATAACCCAAAAGTTATATACTATACAAATAAGCCAAGGGCCCTCTGAGTGAACGCTCTCAAGGCTCAGGAGAGTTTATCAAAGTATAATCACATCCCCAAGGGGGATAATATTAAGATTATGTGATTGGTTTATACAGAGTGGAGAGTATAGCTTAAATTAATTACTATAGCTTTTCCCCAAAGGAAGGGAACTTATTGGCAAGTTATTTATAATTATTTGGGACGCATCTTAGTCCTCATAACTTAATTCAAATTTATATTGGATCCCCATCTTGATAATGTACATTATCAAGGTTTTAATTCAATAATAAATACGCATAAAAGCATACTTATAAAAAATTATAAAAAATTTATGATATAATTCTAAAACTCCTTATCATTAATCATTCTTGTCTTCGCGGTGGTTTGAACCAGTGACCTTGGTGTCATATAATGGAAGGTGAGGTTAGTAATTAACCACTATACCAGCAAGACATATGAGTTGTGCAGACATTTGGACACATTTAATTGTCTCATGACTGACAGGCTGGATCTTTCATCCAAACATATGAAGGAGAAATTCAAAAATTATCAAGCCAAGTACAAAAATGCCCACTAAATTTCAATCCCCACTGGCTTTGGTATTACCAACTCCAGTAAAGCCAAGGGAATCAAATTGGTGGTTGATAAGTTGGACTCCATTTGTCCTTCTTATATTCAAATGGATGAAATATTTTGAAAGAAGGCCAAAATCACCCCCTTAGCTGATTTTGATGCCCAAAATCCAATTCCATTGATGCTTGGGACTTGGCTGTAGATGCTCATCCAAGCAACCATGACCCTGATGAAAACTTGGAGTGGCCCTAATCTGATGTGGAGGTGGATATTCCACCTCAAACACCTCCAATCATCTCCACATTGGCATTGATCAACCCTAAAAACCCTTCCTTGGACCTCTCACTTACATCTTTTGATTGTTCCATTCCTTGGGTTGAAGAACTGGACAACTCGGAAAATTTGGAGCCAGATATTTTAGTATTGCCATTGCAATCAACACTTGTTCAAGTAAGGAAGAAATTTCTTGTCTTTTATGGCAAATTCTGACTGATCTGTAGTTTAAAACAAAAGCCTCATCCTTTCCTGAATTGCCAAACACTCAATCCAATTTGGCCTCCCTCATCACCTCCAAATAAGATTGACAAAATTCCCACACAAACCTCCTTGGCAAAGGGAAATCAAAAGGCCTCCAATTCCATCAACATCAACCCCAATAGCCATCAAAAGAGGAGAAAAACTTTTAATTTTATGGGCATTAAACATTTCATGGAGAAGCACAATTCAAGTAAGTAAATTTATTTAATCTCCTTGCTTTCAAAACCAAGCTCATGACTATTTCCCTCCAAAAAAAAGTGAAATCACAAATATCCCTCCAAAAAAAAGTGAAATCACAAATATCCCTCCAAAAAAAAGTGAAATCACAAATATCCCTCCAAAAAAAAAGTGAAATCAAAAATATCATCTGAGAACTCCAATTTGAAAAGGAGAAGTGGGATTGTCAATTGGCTATTTATTTTCAAAAAACAGAAAGCCAAGAGTTTGGCTTATAAACAAACATTTGATGATAAGTGGAAATTGAAAAAGGCAGATCTAGAGTTTCAAAAAGAGGAAAAGTAGAAGGATCAAGTGGAAGAGCAACTGGGAAAGGAGAGGGAACAACTGGCCATAGAAAAAAAATAGGTTATTGGTAGCCATGGTATGTATTGGTAGCAGTTGAGAATTTGATGAAATACAGCAGATGACTCAATTGCTGGGCTTGGAAATATATTTACTTTGATAAAAATTTCAAAAAGAAAAACAAAAAAAATCATTTTTGATTACAACAATGTTTGAGAATATTGTTAACTCCACCAATAGAGAAAAATTTTTTTATTTAATTTTTTTTTCTAGAGTATATTTTTCCAGTTTTTAAGTCCTTGCAAGTGTCCTGAGTTTTTTTGTTGATTTTCATAGTGTCAAATGAAACTTGAATCCTGTCTCATCTGTCACACGTCTTTCTTGCAATCTCCTCTTTTTTTTCTTTTCTCTTTCCCCTTCTACTTCTTTCACACAAATTTCACAACTCTCTAGAGTCCAAACTCTCTACTTCAACTCAAGCTTAGGACCATGACTCTGGGAACTCAGACTGTCAGCCACCACATACTTCCTCAACTGAATCACTTCCTTTTCACTCAACTCAACCCAATCTTGATCCTCAAACTCTTGCTTTACAAGCATCTCAATCAATCCTCTTGCCTTTTCTTTTCTCAGATCTTTCTTTCTTCCTTTCTTTATCTTCTGTTTGACCTTTTCTCTTACAAATGCCCAATCAGCTTGTGTGACTTCTGCCTGGTAACACTGTCTCATCCCAAATGTGCTTTCTCTTTAATTTGGATCCAACTCTTCTAAGCTGGTTTGTGTCTCTCAAAATCATCTGTCATCCTTGTCCTCAGCCTTTGAACACTGTGGTGACCAAATCTGGAAACCCTGGACCAGATGCAGAAAAATTCAAAAAAATTTTTACAGTTCTTTTATTTAGGTTTATTTAAAAAAAAAAAAACAAAAAAAACAAATCGGAATTTCTTTTTCAGTATCAGTTCTTCAACTTCCTCATCCTGTCAAACATCCCTTTGTCCCATTTGTCTAGGAAAGGCCCTTCACGGCCTCACCATCTAGACACTTCATTCAATTCCTTCTCTCATTGTTCCCCCTTCCTTTTGGCCAAACGCGCGGGCCAAGACCCGCTTGGCCCAAGACATCCCATCCCATCCATTGTTCCCCCTCCCTCATCACCATCATTGGTCTCTTCATCTCTTACCTTCCTCAACATCACCGTATGATCTCCTCAAAATCCTCATCAAGGTATCAGCCCTTGGTTCTTACTTGTCAGCTTGCTACTATTGCAGAGCAAGCTGCAAAAGTAACAAAAATAACATAAAAATAATAATAATACAATTAACCTAAGAAGCAGTAGGAAAACCACAAATATTATTACGGAAATAGGTTCTCCACCCAAAATTAGGTAGGGTCACTCACTGACCCCACCCTTGAAATCCAACTCCTTATGTTTTTAAATAATTAAGGAAAGGAAAACCAAAATACTACGGCTCCATTATTGAGCTTTTTGGCCAATTAAATATTTCACACACATTGTCACATATAAGTTTCACACCTAAAATTCAGTCAGAATTGAGGTGTTGTGTATATTTTAGGAGTTATGGGCAGAAATGTGTTTTGTCACAATTCCCGCACGCAGCCGCGGCAGCCAATGAACCCGCGCGTGGCTGAGATATAGCCCTGTCACTCCATCAAGGTTGTGTACGCAGCCCTGGGCCTCTGAAAAGTACGCAGCCGCGGGACTACGGGTTGACAGAGTGCCAGGCGGCCTGAGAGGCTCAGGTACCGCATAAACATGCTACAACCTACACGGGAACATTCTACATATGTAATAAATGCTCCCGTGGATAGTAAACAGTCTAAAAATACATAATATTATATAAAAATACATAAATAATCCTTATACGTATTTTTTATTTAGTATAATTCAAAGTACCAAGAATGTCAAAAATAAGACAATGACAACTTCTAAAGATATATTAAAATACTTCAATATTTTTTTATGAGAATTGCTAGACATCAATATTTTCGTGACATACTAAGGAAACTAATGATGTAAAAATATTACATGAATTCACATGACTTATATTTTTAAGTAATTATCTTAGTAAATCAACTGGAACTCAAAAATAAGGAGTAAAATCAAATTATGACTTTTACTCCAGTTATATAATACATAATGAGAACTTACCTGACATCAAGATTTCTGTAGAAATGTCTATTTATATAATTATTAAATTAATGGGGACATTTACTAAGGATAATTAATTAAATAATACATAAATAGGACAGATTAGTGTTATTCACACGTCCTGATGTCTATTATAAAGTAGAATAATTCCCATACCCTGAGGAATTAGATGCTAGCTGTGTTATAGCACCAAGAACACATGAAAGGCTACCCCTGATTACCTTGCTATCCTTAGTGTCCGTCCCTTTGAGCACCTACAACCCTCAGAAGGACAATATTGGGACTCCAAAAGCTATAAATAAAGAGCTCTTTTGAGGATATTGATGGGCAGAGACCCAGTTATATTCATATCCAGACACCGTGCCAAGGTAATCAAGTACTTATAAGAGATAATTGATTATGTCAGCCTGCTACTTAGCACAGAGCAACCTGACAAAGCAGCAACAATAATAATATTAACAAAATAAAGATAAATGAATAAATAAAATTATTATAAAATGAAGGAGTAGGAAATCCATAAATATTATTGCAGAAATGGATTCCCCACCCAAAATAAGGTAGGGTCACTCACTGACCCCACCCTTGAATTCGTACTCCTTATATTTTTTAATTAATTTAATACAGAATGGTAAAATGACCACGGCACCAGTATGGCACCTTTTAGCCATTTTAATATTTCACATGATATGTCATGTATAGGTTTCGCACCTAAATTTCAGTCGAAATCCAGGTGTTGTGTGTAGTTTAGGAGTTACACGGGAAATTGTGTTTTGTCACAATTCCCGCACACAGCCCCGCGTCCCTAGCTCCGGTCTCCCGCGTACGCTGAATTCCCGCACGCAGCTCCGCGTCCCTACAGCGTTGGACTCCCGCGTACGCCAACTCCCGCACGCAGCCCCGCGTCCCTACAGCGCTGAACTCCCGCGCGCATCTGAGCAGCGGATCAGTCCCCGCGCGCATTTGAATGGACTGATCCCCGCGCCTCCTATGACATCCAGGTACCGCTCAGAGAAGCTACAACATAGTAGGATATACACTACATATGTAAAGCCAACACACGAGCACAGATTAAGGTTCAAAAACCTTAAAAATCAATTGAAATTAGTTAATAACTAATTTTTAGTATTTCTTATTAATTAAATAAAGATCCAGACTCACCACGAAGTAAGTTGATCAGAACCTTCAAAGACCACGAAACTACATAAGGAGTGGTCGTAAAAATTATTAAAAATTACATACAGGATCAGCAGAGGATGGAAAATCAATAAAAATCTACGTCTGCTCACTTTGGACCAGTACTTACTGTACAAATTAAGGATCAGTGCAGGATCAGCAAAATGACTAATCTATTGATTAACAGATCCTGCAGCTAAAAAGGAGCTGTTCCTTGACAGATCTAAGGCCAGCAGGCTGACAGCACCTTGAGGACGTGCCAATCTTGCCCTGATTGCCCCCCTAGCCTCAGCCCATGGCTAGTACCCCTTCTAGAGGTCCTCAAGCACCCAAAAAGGAATATTTAAACAGGCTCTTTTGCCCTCTTGTTTCGAATCAGTTAATCAGTTATCAGGAATTATTTATTATCAATCAGACACGGTGTCATTGTTAATCAAGTGCTTATATAAAGATAAGCAAGTGATTTATGACTTAGTCTGTAGTAGTATTATTTACCTTTATTAACCAATCAACCATTGAAGTTTAGTCAGGCAATCAACCCCATCTGCTCTGAAACCCTTCCAATTACTCCAGGATTTTCGAGGTCAAGTACTCAGAGTGAGTGTTTCCCCTTCCTGTCTAGGCCACGTGTGCTGTTAAGCCCGGCCATTAGTGGAATAAGTCCTTATAAGGCACCCATATTTATTCCAAGGTTCTTAAACTGCCTAAGGAGGCCCCTTGAAGAGAGGTTGCTAGTCTGTAAAGATCCCCAGTAGTATAATACTGTGGCCCCTCTTTATATTTTATATTTAAAATACTTATAACCAAACCAAATAAACCTTGCACTTGCTCTTACCGTACCATTATTAAAGTGTTTATTCTTTGGAATATTATTGCTCCAAGTTCTTTTATCACTCTCTGTAGCTAAAGGACTGCAAGGTTCCTGGTATCAGAGAGCTGACAACTGGGGGTCTGGCCGGGAAATAACCTCAATAATTAATTATTTAATTAATTATCTCCTGGACCAGTTATTTATATAAAAATTATATAAGTAGAAATACTTATCATTTATCTTGAACTTTTGATTCGTCCAGTGGATTTAAAAACCAACGGAGAATTGATCAATTATTATTTAAATCTTCTTAAACAGAAAAAAGAAGAAAAATTACGTAACTTTGTGCCTGTTGTTATAACTCCTGAGCAGAAACAAGAGAGACTTCTTTATTATAGAGAACAAATCTCAAAAGAAAAGGAACAAGAGTTAGAAAGAATTATCAATTTTAACTCCTTGTTAAGACAGCACAAAGAGTGGAAAACCTATCAAAGAAAGCTTTCTGCTTTTAAGAGACGGTATCCAAATTATAAAAGTGAGCTTTGATCTCCTTTTTATTTTTTTTATAAAAAAAATCACAAAAACTCGAAAATTATAATAAAAATTATTATAAAATAAATAAATATATAACTTATATTTTTTATTATTTTATCCTTTCTAGTGGACTTTGTCTTTGGTGATCTTATTGACCAAGACCTCTTAGAGGACTTCCCAGACTGTGGACCCTTGGATTTGTCCCAAGATTTAATTGGAACCCACTCAGATCCCGTTGGAATACCCTCCAAGGACGGACCTGACCCCAACAAGGACTTAGTGCCTTTAAACCTTCATATAAGTAAGAAATATTTTTTTTTAAAAAAAAAAAAAAAATATATATATATTACTCGAAAAAAATTATTTTTATAAAGTTTCGACAAAAACTTATATAACCTTTAAAAATGCTTCAAAACAGACGCAACACCCGTGCCAGTGGACGCGCCCCGTCATATGGATCTTTGCCCGGAGGAACCCGTGTGCGCAAGGACGCCAGTCGCGACCGCAATGAGGATCGAGCCAGTGATCGCTCCGATCCGAGCGACCGTGACAACGACCGCGGCCGCCGACTCGACCAACTCACCGTTGGAGGGCCGTCCCTTGTTGAACGTGAAATCCCAGGAGGATACCGTTCCACCTACGCCACCCCAGCCGGACTCCTCCAAGGAGGAGAAAATAAAGGTATTAGTGAAAGAACACGTGGGTCATTGGGAACTGTTCAAACAGGCTCAGACCCAGGAAGACCATCAGGGTATGAGAAAAGCCATATATTTGGCAAAGAAGACTCAAATAACCCTCCAAAAGTTAATACCCAAGAAAGAAGTAGAAATTTACGTGAAGAATTGGAATCCTTGGGACCAATTAGTTTCCTTAAGAGGAAACAACAACAACAAGAAGATGAGATCTCTAGCCCATCAGAAGTTAAAGAGTCCCAAAGAGTGGGACAACATAATATCTTTGGCAAGAAAATGGAAGAAAGTTTACCGCAATTAGACGTAGAAACTTTCAATTTGTTTTCCATAAATGTTTCTCATAACTTTGATATCATTAGCAAATGTTTTGATAAAGTATATGAGCAATTGGATAAAGTAAATACCAATTTTGGTAAAGTCATGCAATCCCAATCCAACTTGATCAAAATCAATGAGTTAGAAGTAAAACAAATAAGAGACAGCATTAGTTTGAGTAAAGGAGAACTAATAAATTACCTGGAAAACAATACTTCAGCTATCCAAGAAGAAATTCTTCTATCTATTGAACAAATCAAAGAAGGTATTAATAAAACAGACCATGCTTCACCTACTCATATCATTAATAAAATTGATTCATTAAGTAACAAACTTGATCTGGAATTAGGTATGATTAAGAATGATCTCAGAGATCTAAAGATAAACTTATCTCAACCCATTGCAGACTCTGATGAAATCAGACCTTCAAGGTACCACAGTACGCCCCAACTACCTTCTAGACCAAGACTAACAAGGCTTGAATCTTTCAGACCTAGTCCTACTCCTGAAGTAGAACAAGCATTAAAATTACTTCCCCCTATCACGGAGTGGCCTAAATTCTCCGGAGAAGGAGAATACAATCATGTCAGTTTTATTAAGTTTATTGACTATACTCTGGCCTCTTATGAACTTCCTGATAACATAGCCGTAGTAAGACTACCTAGACTATTTGAAGGAGTAGCCCTTGACTGGTTCATCAATAAGAGAGAAGAGGTAGGATCTTTGTCATGGAATTCATGGAAAGATTTGATTAAGGAACAATTTGGTACCAGAATTTGGAAGAGAAAAATGATGAAAACTTTCGAAACTTCTTTGTTTGATCCATCTAAGGACAAACCTCACAAATGGTGCCTTGACCAGAAGAGAAGACTAGACTGCTTCTACCCAAATGCTGATAAAGAAGAAGTCAATGAAAGACTCCTCAACCTATGTCCCGGACAACTTAACCATAGCGTAAGGTGCAGAATGCCCATGAACTCTGACCTTTCCACTCTCATAGGAGTATTAGAAGAAACTATTGACATGAATGGCTTAGACAAAAATCTCAATAAACCCAGAGAATCAACTACTAGGAATAAGGAAGATTATAATAACAAGAACAAAGAACTTCTACCTAACAACTCAGAAGCCAAGAATACTTTGGTGATCAAAGAAAAGACATGTTGGAATTGCAACCAAACAGGGCATGTAAGACCTGACTGTCCTTTACCCAGGAGAAAGATTAATCCTATTGAAGGAGAAGAGGATGACACTAATCCTGACCCTCAACTAGATGACACTGATGGTTCCATCTCTGAATGTGACCTAATTATCACTAATCCCATTAATGTCATCGAAGGCAACATAGAATCTTCCCTAGATATTAACCCTGTTAATGAAGATAGCAACTTGCCTCAAAAATGGACACCCAACATGAAAATCCAACATGTTTCTGAAGCTAAGACCTTAACCCTCAAACCTTCTATTGGAAAAGGGTACACCGGTGGTAAAACTTGTTATGCCACTGGCTTGATACAAGGTTCCCCCGTAAAATTACTTCTAGACAGTGGAGCCTTCTGCTCTTGTGTTGGAACTGACTACTTAGATAAACAGGATTCCAACTGGAAGAAAAACTTACTACCTGTACCTCGAGCTAATTTCAGCAGCTGTAACTCACCTCTCAATGCTATTGGAGTATGGCCAACAGAAATCATACTCCCCCACTCTAAAGGATCAATCAAGATAAAGATTGAATTTGTAGTACTTCAAAATGGAGTATGTGATTATTTTATTATAGGAAATGATTCTCTTTGCCTGTACGGGATAGATGTCTTCCAGAGTAAAGGGAGATATTTCACTATAGGAGGAGATTGGAACAAGAAGTTCCAAATATGCCATATCAATGCTAAAGCTACTGATTCCACTTATGAGAGACACTTAGAAACTTTTAACCAGGAATACTTTTCCCAAGCTGCCTTGAATTCCCAGCTTAGTGAAAACCAGAAAAAAGATATTCTCCAAGCATGCTTTGAGAACCAGAATGCTTTTTGCACTAAAGATCATCCCATTGGTAATATCAAAGGTCATGATATGGTCTTAACTTTGACTATTAAGCCTCCTTACCCTCCTAACCTCAGGAGACCAGCTTACCCTTCTAGTCCAAAATCTAGGACTGCTCTAGAAAGCCACATCCAAGAACTAGTGGACTTACAAGTCTTACGGAAAGTAGGGCATAATGAGCAAGTAGACGTAACTACCCCCGTGATAATAGCCTGGCACAATGATAAGTCTAGGATGGTTGGAGACTTTAGAATGCTCAACAACTACACTCAAGCTGACTATTATCCTATCCCAAGGATTGACCACGCTCTACATAATCTTTCTAAAGCTAAATTCATTACTACTATGGACATGTTGAAAGGCTTTCACCAAATACCTATCAGTCCGGATAGTAGGAAATTTATGAGAATTATATGTCATTTAGGCATATATGAGTATCTCAGAATGCCATTTGGTATTAAAAATGCTCCTTCCCACTTCCAAAGAATGATGGATACAGTCTTAGGAATGTTCATCAGGCAAGGTTGGATGATGGTATACATAGATGATGTTATCATTTATTCAGACGATTGGGATACTCACATGGATAAAGTAAGGCTAGTACTTAAAACAATTGCTTCAGTAGGATTAAAAGTATCTATGAAAAAGTGCAACTTTGGATACGGAGAACTTAAAGCTCTAGGACACATTGTTTCTGGACTAACCTTAACTGCTGACCAAAGTAAGATAGCAGCAGTAATGAACAGACCTATGCCCCAGAACAAAACGGAACTCTTATCCTTTATAAGCTTCTGCAGCTATTACAGGAAGTACATACCTAAATTTGCTAACCTCACCAAGTGTTTATATGAGATCTGCAACAACAACACTTTGTTCAAAATGACTCATGAAAGATTGAAGAATTATGAGGAACTCAAAGTAGCTATGACTACTGCCCCAGTGTTGATACAACCAGATTATTCTAAACCTTTCAAACTTTACATAGATGCTAGCATGGAAGGATTAGGAGCTGCATTACACCAAGAAGTAATAGAAGAGGATAAACCAGTAGAGAAACCTATACTCTTCATATCTAGACAAGTCAAAGATACTGAAAAGAGATATGGTGCCAGCCAAATGGAATGCCTTGCTCTAGTATGGGCATTAGAAAAACTCCACTATTATTTGGAAGGTACAAACTTCGTGGTAATCACTGATTGCAATGCTGTTAGGACTCTCATGAACATGAAAACTCCTAGCAGGCATATGTTAAGATGGCAGATAGCCATACAACAGTACAGAGGTCAGATGACAATAGTCCACCAAGCTGGAGTTAAACATCAGAATGCTGACAGTCTTAGCAGAAATGCTCTACCAAATGATACTAGCAATCCTGCTCATGAACCAGAAGATCATGATATATTTCCTATACTAAACATTAATCTGTTTAATCTGGAAGCTCCCATCATAGGAATTCACATATGTGAACTAGAAGAATCACTGTTCAGCTCCATCAGAGAAGCATACAACTCTGACATGAAGACTTTGATTAACATCATAGAAAGTACTTCCCCTCCATCTGAACTCATAAACAGTTTACCTGAACCCCTACTGAAGTCCTATAAAGAAGGAAGATTCACACTGTGGGATGGGATACTATATTACCGGCATAAACACTCTAGTGTTATAGTCTTGACCAAAGCAGAGCATATCAAACTTGTTTTAGCTGAATGTCATGATAATTGCTCTTCGGGTCACCTGTCTATTGATAGAACTCTAGATAAAGTAAAACAGACTGCCTGGTGGATCAACTGGAGAGACTCCACTATCAAGTATGTTTCAAGCTGTGAAATCTGTCAGAAGTCCAACAGGACCACTGGGAAAAGGTTTGGACTACTCCAAAGGATAGCTGAGCCCAGGAAAAGATGGGAAGTTATCAACATGGACTTCGTAACAGGACTGCCCCCTGGTGGAGCTTACTCTTACAACTCAGTCCTGGTCATTGTAGACAGATTTTCTAAGAAAGCCAAGTTTCTACCTAACCATAAGGAAGACACCGCTATGGAAGTAGCCTTACTCTTCTGGAGCAGACTAATTGCTGATGTAGGAATTCCTAAGATTATTATCAGTGATAGAGACCCCAAATTCACGTCTGAATTCTGGAGAAACCTCCATGATATGTTAGGAACTACCTTAGCCTTTTCTACAGCTTATCACCCTCAGACAGACGGATTAGCTGAAAGAATGATCCAGACTCTAGAGGATATGCTCAGAAGGTTCTGTTGCTTTGGGATGGAGTACAAAAATACAGACGGATATTGCCATGACTGGGTTAGCCTTTTACCTGCACTAGAAATGGCCTATAACAGTAGTAAACACTCTACTACCAAAGAAGCTCCTTACATACTGGAAAGAGGATGGATCCCCAAATTGCCCAAAGATAACCTCAATCAGGAGTTGACTAATATCCATCCAACATCACTGGACTTCAAAAACATGATAGATATGGCAAACAAGCACGCTGCTAAGTGTGTACAAGATGCTGTTGAATACAACCAACAGAGGTGGGATAAAACTCACAAAGAACCTGATTTCAGAATAGGAGATCAAGTTCTAATTTCAACCGCCAATTTCAACAATTTGGCTGGAAACAGAAAACTCAGACCAGCCTTTGTTGGGCCTTTCACTATCAAGAAACTCCATGGGAAAAATGCCGTAGAAGTCATCCTCAGTAATGAACTCTCTAGGAAACACCCAGTCTTCCCAGTTAGCCTTGTCAAACACTACCATCCCAGAGAAGGAGAAAAGACCCCTTCACTTAAAATACCAGTCTTAGATGAGCCTGAGAAGGACAAAGGAAAAGTTAGTAAAATCCTTAAAGATAAAAAAGAAAGGATCCAAGGAAAAGATGTTAGACTTTACTTAGTCAGATACAAAGGAGAATCAGCTGATAAAGATGAATGGCTACCTGAGAACAACATCCCAGATGGACCTATACACCTGAGAAACTACAGAGCCAGTAAAAGACACTGAACCCCAAAATTTTTTTTCAGATATAGTCATATCTTGGAGTGGGGGAATGGCAGCCTGCTACTTAGCACAGAGCAACCTGACAAAGCAGCAACAATAATAATATTAACAAAATAAAGATAAATGAATAAATAAAATTATTATAAAATGAAGGAGTAGGAAATCCATAAATATTATTGCAGAAATGGATTCCCCACCCAAAATAAGGTAGGGTCACTCACTGACCCCACCCTTGAATTCGTACTCCTTATATTTTTTAATTAATTTAATACAGAATGGTAAAATGACCACGGCACCAGTATGGCACCTTTTAGCCATTTTAATATTTCACATGATATGTCATGTATAGGTTTCACACCTAAATTTCAGTCGAAATCCAGGTGTTGTGTGTAGTTTAGGAGTTACACGGGAAATTGTGTTTTGTCACAATTCCCGCACGCAGCCCCGCGTCCCTAGCTCCGGTCTCCCGCGTACGCTGAATTCCCGCACGCAGCTCCGCGTCCCTACAGCGTTGGACTCCCGCGTACGCCAACTCCCGCACGCAGCCCCGCGTCCCTACAGCGCTGAACTCCCGCGCGCATCTGAGCAGCGGATCAGTCCCCGCGCGCATTTGAATGGACTGATCCCCGCGCCTCCTATGACATCCAGGTACCGCTCAGAGAAGCTACAACATAGTAGGATATACACTACATATGTAAAGCCAACACACGAGCACAGATTAAGGTTCAAAAACCTTAAAAATCAATTGAAATTAGTTAATAACTAATTTTTAGTATTTCTTATTAATTAAATAAAGATCCAGACTCACCACGAAGTAAGT
This sequence comes from Puccinia polysora, assembly GCA_025617555.3. Classification (NCBI taxonomy): domain Eukaryota; kingdom Fungi; phylum Basidiomycota; class Pucciniomycetes; order Pucciniales; family Pucciniaceae; genus Puccinia; species Puccinia polysora. The sequence goes on from CM062645.1 coordinate 28,051,551, forward strand.
TGATCAGAACCTTCAAAGACCACGAAACTACATAAGGAGTGGTCGTAAAAATTATTAAAAATTACATACAGGATCAGCAGAGGATGGAGAATCAATAAAAATCTACGTCTGCTCACTTTGGACCAGTACTTACTGTACAAATTAAGGATCAGTGCAGGATCAGCAAAATGACTAATCTATTGATTAACAGATCCTGCAGCTAAAAAGGAGCTGTTCCTTGACAGATCTAAGGCCAGCAGGCTGACAGCACCTTGAGGACGTGCCAATCTTGCCCTGATTGCCCCCCTAGCCTCAGCCCATGGCTAGTACCCCTTCTAGAGGTCCTCAAGCACCCAAAAAGGAATATTTAAACAGGCTCTTTTGCCCTCTTGTTTCGAATCAGTTAATCAGTTATCAGGAATTATTTATTATCAATCAGACACGGTGTCATTGTTAATCAAGTGCTTATATAAAGATAAGCAAGTGATTTATGACTTAGTCTGTAGTAGTATTATTTACCTTTATTAACCAATCAACCATTGAAGTTTAGTCAGGCAATCAACCCCATCTGCTCTGAAACCCTTCCAATTACTCCAGGATTTTCGAGGTCAAGTACTCAGAGTGAGTGTTTCCCCTTCCTGTCTAGGCCACGTGTGCTGTTAAGCCCGGCCATTAGTGGAATAAGTCCTTATAAGGCACCCATATTTATTCCAAGGTTCTTAAACTGCCTAAGGAGGCCCCTTGAAGAGAGGTTGCTAGTCTGTAAAGATCCCCAGTAGTATAATACTGTGGCCCCTCTTTATATTTTATATTTAAAATACTTATAACCAAACCAAATAAACCTTGCACTTGCTCTTACCGTACCATTATTAAAGTGTTTATTCTTTGGAATATTATTGCTCCAAGTTCTTTTATCACTCTCTGTAGCTAAAGGACTGCAAGGTTCCTGGTATCAGAGAGCTGACAGATTAATGGCAATGTCTGATCAATAATATCCGTCCTCAACCTCTTTTTATCAATTAAAACTGCTGAACAACCTTATAACCCCAGTATACAGGTTTAACCCATCAGTACACATCTCAAACAGATACCCAAAGGATTTAATAATATACCAGTAAGTTTTATTATCTTTTCTCTGTCGTGGTAGCTTGGCTACAAGGCCCTACCACTCCACTGTGTATTTTATATACATATTATCTTTGGGTAAAATATTCTTTAAACTAAAGAGCCCAAAGTAACCAGGACTACGTGTTTTCCTACTGAAATTCCTGAAGAGAGGTGTTAAATATCCCCAATATAATTGTGGCCCCTCTATAAAAATATTTTATAATCAATTTATTTATATTGATTTAAAACAATAAACAATAACCAAACCACTTAACCTTGCAATAGGCTTAATCCAAATATTTTACGGATTTTTGCTGCATATATTAAATAATATATTTATTATTTACGCTATCACCTCTGGTAGCTAAAGGATAGCAAGGGTCTTGGCATCCAGGAGGCTGACATTACTCCTAGGTTCAACCAGCTCCACCATCAGTCTCATCAACGTTCTCACCCTCCAATGGGGTGTTGTCCATTGTTTTAAATTCTTGTCCCTCGTTTGATGTAGCAAATCCTTACTCGGCATTGATCAAGTCTTCTTGCGATAGGCTTTTTCCAACGTCATATTGATCCTCTCACTCATCTATTTCCCCCCTGATGAAAAGTATGTCCAAGTTGTACCCGTTGAAGCAAGCAATCAATTGAGGTCACCCTTTCAACCTGGCCACTAGCTATACATCATAGTTCTTATCAAGATTCTTCCTCAAGAAGAAACATTGTCAAAGGAATCCCGTCAACAAACCTGGCTACAATTGGCAACCCTATCCTCCCACCATCATCAATCTGTCAATTGTCATTGATTGGTTGAGCATCATCCAATCATCCAACTCAAGACCAAACTTGATTCCCCATCTGATCCCCCAGCCGCTCCCCAACCAATCCATCACTCTTCCTGGGACTCTCCCACCCCCTTCCATCTTCAAGTGGGGGTGGAGAGTGTTGTCTACTGCCCGCGGACACCCGCAGGCGGTCTGGCCCATTATTTTCTTTTCCCACCCCTTCTGCCTTTGGGCAAGGGGTGGGTGTGATCCGGTGTTGTTGCGCGCATCCATCCACGGACGGACGCAGGAAAGGTGAAGGGATGAAGATAGATCCCACCCCGGTCAGGCAGGCTGGATTTCCACCGGCCTGCATGATCAAATTCTTCTGATCACCTTTATCTGAAAATCAAAAAAAAAAATCTTTTTCCGCTCCATTTGTAGTATCTCTTGTACATAGTCTAACAGGGCCTCCTACCCATATAAGAAGGGGCTATCCCCTGCCTTTTGGAGCACATTGGATCATCCTAGAACCCAGGAGCACCATAGGAGGAAATCCTATCCTACTTCACAACATCATCATCAGATCAGAGCACATCCTATCCCCACATCACATCAGCACAGGGTATCATCATCATTTTCACCTTGCAATACATCATCCGTGGGGTCTTCATTCCCCTTTATCTGAGACAAAAATTTGGGTATATCTATGATTGCCCATTGATCCTTGAGCCTCCATACTCAAACCCTTGATCCTTGATCCTTATCACCAACCAATAGCTTTTCTGGTTGAAGAAGAATTTGACTGATTGAATTCTTGAGTGTGTTACACCACTCATGATCCCTTTATCCAACCATACTGGTCCTGATAATCCTTTGGTTTTCTTTCTGGAACCATTCACGTTTGACTGAAGAGGTTTTATTAAGCTTAAAACCTGGAGTGTTAAACCTCCCTTCATCTCTTTTAAAGTTGAATTCCGCCACACTACTCTTGAGTCCCTGGAGAATTGTTGGGTTATTCTTGTTTGAATCAGTTATTTTTTTGCTTCTAGAAGCTTCTTCAAACAATTAGCTTTGTCTTGTGCAGCCACCCACACTTATCTGGTACCCTTCAAGCGCTTGATTGCGGAGAGTTGGGCAGGTTCATTGAGAACCTGGAGGTTGTTTGGGATTGAGTTGATCTTTCCTAAGCTTCTGCTGAAAACCAGAGCTATTAGCTTGTGGGTGTTGTTACTTACAATTGACTTGTCTTGTTGAACTCTGAACAAAACTTGAATTCTTCTATTCAAGTTTTCCCCGGCACCATCTTGCCTCAGATAGTGTTGTTTCCCCAGATACCAACTACTATAATCTTTATTCTCTTACATTTGGTCCCCCGTTTGCCAGGTTCTGGACTTTGATCTTGGTTATATTCAAATATTTTTGTAACACTCAGGAGGGAATCCTAAACAGCACCTTTCCCCTCAGCAGAACTGCCACGGCCTAGCACCGTTTGGAGTCTTACAACACTCTGCAATTCATCCATCTCAACTCTGAATCTTTTTGACTCTATCTCTCTTTCCATTCTTGATCCCTCTTATGGTATTGTTTTCTCAAAATATCCTTTTCAGAAATCCAACATGGTTAAAATCTAAAGAACATCCCAATGAACTCAACTGGACTCTTGGAGCGATCAAGAAACAATGGTTTTTGCCAAATCATTCTCAAAGCTGCTCTTGAAGCTATTCCCATTTTCACCAGCAAAAACTAATCAATATGGAAAGACAAGATGATGATTTTTCTGGAACTCAAAGGCATCAAAGAGGCTCTGGAGGACGGAGCCAAAAATTTAAGTTCTACAGGGGATATGGAAAGTTGTGTTATTCTTCTGTCTCAAATTCATTCAATAACCCATAATAACGTTGTCAATACTAAAAACGTTTCTTCTGCTAAGCTTCTCTTGCAAACCATCAAGGAATGGTTTTCCTCCTCCCAGACAGCCAATTGTGCTTGGATCTTCAATGAGCCCCTATATCAGCAATTCAAACCCAAGCCAATCAACCCTTTCATCTCCAAAACCAAAATTTTGATGAAGAAGATGATAGATGTTGGAATTGACCAGCCAGAAAACATCCTTGGGTATATCATTCTATTCAAGTTTCCTTTGACTCCTCAATCTCTCCCACAGGAAAAAATGCACTCTGATAAAAATTTGTTTGTCAATCTTGTTCTCAATCATCTTACACAACTTTATAACAAAACAAGATTAAATATCAAAGACGCTAAACTATCTAAAACTGCTCTTGTTGCCTCACAAAACACCAAGTAACCTGTTCCTTGAGAAGTATGCTGCAAGAGATTTTATCATAATCCTTTATCCCCATATCATCCCAAAGAGAAATGTTGTCATAAACACAAGCATCTTGCTCCCAATTGGTGGAAGGAAGTGCAATCCAAATGGAGATCTCAAGCCAATTCAAATGCCAAGACAAAATAAGTTGCCCACTATCACACTTTAATTACTGCCTGGATTGAAAATTTCAACCCAAGCAACTGGATTATTCTTGACTCTGGTGCTTCCTTTTATATTTTTAACTCACCCAACTTCTTCAATCACCCCAAAAATTGCCCCAAAGACAACTCAATTAGCACGGGAAAGGAAGGAGCTAAATGCCCTATGAAAGGAAAAGGGATAGTCAAACTTTTCTGGAAGGATTCAGTAGTTACTCTTTCAAATTGCTTTTATGTTCCCAATCTTTTTGTTAATCTCATCATCCCTGGCGCACTAATCTTCTTGAAAAACTTTTCTCTTTATGCTTACAGAAACCAATTTAAACTCCTAACCAATTCCAAACAGGTCTTCTCCTGTTTTATTCAAGGCAACTTGTTCATTCTCAATCTTCCATCTTCAATTGGGCTCAATCACAATCTTTGTTGCCTTTCTCAAAAAGATTACAGAATTTAAAAACTCAAAAATTGTCATCTTTCTCTTGGTCATGCCAGTCCCTACCATCTCAAAAATCTTATTCTCAATTGCCCTGATAACACTATCTCCCATTTCCAGTGCAAAGACAGCGTATTTTCCAAACTAACCAAATCTCCTTTCAATAACACTTCAACACTTGCGTCACAACCATTTTAAAAGCTCCATGTAGACCTCATTGGTCCAATCTCACCCTCCTCTAGAAATGAAATGAAATATATAGTTACTGTTATTGACAATTACTCCAGCTATATCTCAGAAATACCTCTTCACCACAAATCCAATGCAAGCTTGCAACTGCAATCAATTCTAAACTTTGAGAAGAAGAAGCAAAACTGCTATCCAGCCACCATCTGTTCCAATGGCATTGGCAAGTTCTCCTCTTTGGAACTCAAGAATTTCTTCCAGTAAAACTTGATCCAACATCTTGTATCCAAACTATATAATCACAAGCACAATGGGAAAGTTGAAAGGGCCAATAGAACTCTTACCAAGTCCATTTGCTCCATTCTCTGTAGTTCAAATCTTCTATTCAAACTTTGGGCTGAATTCGCTAAATCAGTGTGGTGACCAATTTGGTACACCTCATGTAACAGGGGAATTTTTTTAAAAAAAATTATGATTTTTCTGTATCTATCTAAAAAAAAAATAAAAATAAAAATAATAAAAAAAAATAAAAAAAAAATTTGGTGTTGCCAACTTTTCCATTCTTTTTTTCTGTTCCTCCAACTTCTCCCTGTTATAGTGGTCTAGGAAGGTTCCTTGGGGTTTTCAAGTCCCCATTTCATGTGTTCAATTCCTCCTTGTGGTTGTGGCCTGATTTTTTTTTTGCCAAGCGTGCGCAGACGGCCATTCCCCTGCTCATCCCCCATTGCTCAAATCTTGAAATATCCTTCAATCAAAGTTTTTGGGTCAATCAACTCTATCTTGACCAGATCTCCCTTAAAACCTTTTGGCAATGTTTCCAGACTCATACCAATTGGTGTAACAACATCCTGCTCTCCCATAGTCCTTAGGCCAACTGGGTTGCTAGCACAGGTCTTGATTGAAAGATAATGCTGTGGGACCTGAACAAGACTAGGCCAAATAAACTCATCAGATTTCCACAAAATAGCATTATTGCCTTGGTTTACTCTCTCATGATCATTGAAAAACCTCCAATTACCCATTGCCAGCCCACCATCACTCCCATTCTTGCATCATCATTGATTTTCTGTCAGCCATTGATCCATCACCTATTGCTTGCGGTTTTTTGCGCAGCTCATCCCATTTCCCCCCTCCAACAACAGCTCTTTGGCCATTGCAACCGCTTTTCTCCCTCTGCCTTCTGTTGCCACTGTTCTGGCTGCTTGAGCTAATCTGCTTCTCATCTCTGCTGCCGGGCTGTTTCCTCGTTTAAAACCATCTTTCTTTACTTCTTAATTTTTCTTTATTTAATTTTCATTCAATTACAACTCCAGATTTTTTTCTCATCACTATAAACAACCTTTCATCTATCTGAGAAAAAAAAAATTTTCTGCTCTCATTTGTGTTATCCCATTGTAAATAGTTTACAGGGTCTCTTGCCCATAAAAGGAGGGGCTCTCCCCTCCCTTTTGCCCATTTATCCATGAATCCATCAATCAATCCATCCATCATTTTTAGAAATAATTAATCCATGGGGCCCTTTCCCCTTTATCTGAGCATCTTATCCAGGGTATATCTATGATTGCCCTTTGATCCTTGAGCCTCCATACTCAAAACCTTCATCCGCCCCTCTGTTGCCTTATCTCTATCAGGAACCAATATCCTTTCTTGTTGAAGAAGAATTCATTTGGTTGGATTCATGAGTGTGTTATACCAATCCTTGATCCCTTTTTCCAACCATACTGGTCCCAGTCATTCCTTGATTGTCCTTCTGGAACCAGTCACATTTGACTGAGAGGTTTCTTTAAGCTTTAAACCTGGAGTTTTAAACCTCCTTTAAATTTTTTGAAGTTGAATTTTTTCCATGCTACTCTTGAGTCATTTGAGGATTGTTGGGTTATTCTTGTTTGAATTAGTTATTTCCTTGCTTCTAGAGCTTGATAAAACAAATTTGTTTATTTTTTTACAGCCACCTACATTTATCTGGTACCCTTCAAGGGCTTGATTGCCAAGGGTTGGGCAGGTTCATTGAGAACCTGGAGGTTGGTTTGGATTGATTTGATGTTTCCTAATCTTCTGCTGATGACCAGAGGTATTATCTTGTGGGCATTGTTACTTACAACTACCTTGCTCTATTTAACTCTGAAGAAATTTAACTTTTTTTGTTAAATTCTTTTCCCACACCATCTTGCCTCAGATAGTGTTTGTTTCATTACTACCAATCACCATCAAAGTTATTCATTTCCATTGATTGCTTATTCACAAGTTTCTGGACCTTCATCCGGGTTACATTTAAATATTTTTGTAACACTCAGGAGGGAAGCCCAAAAAGCACCTTTTACCCTTAACAGAACTGCCTGAGGCCAGCGCTGTTTGGAGTCTTACATTGGCCAGTCTTTCCCTCAATGAAAATCCCAAATATCCACATTCTCCTTCTCCTTATCAAATTTTCACCAATAAGTCACCAACTCTCACCTATTTTCAACCAATTGGTTTCAAAGTTTCATACCTCAACAATCTCATTCCTCAAGGCAAAAAATTTAAGGATTATGGCCTCTCCAGAACCTTTGTGGGTAACAACCCTGCCTTTCTCTCCTACCAAATCTTGACATCTTAAAACACCATTACCTCCTCCAAACATATAAATATCATCAATCAATATTCCTCCACTCCTTCACACTCGTTTTCACCTCCACCTGAAGATACCTTTCTTTGAATCTCTTCCAATGGTGATCTTCCTCTTACATTCCTTCCCCACCTCAGCTCTACCACCAAAGAAATCAACAATGAATCTTCAGGCCCTGAACTTGCTTCTGTCACCTCTCTTTCTCCACCTATTCAGTATGAAGAATACCTTTCTAAATCACCCTCCAACTCGTCCAAAGATCTTGCAAATCAACTCAATCCCAGACACTCATTGCAAGATAAATATACCATCCTTCCTCCTCAAATCTATGGCTATCACCACTATTTTGTTTCCAAATCCTTTGAGCAAGCCAAGAAATGCTTTGACTCTCTCAAGCGGTAAGACTCAATGGATCCTAAACTCCAAAGCATTGAAGATCATTTTTTATTGGACAATTAATACATACCCAAACCATTCAACCCTCTCAAAACCACCTGGGTGTACTTCCTCAAAGAAAACTGTCACAGGGACCGTCTTATCTTCAAGAGCCGTCTCTGTGTTCAGTTTCTTGACCAAATTTATGGTCTTGATTATCAAGACACCTTCTCACCCACTGGCAAGGCTGTGTCTCTTCAAATTGCCCTCCTCTTTGGTTTGTTTCATTCTCTTCCTATCATGCAACTAGATGTGAAAAGTTCTTTTCTTCAATATCCTCTCTCTGATAAACTCATTATAAAAAGACCTAAAGGATCAAAAAAAAATCTCAATTTATAATCCTCAAGAAATCACTTTACGGACTCAAACAGGCTCCAGAAAACTTGTTTGATACCTTGACTTCTTGGATTTTCAAGCAAGGCTTCCACAAGTCAATACCCAATCCCTGTATGTAAATTCATTCCGCCAGAAATTCTTTCCTCTTTTTTCACATGGAAAACTTGATTTTAGTCGGTTCTAGCAATGACTTCCAAACTAAATTTCTTAACCAATTTCCCAATTCTAGTCATCACAAGCCCAACACCATTCTTGGTATGAAGTTCAAACAAGTTGGGGATAAAATTTTTCTCTTGCAACCAAAGCACATAGATCATGGTCTTGAGGAACTTAAAATGACGGACTGCCAACCATCCACTATTCCCCTAACTGTCAACTCCAATCTCACTCTAGCCTCAGATGAATAACAGAAAGGATTCTGCTCTCATAACATAAACTACCAATCAGCTCTCTTCTTTATGAACTATATTATCTTCCTTACCTGACCCAACCTTAGTTTTTCTGTCTCTAGTTTGGCCAGATTCTGTGAAAAACTTGGCATTTTTTACTGGAGGGAAGTCAAGCACTGTTGGAAATATCTGAAGGAGACCAAAAACTCAAAACTCAAGCTTCAAATACAAAAATGAAACATTCAAATATTGTGCTACAGGGATTCTACTTGGAGTGAAAAATTAGAAACAAGAATGGTGCAATCTGGTCACTTACCTCTTCTGTTTGTTTCCCTCATTTCATGGAGCAGCTATTTCCAACAAAATTTCACTCACTCAACTACCAAAGCCAAGTTGAATCCTCTAGTCAACTCCTTCCTTGAAGCAATCTGGATTAAAGTCCTTGTCTTGGAACTTTGGAAAAAGAATGAAGAACCCAGTCATCACTTCATCAACAACAAAATCCTTGATTAAAAACTCAAAAAGTTTGGCTGCACTTTCAAAACTTGACACATTGACATTAAAACCAAAGCTCTGAGAGAAAAAATCAAACTCAAGAACCTTATAATAGAATTAATTCCATATTCTGACAAGAAAGCCAATGGTCTTACCAAGGCTATTTCTTCCTCTTCCCCAACTGATCTTGTCCAACTCATTAAAACCTCCTTAATCTCTTGTTTCTCAAGTCCTAGCAGCCATGGGGGGTGTCAAATGAAACTCAAATCCTTTCTCATCTGTCACACGTCTTTCCTTGCAATCTCCTCTTCTTTTTTTTTCTTTTCTCTTTCCCCTTCTACTTCTTTTACAAAAATGTCACAACTCTCTAGAGTCCAAACTCTCTACTTCAACTCATGCTTAGTACCATGACTCTAGGAACTCAGACTGTCAACCACCACATACTTTCTCAACTGAATCACTTCCTTTTCACTCAACTCAACCCAATCTCAATCCTCAAAATCTTCCCTTACAAGCATCTCAATCAATCCTCTCACATTTTCTTCTCTCATATCTTTCTTTCTTACTTTCTTTATCTTATTTTTAACCTTTGCTCTTAAAAATGCGCAACCAGCTTGTGTGAATTCTTCCTGTTAATACTGTCTCATCCCAAAAGTGCTTTCTCTGTAATTTGGATCCAACTATTCTAAACTTATTTGTTTCTGTCAAAGTAATCTGTCATCCTTGTCCTCAGCCTTTCAACACTCTGCAATTCATCCCATCTCAACTCTGAATCTTGTCAACTCTATCTCTCTTTCCATTCTTGATCCCTCTTATAGTCTTGTTTTCTCAAACTTTTCTTTTCATGAATCCAACAAATAGACATGGCCATCCTTGTATGAGTGGCAGTCTCCACAGCAGGGAAATAATGTTTCCTTTACTTATTTTACAGCCCAAATCACTTTACCAACACCTTTTTCTTTGAAATCAATACCAAATCCCATCCCAGGAAAAAAAAATTGGCCATCAGATACTTGATATTTGTCCTTGTTGTCAATAATTTTTCCATTTGATTTTTTGGTTGGACCCACCAGTAAAAAGGAATTGGAAGAGATTTCAACTTTTTCAATTCGAGGAGAGTTGTAGAAGGAATCAGAAGTGAAGGTGATGAGGGGGGCACATTCAAAAGGAGTGAGGCTGGATCCAAATTCCAATGAAGAGAAGGAAGGGATATTTTTTGTCCATTGTTGTTTCACCATTGTCTCAAATGCAAGTCTGCCTAATTTTTGAAACATTTGGCCTATAATTTTAGAGACCTTGTTGGACCTAAGGGTCATAAAATAAAAATCTTGAGGGGAATATTTGAAAGCAGCTTTCTTCAAATATTTTCCAAATATTTCAGAAGGGTACATCTATATTTTCCATTCAATTGCCCACAATTTCCCACCCCAAGATCTTGAGGGACAAAAATTGTTTACAAATTCTTTGGGTTTGTGAAGGACTATTGTGACTGAGTTGATGTCCTTCTAATCTTGCTCAGAGAGTTTATTCAAAGGGAAAAATTGGTTTATTGAAACCATAGCCTCACAATCAGATCAATCTTGAACATATAATTTTCCAGAGCTGAAGGAATTGAACTGTTTGATTATCTGTTTGGCCTGTTCAAACTCTTCAAGGGAATGTTTGTGACTGTTCTTAACAATGGAAGGATAAAGATCAACAGGACACAGTTTTTTCAAAGACCACACAACCTTTTTTTTAATCCCTTCCTTGGTTACTTCCAATGAGATTTCAGAATTCCTCATTTGAGCCCTCCTTTGCTGGCAACCCCTTTTATTCCCACCTCTCTGTATTTTGTTCAAACCATCTCCTTCCATCTTGTTCTCTCCCAACCATATGCTTTTATTGGTGTGATGATCAAGAGGGGATTCAATTTGTTGTTTGAAATTTTGAGTTTAGTGGGAGAAGAAAGGGTGGTCAAGAAAAAGGGCGGATGTGGAAAGAAGAAGGGTTCAAATTGAGGTTTGCATTGCACAGAATCAAAAACTAAATCAGTATTTGATTAAAATTAAGGTAGATGATTGACAAACATGGAAAAAAAATTAAAAAAAATAACAGTCAATTATCCTACCTCCCCCCCCCACCAAAAAAAAAAAAGTCAGTCCCTTTTTTTAATGATCAGAGAGGAGGCAGAGGAGGAGCTTGAGTGGAAGGAGGGGAAGGGTGGGGCAGTAAACCACAAGAAATCAATCAGTTTTTTGCAGTTCAATTGATTTATCAATTAAAACGGATGAGGGGATGGGGCATGGGGAAGCCATTTCCAATCAATCAATCATGTCAGCTGGCTACTATTCAGAACCAACTGACTAAAGCCTAAAACAAATAAAATGTAAATGAATTAATAAATAAATACAGAAATAATAAAATAAAATAAAAATAAGGAATAAAGCCTTAATTTGTAAGAAATCCAAAAATATTATTAAAAAAATGGATCTTTGGTGCCAATTTAGGTAGGGTCACCCACTGGCACCACCACCCATTTCCAACTCCTTCAGGTAGAACTATGCTCACTCATGTACCCTTGCTTGTAACATCCGCAAGTACTGGTTTCTGACCAAAAGTTTGGTCAGAAACCCATAATTATGTAAGCTTAACCACCACAAATTCGGAATTTAGGGCCCTGCACCCTAATGTAATATTTACCATTGTGATATGTACCCATTAGCACATACAGGGCTCCTGTAATTTTCCCAAAAAGGGATGTTACAGCCCTATTGCAGTACTAAGAGGATACTGTAGCACCCCAGAAAACCCACTATAGCTACATCAGATGTTCTGCTTTGGGCTAGAACACTCCCGAAGCCCCCAAACCTCAGATAAACCCTGTATCACCCTAAATGTAATATGTACACATTAGAAGATACAGGGCTCCTGTAATTTTCCCAAAAAGGAATGTTACAGCCCTATTGCAGTACTAAGAAGATACTGTAGCACCCCAAGGTAGTCACAATAGCTACATTAGATGCCCTGCTTTGGTTCAGAACACTCCAAACAGTCCCCAAACCTCAGATAAACCCTGTATCACCCAATTAAGGAAGAAAGGCCCCTGTATGTATTTGTGGCTGTTACAGTACAAATTAGCCCATACACAACCAATAATGACCAATAAGGCCTCAAAATCGAAGTTGCAAACAGGTTTCAAAGGTCTAGGACATACTTCCAAGTCCCTAGCCTCAGTAAAAAAGGGCCTGTACTTAAATTATTAGCCTCAAATCAGGATACATGGCTGGTACAATGATATCACTTGAGGCTTGGAAACGTGTATCAAGCCCCAGGCATGATGACATAGAGCTTCCTGTACCAATGTAGTGACTAGAGCAGGTCCACACGAACACACTGATGGCTCCTTGGCCTCAGCACTAGCCTGGGTCACCCTCCTTTGGCTGGTAAAAGGACTGTACCATGAGGGGACCCTAACAATATAAATAAAGGACCTTCCCCCAGCTATTTCTACCAGATTCATCAAGTCATATAGTCATTATTGCTTCAGATATTTTCTTCCTCAAGCCATCAAACCCTTATAAGAAATAAGTGTGTGATCCTGGACCACTTTCTGATAAAATTGTAGACCATAATTCTTGAATCCCTGTTTTTTGGCCAAATTGAACAACCAACCATTCAGCCTGCCCCAGTACCAACTTCTAGCACCCTGAATCCTTGAATATTGGCCCATTCATCAAGAATAAGTCCGGATCTGGACCTAGTAAGTGATCCTGCTGACTTATACCCCTTTTTGTAGGTTTTGAATAACCTATACCCCAAGGAAATTACATACACCCTTCTTCAAAGGAATCCTTGTCAACCCCATAGGCACCACAATTGCTCCTATATTGTCCTTAAAAGACATATACCTGTGTTCCGGAGGGCTCAAAAACCCCATTAAGTTCTTGGCCCCTCCATTTAAATTTATTTTATAAATATATAAATAAATTTAACCCTTTTAGCCAAATCATATACCTGGCATTTTATCTTATTTTTGATCCAAACTTTCTATCACCTCTAGTAGCTAGAAGGAGTGAGGTCCTTGGAATCTAGTAGGCTGAAATTTGGAAGTCTGGCCGGGAAATAATTGATATAATTATTGATCCTGTGCCATCTTTAATAATTTTTAAATAATTTTTCAAAAATTAACCAAAAATTCCAAAAAAAAAATCTGTATAAATTGCCAAACTTCAAAAATAACTTAAAAATACTAAAAAAAAATCTGAAAAATTATTTTCTGATATTTTTCCGGACTCCTTAATCTGTAGTGGACCTAAAAACCAACGCATAACTAATTAAATATGTTGAGGATGTAATCCCTGTTGAGGGAAATACATGTGCAAATATTGCATATATCATTCCAAATCCATTAACAAAGAAAAAAGAAGAAAATTTGGATCACAATGAAAAAAAGAATTATGTAAATAAGTTTAATAACATGGAAGTTATTAAAGATTCAATTCCTGTGAAACACAACACAGGAATTTCACAGAGAACCAGTCTCAGATTGGTGACTCAAGCAGAGGAACCAGATGAGAGCTCTAGTGAAGAAAAGCAAAGGAAAAGAATAGATGCAACGCACCTATTACTTAAGAATGAAATAAGTAAAGCAAAGGGTGAAAAGAAAACATATCAAAAAAAGAAAAGAAAGTCACCAAAAGCTTTCAGGTTCACCGCTATTCCATTTGTAACACCTAGAAAGAGAAAGGTGCATTCCAAGCGGGCTTGGAATAAAAAGCACCGCCCAATAAATGCTGTTGAGCATTTCCAATTCATAGCAGTCCCGGTTGTCACTCCAAAGAAGAGAGTAATACATAGTGCTATTAAGACAAAGAGGAAGGAAGCAAAGTTGCTTTAATCCTCATGTTGTAAATGTCCCTTTCGTCTCCCCTCTTATTGTAAATAGCTCTCACCTTGGGTTCATCTTGTGTATCCCCATGTCTTCAATGAGACGTCCCTTCAATATAAAAGGACCCCTCATCCCTCCCTCATTTGTATTGGATTCACTAGATATACACACTCATTCACTTTTGTTATTATCATTAAAACATTCTTAGTTTATTATTATTAACACCTCTACCAACCGAATTGCTAATCGTGATACATTATCAGTACCAGAAATCACTCTCATTGTTCCCATTGTTGACTACATCCTTGCAAAGGATTAGTCAATACCAACATCAGACCTATCGCGGGAACCAATAAGAGACTGGCATCAACCATTTCATCACCGAACGCATTGTCAAAAAAGATTTTTAAAGTAGCCCGCGATACATTTTTATCGCTGACATCGATCATTGATTTTTTTTTTCTTCATTCGCTCCGAATTCATTCCATCTAATAGTTACCGCGAACCATGGCCAAAGCAACAAACTCCACATATGGTTTAAGCTTTCGGGTGTTGCTCAACAGCAACAAATACTTTGTGTGGTTGACTCTGCTCGAGAGCAAGCTCTGTTGAAGTAAACACTTACCTCCATTCCTCCATGTCTTTTCCTTTCACATTTCTTTCTTTCTATATTTCCATTTAGTCTCACAACAGTCTCATCTCTTTCTTTATGCTGGCGCGCGCACGTCTCAATTTCAATATTCAATATAAAATACTTATCATTATTGTCACCACATGTGTGACACTTCAGCCAGTCATGTATACCTGAGGGCAGAGTCGGGGAAAAGCAGAAGGATCTTCTTCTCTCATCCTTCTACTTTGCTTTCTACTCTGCGTGCCCTCAGGTAAGCTATTTTTTCTTTCATCAATTCCTTTTCTCCATATCAGTTATCATCACTGCTCATGAAATTGATCCTTCTACTTTGCTTTCTACTCTGCGTGCCCTCAGTCCAACAGGTTATGAGCCCAGAAGCGCAACCAAACCATCTGTAGAATCATCTCTGAAGGATCCGGTACTCAAAGTGTTGTTATATTGTTTAATTATGGATGAAAACCAATCCCATCCGGTGTTAAAAAAACCGTCGATCATTCCGCTCAACTCTCCAGGATTGGATTCAAACTACCTGGACTGGGCGATGATACTACGTATCCATTTCAGAGCATCTGGCGTGGGATATCTTCTTACTACCGATTCACAAAAACTGAATCATGAAACCTGGTTTAAAGACAACTTGGCAGTATGCTCAGTTATATCAAGATCTATAAATCCCTCAAACTTCCAATTCATCATAAAACACAAAGAAAGCGCAATTTGGATGTGGAACTCTCTCCGCGAAGCACATCAGGACAGCTCATCAGGCGGTCAAATGTACTGGCTTCAAAAGCTTCTTCTCACCAAGCTTAACAACAAAGAAATGACGGCTCATCTTTCAGAAATAGTCTCCTACGGAGAAAAATTATCATCACTCATCACACCTGAGAACCCTCTCACTGCAGACAATCTCCAGTCAATGGCCATCCTTCTTTCTCTTCCAGATGATTGGCTTGGATGTGTATCCAGTATGATGAATGAAGAGTCAGTGCCTTCCTCCAAGCTTATAAAAGCACTCAAACAGGAACACCTGCGACAACAAACCAGAAACAAAGATTTGCTTGTGGCAAACTCAGCCAAATCCCAAACCGACACCAAGTATCCAAACAGACCAAATCCATCAAGAATCTACTACTGCACCAATTTCAAGATCAAGGGTCACTCATTCTCAAGATGTCCGGAAGTACATAAAGCACTCAAGCAAATCAAAACAAAACAAGCAGAATTGAAACAAATAAAATTTGAACAAAGCCAATATTGTGACGACAAACAAAAATGACGATGAGGATGACTTCTCCAAATCAGAAATTGTAATCCATGCCGGATACGCATTGTGCAATCTGAGGAAACTGAAGCCAACATCCAACACGGATTTTAATCTTGACTCCGGGTGCACGTTCTCAATGAGTCCTTTCAAGGAACAACTCAAGAACAAATTTCCCTGCTCCACTTCAGTTCGACTGGCCAATGGTTCAACAATCGCGTCCAGCATGGAAGGGACTCTTGATCTGTCCTTTGGTAACATCAACGCCTTGGTTGTCCCTAATCTGCACGAACCACTTTTGTCCATCTCAAGCCTATGTGATGCTGGATACGCCTTAATCTTTACCTCCGACAGGTGCAAAATCTTCAAAGACTCCAGCCTCTTGGTGAATGTTCCACCAGTCACTACTGGCTATAGAAAATCAAACCTATACTATCTCCCTTCGAAGAAGGTAAGCCAAGAACAATCGGTTCTCTTGAGCGTCAAGATTTTGTCTGAAAACACTCTCTTTGGCTACCACTGTAGATTTTCACACCTCAATCTAAAATCACTTTGCAAACTCTTAAAATCACACAATATCAAGCCCAGCCTGAATAACAAATACAAAGTACAGCAATGCACTACATGTATTCAATCCAAGATGTCTCAAACACCTTTTCACTCTTTTCTCAGCCACCAGTTGAATCTCCCAGGCCGAATCATACACTCAGACTTATGCAGTTTCAAAACTATGTCACGAGAAGGGTATAAATACATTGTTACTTTCATAGAAAACTTCTCTAAAGCACTTTTCGCGTACCCCGTCCGACAAAAATCAGATGCCTATGAGTGCATAAAAACCTTTTTTTCCTTTTTCAAGAATCAGTATAAGTGCTCCATCAGCTCTCTTCGCACTTACAACGGGGGCGAATACATCAACGACAAAGTGAAGACTTTTCTATCACTCAGAGGGACCACGCACAAACCAGGACCTCCACATTCTCCACAGCTTAATGGGGTAGCCGAACGGTCAAATAGGACTATTTTAAATTTGATTCGATCCGCCCTCCTATCATCCAATCTCCCCAAAAACTACTGGGCTGATTCTCTCCGACATTCTCTTTTTGCCTTCAACTCCTTTCCATGCAAGACTCCCCAGGGCTTCACCTCTCCCAACTCAATTCTTCAGCTGAACAATGTATTGCCAACCTACCTTCACCCATTCGGATGTCTTACCTGGTACAAAGTACCCAAACACGATCGACAGAAGCTTTCACCAAAAGCTTGCCCGTCAGTTCTGTTATCCTATCTCAGTCAAGGAAATGGCTACATGCTTCTGGACCTTTTCAACAAGAAGATTTTTGAGTCTAGGGACTGTCTCTTCAACAACACCCGCTTTCCTTATGGCTCCACAAATCCAGACGCAAATGCAAATCACTTTCCCATTGTCGCTGAACTCCCTTGGCCGTCTTTTCTACCTTCCCCCCTCCTTCTCTCCCTCCTCCCTCCGCTTCTCTCAATGACTCTTCCTCCCCCTTTGTTCCACCTTCACCCCCCTCTTCTGTTCCTGCTGGTGACTCCACTCTCATCCCTGCATCTCCTCCCTCCGGTTTGTCTCCTGATGGGGAAGTCTACCTCCCGACTGATTCAACCCGCCGTCCTTGTCACCGCAGTCCCAGCCCCAATCCTTCCAACGATTCAGTTTTCCCCCCCCTCCTGTCGCCTCCCCTTTCCTCAGTTGAATCTGGATCGCCAGTAAACTCCCCCGTATCCTCTCCGCATCCCTCCCCACCCATTCCTTCCATCCCTCCACTCTCTCTTCCCAGTCCTGTTCCTGTCCCCTCCGCTTGTTGTTCCCCGTCCCCTCCCTCTCTCCCCCGTCGCTCTTCCAGAGTTACTTGCCCTCCATCTTGCTTTGGGAACTACTCCCAATCAGCCAAAGTGAAAGACAATCTCCTCGCGCCTAAGACCTGGAAACAGTTAATGAAGTCGCCTCATTGCCACCGCTGGATTACTTCCGCCCACAAAGAAATCTGCTCTCTTCAAGGCATGAACACCTGGGTGCTTGTTCCCCCACCTACCGGTAGGAAGATCATACGCTGTAAATGGGTCTTCAAAGTCAAGCGACGGGCCGACGGATCCATCATCAAGCTGAAGGCTTGTCTAGTGGCCATGGGATTCTTGCAATTTCAAGGTTTGGATTTTTCCAAAGTCTTTGCTCCCACACTCCGTCTCAAAACTCTGCAATTACTCCTGTCCCTGCTAGGCAACAAAGGGTGGGTTGGCCGTCAGGTTGATTTCAAAACAGCTTTCCTGAACGGCCATTTAGACAAACCCGTATATATGTCCCAGCCTCTGGGTTTTGTAGATCCTGCTCATCCCGACTGGGTGTGCAAGGTCTCCAGGGAGATCTATGGCCTTTGACAGTCTCCCCAACAGTTGAAAATTGAATTAAACTCAGCCCTTCTATCCCTTGGTTTGACGCGCTTGTCTTATGACCCCTCCCTTTACTTCAAGCTCTCGCGTGGTTTTCTTGTAGGCGCCATCACTGCACACGTTCATGACCTAGCTGTAGTTGGCTTCCCGGACTTTGTTAAGTCCTTCATCTCAGACATTGGGAAACGCTTCTCCATTTGTTCCAATGAGGACCTGTTGCTGTTCCTTTCCATATCCATCCACCAGGACATTCCTTTGCGCACGGTCTCTTTGGGCCAAAGCCACTACATCTCCTCCGTTTTCTCCTCCTTTCTTCCCCCCTCTTCCACTCCAGCCATCTCTCCAACCAACATAAACTTCAAATTCCTCTCCAAGCGGTCACCTACCTCCCCTAAGTCCCCTTCTCAGTACAATCAACTCATTGGATTCTTGCTCTGGGTATCCCAATGTACCCGTCCCAACATCTTGTTTTTGGTCAAAAAACTGTCTCAGTTCCTGCAAGACCCATCCCTCAACCACTGGAACACCGCTATCCGGATACTGCAATATCTCAATGCCACCAAACACTTCTTTCTCACCCTTGGAGGCAATGATCTCGAGCTAGTCCGCTACTCCGACTCCAACTGGGCAGAAGATAGGGACAATTGGCACTCCATCTCAGGTTACACATTCCGCCTTGGCTTGGGAGCTATCTCCTGGAAATCGCGGAAGCAGCCGACTGTCTCCCTCTCAAGCTCCAAGGCCAAATACAAAGCCTTATCAGACTCCTGCAAAGAAGGATTATGGCTCCGTAACGTCCTCTGTGAGCTCCGCCTACAGGGAGATGCCCCCGTCAAAATTTTTGTTGATAACGAAGGAGCGGAAGCCCTTGCAAAAAATCCCAAACATCACTCGCAAACAAAACACATCAATGCAAGGCATCACTTCATCCGCAAATGCGTCTCTCAACAAGCCTTCAAAATTCATCATGTTAGCACAAAAGACATGATTGCAGATATGCTGACCAAGCCGCTCCCCCAGGTGCTCTTAAACACTCATCAACGTCTATTTGGTATCTCAGGCATTGGCCAGCAAGGGGGGGTGTTGGAGTAAACACTTACCTCCATTCCTCCATGTCTTTTCCTTTCACATTTCTTTCTTTCTATATTTCCATTTAGTCTCACAACAGTCTCATCTCTTTCTTTATGCTGGCGCGCGCACGTCTCAATTTCAATATTCAATATAAAATACTTATCATTATTGTCACCACATGTGTGACACTTCAGCCAGTCATGTATACCCAAGGGCAGAGTCGGGGCAAAGCAGAAGGATCTTCTTCTCTCATCCTTCTACTTTGCTTTCTACTCTGCGTGCCCTCAGGTAAGCTATGTTTTCTTTCATCAATTCCTTTTCTCCATATCAGTTATCATCACTGCTCATGAAATTGATCCTTCTACTTTGCTTTCTACTCTGCGCGCCCTCAGTCCAACAAGCTCGAAAATCTAGGGTGCCTTGGTATAACAACGGGCAACCCAACATAGACAAATCCGGAGATGGAGCGCAAGGGCTACCATCTCCTAATCCGGTACCTAAATGAAGAGATGCTTGGCTTTGCTGCCGACGTCCTCAAACCCAAAGAGAAAGGCAGCGGTTCCATTTTATGGACGCACCTAAAGAACAAATTTGCGGGCAATAGCAGCCACGCGAAGAACGTTGCATACAACAACCTTCACAATGTGAGCTTCCAAAACTCTAACCAATTTATCTTGGATATGCAAAAAGAGATTGAAAGGTTTAGGGCATCCGGCCTGAAGATGGATTCGGAATGTCTGTCAATAAACATTCTCCAAAAGCTTCCAAGGGATTTTGAATCCCTTGTGAGAATCATCTCACAAATGAACCCAATCCTGGATGAAGAGGAAGTTCTCAGCAGGATCAAGAAAGATACTAGCCAGTTCAACAGAAAGGAAAAGAATACTCAAGCCCTATTTACCAAGAATTTTGGTAAGAAGACATTCAACAAGAAGAATGTAAAGTGTTACAAGTGTAACAAGATGGGCCATATTGCCAATGAATGTAAGTCTGGTCAAGGAAGTTCTGCTAAAGGTTTTGAATCAAAGAAGAGAAATTTTTATTCCAAAAAGGATGAAGTGGAGGAAGTAACTAGTCTTATGGCAAAGAGATCAAAAATTGAAGACCTTTCTACCACTGAACCTTTTGTGGAAGAAGAAGCAGGGTTCAAAAGAGAACCCAATAACAGTAATGAAGCAGATTTGACCAAGTATCCATTTGTGGATAACAAAGAAGGTTACCTTGCTGATGTGAGTAAACCCTTTACCAATTACAGCCAGCAGAAGCACCTGACATGTGGTCTGTTTTCCAATAAAGATAGAGGATCAAGTGGAATACTAGTGGATTCTGGCTGTACTGATCATATTTTCAACAAGAAAGAATACTTTCATAACTTTGTGCCACATAGTGGTGTTGTAAATATTGGTGAAAGAGGTAGAAGCATAAACATCCAAGGGAAAGGTTGTGTTAAACTTGAAACAGAAAATTTTGGACCTTTTCAATTTAAAGAAGTTTATTTTGTCCCTGATTTACCATATAACTTGTTGTCTCTGAGTTCTTTATGGAACAAATTTTGTCAGATTGAAAATTTAGGTGATAAATTTCAAGTCAAGAATGACAAAAAAGTAGTGTTTGATGGTATGGTCAAGTCAAAGTTATTAGAGGCAAACCTTCACATGGAAGGGATAAGTGTTTACTCATCTGTGGTACACAGAAGATCTGGTCACAAAGGAACTGATGAGAACTGTGAAAGCTGCAAACTAGGAAATATGACCAGAAACAAGTTCTCTAAGAAGAGAGAAAGAACAGAAGTAGTAGGAGAAGAATTCTCAATTGATCTAGCTGGACCATTCAATCCCATGTCTTTAGGAGGTTCAAGATATTTTATTAACCTAGTAGACACTGCTAGCAATTTTTCCTGGGTAAAACCCATCAGAAATAAATCTGATACAGCTGATGAGATAAAGTATTTGTTTAAGAAATGGGAAAGACAAGGAGTCTTGAAGAAACTCAGAAGAGTTATAACTGATGGAGGAGGTGAATTCTTAGGAAAAGAATTTTAGGATATTCTGAAAGAGTTTGGAATAGAACATATTACAACCACCCCTCATACCCCACAGAACAATGGAATTGTGGAAAGAATGAATAGGACTCTTATGGATAGAGTCAGGACCATCATGATAGATGGAAACTTGCCCAAGTTTTTGTGGGCCAAAATACTCTCAACAGTTAGTTATTTACATAACATCATTGATGAAGGCAAAGGATGCCCATATGAGAGGTTTATGGAGAAGGCTCCAAATACTAAGAAGTTAAGGGTGATAGGATGTCTAGCCTATTACAGTGTGCACCATTATGGGAACTCTGGCAAATTGGATGCCAGGTGTGGAAAAGGAATTTTAGTAGGATATGGATATGATCATATGAGTACCTGCTATAGACTGTATGACATTGAATACAGAAAGATTATTAGGACAAGGGATGTTAGATTTGAAGAAGAAGTGTTTCCTTTGAAGACAAACCATGGCAAGTTTGTTGATCCCCCAATTGAACACTTGGACAAAACCAAGCCAGAAGAAGTAAGCAATGAGCTTAAGGGGACACAAGATATTTGGCAATCAGAAGAAGCCAGCAATGTGCATAGAAATCCAGAAGGGATCAAGAAACCAGAAGAAAAGGTTTTGGACAAAGAACCAGTAAAGAAGAGTCAGAGGAATAAGAAAAGACTGACAGAAATGGTGAATGGAAGTCACATTGTGCAGTTGTTGATAACATTGAAGAATTTGTTCAAGAAGAACAAGAGATAATGGCATTTAAGGCATCATTTGAGATGGAGAAAAATTTAGTTCCCAATAGTTTTAAGCAAGCTATGAATTTGCCAGATAGGCAAAAGTGGAAGCATGCCATATTTGAGGAATTGGACTCATTAGAGAATAACCAGGTTTTTGAGGTTATAAGAAGAGAAGAGGTTGAAAAAGAGAAAAACTTAGTTGGAACCAGATGGGTTCTAACACAGAAGTTCAATGAGTTGGGCCAGCTACAAAGATACAAAGCCAGGTTTGTAGCTCAAGGATTTAAACAGAAAGAAGGTATTGATTATCAGGAAACCTTCTCCCCAACTGGCAGCATACTTGAATGCTAGTTTAGAAGAAGATGAGACAGTCTATATGACAATACCAGAAGGGTTTAAGGAATGGCTTGTTGAGACAAAGCCTGAAGCATTGAGAATGAAGCATATAGATGCCTTCTTGAGGGGGGGTAATACTGAGTATGTACTCAAACTCAAGAAGTCATTATATGGACTTAAGCAAGCAGCAAGATCTTGGTATAACACAATTGCCAAGTGGTTAGATTCAAAGGGTTTTCAAAAAAGTGAAGCAGACCCCTGTTTATTTATTAATAATGGCACAATCTTATTTGTGTGGGTAGATGACATCATAGTCATTGGGCAAAAGAAGGAAGAACTGTTGAATGAGATCAAGAAGGATTTCAGAATTAAGGACCCAGGAAAGGCTCAACATGTTCTAGGAATGAAGATAACCAACAGACCAGATGGGTCAATCAGAGGAGACCAAGAACATTATTTTAAAGGATTAATCAAAAAGTACAATATGGAAGATGCAAAAGTCTTTGGAACACCACTCCAATCTAATGTGAAGTTGGAGAAAGCTACTGACAATGAAATTGAATAATTCAAGAAATCAGGTCTTGACTACAGAGTAGCTGTAGGATCTTTGAATTATTTGTCTCAATGTACAAGACCAGACATAACCTATACTGTAGGGATCCTCTCTCAACATTTAGAGAATCCTGGAATGCAACATTAGAATGCATTCAAAAGATGTGTTAGATATTTGAAAGGAACTCAAAATTTAGGTCTTGAGTATCCAGTTGGGAGTGACTTTAACCTTGTGGGTTATTCTGACTCAAGTTGGGCAGAAGATGATTTAAAACAGTCAACAATTGGGTTTACCTATTTTCTTGGGAATAGATTGATTTCTTGGAGATCAAAGAAGATATCAGCAATAAGTGTATCATCAACTGAAGCTGAATACAGAAATTACCTCTCTGCAGCTCAGGAGGCAAAGTGGATAAGAAAAATACTTGAAGACACTTATAAGCCTCAAGCATATGCCCTAATCTATTCTGATAATCAAGGTGCCATAAAGTTGGGAAGTAACCCAGTTTTTCACTCCAGAACAAAACACATTGATGTCCATTACAATTATATCAGAGAAGCAGTTAAGTATAAAGAAGTAGCATTAGAATATGTTCCAACTGCAGATATGACTGCAGACATAATGACTAAAGCATTGGATAGGACCAAACATATAAAGTTTTCCATAGATATGAATTTACTTCCCCCTACAGGATTAAGGGAGGGTGTTGAGGATGTAATCCCTGTTGAGGGAAATACATGTGCAAATATTGCATATATCATTCCAAATCCATTACCAAAAAAAAGAGAAGGAAATTTGGATCACAATGAAAAAAGAATTATGTAAATAAGTTTAATAACATGGAAGTTATTAAAGATTCAATTCCTGTGAAACACAACACAGGAATTTCACAGAGAACCAGTCTCAGCTTGGTGACTCAAGCAGAGGAACCAGATGAGAGCTCTAGTGAAGAAAAGCAAATGAAAAGAATAGATGCAACGCACCTATTACTTAAGAATGAAATAAGTAAAGCAAAGGGTGAAAAGAAAACATATCAAGAAAAGAAAAGAAATTCACCTGAAGCTTTCAGGTTCACCGCTATTCCATTTTTAACACCTAGAAAGAGAAAGGTGCATTCCAAGCGGGCTTGGAATAAAAAGCACCGCCCAATAAATGCTTTTGAGCATTTCAAATTCATAGCAGTCCCGGTTGTCACTCCAAGGAAGAGAGCAATACATAGTGCTATTAAGACAAAGAGGAAGAAAGCAAAGTTTCTTTAATCCTCATGTTGTAAATTTCCCTTTCTTCTCCCCTCTTATTGTAAATAGCTCTCACCTTGGGTTCATCTTGTGTATCCCAATGTCTTCGATGAGAGGTCCCTTCAATATAAAAGGACCCCTCATCCCTCCCTCATTTGTATTGGATTCACTAGATATACACACTCATTCACTTTTGTTATTATCAATAAAACAGTCTTATTTTATTATTATTAACACCTCTACCAACCAAATTGCTAATCGCAATAAAAAACTATCTTAAACTCTTAAAACTCCAAAAATAAGAGTATATTAAAAATTACAAACCAACTGATTGGGAACTTCTATCCCCTTTAGAACAGAAGGAATTGATTGATCTCCAATCAAAACTCAGGGAGGAAAAAGAATTTGAAGAAAAATTTTGTTTCAACCTCATCTTGAAGTATCATAGAGACTGGGCTAAGACTCAACCCCCTGCTCATATCAGATTCAAGCTATTAAAAAGTGAGATTTTTCCAAAAATTTCTTTAAAAAATGTTTAATTATAAATTAACTTATCACTTTTATATCTGGTACTTTCTAGTGTCTGGACCGCCCACTGCCCCATCCACTCCAACTGCTGCCACTGCTGAAGTAGCAGCTCCACCAGTTACCACTCCAGTGATAGTACCAAACTACCCTGTCATAGAAGCTCCCAACCAACTTAGGTCCCCAACCAGAGAGGAATCTGTGGCCACTCCAAACTCAGATAGTAAGCCATATTATCTCATCTATTCCAAGCATTTTTATAAGTTAATGATTTCTTGCAATAACCATGTCTAGACTCAGAGGACCAGATGGACGCTTCACCGCTCTCTCCCACTCCAGAGCCAAGCGGAATAATCCATCCCTTGACTCTACAAAGAATGAAGGACTTAGGTATTCAACCAATCCAGAGGATCCCATCCCCAGCTCCTTTACCCAGCTCCTCCTCCCGATTTCCCTCTCAAGGACAGCAAGAGGAGTCCTGGAAAATGCTGATCAAGGAATACATGTCCTTCTGGCAAAAGTTAATGCAGGCGGAGAAAGAGGCCAACGGGAAGATCCAGGTCTTCTATTACAGGCAGGCCCAGATCTCTCAAAAGGCTCTGAAAAAGTTTATAACCAAGCAAGAGCTAGAGGAGTATGTGAAGGGGTGGAATCCTTGGGATCACCTCAAGAAGATCCAACCTCCTCCAAAAAAAAGGGGAAAGCAAAGGTCCTCCAATCACAGGAAACCAAAGGAGGATTTCAATGATCCAAAAATTTGGGAAAAGTGAAAGCTCTAGCTCAAGCTTTAAAGGGGGCCTACAAGAGCTAGTTGTAGATGGTTCTTTTGCAAATAGTCTTAGGAATAACTTTAGTGCTTTAGAAAATAACATTTGTTTGTTCCTCCAAAAGATCCACCAATTGGAAGAGAAATTGAGCAGTCCTGAGTATCTTCTTTAGCTGAACATGGTAGTGACAACTGCCCTCATTAAGAATGGAGTTTATTCTTATATAGAAGAAATTAAGACCCTGATCTTAGAGGATAGAACTAAGAACAGGATCAACTATGAGAAATCATTTTCACGTTAAGAGAAGATGTCATTTGACACCAATCTTCTACAAATAATGTTTCCTTTGAAAACATTTTAAGAGAACACAAAAACCAGTTGGATAATTTCATCAATGGGCTCAAAACTCAAATGGATATGCAGCTTAATATGATTAAGAATGATATCAGGGACATGAAATTTTCTCAGATTTCACAATCTGAAGCTAATAACCATTCTGAGCGCCCTATTCCGCCTAGATTCCCCAACCCTAGGTTTAATCTTCCTCCTCCTCACCGGAATTATTCTCCTGACATGGAGCAAGCTATCAAATTTTTGCCCCCTATCACAGATTGGCCTAAGTTCTCTGGAGAAGGAGCATATGATCCTACAAGTTTTATGAAATATATTGATCACCATACCCTTTCTTCTGGCTTACCAGAGACATGGCCCTAGTAAGGTTCTTGGACTTTTTGAAGGGGTAGCTTTAGATTGGTTTATCTCCAAAAGAGAATTGGTAGGAGATGTTCCTTTGGAGGATTGGAAAGAACTGATCAAAGAACAGTTTGGTACTTGAGTTTGTAAAAAGAAAATGCTCAAAGCTTTTGAGCAGGATTTCTTTGATCCGGTTAGAGATCAACCTCACCAATGGTGTTTGACTCAGAAAAAAAGAATGGACTATGTCTATCCTCAAGCTTCAGTAGAAGAGATCAATGAGCAACTACCAGGACAATGAAAAGGACACCTAGAACATAATGTCCAGTGTAGGATATCAATTGATGCTGATCTTCCCACTCTTATAGGAGTCATGGAAGAAATAATTGACACGATGGAACTTAATAAAAAGCCCAGAGACAGGCCCAGAGAGCTTCAAACCCGACCCAGAGAGACAAAAGAGGTTGGTAAGGAACTGATGCTGGCTGCCCCCCAAGGGAATGCTGTTTTTAAAGCCAACTCCTCTCTTGAATTCTGAAACTGTGGATAGAAGGGGCACAGACAACCTGACTGTCCTCATCCTAGGAAAAGGATAAATAATATCAATGGAAACTCTGATAGTGAGGAAGAAGGTGACAAATTGAACCTAGTCATCCAACAACACAATGAAGAACCATATTTGTTCCCTGTCAATGTCATTTCAGGAGATATAGGTTCTATCATGGAAATTAATCACGTCAAAGGAGAGTCCCAACTACCTCAGAATTGGGATGAATCCATGAACTTAGACCAAATCTCTGATTCCAAAACCTTGACGTTGAAGCCAGTTACTGGAAGGAGCTACACTCTGGGTAAAAACTGCTTTGCCACTGGTTTGTTTGAAAAGAAACTGGTCAGAATTTTGCTTGATAGTGGAGCCTTCTGCTCATGCACCAGCACTGATTTCTTAAATCGCCACTACCCCAAGTGGAAAGAAAACTTACTTCCTGTGCCCAAGGCCAAGTTCAGTAGTTGCAATTCAGCTATGGACACCTTAGGAGTTGTAACCATGCCCATTTTTTTCCCACACAGTAAAGGATCTATAAGACTTCAACTTGAATTTTTAGTCTTGGAAAATAGCCTATGTAATTACTTAATACTAGGAAATGACGCTTTCTGCTTGTATGGGATAGATGTGATCCAGAGCAAGGACCAATACTTCACCATTGGAGGAGAATGGAAAAGGAAATTCCAGATCTGTCACATATCAACCTCCATGGATCACAAACCTCTAGAGTCTTTTAAAAGTGAATATTTTTCTCAAGCTTCTCTTAATGATCAACTCACCTCTGATCAGCAAGACAACCTAGTCAACTTATGTTTTGAAACCATGGGTGCCTTTTGCACCAAAGATCATCCCATAGGTAACATCAAGGGACATGACTTGGTACTAACTCTGACCATAGAACCTCCATGATATTCTAGGAACAAAATTGGCTTTCTCCACAGCTTATCATCCCCAAACTGATGGTCTAGCTGAGCACATGATCCAAACTTTGGAATACATGTTAAGAAGTTTTTGCACTTTTGGTATAGAGTTTAAAAACCATGATGGGTACATTCACAATTGGGTAAGGCTCCTGCCAGCCCTAGAAATAGCTTACAATAGCAGTATGCACTCAACTACTCAAGAAGTTCCTTATATTCTAGAGAGGGGATGGATACCTAGGATGCCCAAAGAGAGTGTTAACCAAAACCTTGTCAATGTCCACCCAACAGCCCTGGACTTCAAGAAAATGTTGGACAAAGCTAATCATCGTGCCCAAGAATGTGTACAGCAAGCTGTTGAGTATAATAAAACTAGATGGGACAAAATCCACAAGGAACCTGACTTTAAGGTAGGGGACAATGTCTTACTATCCACGGTGAACTTCAACAACCTAGGGGGAAATAAGAAACTGAAACCAGCCTTTATAGGCCCTTTATGCATTAAAATTCTCCATGGAAAGAATGCAGTTGAACTTATCCTCAGCAAGGAATTGTCCAGGTCACCCAGTCTTTCCGGTTAGTCTGATTAAGCACTATAGCCCTAGGGAATCTGAAGACCCACCTGCCCAGAATATTCCCTTAGAAATCCCCCAGGAAGGGAGCAAGAACAAGTTAAGAAAAATCCTCAAATAAAATAAGGAAAGAGTGAATGGAAAGGATGTCAGGTTGTACCTTGTCAGATACAGAGGAGAATCAGCAGACAAAGATGAGTGGCTACCAGAAAATAACATACCAGATGGCCCCATCCTTCTGAGGAATTTCAGAGCTGCAAAGAGGAAAGACTAAAATTCTCCACCCCAAAAACCTTTTTTTGGGTACACCAATCTTGGAAGTGGGGAATGTCAGCTGGCTACTATTCAGAACCAACTGACTAAAGCCTAAAACAAATAAAATATAAATGAATTAATAAATAAATACAGAAATAATAAAATAAAATAAAAATAAGGAATAAAGCCTTAATTTGTAAGAAATCCAAAAATATTATTAAAAAAATGGATACTTGGTGCCAATTTAGGTAGGGTCACCCACTGGCACCACCACCCATTTCCGACTCCTTCAGGTAGAACTATGCTCACTCATGTACCCTTGCTTGTAACATCCGCAAGTACTGGTTTCTGACCAAAAGTTTGGTAAGAAACTCATAATTATGTAATCTTAAACACCAAAAATTCGGAATTTAGGGCCCTGCAGCCTAATGTAATATTTACCCATTGTGATATGTACCCATTAGCAGATACAGGGCTCCTGTAATTTTCCCAAAAAGGGATGTTACAGCCCTATTACAGTACTAAGAGGATACTGTAGCACCCCAGGAAACCCACTATAGATACAGCAGATGTCCTGCTTTGGGCTAGAACACTCCTGAAGCCCCCAAACCTCAGATAAACCCTGTATCACCCTAAATGTAATATGTACACATTAGAAGATACAGGGCTCCTGTAATTTTCCAAAAAGGGATGTTACAGCCCTATTTCAGTACTAAGAGGATACTGTAGCACCCCAGGACAACCATTATAGCTACAGCAGATTTCCTGCTTCGGGCTAGAACACTCCCAAAGCCCCCAAACCTCAGATAAACCCTGTATCACCCTAAATGTAATATGTACACATTAGAAGATACAGGGCTCCTGTAATTTTCACAAAAAGGAATGTTACAGCCCTATTGCAGTACTAAGAAGATACTGTAGCACCCCAAGACAGTCACAATAGCTAAAGTAGATGCCCTGCTTTGGGCCAGAATACTCTAAACAGTCCCCAAACCTCAGATACACCCTGTATCACCCAATTAAGGAAGAAAGGCCCCTGTATGTATTTGTGGCTGTTACAGTACAAATTAGCCCATACACAACCAATAATGACCAATAAGGCCTCAAAATCGAAGTTGCAAACAGGTTTCAGAGGTCTAGGAAATACTTCCAAGTCCCTAGCCTCAGTAAACAAGGGCCTGTACTTAAATTATTAGCCTCAAATCAGGATACATGGCTGGTACAATGATATCACTTGAGGCTTGGAAACGTGTATCAATCCCCAAGCATGATGACATAGGGCTTCCTGTACCTCTTTAGTGACTAGAGCAGGTCCACACGAACACACTGATGGCTCCTTGGCCTCATCACTAGCCTGTGTCACCCTCCTTTGGCTGGTAAAAGGACTGTACCATGAGGGGACCCAAACAATATAAATAAAGGACCTTCCCCCAGCTATTTCTACCAGATTCATCCATTCATATAGTCATTATTGCTTCAGATATTTTCGTCCTCAAGCCATAAAACCCTTATAAGAAATAAGTGTGTGATCCTGGACCATATTCTGATAAAATTGTAGACCATAATTCTTGAATCCCTGTTTTTTGGCCAAATTGAACAACCAACCATTCAGCCTGCCCCAGTACCAACTTCCAGTACCCTGAATCCTTGAATATTGGCCCATTCATCAAGAATAATTCCGGATCTGGATCTAGTAAGTGATCCTGCTGACTTATACCCCTTTTTGTAGGTTTTGCATAACCTATGCCCCAAGGAAATTACACACACCCTTCTTGAAAGGAATCCTTGTCAACCCCACAGGGGCCACAATTGCTCCTATATTGTCCTTAAAAGACATATAACTGTGTTCTTGAGGGCTCAACAACCCAATTAAGGTCTTGGCCCCTCCATTTAAATTTATTTTATAAATATGTAAATAAATTTAACCCTTTTAGCCAAATCATGTACCTGGCCTTTTATCTTATTTTTGATCCAAACTTTCTATCACCTCTAGTAGCTAGAAGGAGTGAGTCCCTGGGCATCTAGTAGGCTGACAAATCAATTGTTAGCTCAAAATCCAATTGATTGATTGAATTGCAAGCAAACAATCAATTTTTTGCAGTTTGATTGATTGATTAAACCGCAAGAAAACAATTGTTTGTTTGCCGTTCAATTAATCAATCAAACCGCAAGTAAAAAATTTTTTTTTGCCTTTCAATCAATTAATCAAACCCCAAGCAAACAATTGTTTCCTTTCTGTTTGAGGGACAATGAGGAGGAGGAGGGGGGGTGCTCACCTGGACTGGGGTGCCAAGCGCTGAACAAATGACAAACCAAGGAGGGGAGGATGGCCTAAAGGAGAAGAGCTTGATCAATGGTCAGGAATCAATTTTTTCATTGATGAGGAGGAGGGGGAGGAGGAGGGAGGGGGGGATCTTACCTGGACTGAGCTCCAAACAAGCAAAAAAGCAAGGAGGGTGGGGTGGCCTAAGGAGGAGAGGTAGGTTCAGCAAGATGAGGAGGAGGAGGGGGGGTTGCTTAACTGGGGAAGGTTTCTGAACAAAGAATGAGAAATTGAGGTGGAGGTAGGGGGTGAGGAAGTTTGGTGAGGAGTAGTAAGGAGTGGATGGGTTGTTTTGGTGAGGAGGAGGAAGGAGTGGACTAGAAAGTGAGTGGGTGTGGGGGTGGGTGGTTTGCTAAGTGGTGAGGTATGAAGTGGAGGTTTTGATGTGTTTTGTCTATGTCCCAGAAAAAAGAAGAAAAAAAAACCAATTCAGCCTAGGATTCTTGGTTGAACAAACAAAAAAAAAAATTACGGTGACTTTATTTTTCACTCATTTAAAGACAAAATTCTACTCATCAAAGTGAGCAAGTGTTAGGGGCAGAATCTGCTCTCCCTTGGCCAAAGATGAGGGACAAGATGAGACTAGGATGACTTGAGGAGGATTGGGAATATCTTCTTCAAATATTTTGTCCCATTCATCATTGATGTTGGCAAGAAGGTTGTGAAGGATTACACAACTGATAATCCTGTTGATGAGGATCTCAATGTCTTTGAAAATTTGAAGCTGGTTTTGCATTTCCCTTAATCTGATCCATCTTCCTTTCAGGATTCCTATGGCATGCTCAATCCAAACTTTTGATTGGGAAAGATGATAGTTGAAATCAGTTTTGGCTTGATTGTTGAATGAAACATTGTGGTATTCTGGAACCATATATTTCCCACTAGGATGAGATGAATTGGCCAGAAGGTATTGATCTTTCTCATAGTAGCTCTCTGGTTCTTGGGCAATCTGCATCCAATTGAAAACACATGAATCATGACAAGAACCTGGCAGGCAAGCATGGAGGGATATGAGCTTCTTGTTGTTATCACAAACAAGTTGTAGGGCCACAGAGTATCTAAACAAAAAGATGAAACATATTTGGTTGGTTTATTTTCAAAGGCTTTGGAAAAGAAACAAATCAATTGCCTTTTTTTTCAATCAAAATATTGGTTGCTATCTAGCTTGGGTTTTTGACTCAAGGGCATAGTGGTTCCATCAACTAAACCAATGCAACAAGGAAAGCCTTTGTTCTCCATTAATGGAGATATCTCCTTGAGTTCTTCTTTGGTGGGCCAAAAAATTACTGAGAGGCAGAAAGATAGGATAAAAATCATGACTCTTTTGGTTTATAAGTCAATGGTTCCATAGACAACTGAGAATAGATTTTCTAATTGATGAATGGCTGCTCCATTTCCATTTAATCCTGATCTAAAAAGAGAAATGGCCAGTTGGATAGCTGGATGGTGTTGAGGATTCCAAGGATTTTTCTGGAAGATTTGGTGGTCTTCAATCATCTCCAAAAGTTTTATGAATGAATTCAATAAAGTTTGGAACAGTTACTGGAAGCTTAAGTTGGGGAGGAGATGAAGCTTTTGCCTTTCATACATAGGCTTGTGGAGATTCTATCTTCTTGAAACCATGTATTGCTCTTCCAACCAAGAATTCAAAGCTAACCAAGTTGATTCCAAATCCAAGTCTGAATCAGAGTCAAATAATAAAAAAATTTCAGTCAGCTTCTTTGTGTTTTCAACTTGCTGCTGGGAAGTTTGATTGGACATGTTGAGAAAGATGGTGATGTGATGTGGGGTGATGAGATGATGATGGGATGCGTGTGAAGCATTGGAGATGTGAAGCAACAGAGATGAGATGTGTGTGATGCAATGGAGATGGGATTGGTATGGATTTGCTGAGGTGGAGGTGTGGAAGGGTGTTTTGCATGCATGGATGGTGGATTGATGATGGTGCATAAATGGAAGATTTGATGTTTCAAACCTGCCATTTCCATGAAACACACCAGTTAGGGGGTATGTGTATTTCCAAAACCTGCCATTAAAAAATAGCTGGTTTGGTCAAAAAAAAAAAAATGTTGTGTTTGCTAACTCTGATACACCCTATTGTGATTTTTGCCCATCTCAATATTTCCAATGTGTTGTCACATAGAGTTTTTTTTTTGCCAGGGTTTAAGGATGAGCTTTAGATCAAAACTTTGAAATCATCCAGTCCAAAAAATATTCAACTACCAAGGGTATTCTTCAATATTGTTGTTTACATCATGAGACCCTGGAGATCCTAAATCCAATCCATCAATATCCAATCAAAACCCAATTCAATCTTTACTCAACCACACCACTAATTGAATTTCTTAGAACAAGATCATCAACAGAGAGTGGATCAATCAAAATGGTTTGAAGCACTTGTTGGAATTCTGGTATTAAAATCAATTTTATCCAATGCTTGGGCTAAACCTGTTATTATTAAATTGTCATTTGTTCAAGATTGCTGATTTTCATTTTTATCTTCATTCTATAGAGGTTTTTTGTAGTTCTATTGGATATTAAATCATTAATCCAAGTGGCCTTTTAATCATTTCTATTGATCATGCACGTTGTTTTCTTGATCATGCATGCACTATTCTAGCGGTCACTCTATCCTATGCTGATTGTTTATAGATCTAGTGGAACATTTATCTTCTGTCCAGGGTCTGATTTGCCTGAATCAATCCTCCAAGATGTGCAGGCTCTTTCAGATTTATATTTATTAGTTTTATTCATTATTGAATCTTTTTTTCAAAGACTTCTAAGCCCATCTGTACTTAATCTATCAAATTGATTTTCCATCCTGGTGGTAATCAATCATTAGTTCTTCCACTCACCATACCAGAGTTAACCTTGATCTGTCCTAATGATATTCTATGCTTGAATAAGATTCAAATCTTATTAACTCCTCTCATCATGCCCTCAACTGTTTTCAATTCAAACACAGCACTCTTTATCTAATTTGGATTTGGGTGCAGGATGATGACAATCAAGGTTGATCAATTTCTTATCAAAGGCTGCAGCCTGGCCAGTGAGGAGGCACATTAGAATTTCTAATGCTGTAAATATTTGAGAGAATCTTTCATTTTTTTTTTGAAAAAGAAAAAAAAAAAAAAATAGGAACTATCACCACCCAGTCCGAGGGTCAAACAACTACTATTGATGGTAGTTACTGGTTGTAGGATCTGAGTGTTGATGGGGGTTACAGTGGTTGGATGGTCTGTCTGATTTGAGGAGAGGTTGAGTAGATTTAGGATTGGTGAGGAATGAAGCCTCCGAGGGTTTTGATTGGGCTTGATGAGGGGTTGAGGGTGAGTCAAGAGGATGATGGCCAGATGATCCAGTCATGGATTTGTTCTTGTTCCTGAGGTCTTGTCCTTGATCACTCCACAAGTTATTGGATGGAATTTCTGTCCTCTTTGGATGGAGGATGAGCACTCTTGAAAATGATGCTCCTTGTCACCCTGAGAATTTTAGGGGTGAATTAGAGAGAGAGGGAGAGAGCAAAAATCGAGAATCGATGTTAGTTGTCCGTCTAGGTTGAGCAGGTTGACATCATTTCATGATCAAAGTAGATGGAAGGCATGATGATAGGAGGGGTTGGATGAGCAAATGACACGAACGATGAGGTTGTTGATCCTTGGTGGTTTTAAAACGATTGAGTTTTAATCTAAATCTTTATTTTTACTTCCCTTAACCAGCTTCACATTCTCTTGTCCCAGTCACCCTGCCTGGGTGCAGGTTCTTCCCCGGCAGATGATGAAGATTCGATGGACCCCCGGGGGGGAGCGAGGCTGGACTGGGACCGATGATGCGGGTGACTAGGGGGTGGAACGGGTGATCGAGTTGAATACATAAATCGAAGGTCAAGAGGGTCAAGAGGGTCAAGAAGGAAAAAGAAGGAAAAAGAAAACGAAGTTCAAGAAGGAAAAAGAAAACGAAGTTCAAGAAGGAAAAAGAAGAAGATGACGAATAAGACGAGGAGGAGGAGGAGGAGGAAGAGGATTAGAATAATCGATCAACAAAGGTTGAATGACTCACAACGAATCGAATCGATTAGGAATGCATTAAGATCGATGGAAGTTGAACTGAAGGAGAAGGAGAAGAAGAAGGAGAAGGAGAAGAAGCAGAAGAAGCAGAAGGAAAACTGTTCAGATGATGATCATCGAGAAACTAGTGATCAACCCACTAGCAGACCAACTTCATCCCAAGTTATTAAACTACTCGAACTGATCCATCGATCCCAAGACTATCTCGACCAACTGGATCGATCCCATCCATTCATCGATCAACCTACCACCATACCCACTTCAACTCCCTCTTCTTCTTCTTCTCCTTCTTCCTCTTCTTCTCTCAACCCGACCCTCCTTCCATCTCATCACCCTCTCAGACATGGACCGATCTACAACATCCTATCCAACCATCCCTCGACCACATCCATCGATCTAAACCATCCCCAAGATCGACTGAACTCGACCCTCAAGCTTCTGGGTGGCTTCTTTAGAGCCTTCCTCGATCTCATCCATCTTCTATTCGATCCATCATCATCCTACCAACCTCAGGAATCATACCATCCTACATCCTCCTCCACTCAAGCCGATCAACTCGAGTTCGATTCAGATCACATCGACGGCCTCCTTTCGAACTCGATCATCATCATCGCCAACCTCAGATCGATCGAACAATCCATCATCGAAGATCATCATCGACCACTCTCCGATCACCACCCTCCCAATCCATCCTTCAACTTGCACTTGATCCCATCCTGTTGGTCAGAACTCATCCAACGATCATTACAACCACCCCAACAAGATCGATTGACTCGAACCGCTCAGGATGAACTGATCGACCTCTTGACGAATGAAGTCACCCAGGATCCTCATTCCATCATCATCCCTCGATCACGGCGATCCGAGCCCCTCGATCATCCTATTCCCCTTCGACCTCATCCCTCTCCATCACCAGATCCTCAAGAACTAACCAAACTAGCTCAAGAATCAAGACCAACACATGATCCTCAAGTCCCACAGGATCACGCTCACCATCATGATCACCAAACTCAAGCAAAGAGTTTGATCGACAGCTTATTCGACCTCTATCAAGACGAGCAACTCTCCATCCAATCATCCTCACTCGTTCGTCAGATCTTGATCAACTGGGCTAAGAGTGAACCCAAACAACTCTTTGGTTTCTTAAATCAAATCATCCTCTCATCATCATCGATCCATCACCCCACCATCATCACCACCCCTCTCGATCATCGACCATCATCATCATCATCGTCATCATCGTCATCTTCGTCATCTTCTTCTTCTTCGAGAACAACATCCTTCAGGCGAACCAAACCATCGTCGGACCCGACCTTATTCTTATCATTGACACTCTTGATCGATTTTATCACTCATTCACCCTACTCGATTCATCACATTCGATCGACCAACTTACTCCCCAACCTCATCACCTTCATCATCAACCGTTCAACCCCTCAAGAATCACGTTCGAACCTAACCGGCTTCAATCAGACCGTTCTACTCAAACTTGCCATCGATTCTATCTTACTAATCTTACCCAGGCTATCTAGCTGGATTGGGGCCTATCTACCATTCCTATTCATCGCCTTCAGTCGTTCGATCTCTTACGATCCTCATTCTCATCCACAACAAGAACACCAACTTGAAGAATCTTCACTCAAACTCGACCTTGCTCATCCCGCTCGACTGGTTCAGCTCGATGATCCCCATCCAACCCCATCGATCACTTCTCACATCAAGCCTTCGAACGTCGATCGATTAGATTATTCTAACTCGGTCTTGAACTTCTTCAATTTTCTGTACGGCCTAGCCCCCTGTAACTTTTTGGATTTCATTCGTTCACCCATCGATTCCATCAACTCATTCAAGCTTGACCACCATCATCCCAAACTCGATCCTGAGATCCATCCCGACGATCATCCTCAAATTCCTTCCTCTACCCATACCCTCGGTGCCCCCCTTACAGAATCGGATGGCAATGGCCTCAGAGAATTAGAAAGATTGATCGTCGGTAAACTTGAGGATCTGGTTCAAGTCGACCTCCTCAAAACCTCGGTGATCGTCAGTAACTAACCTCCGTCACCTTCCCGAGCTCAGATGCGTCATCGAAGGTGACGTGTCTTAGTCCAGCTTATTGGATCTGATGGTTGATGGTATTTATTTATTTTTTTTCGGTAAAAAACACGTAAATAAATCAACCAGCCGCTTATGAATCAGCATCGATTGACAAAAAATTTAATCCTGATGACTTCTTTGACCGAACGAAAGGAGATTAGCAACCGATTCAAGTTCTACGAGGCGGCCGATTTGATCGAGAAATGTGAACAGAATCTGATCACGACCAGCAAATTAGAAACCTCCAAGACGACGCGGGTGACGCGTGAAAGTGGTGAAATCGATGAACGACAAGATGTAGCAACGGTGGCCCAAGAGCTCGACGAATTGATTGACAGTTTCGAGTCCGAGGTCGCCTCAATCATTCATCCCAACCGTGATCATCACCATCACCATCGGTCCCCAGCTGCCAAATCTTCTGCCGGTGGTGATCAACAACCTCAACCTGCCGATCCACCGGATCATCCCGGGTTCATGTCTCCTATTCAATCCGTTTACCCTTACTTGGAACGCTCCAAACCGTCATCAATACCACCTGAAGGCTCGTTGCCGACCGGATCTCAGGATAGTCGGGCGGATGATGCTGAGACGACGGATGGTAGCCGTACCCCTCCTGTCAAGTCTCCGTCGTCAAGACCTCGGATGGAAAGCTTTGATCTCAAACCGGGTCGATCGTATCCCGAACCACGTGTACCATTCGCTCATCAGCACGAACTGGGCGACGACACAGATGTTGATCGTTGTCGTCATGATATTGCCCCGCCTCTTCAAAGCTTGAAGCTCGAAAACATCCTGCTAAAAAATCAGCTCAACCTCGAGCTCTACCTCAAATCTCAACATCTCCAACAGCTCGGTTCTCTTCATAAGCAAAACATCTCGAGCGCCGCTTTGGAGGCCGAGAATCAAAACTTGGTTCGTTTTTTTTTTTTTTTTTTTTTTTTTTTTTTCTCTGGGAACTTCCATAT
The DNA here is from genome assembly GCA_025617555.3 of Puccinia polysora. Lineage (NCBI taxonomy): Eukaryota > Fungi > Basidiomycota > Pucciniomycetes > Pucciniales > Pucciniaceae > Puccinia > Puccinia polysora. The sequence goes on from CM062645.1 coordinate 28,089,643, forward strand.
CCCACCTTTCTCTTAACACCCACACTTCATCGACGACAACAGTTAAGGATTAACAAGGAGTTGAGAAGGAAGTTGATGAAGACGGAAGAGTCGAAGGAGAGATTGCAGAGTTCGAATTCGAAGAATCTCAAGAATAAGTTGACCTATCAGGAGCTGATCAAGACCAAGAACCTGAGCCTCAAGCAGGAGAACCTGCGGTTCTTGAACGAGAGGCTCGACCTGCTCAACCAGTTGAATCAGCTCGAGAAGAGTTTTCAGGTCCAGACCTCTAGCTTTCACGACCTGCAGATCGAGTTCAGTCCTCTTCTCTTCCTGTTTTCATTTACCTACAGCCCTCCCCCCCTTAACTTTCTCTTTCTTTCTTTGATCTTGCCATGAACGAAAGGAAAGAATGAAAACTTATCAAAGGCGAATTTGATCTCACTTCTCTCAAGGGCTCACAATCTGAGAAACGAGTTGAAATTGATTCAACCCAAGTTGGAGACGATTGAGGAGTTGGAGAAGAAGAACGAGAGTCTATCGAAGGCTCTATTAACCTGGTAGGCTAAACCAAGTGATCTGCCCCGAGCCCAAGTGAGTCAGCCGAGGAGACGAGCTGATGACGTCACCGTGGGTTTGCGAAATTTTCTTACCCCAAAACAAAAAAAAAACTATGCGACATCGTCTTGAAAAGGGATGACGATTTGAGGCGGTTTCGAGAGTCTAGAAAGCAGATCGATGTGCTCAGAGCCGAGTGGAAGAAGTTCGAATCCCTCGCGAACAGCTACGAGATGTTGAATCAGAGTTTACAAAACCAACTCCAGTTAAGTCTTTTCCGAATCGCTCTCTTTTTCTTTCTCTTTATTTCTACTTCGCGTGAGGCGACGAGATATTTGAACTGACTGGGGCTCGTATATGTTGTTTAAAAGGATTCAAGTCGAATTAAATAAGAGACTCGAGCTCGAGAATGAGTTTCTAAAACAAAGCGGTAGGTATCACAATCTCCATCGATCCCGAAGATCGACTAGAATCGACTCGGAAAGTGTGATGACCGGGCACGATGGTGTAGAAAACGTCCAGCCGAAGGTGCATCACGAGACTACTCTTGAGATGGTAGATTCGAAGTCAGGCTTGGGCGATCGTGGGAAGAGCCCACACCAAGTCGAAAGGCCCGATAAAAAAGATGTTGACGAAGAGGAAACTGATGTTGAGGTTGAAAAATCGAAGGAAAGAGAGATCCTAGGTGGGGATCGATCGAATTCCCCTGTGGATATGATGGCGGAGTCGTCGTCGAAAAGCCAGAAATCGATCGAAGGTAATCGAAGCCAAGATAGAGGCCTGGATCAGGATAGGAAGTTGAGGACGAGATGGTCTTTGTCATCACCTTCGTCGTCGGTCGACGAGATGTTAGTTGATCATCGTCATCATTCGAAGGGGGTGTCCCATCGTCGTCGATCCCGAGCCTCCGAAATTCAAGAACTCATCCGACTGGTCGAATCCTATCGACTCGAAAACTCGGACCTCCAACGTCGGCTCATCCTCCTCTCCACCCCTGCCATGACGACGACGGACACTCAAGCGACCCAGGATGATCCTTCGAGGCTGGTGACTTTGAGCCCTTCTTCGACATCGAATCCCTTATCATTACCCGCTCTACCTCCTCCCTCTACTTGATCTATCGATTCTATCCTCCTCCTCACCCTTGTCCCTTTCCCTCATCTTACTCAATATATATATATATATATATATAACCCCCCCGGAGATGTACATACTTGCATGCATGCTTAAATCGATATCTCATCTATCGATCCTTTTTTTTTTTTTTTTTTTTTTTTTTTTTTTTTTTTTTTTTTTTTTTTTTTTACATGTGTAGAGATCATTGCTGAATTAGTAATTCTCTCAACATGATTGAAGGGAAAAAAAAACGCCGCCGCCGTCAAGATCTCGAATGGAAGAAAAGAAACGAAAAGTGGGGGGAGGGCGGGGGGGCGGGGGTCTCCTCCTGACTCGCTTTCAACACGTGGGTGAAGAAGGGTGGTAAGGAAGTCACTTAGCTTATCATAACGAAACGAAACGAGAAAATAATCTAGATCTACTCTCTTCTGGTGATGTTGTTTGGATCTTGTTTTTTCGGTGAAAGTGATTCGATCGATCGGGGCTGTTGTACCCTGCCACAAGGGTGAACGCGTATGAGAACTAGCAGCAGCAGCAGGTGAGAGAGAGCGCAGCGAAGAGATATAAGCCAGTAGATCCATAAGATGTATGGCCTAGTGTATGTACATGTTGCCCCCCTACACTTGGGTGGCCCTCGATGTTCGTCTTGGCGAGTGTAAGAAGCTCGGGAGTAGGTAGATGCAGGGCCCGGTCAGGATGCTTGGTGTCGGGGACCGTGGACGACCAGGGCCAGGCTCCGTGTTTGGTCTCACCGTCGGATCGAAACGATCGAGTCATCTTGCTTCCTTCCCAATTACACACACCCCGACCACCCCACCCCCGTTTCAGGGTGCTAATCAGGCCGGGCGGCCCACGGGCTAGCCCGTACCCGACGGGTTGGCTGTCGGGTTTGGGCTTACCCCTAAGACGAGAACCGGATTTTGGGAAAGCCCGGCAGGCTTTGCGGGTCGGGCTCGGTCAGGAGATGGGCATTTGGGCTGCATGGCGGGCACCCGATTAGAGATGGAGGAGTTTCAAGGCAATTTTTGACAGATCAGGAGGGTGAAATCTGACTGTATGGCCTCAAATAAGTATGTGGGGAGGGTGTAAAGAGGGGGAGAAGGCTTAACCCACTGCTAGGCCATCCTAGTTGGTATGTGTACTCCCCTGCACACAGCATATGGGTACTTTACACTCGCCTGCAGGCCCATTCTGCAACAACAAAGGTGGATTGGACTGGAGATTGAGAGTACCCATGAAATGTCTCTTCTACCCATTTTACTCCCCAACAGACAATGTTAATTTTCAACTTTTCCACACATTTCACAACTTGAACAAAGGGTTTTGGAGGATTAATGCCACCAAGGCCGGAGGAGTTTTGGGCACATTATCTTCTGTTATTAAATTTTGTGTGAAAATGAATTTGTTTTTAGTTTTACCCTTTTGAGCCTTCTTTCCTGGTGGTTGTGTTTTGGTCAGAACAAAATTAGCTCCAGAGGCCATCAAAGCCCTCATTTTTACTCAAGATTGAATGAAAAATTAAATTTGATTTCTTTAATTTTTTTTTTCTATTAATCAAAAATCCTTGTTTTTGCCTCATACTACCATATGTTTGTGATCTTAGAGTGTTTCCCTTTTTTCCAAAGCCGCATCAAGCTATTTGAAAGCACAGTAAACAACTTTCAATTAAAAAAAAAAAGCAGGGGCCCCCCAACTAGCTCAAACCTGCAAAAAGCCCGGAAACTTGGGCCTGGGTGCAGGTTAGGGCCCAACAAAACTTGGATTATACCCAGCCCGCCAAAGCCCGCTCATGGCTGGGCAGGTTTTGGGCTCACCAACAAGGAGTGGGCCTGACCCAATAAGCACCCTGACCCCCATTCAATAAGAAAAAAAAAAATGATAAAAATAATTAATAAATAAAAAAAAAAACTTTGGAGAGAAATTCTGAAAGTTCAATTGTCAGCTCTCTGATACCAGGAACCTTGCAGTCCTTTAGCTAAAGAGAGTGATAAAAATACTGGAACAATAATAATAATAATTATTCCAAAAATAAACGCTTAGAGGATCAAATAAATAATATAATAAGAGCAGTTGCAAGGTTTAATTGGTTTGGTAATAAAAGGTTTTCAATATGTATATAAAAGAGGGGCCACAGTATTATAATACTGGGGGTTTTTACAGACAAAGCAACCTCTCTTCAAGGGGCCTCCTTAGGCAGTTTAAAAACCTTGGAATGAAGATGGGTGCCTTAGAAAGGGCTTATTCCACTAATGGCCGGGCATAACAGCACACTGGCCTAGACAGGAAGGGAAACACTCACTCTGAGCACTTTATCAGGAAAATCCTGAAATAATAGGAAGGGTTTCAGAGCAGATGGGGTGGATTGGCTGACTAAACTTCAAGGGTTGATTGGTTTTTAAGAAATGAATAATAATACTACAGACTTGGTCATAAATCACTTGCTTAGACTCTTCATAAGCACTTGACTAACAATGACATGGTTTCTGATTGATAATAACAATTCCTGGTAAACTGATGATGGAATAATAGATCCAAAGAGGTCTGTATAAATACCTTTTTGGGGTGATTTTGAGCTTCTCGGGGCGCGTAGAGAGAGTTCTGCTCATGGGCTGAGGCTGGAAAGCCAGTCAGAGCCAGATTAGCACGTCCACTTGGTGCTGTTAATCAGCTGACCTTAGATCTTCTGGATTTCTGTACTATTTTAACCACAGGATCTGTTAATCTATTATGGCGTAAATTGGATCATTCTGCACTCATCCCTCATTTGTACTATTATTATTGATTTAAATTGAACAGATTTGGAAGTTTACTGATTGTCCATCATCTGTTGATCATGTCAATAATTTTTAATAATTTTTATGAACACTCCTTGTAGTGTTTTGTGATCTTCAAAGATCAGAGTCAATGATTTACGTTGTAATCCTTGATCTTTAATTTATTATTAAAAAATGTTCTAAACTTAATTTTTATTAATTTTTAATCTTTTTAGATTTTTAATAATGCATATTTCAACTTGTTACATCTGCCAGGCAACCCTAATTAGGTTGTAGCTCTTTTGAGTGTTACCTGGTTGTCAGATTAGTCACAACAGATCAAGATGCGGGAATCAGTCAGTTCAGATGTGTGTGGGTGGGATCTGCTGCGTGCATGGAAGAATTAGCTGCGCGCGTGTCTCTAGTACGCAGGAAACTGCTACTACGAGTACGTAGGGGTATGTAATGATGCGGGGCTGCGTGTGGGAATTGTGACATAACACATTTCCGCGTGTAACTCCTAAAATATGCTCAACACCTCAATTCTGAGTAAATTTTAGGTGTAAAACCTATACGTGACAACACGTGTGAAATCTTAGAATGGCCAAAAGGTGCCATACTGGTGTTGTAATTTTTAGTACTTTTCTTTTTAATTATTTTAAAAATGTAAGGACTTGGATTTCAAGGGTGGGGTCAGTGAGTGACCCTACCTAATTTTAGGTGAGTAATCCCTTTCTTTAATAATATTTTTTGGATTTCTCACTCCTTCTTTTGTTAATTGGGATATTCTTATTTTTCATAGTTTTGTGTTGCTATGACAGGTTGCTCTGTACATAGTAGCAAGCTGACATTCCCCAACTCCAAGATATGTCTATATCTGAAAAGAAATTCTGGGTCAATGCCTTCTTCTGGCTCTGTAGTTCCTTAGGTGTATGGGTCCATCAGGGATATTGTGTTCAGGTAACCATTCATCCTTATTAGCTGATTCTCCCTTGTATCTAACTAGGTAGAGTCTGAAATCTTTGTCGAAGTTTGAGTTGAAGGCTCCGTTTGAAAGGTTTCAAGAGATGAGGAGGAAAGGGCTTGTGACGCCAAGAGGAGCAGATCAGGGAGTCGCAGGGGGCACTTCGGTTCAAGGATGAGTATGAACAGATGGTGTTCATTCACTTGAGATCCAGCTGACTTAAATAAACTAAGTACAAAGGAGGCTGAGAAGTGGTTGCACAAAGAACCAGAAATGAATAAGAATATTCAATACTGGGCCATCAGAGACTGCACAAGGTGAAGGACTACAATACAGGTTGCACTCAAGATTCAGGCAACACTAGCAGTAGGCAAAAATACTAACACACCCCCTTTACTGAAGCTTGTCGGAGTTTAAACAAAAAATGAGTTGAAGACTTTTGAACACTTGCATGCCTATTACATCCAACATTACAACTTAGAATGAAGAGATTTTTGAATGCTTCAATAAAGGCCTATCCCAATAGAAAGGAAGGAAATCTTGTGATTTTTGAACTAAAATTGAACCTACAATAGAGCCTATTACATCAACAAGTAACACAATAATTCCAATCATAATTTTTTAACCCCGGTTCATTATGGACAACAACTACCTAAAAGATTTGTTCACAAAGGAGCCAAATGGATGGAGAACTCAGAGATTAACAAACATAATGTGCAAATTGAGGTTGCGCGTAACCGGATGACTTAAGTAGCATCCAAACTGATTGACTTGAGGTACTGATCAAACTGAGGTTGAACAAAGATTTGCGGCAAATTGAACAAGGGTGGGAGCAATACCAAGAGCAATACCAGATGGACTAGCCACATAACAAGATGGCAGGATTTTGGATACTGAGACAACAAACTAAAGTCACAATAAGACCAAGATTTGCAGGGTCAAAAGAAGGAGAGCAACAAGGCAAGCAGGCGCAAGACTGGTATTTGAAGAGTTGACCAAGCAAGGATGAGATGAAGATGGACCAAACTAGCTAGCGCAAGGTCAATACTTGATGAGCTGACCAGGAAAACAGTTGAGTTGGAGATAGATTGAATGGAAGGGGAACTGTTGATCAATTGGACAACTTGAGGTGGAAAGCAACTGGACAACTTTGAACGGTAGCCACCAAACCGGGCTTGGAGAAAGTTAATTATGATGAGTCAACCGCAATCAAGTTGCAACTGGACGTGATACCAAATCAATGGCAAGCAAATGATTGACAGCGGAGTTGCTAGCAGAGGACAGAGGGACAGCTATTTTGAGAGGCTCCAACTGAGCGAGCAGATGATAACAATGACTATGAGGGCACAATGGATCAAATGAGCTGAGATGATTGAGTGAGACCAATCAAGCAAGGCCAATCCAAATTTGAAGAGTGAAGGTTTTTAGTCGCAAGGTTGTGGTTGATGATTTGACCAAGACAATAGATGACAACAAGATTGGGAACACTAAATCAGGCAAGATCAAATTCTGGTGGGTTGACCAAAAACAATCAAAATTGGAGGACCAAGCGATTGTACAACGCGGGGGCACAGGATCAGGGTCATTCAAGGGTGATCAAAGTGATTGTCAGCTGGATACTATTCAGAACCAACTGACTAAAGCCTAAAACAAATAAAATATAAATGAATTAATAAATAAATACAGAAATAATAAAATAAAATAAAAATAAGGAATAAAGCCTTAATTTGTAAAAAATCCAAAAATATTATTAATAAAAAGGATTTGTGGTGCCAATTTAGGTAGGGTCACCCACTGGCACCACCACCTATTTCCGACTCCTTCGGGTAGAACTATGCTCACTCATGTACCCTTGCTCATAACATCTGCAAGTACTGGTTTCTGACCAAAAGTTTGGTCAGAAACCCATAATTATGTAAGCTTAACCACCACAAATTCGGAATTTAGGGCCCTGCACCCTAATGTAATATTTAACCATTGTGATATGTACCCATTAGCAGATACATGGCTCCTGTAATTTTCCCAAAAAGGGATGTTACAGCCCTATTACAGTACTAAGAGGATACTGTAGCACCCAAGGACAACCACTATAGCTACAGAAGATGTCCTTCTTCGGGCTAGAACACTCCCAAATCCCCCAAACCTCAGATAAACCCTGTATGACCCTAAATGTAATATGTACACATTAGAAGACACAGGGCTCCTGTAATTTTCCCAAAAAGGAATGTTACAGCCCTATTGCAGTCCTAAGAAGATACTTTAGCACCCCAAGAAAGTCACAATAGCTACAGTAGATGCCCTGCTTTGGGCCAGAACACTCCAAACAGTCCCCAAACCTCAGATACACACTGTATCACTCAATTAAGGAAGAAAGGCCCCTGTATGTATTTGTGGCTGTTACAGTACAAATTAGCCCATACACAACCAATAATGACCAATAAGGCCTCAAAATCGAAGTTGCGAATAGGTTTCATAGGTCTAGGACATAATTCCAAGTCCCTAGCCTCAGTAAACAAGGGCCTGTACTTAAATTATTAGCCTCAAATCAGGATACATGGCTGGTACAATGATATCACTTGAGGCTTGGAAACATGTATCAAGCCCCAAGCATGATGAAATAGGGCTTCCTGTACCTCTTTAGTAACTAGAAAAGGTCCACACGAACACACTGATGGCTCCTTGGCCTCAGCACTAGCCTGGGTCACCCTCCTTTGGCTGGAAAAAGGACTGTACCATGAGGGGACCCAAACAATATAAATAAAGGACCTTCCCCCAGCTATTTCTACCACATTCATCAAGTCATATAGTCATCATTGCTTCAGATATTTTCTTCCTCAAGCCATCAAACCCTTCTAAGAAATAAGTGTGTGATCCTGGACGACTTTCTGATAAAATTGTAGACCATAATTCTTGAATCCCTGTTTTTCGGACAAATTGAACAACCAACCATTCAGCCTGTCCCAGTACCAACTTCCAGCACCCTGAATCCTTGAATATTGGCCCATTCATCAAGAATAAGTCCGGATCTAGACCTAGTAAGTGATCCTGCTGAATTATACCCCTTTTTGTAGGTTTTGCATAACCTATTCCCCAAGGAAATTACACACACCCTTCTTGAAAGGAATCCTTGTCAACCCCACAGGGGCCACAATTGCTCCTATATTTTCCTTAAAAGACATATACCTGTGTTCCGGAGGGCTCAACAACCCCATTAAGGTCTTGACCCCTCCATTTAAATTTATTTTACAAATATATAAATAAATTTAACCCTTTTAGCCAAATCATATACCTGGCATTTTATCTTATTTTTGATCCAAACTTTCTATCACCTCTAGTAGCTAGAAGGAGTGAGGTCCTTGGCATCTAGTAGACTGAAAGTGATCATAGTAAGCAAGATGGAAAGAGAAAAAGGAATGGCAAGATGGTACGCTTTGAGAGGAAGTTTGAACAAGTGTTAAGATTTAAGAATTGGACTAAATTGGTCAGGGGAGCATTTTGGCTTTTAACTGTGTGGAAGTTTGAGTTGAAGGCTCTGGTTGAAAGTTTTTAAGAGATGAGGAGGAAAGGGCTTGTGACACCAAGAGGAGCGGATCAGGGAGTTGCAGGGGGCACTCTGGTTCAAGGATGAGTATGAATGGATGGTGTTCATTCACTTGAGATTCAGCTGACTTAAATAAACTAAGTACAAAGGAGGCTGAGAAGTGGTTGCACAAAGAACTAGAAATGAATAAGAATATTCAATACTGGACCATCAGAGACCGCACAAGGTGAAGGACTACAAGACAGGTTGCACTCAAGATTCAGGCAACACTAGCAGTAGGCAAAAATACTAACAATCTTTTCCATTGATCCTTTCTTTTTTATCTTTAAGGATCTTGCTAATTTTTCCTCTGTATTTTTCAGGTTCTTCTGCAACAGGTATTTCAGGTGAAGGAGTATATTTCTCCATTCCTTGGGTGGTAGTGTTTTATGAGACTTACTGGGAAGACTGGGTGTCTTCTAGAAAGCGCATCACTAAGGATTACTTTTTCAGCCTGCTACTTAGCACAGAGCAACCTGACAAAGAAACAACAATAATAATATTAAAAAAAATAAACTGAACAAAAATAAATAAATAAATGAAATTATAATAAAATGAAGGAGTAGGAAATCCATAAATATTATTGCAGAAATGAATCCCCCACCCAAAATAAGGTAGGTTCACTCACTGACCCCACCCTTGAATTCTTACTCCTTATATTTTTAAATTAATTTAATAGAAAATGGTAAATGACCACGGCACCAGTATGGCACCTTTTGGCCATTTTAATATTTCACATGATATGTCATGTATAGGTTTCACACCTCAATTTCAGTTGAAATCCAGGTTTTGTGTGTAGTTTAGGAGTTACACGGGGAATTGTGTTTTGTCACAATTCCCGCACGCAGTCCCGCGTCCCTACAGCGCTGGTCTCCCGCGTACGCAAACTCCCGCACGCAGCCCCGCGTCCCTACAGCGTTGGAATCCCGCGTACGCCAACTCCCGCACGCAGCCCCGTGTCCCTACAGCGCTGGACTCCTGCGCAACTGAACTCCCGTGCAGGTAATTGCATGACCTAGTCACGCGCGCAGCGGTTCAGTCCCCTGCGTGCATCTGAGCAGCGGATCAGTCCCCGTGCGCATTTGAATGGACTGATCCCCGCCCCTCCTGCCGTGATCAGTCTGACAACCAGGTACAGCTCAGAGGAGCTACAATATAGTAGGATCTACACTACATATGTAAAGCTACCACACAAGCATAGATTATAGTTCAAAAACCTTAAAAATCAATTAAAATTAGTTATTAACTAATTTTTAGTATTTTTTATTAATTAAATAAAGATCCAGACTCACCACAACATGAGTTGATCAGAAACTTCAAAGACCACAAAACTAAATAAAGAGTGGTCGTAAAAATTATTAAAAATTACATACAGGATCAGCAGAGGATGGAGAATCAATAAACATCCACGTCTGCTCACTTTGGACCAGTACTTACAGTACAAATTGAGGATCAGTGCAGGATCAGCAAAATTACTAATCTATTGATTAACAGATCCTGCATCTAAAAAGGAGCTGTTCCTTGACAGATCTAAGGCCAGCATGCTAACAGCACCTTGAGGACGTGCCAATCTTGCCCTGACTGCCCCCCTAGCCTCAGCCCATGGCTAGTGCCCCTTCTAGAGGCCCTCAAGCACCCAAAAAAGAATATTTAAACAGGCTCTTTTTGCCCTTCTGTTCCCAATCAGTTATCAGTTATCAGAAATATTATTATTATCAATCAGACATTGTGTCATTGTTAGTCAAGTGCTTATCAAGAAGAAAGCAAGTGATTTATGATCTAGTCTGAAGTATTATTATTATTATTTTCTAAATAACTATCAACAACCAGAAGTTTGAACCAGCCACCAACCCCATCTGTTCTGAAGCTTATTACCTGAATCTTTGCAGGATTTCTGTGGATTACTTCCCAAGTAAGTTGTTCCCTTCCTGCTCTGGGTTTGTGTGCTGTTTTGCCCGCCCAAATTAGTGGATAAGGCCTTAGAAGGCACCCATCTTCATTACAAGGTTATAAACTGCCTAAGGAGGCCCCTTGAGGAGAGGTTGCCAAGTCTGTAAAGACCCCCAGTAGTAAATTACTGTGGCCCCTCTTTTTATATTATATTTAAAATATTTATAACCAAACCAATTAAACCTTGCACTTGATCTTACCATACCATTATTGGAGCTGTAAAGTGTTTATTCTTTGGAATATTATTGCTCCAAATTCTTTTATCACTCTCTGTAGCTAAAGGACAGCAAGGTTCCTGGTATCAGAGAGCTGACAACTGGGGTCTGGCCAGGAAATATCCTTAATAATTAATTGTTTAATTAATTATCTCCTGGACCAGTTATTTATATTTAAAAAAAATTATATATATAAGTAGAAATACTTATTATTTTTCTTTATCTTTTGATTTATCCAGTGGATTTAAAAACCAACGGAGAATTGATCAATTATTATTTGAATCTTCTTAAACAGAAAAAAGAAGAAAAATTACGTAACTTTGTGCCTGTTGTTATAACTCCTGAACAAGAACAAGAGAGACTTCTTTATTATAGACAACAAATCTTAAAAGAAAAGGAACAAGAGTTAGAAGGAATTATTAATTTTAACTCCTTGTTAAGACAGCACAAAGAGTGGAAAATCTATCAAAGAAAGCTTTCTGCTTTTAAGAGACGGTATCCAAATTATAAAAGTGAGCTTTGATCTCCTTTTTATTATTTTTTTTTAAAAATCACAAAAAAACTCAAAAATTATAAAAAAATTATTATAAAAATAAATAAATATATAACTTATATTTTTTTATTTTATCCTTTCTAGTGGACTTTGTTTTTGGTGATCTTATTGACCAAGACCTCTTAGAGGACGTCCCAGACTGTGGAACCTTGGACTTGTCCCAAGATTTGATTGGAACCCACTCAGATCCCATTGGAATACCTTCCAAGGACAGTCCTGACCCCAACAAGGACTTAGTACCTTTAAACCTTCATATAAGTAAGTCATATATTTTTTTTAAAAAAAAAATAATAATATAAAAACCAAAAATACTCAAAAAAAAATTATTTTTTTGATTTTTTTACAAAGTTTCAACAAAATACTTACATAATTTGTAACATGCATCAAAACAGACGCAAAACCCGCGCCAGTGGACGCGCCCCGTCATATGGATCTTTGCCCGGAGGAACCCGTGCGCGCAAGGACGCCAGTCGCGAACGCAATGCGGATTGAGCCAGTGATCGCTCCAATCCGAGCAACAATGGCAACAACTGCGGCGGCCAACTCAACCAACTCACCGTTGGAGAGCCGTCCCTTGTCCAACGTGATATCCCAGGAGGATACCGTTCCACCTACGCCACCCCAGCTGGACTCCTCCAAGGAGGACAAAATAAAGGAATTGGTGAAAGAACACGTGGGTCATTGGGAGCTGTTCAAACAGGCTCAGAACCAGGAAGACCAGCAAGGTATGAGAAAAGCCATATCTTTGGCAAAGAAGACTCCAATAACCCTCCAAAAATTGATTCCCAAGAGAGAAGTAGAAGTTTACGTGCAGAATTGGAATCCTTGGGACCAATAAGTTTCCTTAAGAGGAAAAAACAACAACAGGAAGAAGAGATCTCTAGCCCATCAGAAATTAAAGAGTCCCAAAGAGTGGGACAATATAATATCTTTGGCAAGAAAATGGAAGAAAGTGTACCACAATTAGATGTAGAAACTTTCAACTTGTTTTCCATAAATGTTTCTCATAACTTTGATATCATTGGTAAATGTTTTGACAAAATATATGAGCAATTGGATAAAGTAAATAACAGTTTTGGTAAAGTCATGCAATCCCAATCCAACTTGGTCAAAATCAATGAGTTAGAAGTAAAACAAATAAGAGACAGCATTAGCTTGAGTAAGGGAGAACTAATGAATTACCTAGAAAACAATACTTCAGCTATCCAAGAAGAAATTCTTCTATCTATTGAACAAATCAAAGAAGGTATTAATAGGACAGACCACGCTTCCCCTACTCATATTATTAATAAAATTGATTCATTAAGTAACAAACTTGACCTGGAATTAGGTATAATTAAGAATGATCTCAGAGATCTAAAGATAAACTTAACTCAACCCATTGCAGACTCTGATGAAATCAGACCTTCCAGGTACCACAGTAATCCCCAATTACCTTTTAGACCAAGACCAACCAGGCATGAATCTTTCAGGCCTAGTCCCACTCCTGAAGTAGAACAAGCATTAAAATTACTTCCCCCTATCACTGAGTGGCCTAAATTCTCAGGAGAAGGAGAATACAATCATTTCATTTTTATTAAGTTTATTGACTATACTCTGGCCTCTTATGAACTTCCTGATAACATAGCCGTAGTAAGACTACCTAGACTGTTTGAAGGAGTAGCCCTTGACTGGTTCATCAATAAGAAAGAAGAGGTAGGATCTTTTTCATGGAATTCATGGAAAGAGTTGATTAAGGAACAATTTGGTACCAGAATTTGGAAAAGAAAAATGATGAAGACTTTTGAAACTTCTTTATTTGATCCATCTAAGGACAAACCTCAAAAATGGTGCCTTGACCAGAAGAGAAGACTAGACTGCTTCTACCCAAATGCTGATAAAGAAGAAGTCAATGAAAGACTCCTCAACCTATGTCCAGGACAACTTAACCATAGCGTAAGATGCAGAATGCCCATGAACTCTGACCTTTCCACTCTCATAGGAGTATTAGAAGAAACTATTGACATGAATGGCTTAGACAAAAAGGTTAACAAACCCAGAGAACCAACTATTAGGAATAAGGAAGAATATAATAACAAGAATAAAGAAACTCTCCCTACCAACTCAGAAGCCAAGAATACTTTGGTAAAAAAAGAAAAGATTTGTTGGAATTTCAACCAAACAGGGCATGTAAGACCTGACTGTCCTTTAACCAGGAGGAAGATTAATCTTATTGAAGGAGAATAAAATGACACTAATCCTGACCCCCAACTAGATGACACTGATGGTTCCATCTCTGAGTGTGACTTAATGATCACCAATCCCATTAATGTCATCAAAGGTAACATAGAATCTTCCCTAGATATTAACCCTGTTAATGAAGATAGCAATTTGCCTCAACAATGGACACCCAACATGAAAATCCAACATGTTTCTGAAGCCAAGATCTTAACCCTTAAACCTTCTATTGGAAAAGGTTACACCGGTGGTAAAACTTGTTATGCCACTGGCTTGTTACAAGGTTCTCCCGTAAAATTACTTCTAGACAGTGGAGCCTTCTGCTCTTGTGTTGGAACTGACTACTTAGATAAGCAGGATTCTAACTGGAAGAAAAACTTACTACCAGTACCTTGAGCTAAGTTCAGCAGCTGTAACTCACCTCTCAATGCTATTGGAGTATGGCCAACAGAAATCATACTTCCCCACTCTAAAGGATCAATCAAGATAAAGATTGAATTTGTAGTACTTCAAAATGGAGTATGTGATTATTTTATTATAGGAAATGATTCTCTTTGCCTGTACGGGATAGATGTCTTCCAGAGTAAAGGGAGATATTTCACTATAGGAGGAGATTGGAACAAGAAGTTCCAAATATGCCATGTCAATGCTAAAGCTACTGATTCCACTTATGAGAGACGCTTAGAGACTTTTAAACAGGAATACTTCTCCCAAGCTGCTCTGAATTCCCAGCTTAGTGAAAACCAGAAAAGAGATATTCTCCAAGTATGCTTTGAGAACCAGAATGCTTTTTTCACTAAAGACCATCCCATTGGTAATATTAAAGGTCATGATATGGTCTTAACTTTGACTATTAAGCCTCCTTACCCTCCTAACCTCAGAAGAACAGCTTACCCTTCTAGTCCAAAATCTAGGACTGCTCTTGAAGGCCACATCCAAGAACTAGTGGACTTACAAGTCTTATGGAAAGTAGGGCATAATGAGCAAGTAGAAGTAACTACACCTGTGATAATAGCCTGGCACAATGATAAGTCTAGGATGGTTGGAGACTTTAGAATGCTCAACAACTACACCCAAGCTGACTATTATCCTATCCCAAGGATTGACCATGCTCTACATAATCTTTCTAAAGCTAAGTTCATCACTACTATGGACATGTTGAAAGGCTTTCACCAAATACCTATCAGTCCGGATAGTAGGAAATTTATGAGAATCATATGTCATTTAGGCATATATCAGTATCTCAGAATGCCCTTTGGTATTAAAAATGCTCCTTCCCACTTCCAAAGAATGATGGATACAGTCTTAGGAATGTTCATCAGGCAAGGTTGGATGATGGTATACATAGATGATGTTATCATTTATTCAGACAATTGGGATACTCACATGGATAAAGTAAGGCTAGTGCTTAAAACAATTGCCACAGTAGGATTAAAAGTATCTATGAAAAAGTGCAACTTTGGATATGGAGAACTCAAAGCTCTAGGACACATTGTTTCTGGACTCACTTTAACTGCTGACCAAAGTAAGATAGCAGCAGTAATGAACAGACCTATGCCCCAGAACAAAACTGAACTCTTATCCTTCATAAGCTTCTGCAGCTATTACAGGAAGTACATACCTAAATTTGCTAACCTCACCAAGTGTTTATATGAGATCTGCAACAACAACACTTTGTTCAAAATGACTCATGAAAGATTGAAGAATTATGAGGAACTCAAAGTAGCTATGACTACTGCCCCAGTGTTGATACAACCAGATTATTCTAAACCTTTCAAAATTTACATAGATGCTAGCATGGAAGTATTAGGAGCTGCATTACACCAAGAAGTAATAGAAGAGGATAAACCAGTAGAGAAACCTATACTCTTCATATCTAGACAATTCAAAGATACTGAAAAGAGATATGGTGCCAGCCAAATGGAATGCCTTGCTCTAGTATGGGCATTAGAAAAACTCCACTATTATTTGGAAGGTACAAATTTTGTGGTGATCACTGATTGCAATGCTGTTAGAACTCTCATTAACATGAAAACTCCTAGCAGGAATATGTTAAGATGGCAGATAGCCATACAACAGTACAGAGGTCAGATGACTATAGTCCACCAAGCTGGAGTTAAACATCAGAATGCTGACAGTCTTAGCAGAAATGCTCTACCAAATTATACTAGCAATCCTGCTCATGACCCAGAAGATCATGATATATTTCCTATACTAAACATTAACCTTTTTAATCTTGAAGCTCCCATCATAGGAATTCACATATGTGAACTAGATGAATCACTGTTCAGCTCCATCAGAGAAGCATACAACTCTGACATGAATACTTTGATTAACATCATAGAAAGTGCTTCACCTCCATCTGAACTCATCAACAGTTTACCTGAACCCCTGCTGAAATCCTATAAAGAAGGAAGATTCACACTGTGGGATGGCCTAGTATATTACCGGCATAAACACTCTAGTGTTATAGTCTTGACCAAAACAGAGCATATCAAACTTGTTTTAGCTGAATGTTATGATAATTGCTCTTTGGGTCACCTGTCTACTGATAGAACCCTAGATAAAGTAAAGCAGACTGCCTGGTGGATCAACTGGAGAGACTCCACTATCAAGTATGTTTCAAGCTGTGAAATCTGTTAGAAGTCCAACAGGACCACTGGGAAAAGGTTTGGACTACTCCAAAGGATTGCTGAGCCCAGGAAAAGATGGGAAGTTATCAACATGGACTTTGTAACGGGACTGCCCCCTGGAGGAGCTTACTCTTACAACTCAGTCCTGGTTATCATAGACAGATTTTCTAAGAAAGCCAAGTTTCTACCTAAACATAAGGAAGACACAGCTATTGAAGTAGCCTTACTCTTCTGGAACAGACTAATTGCTGATGTAGGAATTCCTAAGATTATTATCAGTGATAGAGACCCCAAATTCACGTCTGAATTCTGGAGAAACCTCCATGATATGTTAGGAACTAACTTAGCCTTTTCTACAGCTTATCACCCTTGGACAGATGGATTAGCTGAAAGAATGATCCAGACTCTAGAGGACATGCTCAGAAGGTTCTGTTGCTTTGGGATGGAGTACAAGAATACAGATGGATACTGCCATGACTGGGTTAGCCTTTTACCTGCACTAGAAATGGCCTATAACAGTAGTAAACACTCTACTACCAAAGAGGCTCCTTACGTACTGGAAAGAGGATGGATCCCCAAACTACCCAAGGATAACCTCAATCAGGAGTTAACTAATATCCATCCAACCTCACTAGACTTCAAAAGCATGATAGATATCGCAAATAAGCATGCTGCCAAGTGTGTACAAGATGCTGTTGAATACAACCAACAGAGGTGGGATAAAACTCACAAAGAACCTGATTTCAGAATAGGAGATCAAGTTCTAATTTCAACCAGCAATTTAAATAACTTGGCTGGAAACAGAAAACTCAGACCAGCCTTTGTTGGGCCTTTCACCATCAAGAAACTCCATGGTAAGAATGCCATAGAAGTCATCCTCAGTAATGAACTCTCTAGGAAACACCCAGTCTTCCCAGTTAGCCTTTTCAAACACTACCATCCCAGAGAAGGTAAAAAGACCCCTTCACCTGAAATACCAGTCTTAGATGAGCCTGAGAAGGACAAAGGAAAAGTTAGTAAAATCCTTAAAGATAAAAAAGAAAGGATCCAAGGGAAAGATGTTAGACTTTACTTAGTCAGATACAAAGGAGAATCAGCTGATAAAGATGAATGGCTACCTGAAAACAACATTCCAGATGGACCTATACACCTGAGAAACTACAGAGCCAGTAAAAGACACTGAGCCCCAAAAAGTTTTTTTCAGATATAGTTATATCTTGGAGTGGGGGAATGTCAGCCTGCTACTTAGCACAGAGCAACCTGACAAAGCAACAACAATAATAATATTAACAAAAATAAAAAGAACAAAAATAAATAAATAAATAAAATTATTATAAAATGAAGAATTAGTAAATCAATAAATATTATTGCAGAAATGGATTCCCCACCCAAAATAAGGTAGGGTCACTCACTGACCTCACCCTTGAATTCTTACTCCTTATATTTTTAAATTAATTTAATAGAAAATGGTAAATGACCACGGCACCAGTATGGCACCTTTTGGCCATTTTAATATTTCACATGATATGTCATGTATAGGTTTCACACCTAAATTTCAGTTGAAATACAGGTGTTGTGTGTAGTTTAGGAGTTACACGGGGAATTGTGTTTTGTCACAATTCCCGCACGCAGCCCTGCGTCCCTACAGCGCTGGTCTCCCGCGTACGCAAACTCCCGCATGCAGCCCCGCGTCCCTACAGCGTTGGACTCCCGCGTACGCCAACTCCCGCACGCAGCCCCGCGTTCCTACAGCGCTGGACTCCTGCGCAACTGAACTCCCGCGCAGGTAATCCCGTGACCTAGTCACGCGCGCAGCGGTTCAGTCCCCCGCGCGCATCTGAGCAGCGGATCAGTCCCCGCGCGCATTTGAATGGACTGATCCCCGCGCCTCCTGCCGTGATCAGTCTGACAACCAGGTACCGCTCAGAGGAGCTACAATATAGTAGGATCTACACTACATATGTAAAGCTACCACACAAGCATAGATTATAGTTCAAAAACCTTAAAAATTAATTAAAATTAGTTATTAACTAATTGTCAGCCATGAGACAGTTAGAATTGTCCAAATGTCTGGAAACTCATATGTCCTGCTGGTATAGTGGCTAAGTTCTAGGCTCACTTCCCAGTATCTGATATCAAGGTCACTGGTTCGAACCACAATGGAGACAGTAATGAAAATGTTGAGTAGTTTTGTAATTATATATTAAAACTTAATAATATTATATAATGTTGTATAAGTATGTTTTTATGAGTATGGATTATGGAATTAAAACCTTGATAATTTATGTT
The DNA here is from genome assembly GCA_025617555.3 of Puccinia polysora. Taxonomy (NCBI): domain Eukaryota; kingdom Fungi; phylum Basidiomycota; class Pucciniomycetes; order Pucciniales; family Pucciniaceae; genus Puccinia; species Puccinia polysora. Next base: position 28,108,450 of record CM062645.1, read on the forward strand.
ATCAAGAAGGGGACCCAATATAACTTTAAATTAAGTTATGAGGACTCAGATGCGTCCCAATTATTGATATAGAAGTTCCCAAAGTGTTTCCTCTCTTTGGGAAGGAGTTACAGTAATCATACCAACCCATACTCTCTATACTGTATAAATTAATTACATATTATCCCTTTTGGGATACATTAATACTTTAATATACTAATCTGAGCCTTGAGTGCGTCCACTCAGAAGGCTCAGGGTTTAGTTGGGAGCCATGGTAATCATATTAAACCATACTCTCTACTCTGTACAATTAAATTACATAATTTTTACCTTATCCCTCTTTGGGATGTAATTATAAGTAATACTCCCTCTGTACACTTAATACACCTTACTGAGCCTTGAGTGCGTCCACTCAGAGGGTTCAGAGTTCATCTGTAGGCTGAAAACCTTTTAATAAACATTGCAAAGAGTATACATACTCTATGTGTATAGTATGAGCTAAGATACTTATAATTAAAATTAAATTATTTGCCAAGGTATTAAGCTACATTAAATAAATATAAATAATCATCATGATGGAATCTAAGGCTTCTATACCGTCCATCTGAGTGGTGTATAAGTCCTAAGACCCAGTAAGTAACCTTTTAGTAAGTAAAATGAAAAATTTACCTTGAAAATCCTTCCCAATGGGTACTAGTTCTTCATTACCCATTGGGAATGATGTAATGATGTCTTGGGCCTTTGAGGACGAAACCAAGGAGAGCCTGACACTCCCCTGGTGATTACTAGAGTCCCCTGAGGGTTCCTTTTCCCTTAAAAGAGCAGGGTCTTTACCCTATAGCCCTTTCATTATCCATTATATATTATTATTTGAACAAGAATACAAGCAAGAGTTAACATGCCCATTAAACTTAATCTCAAGAAGAAGATTGACTGGGGCTATAAACTTTGGTATTAAATTCAATCAATAACCTATCTGGCAACACTAATTTCGAGTGGAAGGTCTCACTTGGATAAGTAACCCCTGTGTGTTACTCTTTAAAGGGTGTGAGCTTATTTATAAGCAAATCTCCTTTTGGTCTTACTCCTTTAAGACTAAGGCCCCTTACCTTTTATAAAGGTTTAAGGTGTGGCTATTTACTCATAATACCTTGGTATTATTCGAGTCTGTAAACTTTTAAAGTTGCTGTTTGGAATATATAAGTCAAAACTAATTTAAATATTGGTTTGTCTTTATTCTTTTGCAGGTTTAACCACAGCTAGGTATAGCAATAGAGGTTAAATCCCTGACACTAATCTTTAGTATTTTTTATTAATTAAATAAAGATCCAGAATCACCACGACATGAGTTGATCAGAACCTTCAAAGACCACAAAACTACATAAAGATTGGTCGTAAAAATTATTAAAAATTACATACAGGATCAGCAGAGGATGGAGAATCAATAAAAATTCACGTCTGCTCACTTTGGACCAGTACTTACAGTACAAATTGAGGATCAGTGCAGGATCAGCAAAATGACTAATCTATTGATTAACAGATCCTGCAGCTAAACAGGAGCTGTTCCTTGACAGATCTAAGGCCAGCAGGCTAACAGCACCTCGAGGACGTGCCAATCTTGCCCTGACTGCCCCCCTAGCCTCAGCCCATGGCTAGTACCCCTTCTAGAGGCCTTCAAGCACCCAAAAAAGAATATTTAAACAGGCTCTTTTTGCCCTTCTGTTCCCAATCAGTTATCAGTTATCAGAAATATTATTATTATCAATCAGACATTGTGTCATTGTTAGTCAAGTGCTTATCAAGAAGAAAGCAAGGGATTTATGATCTAGTCTGAAGTATTATTATTATTATTTTCTAAATAACTATCAACAACCAGAAGTTTGAACCAGCCACCAACCCCATCTGTTCTGAAGCTTCTTACCTGAATCTTTGCAGGATTTCTGTGGATTACTTCCCAAGTAAGTTGTTCCCTTCCTGCTCTGGGTTTGTGTGCTGTTTTGCCCGCCCAAATTAGTGGATAAGGCCTTAGAAGGCACCCATCTTTATTCCAAGGTTATAAACTGCCTAAGGAGGCCCCTTGAGGAGAGGTTGCCAAGTCTGTAAAGACCCCCAGTAGTATATTACTGTGGCCCCTCTTTTTATATTATATTTAAAATGTTTATAACCAAACCAATTAAACCTTGCACTTGCTCTTACCATACCATTATTGGAGATGTAAAGTGTTTATTCTTTGGAATATTATTGCTCCAAATTCTTTTATCACTCTCTGTAGCTAAAGGACTGCAAGGTTCCTGGTATCAGAGAGCTGACATACTTCCACAGAATTCTTACCATGAAGTTTATTAATGGTGAAAGGTCCAACAAAAGCTGGTCTGAGCTTTCTATTTCCAGATAAGTTGGTAAAGTTGGTGGTAGAGATCAAGACTTGATCACCAATCTTGAAATTAGGTTCTTTATGGGTTTTATCCCACCTTTGCTGGTTATACTCCACAGCATCCTGGACACACTTAACAGCATGTTTATTGGCTACATCTATCAGTTTTTGGAAATCAAGTGATGTAGGGTGAATATTTGTTAGCTGGTGATTAAGGTTATCCTTGGGTAATTTAGGAATCCATCCTCTTTCCAGTATGTAGGGTGCTTCCTTAGTGGTAGAGTGCTTGCTACTGTTGTAGGCCATCTCTAGTTCAGGTAAAAGGCTAACCCAATTGTGGCAATAACCATCAGAATTCTTGTATTCTAGACCAAAGCCACAGAATCTCCTGAGCATGTCTTCCAAGGTCTGAATCATTCTTTCAGCTAAGCCATCCGTCTGAGTGTGATAAGCTGTAGGGAAAGCTAAGGTGGTCCCCAGCATATCATGAAGATTTCTTTAGAACTCACAGGTGAATTTAGGATATTTTTCACTGATAATGATTTTGGGAACTCCAAAATCAGCAATGACTCTGTTCCAAAATAATAGGGCAACTTCCATAGCAGTGTCTTCCTTGTGATTAGGTAGAAACTTTGATTTCTTGGAGAACCTATCCACAATGACTAGGACTGAGTTGTAGGAATAGGCTCCTCCTGGTGGTAGTCCAGTTACAAAGTCCATGTTGATGATCTCCCATCTTTTCTTGGGTTCAGCAATATTTTGCAGTAGACCAAACCTTTTCCCAGTGGTCCTGTTGGACTTCTGACAAGTTTCACAACTAGTAACATACTGGATAGTGGAGTCTCTCCAATTGATCCACCAAGAAGTTTTTTCAACCTTATCTAAGGTTCTATCAGCAGATAAATGACCAGATGAGAAGTTATCATGGCATTCAGCCAGGATGTGTTTGATATGGTCATCCTTAGTTAAGACTATAACATTTGAATGTTGATGCCTGTAGTATACTAGACCATCCCATATGGTAAAACTTCCGGCTTTGTATGGTTTCAAGAGGGGTTCAGGTAGGCTATTGATCAATTTGGATGGTGGAGAAGTAATTTCCATAATGGTGATCATAGTTTTCATTCCAGAATTGTAAGATTCTTTGATTGAGTTGAACAAGGATTCATCCAATTCACAAATGTGGATTCCCATCATAGGAGCTTCAACGTTCAACATGTTAATTTTAAGGATAGGGAAGATATCATTATCATCTGGATCATAAGCAGGGTTACTTGGGTCATTGGTTAAAGCATTCCTGCTCAAACTATCAGCATTCTGGTGTTTAGCACCAGCTTGGTGAACCATGGTCATCTGAAATCTGTAATGTTGTATGGCTATCTGCCATCTTAATGTCAGCCTCCTGGATGCCAAGACCCTTGCGATCCTTTAGCTACCAGAGGTGATAGAGTAAATAATAAATATATTGTTTACTAAATGCAGCAGAAATACGTAAAATATGTGGATTAAGCTTATTGCAAGGTAAAGTGGTTTGGTTATTGTTTATTGTTTTAAATCAATATGAATAAATTGATTATTAAATATTTTTATAGAGGGGCCACAATTATATTGGTGGTCTTAAACACCTCTCTTCAGGGATTTCAGTATGAAAACACGTAGTCCTGGTTACTCTCTTTAGTTTAAAGAATATTTTACCCAAAGATAATATGTATATAAAATACATGGTGGAGTGGCAGGGCCTTGTAGCCAAGGTACCACAACAGAGAAAGGAAAAAAAGACTCACTGGTATGTTATTAAATCCTTTGGGTATCTGTTTGAGACGTGTACTGATGGGTTGAACCTGTATACTGGGGTTATAAGGTTGTTCAGCAGTTTTAATTGATAAAAAGAGGTTTGAGGACGGATATTACTGATCAGACATTGCCATAAATCACTTAATTATCTCTTATAAGTACTTGATTACCTTGGCACGGTTTCTGGATATGAATATTACTGGGTCTCTCCCCATCAATATCTTCAAAAGAGCTCTTTATTTATAGCTTTTGGAGTCCCAATATGGTCCTTCTGAGGGTTTCAGGTGCTCAAAGGGAGGGAAACTAAGGCTAGCAGGGTAACCAGAGGTATCCTGTCATGTGTTATTGGTGCTATAGCACGGGTAGCATCTAATCTCTCAGGGTATGGGAATCATTCTACCTTATAATAGACATTACAACGTGTGAATAACACTAATCTGTCCTATTTATTTATTATTTAATTAATTATCCTTAGTAAATGTAACCAGTAATTTAATAATTATATTAATAGAAATTTCTACAGACATCTTGATGTCAGGTAAGTTCTCATTATGTATTATATAACTGGAGTAAAAGTCATAATCTTGATTTTACTCTTTATTTTTGAGTTCCAGTTGATTTATTAAGATAATTAATTAAAAATATAAGTCATGTGAATTCATGTAATATTTTTACATCATTATTTTTCTTAGTATGTCACAAAAATATTGATGTCTGGAAATTCTCATAAAAGAATATCAAAGTATTTTAGTATATTTTTAGAAGTTGTCATTGTCTTATTTTTGACATTCTTGGTACTTTGAATTATATTAAGTAAAAAATAGGTGTAAGGATTATTTATGTATTTTTATATAATATTATGTATTTTTAGACAGTCTACTATCCATAGGAACATTTATTATATATGTAGAAAGTTCCCGTGTATGTTGTAGCCTGTTTACGCGGTACCTGAGCCTCTCAGGCCGCCTGTCACTCTTTCAACCCATAGTCCTGCGGTTGCGTACTTGTCAGAGGCCCGGGGCTGCATACACAACCTTGACGGTGTGAAAAGGCTGTATCTCAGCCGCACGCGGGTGCATTGGCTGCCGTGGCTGCGTGCGGGAATTGTGACAAAACACATTTCCGTCTGTAACTTCAAAAATATACACAAAACCTCAATTCTGACTGAATTTGAGGTGTGAAACCTATACATGACAATGTGTGTGAAATATTTAATTGGCAAAAAAGCTCAATAATGGAGCCGTAGTATTTTGGTTTTTCTTTCCTTAATTATTTAAAAATATAAGGAGTTGGATTTCAAGGGTGGGGTCAGTGAGTGACCCTACCTAATTTTGGGTGGAGAATCTATTTCTGTAATAATGTTTATGGTTTTCCTACTCCTTCTAAGGTTAATTGTATTATTATTATTTTTATGTTATTTTTGTTACTTCTGCAGCTTGCTCTGCAATAGTAGCAAGCTGACACTTAACATGTGCCTACTAGGGGTTTTCATGTTCATCAAAGTCCTGAAGGCATTGCAGTCAGCAATCACTGTGAACTTGGTGCCTTCCAAGTAGTGATGAAGTTTTTCCAGAGCCCATACTAAAGCAAGGAATTCCATTTGGCTTGCACCATACCTTTTCTCAGTATCCTTGACTTGTCTGGATATGAAGAGTATAGTTTTTTCAACTGGTTTTTCATCCTCTATGACTTCCTGGTGTAATGCAGCTCCTAGCCCGTCCATACTAGCATCTATATAGAGCTTGAAGGGTTTAGATTAGTCTGGGTGAATCATTACTTGAGCTGAAGTCATTGCCATTTTGAGTTCCTCATAGTTCTTGACTCTTTCATGAGTCATTTTAAACACAGTGGTGTTGTTGCAGATCTCATACAGAAATTTGGTTAGAAGACCAAACTTTGGTAAGTACTTCCTATAGTAGCTGCAGAAGCTGATAAAGGATAGGAGTTCAGTTTTATTCTGAGGCATAGGCCTATTCATTACTGCTGCTATCTTGTTTTGGTCAGCAGCTAAGGTTAGTCCAGATACAATGTGTCCTAAGGCCTTGAGTTCCCCGTAGCCAAAGTTACACTTTTTAATTGATATTTTCAATCCCACGGCAGAGATGGTTTTGAGGACTGGCCTTAATTTCTCCATGTGAGTATCCCAATGATCAGATTAAATGATAAAATCATCAATGTATACCATCATCCATCCCTGTCTGATGAATAATCCTAGGACAATTTCCATCATCCTTTGAAAATGAGAAGGAGCATTTTTTGTACCAAAAGGCATCGTTAGATACTCATAAATTCCCAAATGACAGATAATTATCATGAATTTCCAGCTATCAGGGCTGACGGGTATTTTGTGAAAACCTTCCAGCATGTCCATGGTAGTGATGTACTTAGCTTTTGACAGGTAATGCAGAGCATTGTCAATCCTTGGAATTGGATAATAATCTGCTTGGGTGTAGTTGTTCAGCATTCTGAAATCTCCAACCATCCTTGACTTATCATTATGCCAAGCTATAATTACTGGAGTAGTGACATCTACTTGTTCATTGTGTCCTACTTTCCTTAAGACTTTTAGGTCAGCCAACTCTTGGATGTGATTTTCCAGAGCAGCTCTAGATTTTGGAATAGAAGGGTAAGCAGGTCTCCTGAGGTTAAGTGGGTAAGGAGGCTTAATGGTTAGAGTCAGAATCATATCATGTCCTTTGATGTTACCAATGGGGTGATACTTGGTGCAGAAATCATTCTGATTTTCAAAGCATACTTGTAGGATGTCCCCTCTTTGTTCTTCATTGATCAGAGGATTCAAAGCTGCTTGAGAGAAGTATTCCTGATTGAAACTCTCTAATTGTTTTTCATAAGTTGAATCAGAATTTTGAGCGTTGACATGTGTAGAAGTGCAGAATCATGTCTTTTCCATTTTCTTCTTCTTTTATTTTTTTTTTTTTTTTTATTTTCTCAATTTTTCTCAATTTAATTTCACATCAGAAGTTCCACCCGCGCGTTTCATCCTTCAACAATTATGAGCAGCACGCGCGGGCAGAGAAAATATGCATATTCATATTCATCTGAGTAGTGGTAGCCTCTATGATGTATGTTAAATAGACAACAAGCAACCAAGGGTCTTCTTCCTCTTCTTCTACTTCTTCTCTCATTGGCTTCCTCCTTTTCAAATCTCTTCTGATTTGACACTCACCACTCAAGTTCCAGAATAAAGGCAATAAGTCAGATCACTGAAGAAGTCTTCAAGTAATTTGGTGCAATCATTTATTCTTTCTTTTTATTTCTCCAAAATTCTTCTAACTTATTTGTCATGGCATCAGAATTTGTTTATTCTTTATCCGAGGCGGGTGATCCTACTGTTTATTATTTGGAGTATCTTCAACCTGTGTCATTTTCATTCCTTGGGTAGGATAGGTCTCTTTTGTTTATTTTAATGTTCTTATATGCACTTCTCTGATAAATGAAATTAATTTCTGGTCTTAATTATTCACAATTAACAGTCAAAATTTTTGGAACGCTTCAATACCAGTCAATTCACTATAATCAGAAACCAAGATGACCAATTTGTTGAACGCTACAATACTCAAAACAGCAATCGAGGAAATTCCATTACTCACCACCAATAATTTTTCAATATGGCACAACCAAGTTGTAAATATGATGGACTTGCAAGAGGATCTGTTCACTAAACTCACAAGGAAGAACAATGATGCCAACGGAAATCCAATTGGACTCAGCCAGATAGAAAACGTGAGAATCAGAACGATACTCACTTCCAAGCTCGATACCACAATCCAAGCCAATATTATCACCGTAGACAACAAGAAAGACGCAAATCAAATATAGGCTGATATAAACAAGTATTTTGCCTCCAATCATGCCTCTAATCAAGCCAGGGTTTTTAAAGAGTTTCTTAGAGCTCCGTTTTCTCTATCAGATATTCCTGGTTTCATTACTGATACAAAAACCTCCATTTTGCGGTTGCACAATGTAGGTATTGACTTACCAACCGCTATCATTGCCTACTAAATCCAAGAAAAACTTCCGTCTTCCTTGGACACCATAGTTCAACAGATCACACACTCAGACAAGAAGATTAACCCCAAAAATGTACTCGATCACCTTTGAATGTTCAACAACAATTTCTTCTTGAACAGAGACTTGGAGATTAATAAAATTGAGGAGAATTCAACTTCTGTATCTTTCCTCAGATCCAGTTTGAAGGCATGCAATGAAAATTGGCATAATCCAAGGGCTGCGCATCCAGAGGGGAGATGCTGGAAGCTTTACCATCATCTCAGACCAACCTTCCCAAGAAAGAAGAAAAATGGAACTTCCAAGGCCAATGAAACTACCACAGTTAGCTCCTTTCATACAAGCTCTCTGTTTCTTCCTGACGCATTTGTAGTCAATTTGGGATCCTCAAGACACATTGTTTCTGACACTAAATATTTTTCTCACTTAGACTGATCAGTAACTGGTTGCATTTCAACAAGTTCCGAAAAAATTCTCTTCTTTACAAGGGAGTTGGGACTGTTAAGCTGCTGGACGCTGAAGGACAAGAAATTCTTCTTCCAGACGTGTTATACTCACCGCGATCAACTGCCAATTTGCTGTCTATGCGCACTCTTGTATTAGACAGCTTTGATGTTGATTTCAGAAAAGATGATTTTACAATTTGTAAGGGGAATTGGAGGAGAAGCGGCACTTACAAGTGCAATATTCCTTTTGTTCATTTTGAAAATGCAATAGTTAAGGATATATCTTTTCTCACCTGCAACAAAATCATTCGCAAGTCTCTTGGTCATGCAAGTTATATTAGGATACGTCAGAAGCTAGGGATTCTGATAAATAAAAGCTTGACTTGTGAGGCATGTGCAATCAGTAAAATCTCAAAGACGCCTTTCAATAACAAGCAAGATTGCGCTGAAAGACCTTTCCAAGAACTGCACTGCAATTTGGTTGGGCCTATCTATCCTTTAAGCAGAAGCGGTGATGCTTACTTTCTAACTGTTCAAGAGCAAGACTGAAGTAGCAAATTTTCTCCCCCTTCTCATCAATGTTTAATCAAAAATGTTCAACTATAGCCCCATGATCTTACTTTTGGATCAAGGCACCAAATTTTGGAACTCAACCCTTTCAAAGTACTGCGCTGAGAACAACATAAGACAAATGTTCTCAAATGCTTATACTCCGCAGCAAAATGGGCTTGCAGAGCGCTTCAACCGACTCATAATAGAATTGCTTTGAACCATTCTACTCAATTCAAACCTGAATAAGAATCTATGGCACATAGTTATTAGATTGTGTGCTCTGGCACTCAATCAAATACCGTCTCACAAATCTAAAAAATATCCATATGAGCTTTTCAAAGGAAAGAAACTGAACATAAATTACCTTCATCCTATAGGCAATCCGGTCAGTTACATCTATAAGGAAAGAGAACCATTCTCAAAGCTGGAACCTCAAGGTCACTGTGGAAGGCTCATTGGGTATGACAATAACTTACTGTCATACAAAGTCCTGACGACCAAAAACAAGATTATTGACACAAAACATATTACCTTACTTGACTTTGATGCCGATATCAAAAAGCTTTCTTCCAGTGACGCAAGGTTTGAGGTCGGAAACTGGTGTGATGAGTGGGATGGGTCTAATGCTGCGGAAACTGAGTTGGGTTGAGATCTCAATCTGAAAAATGTTGTTCATTCAAGTGATCCTTAATCTGAGATCAAAAATGGTGTCACTGGCACTGAAGTTGTTCCCAAATTGATTCAGACCTCTACAGAAGTACCCACCAAAGTTGAAGCCATGCACAAATCAATCCCCGGCAACTAAAATCTGCAAGTGAGAACGTCTTCCATCAGACCTCAAAAATATTCTTATGGCTCTTTTGTAAGTAAGGGGAGTGAATGGGTGGTGGAAAGAAAAGCTGAATTGGACAAAATAGAATTGCAGGAAGTTTGGGAGGACGCTGGAATTGAACCCAAACATTTTCTCAGGACAATGTGGATTAATAGAATCAAGCCGGCCACAAGTCTCTCGCCTGAGAAGCGTAAGTCTTGCTTATGCATGATGGGAAATCTGCAAACTCCAGGGATAGATTATGGCAAGACTTACACGCCAACCGGGAAATTCACCACACTGCTCCTCCTTTTATTGTACGGGTTGGATCATGATCTCAAAATAAGGCAATTTGACGTGAAGGTCGCTTTTCTGTTTGCTCCTCTGGAAGAGGACATTTATATTCTTACGCCAAAAGAAAGCTCACAATCCTCGAAATTTCTCAAGCTGAAGAAATCTCTGTAGGGATTGCGCCAGGCCCCTTCAAATTGGTACAAGACTCTGACGATCTGGCTGGAAAGTATTGGGTTATTCCAGTCGACTGCTGACCCCTGTCTTTACATTCACGCTAGTCGCCATGTCTCTGTTTTCTTTCACGTGGACAATTTAGTTGTAGCAGGGGAGGTAGATTGGTTTGAGAAGGAATTTTTACTCAGGTTTCCGAGGTCATCAGCTCATCCACCAGATACCATTCTGGGAATGGAATACACTTGGGAGGGAAATTCTATTTATCTTTATCAGTCAAAACCAATTCTGAAAACTCTTGAGGAGTTACAACTGTTGAATGCAAAACCCGTTCTCACTCCAATGACACCGGGAATTCAATTAGTTCCGGCCTGTCACAACAAACAAGTTGAGTTTCAAAAACTAGGCGTGAACTTCAGGACATTTAACGGTCTGCTCAAGTATCTAGCCTGTCGTACTTGACCTGATATCTCAGCTGCAGAATCCATCTTGTCTCAGTTTAATCAGAACCCAGGGCTTTCACATTGGAAAGAGGTTCTTCACGTATGGAAGTATCTGGCGGGTACTAAAAATTTTTCTCTGATGTTGCATCCGCATGGCAACGAGCTTCTGAATGTCTACAGTGACTCAACCTGGGCGGAGGATCCACATACTTGACGTTCGCAAACCGGATATGTGATCTTCTGGCGGTCCACACCCATCACATGGAAGATCAGGAAGCAATTCAATATCACTCTGTCATCTAAAGAAGCCAAGTTGAATGCATTAAGTTACGGGGAGCAGGAATCACTTTGGATAAATTCAGTAATAAACAACCTTTGGCAAGGCCCTATGACAAGTCCGGCCCACTTTTTAGTAGATAACAAAGGTTTGGTTGACAAATTACACCATTTTGGCTGTAACTCAAAAACAAAGTACATTGATATGAAACTCAAGCGGTTGCCCAACCAACTCTCCGCAGACAAGATTTGCGTCACTATCATCACCACCAAAGTCATGGTTGCAGACTCGCTGAAAAAGGCGTCCAATAAACACAGTCTGGGACTTCTGATGTCCAAATGTTTTGATTTGAAATTGCACTGAATTATGCGGGGGTGTAGAAGTGCAGAATCATGTCTTTTCCATTTTCTTCTTCTTTTATGTTTTTATTCTTTTTTATTTTCTCAATTTTTCTCAATTTCATTTCACATCAGAAGTGCCACCCGCGCGTTTCATCCTTCAACACTTATGAGCAGCACGCGCGGGAAGAGAAAATATGCATATTCATATTCATCTGAGTAGTGGTAGCCTCTATGATGTATGTTAAATAGACAACAAGCAACCAAGGGTCTTCTTCCTCTTCTTCTACTTCTTCTCTCATTGGCTTCCTCCTTTTCAAATCTATTCTGATTTGAAACTCACCACTCAAGTTCCAGAAGAAAGGCAATAAGTCAGATCACTGAAGAAGTCTTCAAGTAATTTGGTGCAATCATTTATTCTTTCTTTTTATTTCTCCAAAATTCTTCTAACTTATTTTTCATGGCATCAGAATATGTTTCTTCTTTATCCTAGGCGTGTGATCCTACTTTTTATTAATTGGAGTATCTTCAACCTGTGTCATTTTCATTCCTTGGGTAGGACAGGTCTCTTTTGTTTATTTTAATGTTCTTATATGCACTTCTCTGATAAATGAAATTAGTTTCTGGTCTTAATTATTCAACATGGCATATTTGAAACTTCTTGTTCCAGTCTCCCCCTATGGTGAAGTATCTACCCTTGCTTTGGAATACATCTATACCATAAAAGCAAAGAGAATCATTACCAAGGATAAAGTAACCACATACTCCGTTTTGGAGAACTACAAATTCAATGTTCAGTTTGAGTGATCCTTTAGAGTGAGGGAGTATGATATCAGAGGACCATAATCCAACAGCATTAAGAGAACAATTACAACTGCTGAACTTAGCCTGAGGTAAGGGTAATAAGTTCAGTTTCCAGTTTGGGTCTTGTTTCTCCAAATAAGTTGAACCAAAACAAGAGCAAAAGGCTCCACTGTCCAGAAGTAACTTAACATGGGAACCTTGAATTAAACCAGTAGCATAGCATGTTTTTCCTGAAGTGTAAAGTTTACCAGCAGAAGATTTTAGAGTCAAGGACTTAGCCTCAGAAGTGTGGTGAATCTTCATGTTGGGATTCCATTTTTGAGGTAAGTTAGAATCCTCATTAACACAATTTATGTCTAGGGAAGAGTCAATACTTCCTTCAATGACATTGATGGGGTTAGTGATCATCAAATCATACTCAGAAAGTGATCCATCAGTATCATCTAGGTGAGGGTCAGGATTATCATACTCTTCTCTTTCAATAGGATTAATCCTTTTCCTAGGTAGAGGACAATCAGGTTTTACATTTCCTGTTTGGTTACAGTTCCAACATACTTTTTCCGTTGACTCTGGAGTCTTCTTGACCTCCAAGGTAGTAGGATTAGTGGCAGGGGATTCCTTAGTTTTGGCAGTATACTCTTCCCTGTTCCTAGTATTTTTTTCCCTGGGGAGTCAGTTGACTCTCTTATCTAGACCATTCATATCAATAGTCTCTTCCAATACGCCTATCAGGGTAGAAAGATCAGAGTCCATAGGCATTCTGCACCTTACACTGTGGTTGATTTATCTGGGAAATAGGTTGAGAAGTCTTTCATTTACTTCTTCTTTATCAGCATCTGGGTAAAAACAGTCTAACCTCCTTTTCTGTTCTAAGCACCACTTATGAGTTTTTTCCTTGGATGGATCAAACTGGGAGGTTTCAAAAGTTTTCATCATCTTTCTTTTCCAAATCCTAGTACCAAATTGTACTTTGATCATTTCTTTCCAAGAACTCCAGGATAAAAATCCAACTTCTTCCCTTTTATTGATAAGCCAATCAAGAGCCACTCCTTCAAATAGTCTGGGCAATCTTACCACAACTATTGTATCAGGGAGTTCATAAGAAGCAAGGTTATGATCAATAAATTTAATGAAACTGACATGGTTGTATTCTCCTTCTCTGGAGAATTTAGGCCATTCAGTAATGGGAGGAAGTAACTTCAAAGCCTTTTCTATTTCAGGAGTAGGACTTGGCCTAAAAGATTCATCCCTAGTTGTCCTAGTTCTGGCAGGAACACTTGGAGTACTGGTGAACCTAGCAGGTCTAGTTTCTTCCAGGTTAATGACTGGGGAGTTAGTATCATTGACTTTAAGATCTCTGAGATCATTCTTAATCATACCTAACTCCAAATCAAGTTTTTTGTTTAGTAAATCAATTTTGTTAATCAGGTGAGCTGAAGAAGTAGGACTAGTTTTCTTAAATTCTTCCTTAAGCTGGTTTATGGTTGCAAGAAGATCTTCCTGAAGAATTTATTGGTTATCATCAATATGTTTCATCAGGTCCAACTTACTAGATTTTATACTATCCTTGATTTGTTGTATTTCTAACTCATCAATTCTCATAGTCTGAGACTGGGTATCAATCACTCTGAAAATACTCAGACTCAATTTGTCCAATTGTTGATAAACTTTGTCAAAACACTGGCTGATAACCGTAAAATTGTGAGACACATTTACAGAAAATCTATTAAGAGCTTCTACATCTAATTGTGGTACACCCTTTTCCACTTCTGGGCTAGGGATATTATGCTGTCCCAATCCTTTGGGTTCCTTAACTTCTGATGGGCTGAGGACCTCTTCTTTTTGGGGTCCTTTCCCTTTAAGGAAGCTAACTGATCCCAAGGATTCCAGTTCTGCACGTAGCCTTATACCTCTTTCTTTGGGATCAACTTTTGCAGAGAAATCTGACATTTCTTTTCCAGAGAAATAGCTCTTCTCATACCTGGCTGATCCTCCTGGGTCTGAGCCAACTTGAATTGCTCCCAATAGCTCACATACTCTTTCACTAACACTTTGACTCTTTCCTCCTTGGTTGAGTCAAGCTGGGGTGGCATAGGAGGACTGGTATCCTCCTGGGATAACTTGTTGGGCAATGGGTGGTTCTCCAACGCTCTGTTGGTTGAGTTGGTGGCCACGGTTGTTGCCTTTGTTGTCCCCCTGACGCTATGGTCACAGGTTTGAGCCCCCTCATTGCGCTTGCGACTGGAGTCCTTGCACGTATGGGTTCCTCCGGGAAGATATCCATACAATGGGGCTCTACCTGTTGCACGGGTGTTGCGCCTGTTTTGGTACATAGCACCAAAATAAATGAGTCAGTCTTTTGTCAAAACCTTTGAGAAAAGACTTGAAAATATAAAAAATAATATTTTTTGTGTATTTATATTTTTAATAATTTTTTTATATACATTTTAACTCACTTAAAGTTAAATTTGAGGGTACCAACACTTGGTTGGGATCACAACTGTCCTTGGGGGGGTATTCCAACGGGGTCTGAGTGAGTACCAATCAGATACTGGGATAAATCCAAGGGTAGGACCAAGGGTACACTGTCTGGGACGTCCTCTAGGAGGTCCTGGTCAATGAGGTCACCAAATACCAAATCCACTGAGATGGATAAAGACAAAAAAAATATAAGTTTAATATATTTTTGCATTTTTACATGGCAAGATGATATTTTTACAAAAATAATCACTTTTATTAGTTTTGGATTTTTCTTTATCTTCAGGATTATTTAGTCTATAAATATAAAGCTTCCTTTGATAAATTTTCCACTCCTTATGTTGCCTTAATAAAGAATTGAAATTGATGATTC
This sequence comes from Puccinia polysora, assembly GCA_025617555.3. NCBI lineage: Eukaryota > Fungi > Basidiomycota > Pucciniomycetes > Pucciniales > Pucciniaceae > Puccinia > Puccinia polysora. Next base: position 28,123,613 of record CM062645.1, read on the forward strand.
TTTCAAGCTCAAGTTCTTTGTCCTTTAGAACCTGCTGTTTATAATAAAGCAATTTCTTTTGTTGTTTCTCAGGAGTTATAATAACAGGGATAAAGTTACAGATTTTTTATTCTTTTTTCTTTTTAAGAAGGTTCAAATAATAATTTATCAATTCTCCGTTGGTCTTAAGATCCACTAGAGAAACAAAGTATCAAAAATATATGTTATAAGTATTTTAACTTATTTTTAAGAAAAATAGACTGGTCCAAGGAATAAATAATCAAAGATTAATTATTTAAGGCTATTTCCCAGCCAGACCCCCAGTTGTCAGCTCTCTGATACCAGGACCTTGCAGTCCTTTAGCTACAGAGATTGGTTAAAATACTGGAACAATAATAATAATTATTATTCCAAAAATAAATGCTTAGAGGCTCAAATAAATAATATAATAAGAGCAGTTGCAAGGTTAAATTGGTTTGGTAATAAAAGGTTTTCAATATGTATATAAAAGAGGGGCCACAGTATTGTATTACTGGGGGTCTTTAAAGACAAAGCAACCTCTCTTCAAGGGGCCTCCTTAGGCATTTTAAGAACCTTGGAATGAAGATGGGTGCCTTAGAAAGGGCTTATTCCACTAATGGCCGGGCATAACAGCACACTGGCCTAGAAAGGAAGGGAAACACTCAATCTGAGCACTTTATCACAAAAATCCTGCAATAATTTTAAGAAATGGATAATAATACTACAGAGTTGGTCATAAATCACTTGCTTACACTTCTCATAAGCACTTGACTAACAATGACATGGTGTCTGATTGATAATAATAATTCCTGGTAAACTGATGATGGAATAATGGATCCAAAGAGGTCTTTATAAATACCTTTTTGGGGTGATTTTGAGCTTCTCAGGGTGCGTAGAGAGAGTTCTGCTCATGGGCTGAGGCTGGAAAGCCATTCAGAGCCAGATTAGCACGTCCACGTGGTGCTGTCAATTAGCTGACCTTAGATCCGCTGGATTTCTGTATTATTTTAGCCACAGGATCTGTTAATTTATTTTGGCGTAAATTGGATCATTCTGCACTCATCCCTCATTCTTACTATTATTATTGCTTTTAATTGAACCGATGTGGACATTGACTTATTTTCCGTCATCTGCTGATCATGTAGATAATATTTAATAATTTTTATGAACACTCCTTGTAGTTTTTTGTGGTCTTCAAAGATCAGAGTCAATGATTTACATGGTAATCCTTGATCTTTAATTTATTATTAAACAATGTTCTAAACTTAATTTTTATTAATTTTAATTAATTTTTGATCTTTTTAGATTATTAATAATGCATGGATACTTGTTACATATGCCAGGCAATCCAAATTAGGTTGTAGCTCTTTTGAGCGTTACCTGGTTGTCAGATTAGTTACGACGGATCCAAACGCGGGGATCAGTCAGTTCAGATGCGCGCGGGGTGGGATCCACTGCGTGCGTGGAAGAATTAGCTGCGCGTTGGTCTCTAGTACGCGGGAAACTGCTTCTACGAGTACGTGGGGCTATTTAATGATGCGGGGCTGCGCGTGGGAAGTGGGACATAACAGATTTCCGTGTGTAACTCCTAAAATATACACAACACCTCAAATTCTGAGTGAATTTTAGGTGTAAACCCTATACGTTGTAAGACTCCAAACGGTGCTAGGCCATGTAAGTTCTGTGGAGAGGAAAGGTGCTGTTTAGGCTGCCCTCCTGAGTGTTACAAAAATATTTAAATGTAACCAAGATCAAGGTCCAGAACCTGGTAAAGGAGGAATCAAGGATTAGAGGATAAAGATGATAATAGTTTGGTAGCAATGGAACAGCACTATCTGAGACAAGATTATGCAGGGAAAAACTTGAACAAAAGAAGTTAAAGTCCTCTTAGAGTTCAAAGAACAAAAGCTGTTGTATGTAAACAATGCCCACAAGCTAATAACTCTGGTCGTCAGCAGAAGATTGGGGATGATCAACTCAAACCCAAGCAACCTTGAGGTTCTCAATGAACCTGCCCAACTCTCCGCAATCAAGCGCTTGAAGGGTACCAGATAACTGAGGGTGGCTGTACAAGACAAAGCACAGTATTTAAGAAGCTCCAAAGCAAACAGTAACTGATTTTGAAGCAAGGATAACCTCAACACTTCTCAAGGGATTCAAGAATAGGCTGGCAGAATGCAACTCCAAACAAAATAAAAGGGAGGTATAAAACTCCAGGTCTTAAGCTTAATAAGACCTCTTAAATCAATTGTGATTGGCTCCAGAAAGATGATCAAGGATCAGGACCAGTATGGTCAGAGAAAGGGATCAAGGAGTGGTATAACACACTCAAAAATTCCAACAGACAGAATTTTTCTTCAACCAGCAAGGCTATTGGTTGGTGATAAGGATCAGGCCACAGAGGGACAAAGACTTAGGTTCAAAAATGGATCAGGGGGCAATCAAAGATATACCCAGGATAAGGACCAGGATCAAATTTCTTGATAATGGGGGGACACAAGCACACACCCTTATGGATCAATTTCTATGATGATGATATGATGATCTGATCTCCTATGATGATGGGATCTCCAGAAAAAGCGGGGGAGAGCCCCTCCTTTTATAGACCAGAGGCCTGTAGACTATTTATAAGAGAGATTTACAAATGGGACTGCAATTTTTTTTTCTTTTTTTTTCTTTTTTTTTTTTTGATAATGATACCTATGAATGATGATAAGGAAAAAATTAAAATCTCCGCACTGGCCAGGGTGTCCAGGATGGGGCACCACATCTCTCCCCAACTTACAGACTGTCCCCAGTCTTCTCCCAAGTTTGATGCCATAAAAAAGAGAAAGGAAAGAAAGATGATTGAAACCAAGGAATGGCCATTTTTTTTGATCTTGAGAGTGAAAAAGAGTATGTTGGTCCATCCAAAGGGAAATCCTAGAAGTGGCTTAGATGAAATGAAGAAGGCGTCCCAGGTGCTCACATGTGTGGCCTGAAGTAGAGTTTTGAAAATGACAGTAGTAGAAGCCCCTGGTGGTGCACAATTGGGAGGACTTACTTTTGGAACAAGTTGCCCCCACAAGAATGAAATTTCTTGACCTGATCAGCAGAGAAACTTCTGGCCATCTGGGTACCATCCAGTTCCTCCAAAACATATGATCCACCTCTAACTTGACAGACCACTTGGTAAGGACCATTCCAGCGGTTAGAGAAAAGTTTTCCCCACTGAGTTTCCAAGGAACAATTATAAGCCAATACCAGATCACCAGGGTTTAAAGGGTCCCTGATTTGATTTAGGTTTTTATCTTCCCAATACTGAACTAATTTTGCTCTTGATTCCATCATCTTTTGATAAGCTTTGTTACAAATATCTTCACTCCGCTCCAGTTGCTTTGTTCTGGCAACTAATAGGTCAGTAGTTGAGGAAACTTGTTCCCAAGAGATGCCCAAGAAAGACTCCATTTCAAGATCAAGAGGAAAAACAGCCCTCTGACCAAAGATGATTTCATAAGGAGAGTAACCAGTGGTTTTCTTGGTGGAAATTTGATCAGAGAAGAGGACCAAGGGGAGAAACTTCCAACAATTCTTACCACTCTCACCAGCCAATTTGACAAGAGCAGCCTTCAAAGGAGCATGGCCTCTTTCCACCATGCGTTGGCCTTCAGGATAATAGGGAGTAGTAACTCTATGTTGTCCAGGGAGCGATTGGATCATTTCAGCAAGTTTTCCACCAAATTCCGAGCCACCATCCGTAGAATAAGATTGAGCCAAGCCATAACAAATTGTCCAAGTCTCATGAAGGAAAGCTGCTACTGATTCAGAGCTGAGGTTCTTAAGAAACTTTCCTTCAACCCATCCAGAAAAATCATCTCTAGCCACAATGAGGTACTTAGCTCCACCAGCCTTAATGTGAACCACATCCATAGCAATCCTCCCAAAGACAGTGGACTCTCCAGTGGGGTAATGAATTTCAGCCGGGCGCCTAGGATCATGTTTCTGGAACACTTCACAACTCCTGCACCATTGAGCAACGGATTTCTTCAGGGATGGCCACCAAAATTGTTTGGATATTTGTTGATAAGTTTTGGTTTCCCCACAATGACCAAGGCCTTCATGGAGACTTTCCAGGATCAAATCTTGCTTAGAAGGGATAGTGACCACAACAAGTGCACAAGGAGTTGCTCTTTTCATAAGCCTAGAACCTTGGACAAAGAAGTTGGAGGACTTCCTTTTAAGGGAGGGAAATTCTTTGGAAGAGAGATCAGGGGGTCTTTGGAGAGTTGAAACATACTGCTCTAACTTAAGCCATAAACCTTGCTGGAAACCAGAGTAATTTTTGGAGGAGAAGGCAAAGACAGGGCGGACCAAGGGTTCTTCCTCATTGAAATCCATTCCAACCTCTGATTCATTGTCTCCAATAGGGCGTCGAGATAAACCATCAGGCATGGTGAAAGATTTTCCAGGCCTGTGAACAATATCAAAAGAGAACAACTGAATGAAAGCCACCCAACGAGTCATTGGAGCATTTGGGAGGCTGGGGGCGTTGATCATTTCAATAATGGATTGTGCATTGACTTGTAACTTGAAGTGTTGACCCCAAAGGACAGTCTGAAGCTTTTTCAACATTTGGGCCACACCGCAAAGTTCCAGTTTTGGCTGAGAGTACCTGGATTCCACATCTGATAAAAGAAGAGATTCATACAGAGCAGGAAGATCCAAACCATTTTCATCTTCTTGGGTAAGAACAGCCCCAACAGATTGATAACTAGAGTCCACTGCCAGCTTGATCTTGCCGGCTCCGGGTCCATAAGTGATCTTTTTCAAAACAATGTCTTTCCCAACAATTGTTTTGAGCAACTGAAATGATTGTTTGCAGTCTTGGGTCCAAATCCATTCAGCATCCTTCCTGGTTAAGCGACGCAAGGGAACACAGATTTTGGATAGTGAGGGAATGAAGATCCTGACATAAGTTACAACACCTAGGAAACCTCTAACTTCCGTTGGATTTATTGGAGTAGGCCAGGAGATGATTTTGTTGACTTTAGAGGGTGCCATCCTTCTTCTGTCCTTTCAGACTATATGACCAACAATTTCCAAGGCAGGGACACAGGCGGCAATTTTTGATCCAGAGACAGTAAGGCCAGATTCCTCGATTCAAAACAAAATTCTTTCCAAGACAGTAGCATACTCCCAGATAAATTTTTGGATTACTGAGTGCCAAGGTAAGAGCTCATTATCATAGTCAGAAACTGGACCTTTAATCCCACCATCATCAATAACGATACCCGCATGATCTGGGATTTTGTCCTGGAGGATCCACATCATCTGAGCCTGATAGACTGAAATTGAGTTGGTGGCACCTTGAGGCAATCGAGTCAGCTGAAATCAACCAAGGGGGGTATTGAAAGTGGTGAGGGGACAAGAAATAGGATGAAAGGATTGTTTGTCATAGCCACCCATAATGTCACCTAGACCATAGCAAGCTCTCCCAGAGAAGGATTCAAAAAATTCTTCAGTGGCAGGAGGTACGCCATAGTCTTTGATAGTAACTTTATTAAGAGGTTGGAGATCATGAACTACTCTACGTTTACCATTACTCTTTAGAACACAGAAAACAGGACTGGAATAGCTAGAATTCAATTGTTTGTATAAGCTGGTTTGGACTCGTTTGCGGACCAACTTGATGAATTTGTCAACTTTAGCAGCAGGGATCGGGATCCTTTTCTTTTGCCAAGGGTCATGTTCAACTACAGGGATGATGTAAGGGAGACCATAGGATTCTTTCAAGAGACCTCTCTCTTTTTCACGATTTTTCCCTTAGAGACAAGATATTTTTGATCAAATTTAACTCATCAGGAAGAAGCCATCCATCTGGACCAAAGTTGACCACTTTCAGAAGTTCTTCAGTGACCCGACCAGAGGGAATAAATGGACCAGTGAGGGATTTGGATAGACCACAGTAAGGATCGCAGGATAGAGGAGGACGCATAAGAGGAGGATTGAGGTTGAGAGGCATTGGTTGGTTGACTGGCTGGACCTTCTTTGCAACTGGTTTGTACTTGGTGGCAGAGGAAATCCTTGCTTCCTCCAAGCATTGACCAGTGAGACCTGACTACAAAAACTGAGACCATATTCCAACATCTTCCAAGTCCAATGTTCTGCTGTGTCCTTGAAAGGTGCCTTCTCCATAAAAGAGGATCCAAAAGGTAACACATTGCTCACATGTGTGGCACAGGGTAGAGTCTTGAGAACAAAAGTAGTAGAAGCCCCTGGTGGTGCACAATTGGGAGGACTTACTTCTACCCCAAATTGCCTCCACCTAAGACCAAACTCCTTCATACCAAAGCCACCAAGAAAAGAATCAAGATCAAGATCTATTTTAGACTCATTGCGGAGATTTGAAGCCGGAATAGAGGATGAGTGATCAGGCCAAAAAGAAAAAGGAAAAGAAGATAAAACAGATCCAGACAGAGAAGAAATATTTTTGGATTTTTTGGATTTTTCATGTGTTTGATTTATGATCTTATTTGGATGAGAAGGAAACGATGAGGAAAAAGAAAGATATGCCTCTGTGGTGGGAGTTGGTCCATGAGTTGAAGTCTGAGGCTGAGAAGAACTACAATTATCAGTAGGGCCAACTATTCTGCTAAAAAATGAGGATGAGAGGAATGAGAGTTTTCTTTCTGCTTTCCTTTCAGGACAGATTTGGGAGGATGACCAGGGAAGTCTCTTTCCCAATGACCAGAATCCAGAGAACAAAGAGGAACTTCAATCTTTCTGCCATCAGCATCAGGGAGGAGAATTCTCTCCCCAACTTGATCAGAAAACATCAGGGTAGCGCCAAATTCCATTAAGAAAGGCCTTCCCAAGATCATGGGACCATCCAGATGAGTGATCCAGAAGTGACAGGTGCCAACAATATTTTGACCAATTCAAACAGGAATATCCTCAGCAATACCAACCAGTTCACAGGACTGATTCCCAATTCAATAAACCGCAGAGTTGAAACTGACCCTTGGGTTAAGTTTAAGCTTGCAGGCCATGGAGTCCAAAATCAAGTTGAGCTGAGAACCCAAATCCACAAGGAGAGAAACGGTTTTAGTTGAATCACCAAGATAACATGGAAGAAAACCAAGATGAAAGGAATACAGGTTGGTATCTGAAGAGGGATTTGTTCCACCAGAATCCTCCATCAGAGTACCAGAGGAGACTTTTAATTTTTCCGGACCAATCTCCACACGTCGACGGGAAACCCATTTCTTCATCCCTTCTGCCACAGATGCAGAGATTGACAGGAGTTCAGCCACAGATAGATCAGGGATTTTAATATCAGAGATTTTCTTTAATACTCCTTCCACAGCATTAGGGTAGTCCTTGGAGATGCCCCTCTCAAATCAAACTTTGGGCTGGGTGGAGGGAGGAAGATCAGGTGAAATAGGTGCTGGAAGAGGATCTGAGGATTGGGCAGGTTGAAGAGGGGGAGGATCAGAGTTGTCCTGGAACCTTTCCATAAGTGGTTCCCTTTCTACTTCCATTTCTTCCACATCAGAGGAAGGAGGCTCAGGTGAAGATCAACGTTTAACGGGTTTTTGCAGAATTGAGGATGGAACAGGAGGAGACTTATGAGGTTTTGGTTCCTCATGGAGTTTCCTAGCTGGATCGGATTGATAGGTGCCAGGGAATCTGTAAGAAGTGATAGCTGGGGGATACCAAGGTTGCAGAGTTCCACAGGACAATCAAAAATCCACAGAGACCAAGGATGCCTTCTTAGAAGTTGGTGGTTGGTATGAGGCCACCACATGACGGATTGGTCAAGACAAATTGAAAGGGATCAAAGCACCGTTAGGAAGGTAAAAAATTATTTCCCTTCTGCTCTACTAAATTCTCCTCCTTGTCCTTCTGGAGTTCAGGACATCTACAGGTACCATGGCCTTCCCCATGGCAATAATAACAGACTATAGTAGACTTAGGAACAGAATTAGCAGGTTTAGGAGTGGCTAAGGAGGATATTTTCTGTTCTATTTTATTCTCAAATGCCTGAAGTAATTTAGTGATCTCATCTATAGTAGGTGTCTCCCGGTTGGTCTGAGGATTGGGTTTAGGTCTGCAATTGGCTTCCATCTTATTCATGATTTTTTTAGAAGCTTGAAAAGAGGGGGTAAGGACTGGTTCAGTGATTTTAGGTTTTTCAAAGGTGAGAGCTGTTTGACCTTTCATCACTTTATCCACAGTATTCCTAAGAACCATAAAAGCAGGGAGCTTGAACCAATTGTCTCTTGTTGTGATCATGGATCCAGATTTCACCAATTCATCCTAAATTCTTTCCTGCACTCCTGGAGAGAAAGACTGAAGAAATTGCACTCAAATTTTGTCCAACTTATCAATGTGATTGTTCCGGATAAGATAGGACTGGATAGGGTCCCAAAATTTTATGAAAGTCTGATAGTCAGAGGCTGGGAGATACCACCATTGGAGATCCATTGAGAAACCAGGGCATCAAAGTCTTGCAAAGTAAATCTGGCTACATCTATTTTTCCCCAATAGGCCAACATAGCCTCCTTCAGGAGCCGCCATTTTTGAGTTTCAAACCCCTCAAACAATTTGATAACCTCCATAACTTTGTCAGAAGAGATAAAAAATTGTAACTGATAAGCATATCATATTCACTGGCACCATCCACTTCCGCAGCCATCTCATAGGAGTCCAGGAATTGTTTGACATTGTTCCCATTGAAGCCTAAATTTTTGTTCTGAGGTTTGATTTTGACCATCTTGGCCCGAACAGATAAAGAGGATCCAGCAGATTTCATGTTGAAGGGTTCCTAAGAGATCCAAACAAGCAGAGTTCCAAGGTGGCTCACAAGTGTGGCAAGAGCAGAGTTTCACAAAAAACAACAAGGATCTTGCCCAGATGGTGCACAATTGGGAGGACTTACTTCTGGACCAAGTTGCCTCCACGGATCAGATCTGAAAAAAGAACAAACAGAAAAAGAAAGAAAAAGAAAAAAAAATTGGATTGGATTTTGGAGTTGATTCTTCAAGTTGGGACTGTAAATCCCAAGGTTTCTGGTTCAATCCCAGCCTGGGGGACCAAATGTAAGACTCCAAACGGTGCTAGGCCATGGCAGTTCTGTGGAGGGGAAAGGTGCTGTTCAGGCTGCCCTCCCGAGTGTTACAAAAATATTTAAATGTAACCAAGATCAAGGTCCAGAACCTGGTAAAGGAGGAATCAAGGATTAGAGGATAAAGATGATAATAGTTTGGTAGCAATGTAACAGCACTATCTGAGACAAGATTATGCAGGGAAAAACTTGAACAAAAGAAGTTAAAGTCCTCTTAGAGTTCAAAGAACAAAAGCTGTTGTATGTAAACAATGCCCACAAGCTAATAAATCTGGTCATCAGCAGAAGATTGGGGATGATCAACTCAAACCCAAGCAACCTCCAGGTTCTCAATGAACCTGCCCAACTCTCCGCAATCAAGCGCTTGAAGGGTACCAGATAACTGAGGGTGGATTTACAAGACAAAGCACAGTGTTTAAGAATCTCCAAAGCAAACAGTAACTGATTTTGAAGCAAGGATAACCTCAACACTTCTCAAGGGACTCAAGAATAGGCTGGCAGAATGCAACTCCAAAAAAAATAAAAGGGAGGTATAACACTCCAGGTCTTAAGCTTAATAAGACCTCTTCAATCAATTGTGATTGGCTCCAGAAAGATGATAAAGGATCAGGACCAGTATGGTCAGAGAAAGGGATCAAGGAGTGGTATAACACACTCAAAAATTCCAACAGACAGAATTTTTCTTCAACCAGCAACGCTATTGGTTGGTGATAAGGATCAGGCCACAAAGGGGCAAAGACTTAGGTTCAAAAATGGATCAGGGGGCAATCAAAGATATACCCAGGATAAGGATCATGATCAAATTTCTTGATAATGGGGGGACACAAGCACACACCCTTATGGATCAATTTCTATGATGATGATATGATGATCTGATCTCCTATGATGATGGGATCTCCAGGAAAAGCAGGGGAGAGCCCCTCATTTTATAGACCAGAGGCCTGTAGAATATTCAGAAGAGAGATTTACAAATGGGAGTGGATTTTTTTTTTTTTTTAAAGATCAAGATCATGAGAAAACAAAAGAAGAAAAAAAGAAACAAACAGGTACTTGGAGAAAAATAAATCCAAAGAGGGACGCCCGCAGGCATCCTGATGGGCCCGGGCAACTGCCGAGGCCGCAGATGACCGCCGGTGTGGTAGTCCAAACCTGTCCTATAGCCATCAGACTCACTTTTCTAGTGTAACAACAGCTCAAACCCTCAAATTAACCTCATAAATGGATTCTACATTGAAAATAACCCATAGTCACTCAGCCAACATACCCCTCTATCTCTCATGTATTAGAAGATACAGCCCAAGAAACCTTCAACTGTGGCAAACTCATACCCACCCAGGTGTCACATCTCTGTGGAAGACATAAGGCATACCTAGTAAACCCTCAAGTACATACCAGTGGCAGCTTATCCTCAAGACCAGGACCACACAACAACCAGTCCATCCAGAATACAGCATACAGATACAGGAGGCAGTGCAGCATGCCAGATCCAGTCACCTCATCCAGAATACAGCATACAGATACAGGAGGCAGTGCAGCATGCCAGATCCAGTCACCTCATCTAGAATACAGCATACAGATACAGGAGGCAGTGCAGCATGCCAGATCCAGTCACCTCATCCAGCATACAGTATACAGATCCAGGAGGCAGTGCAACCAGTCCAGATCCAGTCACCACAGCCAGAATACAGCAATACAGATACAGGAGGCAGTGCAGCATGTCAGATCTGGTCACCTGAACCCAAAAAACATGCAGCAAATACACATAAAAGAGGCTGTGCAGAAGTATACAGGAGCAATATATGCAGGAGAAATTGGAACCAGCCTTAACCAGAACCAAACAAACCAACAGTATTGCACAGCAATACATGTAGGTAGAAGCAAGAATCACTGAATAAACTACCAGTACAGCACAGCAATATACCTTATCTGAACTACACAGCAATCTATGCAAGGCTGTGCATGCATGAAACCCCTGTACAAGCTTTTCCCAACCAGCAGAAATGCCTCATGTAACTGTACAAACTTTTCCCAACCAGCAGAAATGCCTCATGTAACTGTATCTCACTGTCCTCACCAGAACAGGGAGAACCCTCAGGGGCAGCCTTGAGCACCCCTGGGGGCAGGATTTGTCTATTTAAGGAGGGCCTCTCTGCCCTATCCAAGTTGTATACCTACTCACCTAATCATTACAACCCATCTCATCATCTATCCATTCACCCCATCAACCCATCCATCTGTGGTACCTACCCAGATACATATTAGTAGTGAACCAATTATAAAGAAACAGGAAATCAGAAACCAATTTATTAACCATATTTAACCAGTTAAACCACCCAACAGGTGCTTGAATAAGGGTTCTTCTGTGACCTAAATATTCAGCACCAGATTAAAGAAAACCCACCCATTAATTAATAAATAACCCTTACAAAGAAAGAGAGCACAACAAAAAGAAACTACCAACCTTTCCTCTACCCAGCCCCCTGTGGGTAAACCCATCCTTGGGTCCTCTCCTGAACCATCCCTTTGATAAAACCCTTGAACCCTTTTGATATTGGGATACTGGTTAAGATCACATATATCTGATCAATAATTAACCAATAATCCAATACATCTGGTCTATTCTTCAACAAACCCTACCAATAACAATTAATAACTAACCTAGGTCTGATCTGAGACCTATTTTAAGTCTCAAAGAAACCAGCCATTAATTTAAATAAATTATTGTGCAGACTTACTATAGTACTAGAAGGGCAGGCAATTCAAAACCACTCTTAGTATATACTATTACTCCAAAGGAGTAGAAGCAATACTAAATTCCCCTTCAAGGACTGCCAGCAAGCTATTTGCTACTTTATTTATATAATCCCACAGGAGTCTCTACACCTGCAGGTGTCCAACGGGCCCGGGCAACTGCCGTGGCCGCGGATGACTGCCGGCCGGTGTCCAACGGGCATCGGCAACATAAGAGACCCGCGGACAACCGCGAGCTAGGAGGGGAGGAAGAGGTTTGACGGTGAGGTGGTGATGGGAATGAGATTGGAAGCTGGTCAGTAGATAGTCGCACGAGGAGCAGGTGAGAGATGTGAGGAATTGGACTGGCCAGACAGGCACTCTGACGATTGGCAAGTTGAGAGAGATGAGAGGAATTGATGGAGTGAGGTTGAGTAGGTTTTTTGGATGGGTTGTTCAAGTTACCGGTCTGCTTGGAGATGCCGTTGATAGGGTTATAGACGCTACCCCTGGTTCAAGCCCGTTTATAATAAGCCAGCCATTCGCTTCGGAGGTCAACGGCACTTTTCCGGAGGTCTTTGAAGTAAGCTCAACACAGGTTTTTGTGCTGTTGGGCGTCTAACCAGAAATTGAGAGAGTCCTTGGCGCGTTCACGTTGTAGGTAGAGATAGAAGCAATAAAGATCAACAGGTGGTCTAGTTTGACAAGCAAGTACCTCTTGTAAGGTAGGTAATTGATTCCTGGACATCTTGGATGACTTGGGTAGGGCAGTGGTAGTAGGAGGAATGGTTGATCTGAGTGGTGGTTTTTTTTTTTTTTTTTTTTTTTTGATAATGATACCTATGAATGATGATAAGGAAAACATTAAAATCTCTGCACTGGCCAGGGTTTCCAGGATGGGGCACCACAACGTGACAACACGTTTGAAATGTTAGAATGGCCAAAAGGTGCCATACTGTTTTTGTAATTTTTAGTACTTTTCTTTTTAACAATTTTAAAAATGTAAGGACTTGGATTTCAAGGGTGGGGTCAGTGAGTGACCCTACCTAATTTTGGGTGAGGAATCCATTCCTTTAATAATATTTATGGATTTCTCACTCCTTCTTTTGTTAATTGAGATATTCTTATTTTTCATATTTTTGTGTTGCTATGACAGGTTGCTCTGTAAATAGTAGCAAGCTGAAATCAATCAAGATCAACCTGCTGAGATCAATCTCAATGCATGGCAAGCCAGCCAGCCAATAAAGAATAAGAAAAAAAGAGGAGACCAAGAAAAAAAAATCTTTTTCTTATAGAGACTTGTTGGTTATGGATACTTATGTAACACTCAGTCAATCTGACCCACATCCAAAAACAATTGACAAGTTATATATGTATTGGTTGAAAGGGGTGGGAGGAAGGGTGGATGATATGATGGAGGGACTGGAGGAGGAGAAAGAGGTTGGTAAAGTTTGAGGGAGGTGTGTATTTAGCTGGAGAATGGCTTTGGGTCTCCCCTCTGGTACGTGGGAGCTGGCTGGGGTTCCTGTCATACCAATCTCACCCTCATCAATCTTGTTCTCTCACCAAAACCACCAACATAGCTGGATAAATAAGATCACTTTGAATGATTCTTCATTCTAGGCTTTTCATACTCTTCATCTCATTTCAACTGATGATGAACCCCCTGTTCTCTAAATAGAATAATAATAAAAATTCTTGATGGCTTCATCATTTCATACATGAATCAATTGATAGATAGGATGCCCCCCCCCCAAAAAAAAAATATCAGCTGGTCTTGGTTGACTGGGAAACCAAAGATAATTGCTCTCATCTAAAGAAAAAGAAAAAAAAAAAAACACTTTTTATAAAACCACTGGAAGATATTGACTTGAAAATTTTTCTAGGTTGGATGGAGTGCCTCTAGGATCAAATCTGCTGAAATTCTATATATCATAGGTATCTGGGTTCTTCTGCTCCATAGACATCTCACCAAGTCTTTTTTTTAAAAAAAAAACATCTCAAAATTGCAACCATGGATAGGATCAAGTTTAGGATCTGATTATCCACCTTCAACCACCTGTGGATCAAGCTTAGTCTGTTCCTCAATCCCAAGCCTCCTTGAGGAGAGATAAGTGGGAGCTGGGTTAGGGTGGACAATCCCAAATCTCAAAAGGATTTAAAAGGTAGATGAGTGAGACCTAATGATCAGTGAGATCATTGAGTTTCCTTCAGTGGTGATATGATCATGCACCTCTGGGTATTCTCAACATCCCCTCCCATGATCATTTTCATCATAAACTCAAGTAAAAAGATTCACTTGAATGATCCTAAACCTGGTTTTTTTGGGGGCCCATTACCTTTTTGAGGATGTCTGCCAGCTGATCCACCCATGATTTGCACCAAAGAACCAAATCCTTAGCACCCAAAACAGTCCATTTCCATATTAGATTTGCCCTCTGAGGTACTTTCTTTGCTTGCATTTTTTCAGCTTGCTACTATTGCAGAGCAAGCTGCAAAAGTAACAAAAATAACATAAAAATAATAATAATACAATTAACCTAAGAAGGAGTAAGAAAACAATAAATATTATTACAGAAATGAATTTTCCACCCAAAATTAGGTAGGGTCACTCACTGACCCCACCCTTGAAATCCAACTCCTTATATTTTTAAATAATTAAGGAAAGAAAAACCAAAATACCACAGCTCCATTATTGAGCTTTTTTGCCAATTAAATATTTCACACTAATTGTCACGTATAGGTTTCACACCTAAAATTCAGTCAGAATTGAGGTGTTGTGTATATTTTAGGAGTTACAGGCGGAAATGTGTTTTGTCACAATTCCCGCACGCAGCCGCGGCAGCCAATGCACCCGCGCGCGGCTGATATATAGCCCTGTCACTCTGTTGAGGTTGTGTACGCAGCCCCGGGCCTCTGACAAGTACGCAGCCGCGGACTACAGGTTGACAGAGTGACAGGCGGCCTGAGAGGCTCAGGTACCGCGTAAACATGCTAAAACCTACACGGGAACATTCTACATATGTTATAAATGTTCCTGTGGATAGTAGACAGTCTAAAAATACATAATATTATATAAAAATACATAAATAATCCTTATACGTATTTTTTATTTAATATAATTCAAAGTACCAAGAATGTCGAAAATAAGACAATGACAACTTCTAAAAATATATTAAAATACTTTGATATATATTTATGAGAATTTCTAGACATCAATATCTTCTTAAAATAATAATAAAACTAATGATGTAAAAATATTACATGAATTCACATGACTTATATTTTTAAGTAATTATCTTAGTAAATCAACTGGAACTCGAAAATGAGGATTAAAATCAATATTATGACTTTTACTCCAGTTATATAATACATAATGAGAACTTAACTGACATCAAGATGTCCGTAGAAATTTCTATTTATATAATTATTAAATTACTGGGAACATTTACTAAGGATAATTAATTAAATAATACATAAATAGGACAGATTAGGGTTATTCACACGTCCTAATGTCTATTATAAAGTGGAATGATTCCCATACCCTGAGGAATTAGATGCTACCCGTGCTATAGCACCAAGAACACATGACAGGATACCCCTGGTTACCCTGCTAGCCTTAGTGGCCCTCCCTTTGAGCACCTGTAACCCTCAGAAGGACAATATTGGGACTCCAAAAGCTATAAATAAAGAGCTCTTTTGAGGATATTGATGGGCAGAGACCCAGTTATATTCATATCCAGACACCGTGCCAAGGTAATCAAGTACTTATAAGAGATAAGTAAGTGATTTATGGCAATGTCTGATCAATAAATATTCGTCCTCAATCTCTTTTTATCAATTAAAACTGCTGAACAACCTTATAACCCCAGTATACAGGTTTAACCCATCAGTACACATCTCAAACAGATATCCAAAGGATTTAATGATATACCAGTAAGTTTTATTATCCTTTCTCTGTCGTGATAGCTTGGCTACAAGGCCCTGCCACTCCACTGTGTATTTTATATACATATTATCTTTGGGCAAAATATTCTTTAAACTAAAGAGCCCAAAGTAACCAGTACTACGTGTTTTCATACTGAAATCCCTGAAGAGAGGTGTTAAAGATCCCCAATATAATCGTGGCCCCTCTATAAAAATATTTAATAATCAATCTATTCATATTGATTCAAAACAATAAACAATAGCCAAACCACTTAACCTTGCAATAAGCTTAATCCAAATATTTTACAGATTTTTGCTGCATTTATTAAATAATATATTTATTATTTACTCTATCACCTCTGGTAGCTAAAGGATAGCAAGGGTCTTGGAATCCAGGAGGCTGACACATTTCTTTTTTCTCTTGATGGGTTGCCAGCAACCACCATCATTCCTACCATTGAATTGAAATCAATCCAAGATCTTGAGTCAAATTCCAAGATCCCCTAAGTTAGACTCATGACCTGAAAATCCTTGGATAAGCCCAAATATTCTGTAAAACATGTTGGTAATTCCACAACTTTTTTCTGCTTTTCTCACTAATCTATGATGTTTTTTCTGTTCTACTGGAATAAAAAACCTGCTGGTGGATTAATGCTTGTGATCCCCTCCAAAGGATGCACCTACCCACAGACATAGTCCAGAGGTTCCCTCCTTGTTTTTAGTAGACAAATTTCAAGGCAGATTTTGTCCACTTTAGATATCCCACTAGGTGATTGATCCAAGTCCATCAAGTGGCCAAAAAAAGGAATGGACTGAAAATTGCAATCATCACAAATCATTATATGATTTCCTGTCTAGTCCTGCATGCCAGGTAGATGAGGGAACCCAAAAAATAGATTGAGATTCTGTCATCCCCACTGTCCCCCCCCTCCTCCTCCTCCTCTGTTTTTTTTCAACCATCATGCCCACCAGAATCAAATGGTGAAGGTAGGTTTTCAATATTCATTGATTATCTCCTTAACAAATAGAGTTTGATCTGAACATAAGGTGGCTCCAGCCTGTCTGATCTGGATCCCCAGAATATTCTTGAACCCAAGTTTGCCACTTGCTCTTAAGATCCTTCTCAACCCCATCCCAGAACATCCTCAGAATATCATCCAATGAATCCAAAACAAGACTCTTGTTTGCTTTTTAAACACCCAACTAAGAATTCCTTGCCAGCTTGGAATGTGTATAGAGAATTCTCCAGATTGCATGCAATTGTCCCAATCTTTCTAGACAATCAAAGTGAAATTCTGGCACCAGTGTCTGGCTGTTTTTTTAGTCCCATACATTGCCTTGTTTAGTTTTATAACTATTCCCTTCAAACTCAGTTGGACTAGAACTTATTTCTGGATTTACACTTCTTTGTGGATTGGAACTTGTAGTTAAGCATTCCTGAAGTCAAAACTTGGTATTAAAAAACTTCCATTGGGTTCAATATTCAGGAGTAGGAAAAGGATGTTCAGAAATTCTCTCAGAGCATGTTTCTTGTACACATCTATACTTCCAATCTTCTGACTGAATCCTTTGGCAATTCAACTTGACTTCCAAATTTTAATTTACACTTTTGAATTTCTCTTGTGTTCTAGTAAAATGTTTTCCTCCAACACCTTCATGCACTTTTGGGGCTTCAATCAATCCAATACTCCAAGATAAAAAAAAAAAGAAAGAAAGAAACTACTGGATTACATCCTCACCTAAAGCTGGCCATTCCACTTTCCACTCCCCCTTCATCTCCTCTGGAATCAAACTTGGAAACAAATGCTGTCTAAACAAGAGAGCAATACTCCCCTAAGTTGTCCTCAAGTTTGGAAGTTATTGGTCCAAGCATCTGTAAGGAGGTTGACTGCTGATGGGTTTTGAGAAAGAGAGATAGTTATAAGAAAAAGATGTTGTATATTCCTGTCCTTAAATCCTTCCCTGATCCTTCAGTGATAAGATAGATGAGATGAAAATACAACCCAGAGTTGAGAGTGAGGTTTTAAGTCCTTTCTCTCAACCCTAACCTAAGTATAAGCGCAACTGAAAGCCTAAAAACAAAATTAAGAAAGAACCCTTAAAATCCAGAACCCTAGCCCAACCTTAACCCGTACCACCCAGACCCTTCCACCGTTATTTACGTCTGGTTTGTCCTTCTCATGGCACAGCCCTCTGCCGTGCCCTACTTGGAGCCCCCGTGTTTACCCGTCTGTGCGCGTCTTGGGATCCTGTGATCCACGGATCAGTCCATGGCTATGCTTGCGCAGACCTCCCCGGCGCATATAACCCCACAATCACCCAGCTCCTGCTTTCCAAACTAGCCACCCGCAAACTGGGTTGGGTTGGCTCCATTACTTGGTCTGCTTCATCCAAGCGGGTTGTGAGCCCGGCCCACACCAAATTCTGAGCCTGATCTACACAACTGCTGAGTGCGCATCCCCCAACACAGTTCCCAATTGGAGGTTATAAATACAACATCACAATGCTCAACCCATTCGAGCAATGCCTCAATTTCCTCCTCCTCCACCAGTACCATCCCATTGGTATCTAAATTTTCCTATCCTAATCTTACTCAAAATTTTCTTGGTCAACCCAAGATTTGATTTGATTTTTATATGCTAGAAATCCTAGAGGACTTCTGATATTTAAGGGATCAACCAGCCCCCCTTCTCCAACCATAATAGCCATCCTGCTCCACTTGCTAGGTATCCTAAAATTGTGCCTTTCCTAAAAACTCTCTTCCAGATTATATTTGATCTCTTGTGGGAAAATTCATCATAGTTTTGGCTCCAAAATATTAAGATCTCACTGCATTTGGTTGTTACACAGACATTTTGGAAATTTATTCAGGATATAATCCACTTCCTGGTATGAGAAGGACAAGAACTTACTCCCAAGACTTATCTCATTGAGAATGGTTCTGGACTCATCTCCCAGAGTCCAATTTAGCTTCTACTTCCCCCACCCTCCAATTTTTCTAAGGATGTTACATAGGGATTGTGCATAGTGTGCTTCCCATTTTTTTCAATTTATTTTTTAGGATCCCATTGTACTCCACCACATTTTCAACCCTGATGACTGCTTGTTATTTTTCCAAGATGATCCTTATGTGTTTCAGCCAACTGTATATTTTTGAAGAGATTCATCTTGTAACTTCAGGATGGAAATCAAAATATAGCTAGATTCATTTTTTCAAACTTTTAGCAGGGAATTCACCAAAATCTCCTCCAACATCAGTCACAAATTAATCAATCTGGTTGTAGGGAAGCACACCAGTTTCCACCCCTGTTGGTTTCCTGTCCATACTCTTTCACAAGGAAAAACTTTTCCAAAAGAAATATTTCCAAAGGCTTCTAATCTCTTCCAGGGATTTCTTCCTCAAAATCTCTCTCACAAACTTCTTGGAGGCATGGCCTATGTGCAAATGGCATTTATACAGTTCAAATGAAGAACTCAATGTAATTTTTTGTCGCAGTATCCATTACATCATGGGTAGTTATATACCAGAAAGAATTTCAAAATTAATTTCTGTACAGGGCTTCAAAACAATCCTAAAACTTTCATGACCACATTATATGAAAATTTCCACCCTTCCACCAGCAATCTATTCATGTATAGGATTATTCCTTTGACCTTGGTGCAATATTAGATGCCATGAATGACAATCATAACCATCCTTGTTTTTATCTCAAGCATACCAATCAGAAATCCATACAGAATCTTTTTCATCAGCCATCAAGGATTTTATAGGAGTCTTCAGCCTTTTAAAGTAGTTGTTATTAATTATCAAGAGGGGCCAATCACATTATCACTAGCCCCATAATCAATAAATACCTCTCCCTTTTCCAACTCAATTGTATAAAATATCCTGATAAAACCCTCTTTTCATGCAGAATGTGCATCCAGTGGCCATTGCCTTGGGGTTAAGTCTTGCAACCCTTTTGACACAGGATCTTCTGGTGGATTTTGAATAATACCCATCTACTGTGGTACAAGAAACCAGAAAGGATGAATAATTTCATTGGGACATGTTCCAAACCATAAAACATATTCTTTTAACCTCTGTAGCTAGTCTTTTTAGGAATTTGGCCACTTTCTGCAAATTTGGATAATGATTAAAGAAGGTGTTCAATATATTATAATTTTACTTGCATAGATAATAATTCTCTTAATAAAACCCTCCAAAACTTGGGTTAAATTATTCTTGTATCTCTCTGAAATTTTCAAACATTGTTACATCTAGAAGGTTCAATTTATTCCTCTTCCTCCCTCAGAAAACCCGTCCTTAAATATTAAACATAACACTGAATGACCCTCCTCTTGTCTACTCCCTTCCTAATCCTAAATGATGGCTTTTTTGCACCTATTGGCAGTCTACTGACCTATTTTACACTTATTTGAAATTTATTTGAATTATTTGGACATGAATTTTCCCCATTCCCTTTCTTTGGTCACCTTCTGAGAAAATTACATTCAATACAGCTAGTTTACCATTTTTTTCAAGGTAGAACCCCTACCAAGTTTCCTTTTTATCTCCAACTTCTTACTCATTGCATTCCAAATTAAGTTCTCCAAGATGATTTCAGCCATCCCTGATTCACTCAAATTTCTTTTTCCCACAACCCCAGCAATTAGTTGCCTGATCCCTTCCTGCTATTTTTGCTTAATTTCCTGTACCTTTTTTGTTGTTCCCATTTTTCATCCATTTTTGATAATCTTCACCTCCTTTTTTTCTTTTCAAGCCAGGAAAATAGCATCTGGAATTTGTGAACCATAAGACAATTTATGATTCTTTCCTTGTGTTGTGCCTTTCCTTTTTGGAACCTGTTGCATGCCCCTGCATCCCCTCATGTGAACATGTCTGGTTATCTGTCCCATGTCTTTGGGCAGTAGGTGCTTCTTGAGGTAATTTATATACATAGCCATCACACACATCTCCCCAGAAGATGATTAATTCCACATGCAAGTGGCTTTCACTCCCACAATACCCAAAACCCCAAATTTAATGGTCCATTAGGGCTTTTTAATATTGTTTGTGGTAGTAGTATGCTTACCAGTTGACCAACAAAATAGGTTTACCTTGGTTTTTCTGCTCTTATGGATTGGCCTGCATCTGATGATTTTTATTCAGATTAAAATACTTTCTCATGACCCCCAATATATCCAGTTCCATTTCATTTTGTAGCACAGAGGACTTTGGCCATGAATTCCCAATTCAAACCTGGAAAATATTGTAAAAAGCAAGGATTTAAACAGAAAAATGGGGTTTTTCAGATTTTGGGTGATGGATTGCTTGTCTTTCTTCCCATTAATCC
This sequence comes from Puccinia polysora, assembly GCA_025617555.3. Lineage (NCBI taxonomy): Eukaryota > Fungi > Basidiomycota > Pucciniomycetes > Pucciniales > Pucciniaceae > Puccinia > Puccinia polysora. The sequence goes on from CM062645.1 coordinate 28,144,712, forward strand.
AGTTTGAAACTATTTCCAAGGCTTGAGCAGGGATAAATTCCAATTTGTTCTACAAAATTTCCAGTGAATTCAGGTCTTCCATGATGGTGTGGAAAAATTTAATACATGCCATATAAGCTTTATTAAATTTAATTAAGCCCATCATATTCCAGATTAGTCCTAATATCTTGATTTCTTAAATTCCCAACTAGGTGTCATACCTTGCACAACTGCAAACCAAACTGAGAGGCAAGGCCTAGCCAAAAGGCTATGAAACCCGCTGCAATACCAGTTCACTTTGCAGTTGTTATGGTGTCACATACCATTGTGTGACAGTACCCCTTGGTTTAAGGGCACTTCTTCCCAAATGTGTATGGCTGGTGGCACTAACCAACTTTCCAGTTGTGGAGCCATATTCAGACACACTCCTGAATGCCATAAGGAGCCACCAAGACTTGGGAGTCTTGCTGTTGACAGGTGAAAAAACCAACAATAGTCACAGGAGCAAGCCACCTTGCAAAAATTTTCCTGATTGCAAATTGAAGCCACAACAGGGCTACCCGGTTTACTGTCATACCTTGCACAAATGAAAACCAAACTGAGAGGAAAGGCCTAACCAAAAGGCTATGAAACCAGCTGAAAGACCAGTTCACTTTGCAGTTGTTATGGTGTCACATGCCACCGTGTGACACTAGGTTGTTGTATATGAACCTTCCAAATTCAATCCTTTCCACCTCAATGATTTCATATATTTTCATGTTGAATTATATATGGAAAGATTTAACAATCACCCCATTCATGTTTCAAGTAAGTACACTTAAATTCAGCAGTTTTCTTAAAGAGTTAGGCTTGCAATTTAATACTGGTCTTAACATCCAATCTACTACCATCTCCCCTACATTAAATTTTGCAAATTTGAATTACAGGACCATTTTCATGGTGTTAATTTCCCAGTGGAATAACATTGGATCCTTTCTGAATTTCATTTTCAAAAAATGTAATTTTTTGGAGCCATTCATCAAGTTACCATAAAGTTGGGGTGCAGAGGGTGGCCTCCTCAGTCTCATGTTGCATGATAGGGTTCTCCATTTCACCCTCCATACACTTAAAACTTTGAATCAGATTTGACTGAAGTTTCTCAAACCACATCTTGAATTATTCATTCAAGATGAATCAGGTAGTAGGTTTTGTGTTTGGTTTGCTCATTATAGAATTTTTGGGTTTGTTTTATTGTGTGGCTTTCTCCTTTTGCTTATTTTCATGATTAAAAAAAACTTCCTCTTTCTTCCTCTGATTTTGGCTTTCCATGAAGGCTTCATTTTTTACCACCAGTGTTTGAGCTTTCAATTTTAGAATCTTATTGGCCACCTTCATTATTATATGCATCAATTTTAGGCTGGGCCCAGATCCTGAATCTTTTTGAGAAGAGAAATGGGAGCCAGGGAAGGTAAATGATCCAACAGTATAAGTATTTACAAGGTGTGTGATATCTAATTATCTGTTATATATTGGATTTCCCTTGCTTAAATAATCATGTACCTTTCTGTATTCTAATAGCATGGATTTCTGCTACACCAATTCTGTTTCTGAGCCTGACTTGTCTGAATCAATCATTTTTCCATTGCAATGGTTTAGCTTGTAATTACCAGCTTTGGCTAAGTTGGTGAGAGGGTTGGGAAAATATGTAAATGTCTCTCCTATGTGACGGTTTATTTTTATTTTTAGTACTCTGGGGCTGAGGATCAAAAATACCTTGTTTTAATTGAGGATGGCTTGAGAAGTTTGGTTGACACTTGCTTAAAAAGTTTTCATTAATAGAGATTGGTTCAGTGGTTGAGTTTTTGTTGGTCATCAAGGGTCATCCCGTTTTTGCTTTATTAAAAATTTAGAAGAAATTTCAAATTCTTTTTTATGAGACTTCAATGTCCCTCATCTGCACAGTTTTACTTAAGTTCAAGTGGTTTTTTTGAATTTTCAAAAAAAAAAAAAATAAAAAAAAATAAAAAATAAAAAAACATAGGAGGGCATCTAAAAACTCTCTAATAATGTTTTGAGGTTTTTTGGTCCATTCAAAGGCCTTCAAAATTAGGTCCAAAAAATTGAAAAAAAACTCATGCTACAAATGGTTTCACCTTTTTTCATATTTTTTTCCAGTCATTTTTGTAAATATAAAGAAAAAGAAATTTTCCAAATATAAAAAGAATTTTTATATGATTTTTGAATATTTAATTACTTCATTTTCTTGCCAAAAAATGGGATTAAAATGAATAAAAATACATTCTTTTCAAATTTCTTTCCTTATCTTCCTGAAGAATTTTCAAAATTTTGGGCTTTAAGTCTTCTATAGGGCATCAAAGGGCACAAAAAAATGCTTTAGGAATTTTTAGGATCAATTACTTACCTCCAAAAGGTTGAAACAACTAAAAAAATAACAAAAAATGTCTGCTTTGGAGTGTGCTTTGGGGCCATTTTGGATACTATTTTGATTCCTTTTATGGAAAAGCTGAGTTTATAGTTTCAAAACGCACTTCAAATGACACAAAAATGTATTTATTTCATATTTTTTGCACCTTGTCCTCAAATGTCTAACCTCAAGTCCCTATTTTTAGACCCTTTTATGGGGTAGGTCCACATTTTTGGGCTTTTCTAGTCTCAAAATCCAAGAAAGAAAGTAGTAAAAATTTATATTCATTGAATGATTCTTTTTTTTTTTCTGAATTTTTCATAATTTTTTTTCTATTGATTATTTACTCAATGATTTAGAGAAAAAAATACCACTTTTGTGTTTTTAATTATGAAGTTTTTGAAAAAAAAACCTACAAAAAAATCCTCAAATAATTTACTTTTTCCCTTTTTGTTTCCCCCTACAGGAATGCAAGCTCAAAAATTTAAAAAGTTTCAGAAAGATATGAGAAAAAAAGTTGAGAAGAATTTATTTTTCATGTTAATCCCATTTTTTGGAAGGAGAATGAAGTATTGAAAATTTACAAAAATAATATTTGAAATTCCCTTTGTATTTGGAAGATTTCTGTCTTCAGATTTTGCCAAATAATTATATAGAAAAAAATCAAAACCATTTGCAACAGAAAATTTTTTTTGTTTCAAATTTTTGAACCTAATTTTGAAGGCCTTTAAATGGACCAAAAAATCTCAAAGAATTATTAGAGAGGTTTTAGATGCCCCCTACACAGTGGTTTTTGTTTCTTTGCAGCTTCAAAAAACTGCACAAATTTAAGGAAGGCTGCACAGATGGGGAATATTGTGTCAATTTCAAAACGGTGCAAAACTAAGGATTGGGAGTGTGAAAAAAATAATGCCCAAAAATAAAAAAACAAAAAATAAAAAACTTCTTGGTTTTTCAGAAAAATCAAATGGTATTCAAAGAAATATATTCCTGGTATTTTTTATAATTCTTATTATAATTTATTTTTTTTGTTGGAATATTTCCAGATACAGGAATTCCTCTTTTAAATGAGTTTTTTCTGGTATCCTTTTGTGTTTTTTTAAATTTGGTTTAAGGGTCTCATCAGAAACATCAAATTTTATTCAAAAAAATCATTATTATATATTTTTTTTAATATTTTTTTACTTTATGAATTATTGTCTGTGATATTTCCACGCATGCTGATTTCTCAAATAAAATAGTTGCATGTGTAATTTTTTTTATTGACTTATTTTTTAATTTTCGGAAAAAAGGTATTTAAATCCCATCAGAAATATCAAATTTTCTTCAAAAACATTGATTATTTCATTTTTTTCATGACTGATGTGCATCACTAATTTTTTCCTCAAACCTAGAAATATATCTAAAATTCTCTCCAAAATCAAGTTTATGTAGCCTTTTTATCATCCTTTTTATTAATTTTTGGTAAATTTTTCTATACCTCAAAACATCCCATTTTCTTACAAAAAATTGACTTTATATATATTTCTCATTTTTCTTACATTGAAAGAATTTTCTGTTTTTTAGATGTGGGCTCAGGTTTGAGTTTGTTTCCAAAATTTTATACATGTTGTATTTCTCCATCTCACACTTACTCAATTGTTTTTAATTTTTGGATCCTCCAGAAAAACATATCTCAGAGCAAGAGTAACCCCACAGGGGGTCTGTAGGCCTTATTTTTTCCCCCAAGGCCTGAATCAATTCTTACAGGCCTCCATCAGCCTAATTCACATCCTCAAAGGGTGTTTTTCCAAGCCCCAGATAGTATTTTAAACATTAAGAAGTTGTTTTAAAACAATCAAGAGGCATGTTTTCCCACCCCAGGAATTAATCCCAACCTGAAAAAGCCATACCAAAGCTTTAATGTTTATTTTCAAAAATTTCTCTCAATTGGCACAACTCCTTTAGGTTTTAACACCTTCCCAGAGTTGGAAAATACATCAAAAGGGACAAGTTGATTAATAAAATAACTATACCCACAAATTTTCTTTTTCAAAGATTGCATGATTTCAGAGACCAAATTATTCACTGAAATGATGCCTTCTTGGAGAAAAAAAAGTATCAATTTAGCCTTGGCCCTCAAAGATTTTTAAACTTTTTCACAGGAATTTACTCAATTTTCATGAATTTCCAAGCTTAAAACTCCATCAATCAGGGCCTTCATGGCCTGTGTGAGAGCCCTGGTGCTCTTTCCCCCTCTTGAAACCTGTCAAAGGAAGGGGTGGGGGGAACAACATTTTCCATGGGTGGTTAAGTTTTGAAAAGCTGATTTCCATTTAAATAAGGCCTTGAAATTTTTTCTTCATATTATTAATCCTTTTTTAAATTAAGACAAGCTTTTCATTCCTTGCCTGTGTGTGAAAACATGCCCAAAGGTATGAATCTTTTTTTTTTTGAAATATTCATGCTGTTTCTATTTTCCCCCCTAGTATTTGGATTGAAAATTTAGGAATTTATCAGTTTAAAATATGTAAAATTATCCTGGGACTTCTATAATGAAACAGGGAATTGCTCTTTGAATGAGGATGATTGATTTCAATTCATCCCAAATTCTTCTCTAATTCAGTGGATCATTTGATGATCTTGAATATCAGAGTTCAAAATTCTGAATTTTCTTTTTGGTATTCATAAAATTTTGAATGGCCCAGGCTAAAATCACACTAAAAACATTACTAAAACCACAGGTATTTTCAAAATTGGCATTATTTCAGCAATTCTTTTGCTAAAATGACATTAAAAGTTGACATTTTCATGATATTAGTCAAAAACAATTAATACTATAAACTCTTGATTATTTGATCATCTGCTATATTCCTGTTGCACCCTTCAGCTCACACTAATATAATCACAGAAGACAAAAAGGACTCACCCAAGCTCATATGGCTTGCTGCCAAAGAAAAATTTGCATCACATCGGGCAGCAATCAGAGCTAAGAGTTTCTTCAATTCTCTGTTCCCAGGCTTTGAAAAAAACAACACTGACACTTTTGTCACTTCAATCAAGCTTCACCCTGGAAAACTCAAAAAGTTTGTAATAAATCTCCCAAATGATATTCTGAGCTATTCAATCCTCTTTAAAATTGCTGAATAACTAAAAGGGATGAGTTTGCAGATCATACACTTGGAATTAAATATAACAGAAGATCATGTTTTAAATCACCTAGGTCAAAATAAAAATGAAGTTCAATCCAAAACCAAAGAAGCATCTGAAAACATTACTTCTCTCCATGCCCACAATCACCTGGATTCAGACTACCCTTGCTGCAAAGATGGCAAGCAGAACCCTTCTTTCAAAACCAATCCTGTTGCTAACTTCTGGAAAGAGTTTCCCAAACTCAAACCAGAAAATCCACCAAACAAGGAAAAAAGGGGAGTGAAGAAGATGCTAAAAGAGTCTCACTATTTGTCAGCTTGCTACTATTTACAGAGCAACCTGTCAAAGTAACAGAAGAAATGTGATAGAAACAATTAAATAAGAAAAGTTAAATTGACTGAAGAAGGAGTGACAAATCCACAAATATTATTGCATAAATGGATCCCTTACCCAAAATTTGGTAAGTTCATTCACTGACCCCACCCTGGAAATCCAACTCCTTCTATTTTTAAATAGTTAAATGAAAAAAGGGACCAAAAGCCACCACACCAATATGGCACCTTTTGGCCATTTCAATATTTCACATGTATTGTCACATATAGGTTTTACAACTAATTTCACTCAAAATTGGAGTTTTGTGTATAATTTAGGAGTTAAACACGGAAATGTGTTATGTCACCATTCCTGTGCGCAGCCCCGCATCCTTACACAATCCTACGTGCCCGTAGCTACACATTCCCACGTACAGAGGTCACGCGCGCAGCTAATTTTTCCACGCATGCAGCGGATCCTACCCCGCACGCATCTGAATTGGCTGATCCCCGCGCCTGGATCAGTCATGACAAACCTGACCACCAGGTACCTATCAAGATAGCTACAACCTAGTTAGGGTTAGCTGGCATATGTAATAACCTGATATATGCATTATTAATAGTCTAAAAACTATAAAACTTAAACTTAGTTTCTTATTAATTTTATTCAAGTTTTATAGTTTTTAGACTATTAATAATGCATATATCAGGTTATTAAATATGCCAGCTAACCCTAACTAGGTTGGAGCTATCTTGAGGGGTACCTGGTGGTCAGGTTTGTCACGACTGATCCAGGCGCGGGGATCAGCTAATTCAGATGCGTGCGGGGTAGGATCCGCTGCATGCATGGAAAAATCAGCTGCGCGCGTGACCTCTGTACGTGGGAATGTGTAGCTACGGGTACGTAGGATTGTGTAAGGATGCGGGGCTGCGCGCAGGAATGGTGACTTAACACATTTGCGTGTTTAAGTCCTGAAATATACACAACACTCCAATTCTGAGTGAAATTTAGTTGTAAAACCTATACATGAAAATACATGTGAAATATTGAAATGGACAAAAGGTGCCATATTGGTGTGGTGGCTTTTGGTCCCTTTTTTCATTTAACTATTTAAAAATAGAAGGAGTTTGATTTCCAGGGTGGGTTCACTCAATATTTGGTTTATTATTAAAAAAATACTTAAAATTAGTTTCTTATTAATCTTATTCAAGTATTTTTTTAATAATAAACCAAAGATTGAGGATTACCACCTAAATCACTTATCCTGATCTTCAAAGACCACAAAAAAATACTAAAAGTCATCATAAAAATTATTAAAAATTACCTACGTGCTCAGCAGATGAGAAAAATTATTAAACGCGCACATCTATTCACTTCAAAGCAATATTAATAGTACAAATGAAGGATGAGTGCAGAATGATCCCATTTACTCCATGACAGATTAACAGATTCTGTGGCTAAAATAGCACAGATATCCAGCAGATCTGATTTCAGCTGATTGACAGCACCAAGTGGAAGTGCTAATCTTGCCCTGACTGGCTTGACAGCCTCAGCCCAAGTGCAGAACCCCCTCTATGTACCCTGAGAAGCTCATAGTCACCCCAAAAGGTATTTATACAGACCTCTTTGGACCTATCATTCATCATCAGTTTACCACAAATTATTATTATAAATCAGACACTGTTTCATTGTTAGTCAAGTGCTTATAAAAGATATAAGCAAGTGATTTATGAATTAGTCTGTAGTATTATTATTTATTTCTCAAAAACCAATCATCCCATTGAAGGTAGTCAAGCAAATCTGCCCCATCTGCTCTGAAACCCTTCCTATTATTGCAGGATTTTTCATGGTAAAGTGCTCAGAGTGAGTGTTTCCCTTCCTTTCTTGGCCATTGAGCTGTTTTCCCCGGCCATATCAGTGGAATAAACCCTTTCTAAGGCACTCACCTTCATTCCAAGGTTCTTAAACGGCCTAAGGAGGCCCCTTGAAGAGAGGTTTTTTGTCTGTAAAGACCCCCAGTAGTATAATACTGTGGCCCCTCTTTTATAACAAATTGAAAACCCTTTTAACCAAACCAATTAAAGCTTGCACCAGCTCTCAAAATATTCATTGTTTGAGCTTTTTACGTGTTTATCACTGGAATACTATTATTATTATCATTCCAGTATCTTCTATCACTCTCTGTAGCTAAAGGACTGCAAGGTTTCTGGTATCAGAGAGCTGAAAAATGGGGGTCTGGGCAGGAATTATACTTAAATAATTAATTTTTAATTATTTATTCCTTGGAACAGTCTATTCATTTTTAAAAAAATAAGTTAAAATACTTATAAAATATATTTTTGATTCTTTATTTCTCTAGTGGATCTTAAGACCAACAGAGAATTGATCAATAATTATTTGAACCTTCTTAAACAGAAAAAGAAAGAAAAATCTGTAACTTTGTGCCTATCATTATAACTGCTGAGAAACAACAGGAAAATCTTCTTTATTATAAGAAACAAGCTTTAAAAGAAAAGGAGCTTGAGTTAGAAATAATTATCAATTTTAATTCTTTATTGAGGCAAAATAAGGATTGGAAAATTTATCAAAGGAAGCTTTATATTTATAATATAAACAACCCAGAAGATAAAGAACAATCCAAAAATAACAAAAGTGAGATTAAAAATTTTTTCCTTTTGAAATATCATCTTTCTGCTTAAAAATTACAAAAAATATTAAACTTATGTTTTTTCATTGTGTTATCCTTCTACTGGATTTTGTGTTTGGTCACCTTATTGACCAGGATCTTCTGGAGGACATCCCAGACAGTGTACCCTTGGACTTGCTCTTGGATTTATCCCAAGATCTGATTGGAACCCATTCAGACCCCATTGGAATACCCCCCCCCCCAAGGACGGTAGTGACCCCAACCAAGCTTTGGTACCTTTAAATTTGACTATAAGTAATTCAAAATATATATATAAAATTATTAAAAATATAAAAACTCAAAAATTATTATTTTTTATATATTTGTTTTTAATCTTCTTCAAAAATTTTGATGAAGAGTTATACCTGTTTGGGCTATGAATCAAAACAGGCGCAACACCCAAGCAACCGGTGTGGTGACCAAATCTGGGCACCTCAAGACCACTGTGGAAAATTTAAAATTTTTTATGATTTTTTATTCCTCATTTAAAAAAAAAAAAAACTGCTCTATTTGAAAATCCCTCTTGTAAATGGTCTATAGACCTCTTGTCTATAAAAGGAGGGGCTCTCCCCTGCCTTTTCCAATCATCCATGGGAGTGTGTGTGTATGTCCCCCCCCCGCAATCATAGTAAATTCATCCTAATCCTCATCCTGGGTATATCAATGATTGCCCCTTGATCCTTTGAGCCTCCATACTCAAATTTTTGATCCGTCCATTGGTCACCATGATCCTTATCACCAATCATAGCATTGCTGGTTGAAGAGAATTTGGTCTGTTGGAATTCTTGAGTGTGTTAAACCACTCCTTGATCCCTTTTTCCAGCCATACTGGTCTTGATCCTTCCTGATCATCTTTCTGGAGCCAATCACAATTAATTGAAGAGGTCTCCTTAGGCTTAAAACCTGGAGTGTTATACCTCCCTTTATCTTTTAAAGTTGAATTCCCCCATGCTACTCTTGAGTTCCTTGAGAACTGTTGGGTTATTCTTTTTTGAATCTTTTATTGCTTTTCTTCTAGAGCTTCACAAACAAATTGCCTTTTTTTTCAGCCACCCACAGTTATCTGGTACCCTTCGAGCGCTTGATTGCAGAGATTTGGGCAGGTTAATTGAGATGTTGGAAGTTGGTTGGGATTGAGTTGATCTTTCCTAATCTTCTTCTGACAACTAGAGTTATTAGCTTGTGGGACTTTTTACTTGCAACTGCCTTGTTCCATTGAACTCTGAACGGAACTTTGACTTATTTTGTTCAAGTCTTTCCCTCAACCATCTTGCCTCAGATAGTGTTGATTCCTTTGCTACCAACTATTCCCAAATTCATCCCTTATATTGATTCCTTATTTACAAGTTCCTGGACCTTGATTCTGGTTACATTTAAATATTATTTTAACTCTTAGGAGGGCAGCCTAAACAGCACCTTTCCCCTCCACAGAACTGCCTGTGGCTTAGCACCATTTGGAGTCTTACACCAGCAGAGCGCCATCCTATGGATCTTTGCCCCAGAGGAACCCATGCATGCAAGGACTCCAGTTTCAAGCGCAATGAGGGGGCTTGAACCCGTGACCATAGCGTCACGCGGGACAAAAACAGCAAGGACTGCGGCCACCAACTCAACCAACACACCGTTGGAGAGTCAGCCATTGCCCAATGCATTATCCCAGGAGGGTATGGGTCCTCCTAAGCCACCCCAGCTGGACTCAACCAAGGAGGAAAGAGTCAAAGTGTTAGTGAAAGAAAACCTGAGCTACTGGGAACAATTCAAGTTGGCTCAGACCCAGGGGGATCAGCCAGGTATGAGAAAAGCTATGTCTCTGGAAAAGAAATCTCAGATTTTTCTGCAAAAGTTGATCCCAAAGAAAGAAGTGGAAGGCTTTGTGCAGAGTTGGAATCCTTGGGATAAGCTAGTTTCCTTAAAGGGAAAGGACCCCAAAAAGAAGAGGTCCTTAGTCCATCAGAAGTTAAGGAAACCAAAGGATTGGGACAACATAATCTCTCTAGCCCATAAGTGGAAAAAGGTGTATCACAATTAGATGTAGAAGCCCTTAACATCTTTTCTGTAAATGTGTCTTACAATTTTACCATTATTAGCAAGTGCTTTGACAAAGTTTATGAACAATTGGACAAGTTGAGTCTGAGTATTTTAAGAGTTATTGACAACCAATCCCAGAATATGAGGATTGATGAGTTGGAAATACAACAAATCAAGGACAGTATCAAATCTAGTAAGTTGGCTCTGATGAAGCATATTGATGATAATCAATCAATCCTTCAGGAAGACATTATTGTAACTATGGATAAACTTAAGGAAGAAGTTAAGAAAACTAGTCCTACTTCTTCAGCTCATTTGATTAACAAAATTGATTTATTAAACAACAAGCTTGACTTGGAGTTAGGTATGATTAAGAATAATCTCAGAGATCTCAAGGTCAATGTCAGGGACTCTCCAGCCACTGAAGAAGCTAGACCTACCAGGTTCACAAGTACTCCTAGTATTCCTTCTAGAACCAAAATAACTAGGAATTAATCTTTTAGACCAAGCCCTACACCAGAAATGGAGCAAGCTTTGAATTTACGTCCTCCCATCACCAAATGGCCTGAATTCTCCAGAGAAGGAGAGTATAACAATGTCAGTTTTATTAAGTTTATTGATTACACTCTTGCTTCTTATGAACTACCTGATGCAATAGCTGTGGTGAGATTACCCAGACTTTTTGAGGGAGTAGCTCTTGATTGGTTCATCAATAAGATGGAAGAAGTGGGATCTTTACCCTGGAATTCTTGGAAGGAATGGATCAGAGAAAACTTTTTTACCAGGATTTGGAAAAGAAATATGATGAAAACTTTTGAAACCTCCCAGTTTGATCCATCCAAGGACAAACCTCATAAGTGGTGTTTATACCAGAAAAGGAGGTTAGACTGTTTCTACCCGGATGCTGATAAGGAAGAGGTCTATGAGAGAATTCTCAACTTTTGTCCTGGAAAAATCAACCAAAGTGTAAGGTGCAGAATTCCCATGAACTCTGATATCTCTACCTTGATGGGTAAATTGGAAGAAACCATTGACATGAATGGTCTTGACAAAATAATTAACAGACTGCCCAGGGGACAAAATGCTAGGAGTAGAGAAGAATACACTTCCAAAACTAAAGATTCACCTGCTTCTAATCCAATCACCTTGGAAGTCAATAAGACCTCAGATCCCAAGGAAAAGGTACGTTGGAACTGCAACAAAACAGGAAATTTTAGACCTGACTTTCCTCAGCCCAGGAGAATAATGAATCCTATTGAAGGAGAAGATTATGACAATCCTGACCCCCAACTTGATGATACTGATGGATCACTCACTGAGTGTGATTTAATGATCACTAACCCCATCAATGTTATTGAAGGAAGTATAGAATCCTCCTTGGACATAAACTCTGTTAATGAGGATTCCAACTTACCTCAAAAATGGAATTCTAACATGAAGATTCTCCATGTCTCTGAGGCTAAGACCTTGACTCTGAAACCTTCTGCTGGTAAAAGTTACACTTCTGGAAAAACATGCTAAGCTACTGGTTTGATCCAAGGTTCCCCTGTTAAGTTACTCTTGGACAGTGGAGCCTTCTGCTGTTGTGTTGGTTCAACTTATTTGGACAAACAAGACCCAAATTGGAGGCTGAACCTATACCAGTACCTCAGGCTAAGTTTAGCAGTTGTAATTCTTCTCTCAATGCTGTTGGAGTATGGTCTTCTGAAATCATACTCCCTCACTATAAAGGATCACTCAAACTGAAAATTGAATTTTTAGTGCTTCAAAATGGAGTATGTGGTTACTTTATCCTTGGTAATGATTCTCTTTGGTTGTATGGTATAGATGTATTCCAAAGCAAGGGTAGATACTTTACTATAGGGGGAGACTGGAACAAGAAGTTCCAAATATGCCATGTTAATGCTCAGACTTCTGATTCAACCTATGAGAGACACTTGGAAAGTTTGAACCAAGAATACTTGTCTCAAGCAACTTTGAATTCCCTACTCAAGGAAGACCAAAAAGGTGACATCTTGCAAGTTTTCTATGGAATTCAGAATGCTTTCTGTACCAAGGATCACCCCATTGGTAATATCAAAGGACATGACATGATTCTAAATTTAACCATTAAACCTCCTTACCCACCTAACCTCAGGAGACCTGCTTATCCTTCTAGTCTAAAATCTAGAGCTGCTCTGGAAACTCATATCCAGGAGTTAGTTGACTTACAAGTCTTAAGGAAAGTAGGAAACAATGAACAAGTGGTTATTACTACCTTAGTAATCAAAGCCTGGCATAATGATAAGTCAAGAATGGTTAGAGTCTTTAGAATTCTGAATAACTATACCCAAGCTGATTACTATCCTATTCCAAGGATTGACCATGCTCTGCATAAACTCTCAAAGGCTAAATATATCACTAATATGGACATGCTGAAAGGTTTTCACCAAATAACTATCAGCCCTGATAGCTGGAAATTCATGATAATTATCTGTCATTTGGGAATTTATGAGTATCTTAGGATGCCTTTTGGTATCAAAAATGCTCCTTCTGATTTTCAAAGGATGATGGATACAATTCTAGGATTATTCATCAGACAAGGATGGATGATGGTGTACATTGATGATGTTATCATTTACTGTGATAATTGGGATACTCGCATGGAGAAAGTAAGGCAAGTCCTCAAAATTATCTCTGCTTTGGGATTAAAGGTATCAATGAAAAAGTGCAACTTTGGCTATGGATAACTCAAAGCCTTAGGACGCATTGTCTCTGGATAAAAATTTTAATGCTGACCAAAGCAAGATAGCAGCCGTGATGAACAGGCCAATGCCTCAGAATAAAACTGAACTTCTATCCTTTATTAGCTTCTGCAGCTACTATAGAAAGTACTTACCAAAGTTTGCTCTTCTAACCAAGTGTCTGTATGAAATCTTCAATAACACCACCTTGTTTTAAATGACTCATGATAGAGTCAAGAACTATGAGGAACTAAAGATGGCTATGACCTCAGCTCCAGTACTGATTCAGCCATACTATTCTAAACCTTTCAAGCTCTATATAGATGCCAGTATGGACAGTCTAGGAGCTGCTTTATACCAAGAAGTCATAGAGGATGACAAACCAGTGTAAAAACCTATACTCTTCATATCCAGACAAGTTAAAGACACTGAGAAAAGGTATGGTGCAATTCAAATGGAATGTCTTTCCTGAGTATGGGCTCTGGAGAAACTCCATTACTACTTGGAAGGCACCAAGTTCACTGTGAGTACTGACTGCAATGCTGTCAGGACATTGATGAACATGAAGACCCCCAGTAGACACATGTTAAGGTGGCAGATAGCCATACAACAGTACAGAGGTCAGATGACCATAGTTCACCAAGCTGGTACTAAACATCAGAATGCTGATAGCATGAGTTGAAATGCCTTGCCCAATGATCCAAGTAACCCTGCTTATGACCCAGAAGATAATGATATATTTCCTATACTAAATATTGACATACTTGATATTGAGGCTCCTATTCTAGGAATCCACATCTGTGAAATGGATGAATCTTTTTTCAAATCTATCAAGGAGGCTTACAGCTCTTATATGAAGACTCTAATCACCATTATGGAAAGTAATTCTGCACCATCTGAACTGGTTAATAGTCTACATGACCCTCTTCTGAAACATTAAAGATCTGGAAGGTTCACCTTATGGGATGTTCTAGTATACTAAAGGTATCAGCATTTGAATGTCATAGTCTTAACTAAGGTAGACCATATCAAACATATCCTGGCTGAGTGCCATGATAACTGCTCTTCCGGCCACTTATCTACTGATAGGACCTTAGACAAGGTCAAAAAAACTGCTTGGTGGATCAATTGGAGAGATTACACTATGCAATATGTTACCAGTTGTGAAACTACTCAGAAGTCCAATAGGACCACCGTGGAAAGGTTTGGTCTACTACAGAATATTGCTGAACCCAAGAAAAGATGGGAAATCATCAATATGGATTTTGTAACTGGATTACCCCCAGGAGTTTCTTATTCCTACAACTCAGTCCAGGTTATAGTAGATAGGTTCTCAAAGAAAGCAAGTTTCTACCTAATCACAAGGAAGACACTGCTATGGAAGCTTCCTTGTTATTCTGGAATAGACTCATTGCTGATGTGGGAATACCCAAGATTATTATCAGTGATAGAGACCCCAAATTTACCTCTGAGTTCTGGAGAAATCTTCATTACATGCTAGGAACTACCTTAGCTTTCTCTACAGCTTATCACCCTCAGATCAATGGTTTAGCTGAAAGAATGATCCAGACTCTAGAAGATATGCTCAGAAGGTTCTGTTGCTTTGGTCTAGAATATAATAATTCTGATGTTTATTGCCATGACTGGGTTAGTCTTTTAACTGCATTGAAGATGGCTTACAACAGTAGCAAGCACTCCACTACTAAAGAAGCACCCTACATACTGGAAAGAGGATGGAACCCTAAATTACCCAAGGATAACATTAACCAGAAGCTAACAAATATCCATCCTACGTCACTTGATTTCAAGAACATGATAGATGTAGCCAATAAACATGCTTTTAAGTGTGTTCAGGATGCTGTTGAGTATAACCAACAGAGTTGGGATAAAACCCATAAAGAACCTTATTTCAAGATTGGATATCAAGTCTTAGTTTCTACCACTAACTTTACTAACCTAGCTGGTAACAGGAAGCTCAAACCAGCTTTTGTAGGACCTTTCACTATCAAGAAGCTTCATGGTAAAAATCCTGTGGAAGTAATCTTCAGTAATGAACTCTCTAGGAAACACGCAGTCTTCCCAGTAAGTCTCATAAAACACTACCACCCAAGGGATGGAGAACGTACCCCTTCACCAGATATATCTGTTGCAGAAGAATCTGGAAAAGACGGAGGAAAATTTAGCAAGATCCTTAAGGATAAGAAAGACAGGATTAATGGAAGATATTTTAGACTCTACCTATTCAGATACAAGGGAGAGTCAGCTGATAAAGATGAGTGGTTGCCTGAACGCAATATCCCAGATGGACCCATACACTTGAGAAATTACAGAGCTAGAAGAAGGCATTAGACCCAGGAATTTTTTTTCAGATAGAGACATATCTTGGAGTGGGGGAATTTCAGCTTGCTACTATGTACAGAGCAACCTGTCAAAGTAAAAGAAGAAATGTGATAGAAACAATTAAATAAGAAAAGTTAAATTGACTGAAGAATGAGTGAGAAATCCATAAATATTATTGCAGAAATGAATTTCGCACCCAAGATTAGGTAGGGTCACTCACTGACCCCACCCTGGAAATCCAACTCCTTCTATTTTTAAATAATTAAATGAAAAAAGGGACCAAAAGCCACCACATCAATATGGCACCTTTTGGCCATTTCAATATTTCACATGTATTGTCACATATAGGTTTTACCACTAAATTTCACTCAGAATTGGAGTTTTGTGTATATTTTAGGAGTTACACACGGAAATGTGTTATGTCACAATTCCCGCGCGCAGCCCCACATCCTTACACAATCCTACGTACCCGTAGCTACAAATTCCCACGTACAGAGGTCACGCGCGCAGCTAATTTTGCCACACACGCAGCGGATCCTACCCCACGCGCATCTGAATTGACTGATCCACACGCCTGGATCAGTTGTGACAAACCTGACAACCAGGTACCGCTCAAGATAGCTACAACCTGGTTAGGGTTAGCTGGCATATGTAATAACCTGACATATGCATTATTAATAGTCTAAAAACTATAAAACTTAAATAAAATTAATAAGAAAATAAGTTTAAGTATTTTTTTAATAATAAAACAAATATTAAGGATTACCACATAAATCACTTATCCTGATCTTCAAAGACCACAAAAAAATACTAGAAGTCATCATAAAAATTATTAAAAATTACCTACGTGCTCAGCAGATGACAAAAAATTATTAAACGCCCACATCTATCCACTTCAAAGCAATGTTAATAGTACAAATGAAGGATGAATGCAGAATGATAACATTTATGCCATAACAGATTAACAGATTCTGTGGCTAAAATAGCACAGATATCCAGCAGATCTGATGTCAGCTGATTGAAAGCACCAAGAGGACATGCTAATCTTTCCCTGAATGTCTTGCCAGCATCAGCCCAAGAGCAGAACCCCCTCTATGTACCCTGAGAAGCTCATATTCACCCCAAAAGGTATTTATACAGACCTCTTTGGACCTATCATTCATCATCATTTTACCAGGAATTATTATTATCAATCAGACACTGTGTAATTTTTAATCAATTGCTTATAAAAGAGATAAGAAAGTGATTTATGACTTAGTCTGTAGTATTATTATTTATTTCTCAAAAACCAATCATCCCATTGAAGTTAGTCAAGCAAATCTGCCCCATCTGCTCTGAAACCCTTGCTATTATTGCAGAATTTTTCATGGTAAAGTGCTCAGAGTGAGTGTTTCCCTTCCTTTCTTGGCCATTGAGATGTTTTTCCCGGCCATATCAGTGGAATAAGCCCTTTCTAAGGCACCCATCTTCATTCCAAGGTTCTTGAACTGCCTAAGGATGCCCTTTGAAGAGAGGTTGTTTGTCTGTAAAGACCCCCAGTAGTATAATACTGTGGCCCCTCTTTTATAACAAATTGAAAACCCTTTGAAACAAACCAATCAAACCTTGCACAAGCTCTTAACATATTCATTGTTTGAGTTTTTACGTGTTTATCTCTGGAATACTATTATTATTATTATTCCAGTATCTTCTATAACTCTCTGTAGCTAAAGGACTGCAAGGTTCCTGGTATCAGGGAGCTGACACTATTACTCTTTATTCTGTGGGCTAAACCATCTGAAAAAAATACATTAAAAGTTCTTCATCCTTGACAGCAGCTGCTCAATACACATGATCAGGGATTGATCAGCCTTTTCTTCAATAGCAGACCAGTCCAGAAACAAACTCATCAAAAACCAAAAGAATGGCAATGGTATACCCATAAAGGGCCTTGTTACTGCAACTCTGCACATTTGAAAAAATCACCATAGACCTTGAAAATTCTGCCATGGTCCCGGATACAACTTTCAACCTAATATCAATGGGCACTCTACTCAGTAAAGGATGCAAATAAAAGGTCAACAGTAAATCTATTCCTCCAACCTCTTTTCTTAAAGCAGGAAGAGCAGTCATTCTAGGTGGGATGATTGAAAACAAATTACTCATCATTAACTCAACAATTACTATGAGACAACAGGCCTTCTTCATGAGCCTAAACAAGCTTCAAAAACTTCACCAAACACTTGTTCATACAAGTCTGGAAAGAATAGAGAAACATCTTGGACACAGCATCAAAAAAAAAATCCTCTGCCTTGGATGCATAGCCTGTAAGAAAGTAAAAATAACCAAGATCAACCTCCAGCTGAGAAAGTTTTTGATGACTTATATCTAGACTTGATGGGTCCACTTAATCCACAAAGCAAAGGGGGCATGATTTATGCTCTAACTTTTGTTGAATATAAATCTGGCTATCTATCTTACTCTCCTCTGCCAAGCAAAGACACAGCCACAAAAAAAATCATCTTTTTCATCAAAAATTAAGCAAAGAAGAAGCATTGATTTCCTGTCAAATTTGTATCTGATGGGCGGGGAAAATTTGAGAACTAGACTCTCACAAAATTCTTCAAATCAAATGTGATCCACCATCTCATTAGAAAACCCTATCATTCCCAGCATAATGGAAAGTCCAAGCAAGCCAATTGCACCATCATGGAGTCCTTTTTTTCAGCTTGTCCTCCATTCCCAAAATCTGTTGGAATGTGACAATTCAAATTTGTTTTCTTGCGCTAAATAAGATTCCTCAGGAATCTGGAATGAAAACTACTTGGGAACTGATTCATGGGATGGCACTACCCAAGGATTACCTGAAGCCCATTTGAAACTCTTGGTTTTATCTCCTAAATGACACCAAAATGTCCTTGAAGCTAAGTGAGAAGGGGAAAGAAGAACTTCTGGTATTTCTCAATCAACAACTCCTTTCCTATGAGGTTCTAATCAAATCAGGAGAAATAATCAATTCCAAGCACGTACTGTTCCTAAAATCTCAAGCATTGAAGGAGATCACCTTCAATGATGATGAAGAAAACAATACCAAGTTCAATGTGGTCAATCCAACTGGAAGAGAAACCAGGTCAGCTGACAAGGAAACACAATCTGGAACTCCCCAGGAAGCCAAACTGGATCACCCTCTTGGCAATGACCCAAATCTCTTGTACTCTGAGAACTCAAAATCATTAGTTTTTGAGATGCTTCTCCCTAGAATTTGGAATTTAGATTAATTGAAACCACCAGAACAATATTTTTACCATCATACCAACTTGCCAAAGTCCATCCAAGAAGCTCTCAGAAATCCTGAATGGATTGGGCCCATCAAAAAAGAGCTAGACACCACTGAAGAATTAGGAATGTGGGAGGATTCCAATGAATCAGAGTTTGCCAATCCACTTCAAACTACTTGGACTTCTTTTTGCAAACAAGATCTCCACACCATTCTTGCCACAGTCAAAGCTTGGGTCTGTGTTCAAGGCTTCAATCAATTCTATGGCATAGATTACCAAGAAAACTTTGCACCTACTGGCAAGATAGTGTCACTTATGGCCCTACCCACCTACTCAGTCAACAAAAGACTTCCAATACTCAAATTTTATGTGAAATGAGCCTTCTTAAATGCACCTCTGGAGGAAAGAATTTACATTAAAAACTCTTTTGGCTAAAAAAGAAAGGCAAAGTATCTTAAGCTGATCAAGTCGCTATATGGTCTTAAGCAAGCTCACCTAAATTGGTACAAGACTCTTATCAAATGGATCAAAAGCATTGGCTTCATCAAAATTGACTTTGATCCATGTCTGTACCATCACAAGGATGGATTTACATATTTTTTCTTCCATTTTGATATTTGAGTTGTGGTGGGAGAGGTAAATTAATTGAAAACTCTCTTCTTGAACAAATTTAAAGACTTATCAGCTCACAAAGTGGATAATTTACTTGGAATAAATTTCAAGAAAGACAAAAAATGAATCATTTAATCCTTAGCAAATCATATTCTGAAAGGACTTGAGGAATTTGATCTATTAAATTCAAAACCCCTCTCAAATCAATGCTCCACTGGCACTCAACTTCAACCAACCACCAAAGAAGAGATTGAACAGTTCAAACAACTAAATTTCAACTATTGATCACCTATTGGGCAACTTGACCTTATAAAAACTCTGGCCAGACCCAACATCAGCTATGTGGTTTCCAACTTAGCAAGGTTCTCTGAAAGGCCAGCAATCCTCCACTGGAAAGAAGTCACTCAAGTTTGGTGCTATTTACTCAATACTATAGATTACAAGCCGCCCTGGAAACTGAATAGAAAATCTAATCACCTTTTAACCTACAGTGACTCAAAATGTCATGATGAACTTAAAACCTGTCTCTCTCAAACAGGCTTTATTAACTTATTTAAGGGAAGCCCCCTTTACTGGACAAGTTGGTGTCAGAGATGTATTTCAATCTCCTCTACTAAATCCAAGTGCAACTCACTCTCCGCAAGCCACCTTGAGGAAAGATGGCTAAATCATCCCGTTTCCAAAGTATGGCAAACAACATTTGATCCTCCAATGCGTTTAATCAACAAAAAAAAATTCTGAATGATAATATAAAGGAATTTGGAACTAAGTCACATGGAAAATAAATTGAAATCAAATTAAAAAGCTTAAAACATGACTGGAACAAAAAATATCATTCAAATTAAACTATTCTCATCTCAAGACATGCTGGTCAATCCTCTAACAAAGTCAGCAAGTGCCATTTCATTTTCCAAGTTGGCTCTTAACTTATTGCTACTGATAATGAGTTGAGCCAAAGTGTTGATTATTTGATAATCTGTCATATTCCTGTTTCATCTTTTATACCATTCCTTATATATTTTCTATCTTTCCTTATCTCTTTTCTATCTTTTATTTTATTTTATGTCCAGTATCTTGATCTATAAACTTCTCAGTCTCTCTGTTGTCAAATCCTGTTGTCACTGTTATGTATTAGTCTTCCACTACCTAGTTGCACACTGTTCAGCACTGACACAACTAAATTCTCAGTTTTAACAGACTTTCACTAATCTGGTCAGACTCTCTCAAGTCTAATCACTCTTGGGAAGATGCAACAAATTCACCATTGACCAAATCAACAATACAACATTAAATCAAGATGAATTCCCCATCAAGACCTCAAGACTCACCTTCAATCAACCAGATTATGATCCTCATTGGAAAACTTTAGGTTTCAACTAGCTGTCCAACTCATCATCAGTATTAACCTGTGCTCTTCTTTAAAAAATAGAATAACAGGTCAGATTTTTTGGATCAGTCAGAAAAAATTGGTGATCATGTTCAGCTATTTAGCTGATTGTACACATAGTTCCACTTAGTCTGTTTAGATTTGATTACCTGGCCTTTAGAACTGTTTTTTCCTGTTGGTATCTGATTATTTTATTGGAACTTTTGGCCTTAAAAACTGTTTCTCATGAGTGAATTTTCAATCCTTGTTATCTTCTTTGAAATATCAGCTTAATCCAGGTTTCTACCTTCTTCAATTCTTGACATAAATGTTCTAATTCAAATGCTCTCCCACCCCAGGATGTCATTCAAAACTTAGGAAGAGGTGGTAATACAAAAAAGACACAGTTTTGGACTTTTATTGTTTCCAATACATTTTGAAGGTTGACAGGAGTGCCTAGGGTGGGAGAAAATGTCTTTTGAGGGCGTTCTGGACCCCCCAAGGATGGTAAACATTCACAGTGGCCATGGGGGTCTAATATAAGGGCCCCAAAACCCCCTTTGGGTTCTGTCTGGGGTAGAATGTTTTGAGTATCTAAATATGAATGCCAATTGAGTAACTGGAATATGTAAAGATGCAATGAATATCATTTTTTTTTTTTTTTTTTTTTGGAAGGAATTCAAAATCTTGCCTCAGATTTGAAAAAAAAAGAGAAAAACTTGATCCAATGTAAAAAGAAATGATAAAAATTCATTATTATTTTTAAACAAAATGGCATGTTTCCAGTAGAATTTAAATACCTTTGTACCAAATATATATATGTATAAACATACAAACATTCTGAATATACATGTTTCATTTCAGGAATTCAAATTTTCCCAAATATGCAAGCAAAAGTGTCAGTGAGTACACAAATAGTTTTAAAAAATATGGAAAAAAAATTCAATGGAATTTAAATACCTTTGTACTAAGCATTAAAAAAATAGAAAAAATATCTTTTTCATGAAGATATCTCAGATATTTTTAAATAATAAAAAATAAGCTTTATTAATTGAAAAAAAAATGAAAATTAATTTCTTTGAATAATAATTGATACTTCAAGTGGGATGTAAATACCCTATAAGAAACATAAAAAGACATAAAAACCATTCTGAAAATACCTATTTTATGAGTAAAATACCAATATTATGAAAAATTCTTCATTGAGCAACAAGATGAGAATAATAAAATCAAACATCTTGAGTTCCTTGAACAGAAACTGATATTTCATGCAATTTGAATATATTTTTCCCAAAATAAATAGAATAAAAATTCAAAAAATTCAACTATGGAGCTATTGAATGAGAGGAAGTTGATGATTGTGAAACATCAGAAAAATAAATTGAATCAAAAAATCAAGAATAATCAAAGAGAAATCAGTCTTGAGATTTCTTTGATTATCTTTGAACTCCATGGACTTTACTTATCAAATTTTGATTCCTCTCACTGAGTAGGTCTATCTTTCATTTTTTTTATTTTTCAAAAAAAAAAAAAAATTATGATAGAAAGATATTCATAATCCATCAGAAATAATGATTTATCTTCAAAGCAATTAATCTTTTATGTTGTAATCATTATCATGTTACTCAATCAATCCTTTGTCAGAAAAAATTTTCAAAAACTTTTGATTATAATCATAAAATAATTATATTTAGAATCCATTTGGGTCTTTTCAAGTTTGGTAAAAGGTATATAGAAACCACTCAAAATATCCATTCCTATTCAAATAAATCAATTTTTTGATATTTATTTATTTTATTTTATTTTATCTTATTTTTTTTTGTAATTTTTGAAGATTTTTTTCTGGAATAGTTCAACATATTACAAGTTCTACCCATGGAATAGATAAATTTAGAATTTTTCTATTTTTTTATGTTTGTTACAAAGGTATTGACATCCCATCAGAAATCTTGAATTTTTTTCAATCAAATATGTTCTTAATATATATATTTATATATATATATATATATATTTTAGAATTATTCATGTACTGGATGGTAATTTTGATTTTTATATTTTGAAATATTTGAATCCCAGCATAAAATGGATATATGTATTGTTTTTGCATGTTTTTTTTCTTATAGGTTTATCACATAGGTATTTCAATCAAACAGGAAATATTCTACTTGGTGTAAAAAAAAAAAAAAAAAAAATCTGATCATTTTTCTTATTTTTCTTACCTTGGAATGTAGTTCTTTTCTAAAACCTGAGGTCAGATTCAAATTCCTTTGCACCCCCCTCCAAAAAAATAAATAAATAAATAAATAAATAATAATAATAATAAAAAAGATCTTGATTGTATCTTTACATATTACATTTACTCAATCAGTGTCCATATTCAGAATCTCCAAAAACAAATTCTACCCCAACCAGATCCCACAACAGGGTTTCAGGAGGCCTTAAATTAGCCCTCCAAGGTCTCAACCCCCCAAGGCTTGGAATTTGGGGGACCAAGATGCCATCAAATTGTGTTTTCTACCACCCCAGACACTCCTTTAAACCTTAAAAAGGCTGTATGCCTTCCTTGGCCTGGAAAGCACACCAGTTGGTATGATGATAGTAAATTTCTTCATACTATAACCATTCCAATGATACCACTTGTCATCAATTTTTTTTTTTTTTTTTTAAAAAAAAAAATCAATTACTAAACTCATGCCCATATTGAAAATTGAGGTGATTTTAGTGATTTTCATTTTTTTTTTTTTTTTGGCATGAATTCAGGCTGGGTCATTTTAATATTAATTTTATTAGCTGAGTTTTGATCCAATTTCTAAATTGAAATCTTGATTATTCAAGATGAACCATTTCACTCTGAGAGATTTATTTAGGCAAGAAAGAACACCATGAGAGATGAAAATTTAGGAAGGAGATCAGAGTGGAAGATGCAACAATCTCTGGACATCTTAAGTGGACAGGAAGTGAAGAGATGATGGATCATGAGTTTTTTGAAAAAAAAAAAAAAACAAAATTGGGTGATGGTTGAGGATATCATGTAGTGATGGAACAAAAGGAGAGAATAGAGAGGATAGAGAAAAGTATTGAATTGAATAAATTCCTCCATGGATACAAAAAATTAAGTAACTCTGTGTATTCAGATTCAAATATGGAAGTGTGATGGAGTGGGAAGTCTTAGGGAAGATTCATTTTAAGAGCCACTGGAGACTTCATTGGATACACTTGAGAAAGTTCAAAGTAATGGCCTTAAGATAAGCTTGTACCAGAAACAATGATATTCTTGATTGGCCTGTCCAAGATTCCATGTTGACAATTTATCCAATGAGAAAGAGAACCAATGGATGTGGAGCTTTGAAAGTTAGGGACAGCTCAGATGAGAGGATGAACGGGATCCCATGTATGGGTGGGCTGAGGAGCCACAGACCAGATGTCTAAAAAAAAAAAAATAAATAAAAAACTTAAAAGTCCTACTCAAGGCTTTTGTAGAGTACTTGATGGGATGGACCATCATTGATTTTATTTTTTTAAAGCCTCAAGATGGACTTGAATGTTCTGTTGTGGAAGCTTTGAGGGAATCCGATCACTAGGTGTGATGATTGAGCTTAATGAGATCTGCTCATGAGTAGGAAGAGTTTGTGAGTTCTGATCTATGGTTTCGTTTAGGGAAATCTATCTCTCTTTGAGCTCTTTTTGAGTGGAGTTTTGATTTAGAAGTCTTTCACTAAAGTGGTAAGTGAAGAAGGATGATCTTTGATGATTTTTGATCGAGTAGCTAGTCGTGGGCCAGCCATGATGGGATCCTGAGCGATTACCGTCATTAAGCCTGAGGCAGAAGTCTTTAGATCCCCATCTCATCGACCTCAATCTCATGACCCTTATTAAGGATCTAGTCTAGGTATTGTATGAATTCAAATCAACCGTTTCTTGAGCTGCTGTTCAAGCCTTCCTTGGGTTTTGGTCTTGATCTCGGACGCTTTTAGTTTTCATTCTAATTTGAGCATGGGCATATTCCCCCCCCAACGTTGAGAGTGCAGCTCTTGCAACCCTCCACCAACTTTTACACTGGGCAACGTGCCAGTTGAGTGTATGTACAAGTATTTGCTCGTCAAAGTTGGGGGCATAGATATATAAGTAGGATTGATCTAAGATATGTATGTGTATGGATGGATGTATGTACGATGATGCCGTCAAAATGTCTATGGCCGTCCTCACGCCACTCCAATCGTCGGTCGAGGTCGGCTGCGCTCCAAGCTCATGAGTTGTGATGTTGGCAGGCCTGGATTCGGGGAGCGGGTTCGGGCCCGGGGGATGCCTCGACTGCAGTCAGCCTGAGCCCTGGCGTAGTTGAGTGTCAGAGTGTCGCAGGAGGAACTCCTGGGCGACGGAGGACTGAGGACCGAAGTGGTCAGCCAGTCAGTCAGTCAGCCAGTCAGTCAGTCAGTTCACCCACACCACCACCCACACCCACACCCACACCCACATCCACATCCACACCAATACCAACTCCAACTCCAACACCGGCCAACGTCTCCCTCCACCATTCGAAAATTATATTCCGTTCTTGCCTTGACTCTCACTCAAACTTATGCAACTCCTTCTTCCACTCCCATCCATCCTTCCGAGTCATCGAGTGACCCCTGCCTGACCACTCCACTCTCCTTAGCTTGGCCTATGCACTCCCATCCTTGACATCCATCCATATCATCCTGGCCCTGCTAGCCTATCAGCTTTCTCACCCTCAACCGACCATCGATCCTTCATTCGCCCTACCCTCCCCCCATCTTGTTCGACTCCATCAGCTCTCTCACCGACCATCGACCATCGCTATCGTCAATCCCGACCAGCAGCTCATCCCTCGACGATCCCCTACTCTCTCCTCCTCTGCTCACCCCATCAACCCATCCGTCATCCCTCATCGTCAGCTATGAGCCCACTCTCATCCTTTCGACCAACCCAACTCGTCTCTCAACAATCTTACTCTCGGCTGCCCAATCAATCCACCGATCCCCAACTCACCTCATCCGAACACCTCGATCAAGATGACGAACTAGATGCCGCATTCGATGATTCCATCAATCAATCTACCTCCAATCCTCAGGATGAGGACGAGGACGAGGACGAGGAGGAGGAGGAGGAGGATGATGATGATGAACGTCAAGGTCTAGTCTCTTCATCCTCACACCAACCAGGACTACCTGCCAGTAGTAGCTCCAAAGTCAGCATCCCAACCGACCCTTCGCAACTCACCCGAAGGCGCTCATCGACCCCAGCCTATGACTTCGAACGAGACTCATCCTCGAATCGATTCCAATCCTCATCCCATCCGGCCAACGCTTACAACCCTACTCATCACCCTAATCATTCCACCAGATCATCAGACTCTCAAGTCCTCCGACCTCCTTCGTTACTCAAACTCGCCGGTATGGGCGGTGGGGTTCAGAACGACGGCGTGTTTTCGAACCTGAGTGCCAAACCCGAAGGTCCTGCCTCCCGAATCAACCCCACCACGGGTGAACTGGAGTACGTGGGCGGTAACGATGATGGCCATCCGAACGACAAGGAGGAAGCTCTACCGACCTACGATTCAGCCGCCCTGGACTCTGCGCCTCCTTACTGGGAAACTACAGTCACCTTACCCGGTCTTCACACCGGTCCCTATGGCCTACTGGGTCCCGATGATGTTCTCGTCGACGGTCTCCCAGTCGGTAATCTCTTTGGTTTTGCTTGGAATCTATTGGTCTCCATGAGCTTTCAATTCATCGGTTGGTCACCCATTTCTCCTTTGGGTTCAACTCCTGGTCGTAGATCCTCAGATCAAGCCAATCCAAACTGACCGGCTTGCTCTCCTACTCTTCCGTTCCTTCTTCTTCTTTCGTGCTCCTCGTCTTTCGTGCTCCTCGTCTCATGCGGCCCCGCCTCCGATGACCCTGTCATGATTCCCAGGTTTTCTTTTGACTTACTTACTGCATACCACTCACGCTGCTAAGAATGGTTCAAGGGCTGGGCTAGGAATCACCCTGATACAGTATGGGTTGTATACGAGGACGCGTGCTGCCGAAGGATTACGTACCGTCGACCCAAACGATCGCTCAAATAGCTCAGCCGCTTACAATTCCTCTTCGATTCCACCTACGACGACGGATCCGTGGGGATTGTTTGGTCCATCCTCTACCAGCGATTGGGATGGTTCGACGGACCGAGGCTCCAAAGGCTCTCACAACATGCCTTACGATGGAGTCCCCAGCGATTCATCCCATCTCTCGAGTGCTGCCAACGAATGGTTGGGTTATATCTTGATCGCCGTTGGTTGGTTTCTACTGTTAGGTGGACTGATCAATTACTGGAGAGCAGTTAAGTGATCTCTCGTTCCTGTCAAATCGACGTTAGTTGAAAACCGGTAAAGTGATTGGTAGACTTGCTCATACGATGCGTCTGTTCCTGTTTCGCAAAAAAATCGACAACAGGTACGATGGGCGAGAGCTGTGAGAAGTGAAGAGATGCTGGTTAGCACGTTAGCTTGAAAGACAGTCTTAGCTTACAACCGCAGACGAGGAGCGCAGTGATCGTGACAAGACAAAAAAAAAAAAAAAAAGAACCCAAACCGAAGAAGAAGAAGAAGAAAAAAGTGAAATATGAGAGATGGTTTGACATGACCTCCCCTCGACCGGCGCTTCTGTTGACCAAAAACATCAAAATGGTAAATAGCTGAAAGGTTTTTTTTTCGCATGATTCCTTTCACCGACAAAAAAAAAAAAAAAAAAAGTACAAACGCACAAAAAAAAAAAAAAAAAAAAAACGAACGAACGAACGAACGAACGAACGAATAAGGGGAAATATTTCTAGTGTGGTTTTTTTTGGTTCACTTTAATCCGAGTTTTTCTCTTTCTTTGCAAGCCTCTGTAACACACTCATCCCCCGTTAGTTGTTGATTATGATGACTTTGTCACACCTTCTCTTCCTCTTACTTTGCTCTAATGATCATTTGTGCAGCTTCCCCCCATACACTTACAAAAAAAAAAAAAAAAAAAAAAATACTAAACAAGAAAAAATTATAAAAAAGAACCCTCTAAACTCAGGATCTATAATTTTTGGTCTTGATTGATAGGGTGACTCCCCCAGGCTGGTCAAGAGGATTCTAGTCAAGCCCTTGATGGATCTGGCCAGGCCCAAGGTGTGAAACTGATGACTGAGTGTGACGATGGGCAGCCCGCTGATACCAGGAACCTTGGGGTCCTTGAGCTACAGAGAGTGATGAAGTAAAAGAAGGTAACAGGAAGATTCTCAAGATTGAACTTGGACCGATCTCGAAGAGGATGAAGTTGATTGGGATCAGTGCAAGGTTTGACAAGGTTTGGTTGAATGAGTTTTGGAGATCGAGAATCCATAGAGGTTGAAGAGGAGGGGTCAGAGTTTATACAGGCTGGGGGGGGGGGAATCTTGAGCACCTGTCATTGAGAGAGGTTAACTTTGGAACCTGTAGCCTGGACCGATGGGTTCCTGATCCCTCAACACAGAGTGGTGTAGAAGACTCCGGTTGGATTATATAAGTAAAAGTAGCCAACGGCTTGCTGGCTTTCCCTTGGATGGGAATTGAGTATGACTCTTGTACTCATTTGGAGGATGAGTAAATGTACGTAGTACTAAGGGTGGTTTTGAATCGCTGGTGGTGATTCTAGTACTACGATAGTAAGTCTCTAGACAAGAATTGATTTAAAATCAATCACTGATTTCCTCTGAGACTTAGAGTAGGTCTTCAGATCAGACCTAGATTGATGAATCATGAACTGTTATGGGTGGGTTGTTGTAGAAGAAAAGATGAGGGGTGGGGTGGGGGGGGGGGGATTGGATTATGGATGGGTTGATGATCAGATATGTTGTTTGATCTTGACCGATATCCCAACCTTAGAGTGTTCAAGGGTTTTTATCAAAGTGGTCGTTCTGGAGAGGATCCAAGGATTGGTTTACCCACCGGGGGGCTGGGTAGAGGAAAGCTTGGTAGTACCTCCTCGTTGTGCTCTCTCTTTCTTTATGAAGGTTCATTTATTGATTGAGGTGGTGATTTTCTTTAATATGGTGCTGAATGTTTAGATCACAGAAGAAGCCTCATTGGAGGACCTGTTGGATGGTTTGAATGGGGTTTAAGGATTCTTAAGAACTCGGTGTTTGATCTCTTGTTGTTTTCTTGATCTCACTGATTCACCAATACTAATTCTATCTGGGCCAAGAAGAGGGCCTTATAGGTGGTGGGTGATTGGGCCAGAGGGCCTGATATCTGAGTAGGGTTGGTTGATGAGTGGGGATCATAAGACTTGGATAGGGCACAGAGGCCCTCCTTAGATAGAAAATCCCTGCACCCAGGGGTGATCAAGGCTCCCCCCCCCCCCCTGCCTAAGGGTTCTCCCCATTGATCTGGTGAGGAAAGGTGAGATACAAGGACACAAGACACACGTTTGATGCTTGGAAAAAGCTTGTAAAGTCACCTCAGGCATATCTCTGCTGCTTGGAAAAAAGCTGTTACCAGGTCTTCATACATGCACCACCCAGCATAAACTGCTATCAGGTACAGATCAAGTATCCTCAGGTTCAGTACTGGTGCTCGGTTTGGTGCTACGTTCTTCTCAATTCATGTATTTCTGTGCATCAATCCTGGTTGGTTTGTTGCTTCATCCATGGTCTTGACTGTCTGCTTATATTGCTGGGTAGCCCTGTGGTAGTTGTGTAATGGTGAGTTGATTGTTATCACATCCTTCTGATGATATAAATTGCTGTGTGGTGCTGGGGGTTGTTGGGGACTGGTAGTTTGTTTGGTTATCACATGCTACTTGCTGCATAAATTGATGTGTGGTGCTAGGGGGTTTTTGGTCCGGTGTGGTGACCAAATCTGGACACCCTGGACCAGATGCAGAAAATTCAAATTTTTTTTACAATTCTTTTATTTAGGTGTCATTCATCAAAAAAAAAAAAAAAAAAAAAAAAAAAAAAATTGGATTTTTTTTTTTTTGTATCAGTATCACTCCTCCAATTTCCTCATCCTGCCAAGCATTCCTCTGTCCCAGTGGTCTAGGACAGGCCTTCCCATCACCTAGGCATCGCGTTTGATTCCTTCTCTCTTTGTTCCCCCCTTCCTTTTGGCCAAACGCGCAGGCCAAGACCCGCTTGGCCTGATCTTCCTCCGCTTGGACCATCACCCCAAGTCCCAATTGCAACCTCACCACCATCACCATCATCATCAAGCCATCCTGGACTCTATCCACAATCAACTCTTCTTGGATACTCTCCCATCCTCTCCCAAGCAACCAGCCTCAAGCCCCTCCCACCTCCTGATAGCCTGTACTGATTATCTTCCCTGAGCTCTCCCAAGAACATTTGGACAATTCCTTGCAAGACTCATCTTCACTCAATCAAAAACCACACTACACAGATTACAACTATACTAATTACATAGTACTTACTAATCCCTAGTTGTTGTACCTCCATCCATTCCCATCCATCGTATCATACTTGTCATCTGTCAAATTCTGCTCAAATCCACCAACTGGCCATCCCAGACACTTGCTCAAGAAAACCTTGGTTGGTTGCCACCCCAACTGTCTGTGTCTAATATACATACATCCTTAGGTTGTGAGGTAATAGGCATCCAGTCTGCCTTCCACTCCCCCCCCCCTCTTGGGTTTGTCCTCCGGTTGGTGCCGTTGGATAGTTGGGGTTGGTATCATGACGGCTGTCAAGGCTTGAGAGAAGCACGGTAAGACCTGGGATGACTAGAGACACCAGGCTCACCAACCAAGTAAGGTCCAGGACCAGAGGGCAGCCGTGCCATCAAGCAACATCAAAACAGTTTCAAATCATCCAGAGGTTGCATCCTAACAAGATGATGTAAATTTAACTCAATATATCCCAACCAATTGATTGCTGCCCATTAGCATCATTTTCATCATCATCATTGTCAATCTCACAACTACTACTCCCCATGTTCCTCAAAGCAGGATCCCACCACAGTCTCATCCTCCATCAGGTCCTCCCCCAGCTTCTATCCTGCCATCTTCACTCTCTCCAAACACTTGGCCCCAACAAACTCCTACTCACTCTCCCTACCCTACATTTCCTTATCCCCGTTTTTCCATCTACACTCCATCTCTTCCCTCAATCACTTGCACCCCCCTTCCATCTTTGGGTGGGGGTGGAAAAGTGTCATCTACCACCCTCAAACATCTGCGGATGGTCTGGTTCAATTTTTCCCCACCCCTTCTGCTTTTGGGTGAGGGGTGGGTGATCTTTGTGTTGTCGCCCACCCCCGTCCGCGGACGGACACAAGAAAGGTGAAGGGATGAGAAACAATCCCACCCCAGTCAGGAAGGCCGGATTTCCACTGGCCCGCTTGATCTATTCTTCTGATCATCTAGTGTACAATATATATATATATATATATATATATATATATATATATATATATATATATATATATATATATATATATATATATTTCCGCTCTATCTGTAGTATCACTTTTACATAGTCTAACAGGGCCTCCTGCCCATATAAGGAGGGCTCTCCCCTGCCTTTTGGCATGGGGGGGGATCTTATGGCATCTTATCAGGGAATTATCATCATTATCAGCTCAAAATAAGTCATCTGTGGGGTCCCATTCCCCTTTATCTGAGTCCAAATTCTGGGTATATCCATGATTGCCCCTTGATCTTTGAGCCTCCACACTCAAATCCTGATCCTTGATCCTTATCACCAACCAATAGCCTTGCTGCTTGAAGAAGAATTTGAAAGATTGAATTCTTGAGTGTGTTACACCACTCCTAATCCCTTTATGCGACCATACTGGTCCTGATCATCCTTTCATTATCTTTCCAAAACCGGTCACGTTTGACTGAACAGGTTTTATTAATCTTAAAACCTGGAGTTTTAAACCTCCCTTTATTTCTTTTTGAAGTTGAATTCCGCCACACTTCTCTTGAGTCCCTTGAGAAGTGTTGGGTTATTCTTGTTCAAATCAGTTATTGTTTTGCTTCTAGAGCTTCACAAAACAATTAGCTTTGTCTTGTGCGGACACCCACAGTTATCTGGTACCCTTCAAGCGCTTGATTGCAGAGAGTTGGGCAGGTTCATTGAGAACCTGGAGGTTGTTTGGGATTGAGTTGATGTTTCCTAAGCTTCTGCTGACGACCAGAGCTATTAGATTGTTGGTGTTGTTACTTACAATTGCCTTTTCCTGTTGAACTCTGAACAATCCTTGACTTCTTCTATTCAAGTTTTCCTTGCCATCATCTTGCCTCAGATAGTGTTATTTCCCAGCTGCTGACTACTATCATCTTTATCCTTTACTCTTTGGACCCCCCATTTACCAGGTTCTGGAATTTGATCTTGGTTAAATTTAAATATTTAGGAGGGCAGCCTAAACAGCACCTTTCCCCTCCACAGAACTGCCACGGCCTAGCACCGTTTGGATTCTTAAAATGGGTAGTTTCTTTGGTTATCACATGCTTCTGACTGCATCCTTCCTGTATACTTCTCAACAGATTTGTGTATGTAGATTTGATTGTTTTATTTGGTTCTGGTTGAGACTGGTTTCACTTCTGCCTGCCTATACTATCCTGTATACTACTGCATAGCCTTGTCTATTTATATTTAAATGCATTTCTGGGTAATGTGACAGGAGCTGAACTAGTTACACTGCCTCCTGTATCTGTATTGCTGTACTCTGGCTCAGGTGACAGGGTTGGTGTATGGTTCTGGTGTTGAGGGTAAGCTGTTAGTGGTATGTACTTGATGGTTTCCAAGGTATGTCTTTATGCCTTCCACAGAGCTGTGACACCGGGTTGGGTATGATTCTGCCACAGTTGAAGGGTTCTTGGGCTGTATCTTCTAATCCATGAGGGATAGGGTGGTACTTTGGCTGAGTGACTATAGGTTATTTTGGATGTAAGATCCATTTTTCAGCTCTCTGATACCAGGAACCTTGCAGTCCTTTAGCTACAGAGAGTGATAAAAATAATGCAATGATAATAATAATAATTATTGCAATAATAAACACTTAGAAGCTCAAATAAATGATATAATAAGAGCACTTGCAAGGTTTAATCGGTTTGGTAATAAATGGTTTTCAATATAATATAAAAGAGGGGCCACAGTATTATACTACTGGGGATCTTTACAGACTAGCAACCTCTCTTCAAGAGGCCTCCTTAGGCAGTTTAAGAACCTTGGAATTAAGATGGGTGCCTTAGAAAGGACTTATTCCACTAATGGCCAGGCTTAACAGCACAAATGGCCAAGACAGGAAGGGTAACACTCACTCTGAGCACTTTGCCACGAAAATCCTGGAATAATTGGAAGGGGTTTAGAGCAGATGGGGTAGATTGCTAGACTAAACTTCCATGGTTGATTGGTTAATAAGGATAAATAATACTACCACAGACTAAGTCATAAATCACTTGCTTATCTTCATATAAGCATTTGATCAACAATGAAACAGTGTCTCATTGATAATAAATAATTCCTGGTAACTGATTAACTGATTGGATCCAAAGAGGTCTGTATAAATACCTTTTTGGGGTGATTTTGATCTTCTCAGGGCATGTAGAGAGGGTTTGGCTTGTGGGCTGAGGCTGGAAAGCCAGTAAGGGCAAGATTAGCACGTCCACTTGGTGCTGTCAATAAGCTGTCCTTAGATCTTCTGGATTTCTGTACTATTTTGGCCACAGGATCTGTTAATCTGTTATGGTGTAAATTTGATCATTCTGTACTCATCCTTCATTTGTACTATTGATATTGCTTGAAAGCGGGAAGATGTGGATGTTTCCTGATTTTCCATCATCTGCTGATCATGTAGATAATTTTTAATAGTTTTTATGAACACTCCTTGTAGTGTTTTGTGGTCTTCAAAGATCAGGGTCAGTGATTTACATGGTAATCCTTGATCTTTGATTTATTATTAAAAAATGTTCAAAACTTAATTTTCATTAATTTTATTTAAGTTTTGATCTTTTTAGATCATTAGTAATGCATATGTCAGTTTGTTACATATACTAGGCAACCCTAACTAGGTTGTAGCTCTTCTGAGCGGTACCTGGTTGTCAGATTAGTCACAATGGATCCAGACGCAGGGATCAGTTGATACAGATGCGTGCGGGGTAGGATCCGCTGCGTGCGTGGCAGAATCAGCTGCGCGCGGGTCTCTAGTACGCGGGAATCTGCTACTATGAGTACGTAGGGATATGTAATGATGTGGGGCTGCGCGCGGGAATTGTGACATAACTCATTTCCGCATGTAACTCCTAAAATATACACAACACTTCAATTCTGAGTGAATTTTAGGTGTGAACCCTATAGGTGACAATATGTGTGAAATATTAGAATGGCCAAAAAGTTCCCTACTGGTGTTGTAATTTTTAGTAATTTTCTTTTTAATTATTTTAAAAATGTAAGGACTTGGAATTCAAGGGTGGGGTCAGTGAGTGACCCTACCTAATCTTGGGTGAGGAATCCATTTCTGTAATAATATTTATGGATTTCTCACTCCTTATTTGGTTAATTGAGATATTCTTATTTTTCACAGTTTTGTGTTGCTATTGACAGGTTGCTCTGTACATAGTAGCAAGCTGAAATTCCCCCACTCCAAGATATTTCTATATCTGAAAAAAATTTGGGTTAATGCCTCCTGCTGGCTCTGAAGTTCCTCAGGTGTATAGGTCCGTCAGGGATATTATGTTCAGGCAACCATTCATCTTTATCAGCTGATTCTCCCTTGTGTCTAACTAGGTAGAGTCTGATGTCTTTTCCATTGATCCTATCTTTTTTATCTTTAAGGATCTTGCTAATTTTTCCTTTGTCTTTTTTAGGTTCTTCTGTAACAGGTATTGCAAGTGAAGGAGTATATTCTCCATTCCTTGGGTGGTAGTGTTTGATGAGACTTACTGGGAAGACTGGATGTTTTCTAGAAAGCTCATCACTGAGGATTAATTCCACAGCATTTTTACCATGAAGTTTATTAATTGTTAAAGATCCAAAAAAAGCTGGTCTAAGCTTTCTATTTTGAGCCAAGTTGGTAAAGTTGGTGGTAGAGATCAAGACTTGATCACCAATCTTGAAATCAGGTTCCTTATGGTTTTTATCCCATCTTTTCTGGTTATAATTCACAGCATCCTGGACACACTTGACAGCATGTTTGTTAGCTACATCTATCATATTTTTGAAATCAAGTGATGTAGGGTGAATATTTGTTAGCTGGTGGTTAAAGTTATCCTTGGGTAATCTAGGAACCCATCCTCTTTCCAGTATGTAGGGTGCTTCCTTAGTAGTAGAGTGCTTTCTACTGTTGTAGGCCATGTCCAGTGCAGGTAAAAGGCTAACCCAATTGTGGAAATAACCTTCAGAATTCTTGTATTCTAGTCCAAAGCCACAGAATCTCCTGAGCATGTCTTCCAGGGTCTGAATCATTCTTTCAGCTAAGCCATCCGTATGAGGGTGATAAGCTGTAAAGAAAGCTAAGGTGGTTCCAAGAATATCATGAAGATTTATCCAGAACTCAGAGGTTAATTTAGTCTCTCTTTCACTGATAATAATCTTGGGAACTCCAACATCAGCAATGAGTCTGTTCCAAAATAATAGGGCAACTTCCATAGCAGCGTCTTCCTTCTGATTAGGTAGAAACTTTGTTTTCTTGGAGAACCTATCCACAATGACTAAGACTGAGTTGTAGGAATAGGCTCCTCCTGGTTTTAGTCCAGTTACAAAGTCCATGTTGATGATCTCCCATCTTTTCTTGGGTTCAGCAATCTTTTGCAGTAGACCAAACCTTTTCCCAGTGGTCCTGTTGGACTTCTGACAAGTTTCACAACTAGTAACATACAGGATAGTGGAGTATCTCCAATTAATCCACCAAGCAGTTTGTTTAACCTTATCTAAGGTTCTATCAGCAGATAAATGACCAGAAGAGCAGTTATTGTGGCACTCAGCCAGAACATGTTTGATATGGTCATCCTTATCTAAGACTATAACGCTTGAATGTTGATGCCTATAGTATACTAGTCCAAGCCATATGGTGAAACTTCCGGCTTTATATGGTTTCAAAAGAGGTTCAGGTAGGCTATTGATCAATTCAGATTGTGGAGAAGTACTTTCCATAATAGTGATCAGAGTTTTCATGCCAGAACTGTAAGATTCTTTGATTGAGTTGAACAATGATTCATTCAGTTCAAAAATGTGGATTCCCATTATAGGAGCTTCAATGTTCAACCTGTTAATGTTAAGGATAGGGAAGGTATCATTATCCTCTGGATCATAAGCATTTCTTGGGTCATTGGCTAAAGCATTTCTGCTCAGACTATCAGCATTCTGGTGTTTAGTCCCAGCTTGATGAACTATGGTCATCTGGCCTCTGTACTGTTGTATGGCTATCTGCCATCTTAACATGTTCCTAATAGGGGTCTTCATGTTCATCAATGTCCTGAAAGCATTGCAGTCAGTAATCACAGTGAAATTGGTGCCTTCTAAGTAATAATGGAGTTTCTCTAGAGCCCATACTAAGGCAAGACATTCCATTTGACTTGCACCTTACCTTTTCTCAGTGTCTTCAATTTGTCTGGATATGAAGAGTATAGCTTTTTCCACTGGTTTGTCATCCTCTATGACTACTTGGTGTAAAGAAGCTCCTAGCCCTTCCATGCTGGCATCTATGTAGAGTTTGAAAGTTTTAGAATAATCTGGCTGGATTAGTACTTGAGCTGAAGTCATTGCCATTTTGAGTTCCTCATAGTTCTTGACTCTGTCATGAGTCATTTCAAACACGGTGGTGTTGTTGCAGATCTCATACAGAAATTTGGTTAGAAGAGCAAACTTTGGTAAGTACTTCCTATAGTAGCTGCAGAAGCTGATAAAGGATAGGAGTTCAGTTTTATTCTGAGGAATAGGTCTATTCATTACTGCTGCTATCTTGTTTTGGTCAGCAGCAAAGGTTAGTCCAGATACAATGTGTCCTAAGGCCTTGAGTTCCCCATAGCAAAAGTTACACTTTTTCATTGATACTTTCAATCCCACGGCAGAGATGGGTTTGAGGACTAGCCTTAATTTCTCCATTTGAGTATCCCAATGATCAAAGTAAATGATAAAATCATCAATGTATACCATCATCCATCCCTGTCTGATGAATAATCCTAGTACAATTTCCATCATCCTTTGAAAATGAGAAGGAGCATTTTTAATACCAAAAGGCATCCTAAGATACTCATAAATTCCCAAATGACAGATAATTCTCATGAATTTCTGGCTATCAGGGCTGATAGGTATTTGGTGAAAACCTTTCAGCATGTCCATGGTAGTGATGTACTTAGCCTTGGACAGGTTATGCAGAGCATGGTCAATTCTTGGAATTGGATAATAACCAGCTTGGGTGTAGTTTCTAAGCATTCTGAAATCTCCAACCATTCTTGACTTATCATTGTGCCAAGCTATAATTACTGGGGTAGTAATATCCACTTGTTCATTGTGGCCTACTTTCCTTAAGACTTGTAAGTCAACCAATTCTTGGATATGGGTTTCCAGAGCAGCTCTAGATTTTGGACTAGAAGGGTAAGCAGGTCTCCTGAGGTTAGGTGGGTAAGGAGGCTTAATGGTCAGAGTTAGGATCATATCATGTCCTTTGATGTTACCAATGGGGTGATCCTTGGTACAGAAAGCATTCTGATTTTTAAAGCATACTTGTAGGATATCCCGTTTCTGTTGTTCATTGAGAAGGGAATTCAAAGCAGCTTTAGAGAAGTATTCCTGATTGAAATTCTCTAAGTGTTTTTCATAAGTTGAATCACAAGTTTGAGCATTGACATGGCATATTTGGAACTTCTTATTCCAGTTTCCTCCTATAGTGAAGTATCTACCCTTGCTTTGGAATACATCTATACCATTTAAGCAATGAGAATCATTTCCAAGGATAAAATAAGCACATACTCCATTTTGGAGCACTACAAATTAAATGTTCAGTTTGAGTGATTCTTTAGAGTGAGGTAGTATGATATCAGAAGACCATACTCCAACATCATTGAGAGCAGAATTACAACTGCTGAACTTAGCCTGAGGTACTGGTAGTAAGTTCAGTTTCCATTTTGGGTCTTGTTTCTCCAGATAATTTGAACCAACACAAGAGCAAAAGTCTCCACTGTCTAGAAGTAACATAACAGGGGAACCTTGGATTAATCCAGTAGCATAGCATGTTTTTCCTGAAGTGTAACTTTTACTGGCAGAAGGTTTTAGAGTCAAGGCCTTAGCCTCAGAGATGTGGTGAATCTTCATGTTGGGATTCCATTTTTGAGGTAAGTTAGAATCCTCATTGACGGAATTTATGTCCAGAGAAGACTCAATACTACCTTCAATAACATTGATGGGGTTAGTGATCATTAGATCACAATCAGAGAGTGATCCATCAGTATCATCAAGTTGAGGGTCAGGAGTTTCATACTCTTCTCCTTCAAAAGATTATTCCTTTTCCTAGGTAGAGGACAATAAGGTTTTACATGTCCTGTTTGGTTACAGTTCCAACATACTTTTTCCTTTGATTCTGGAGTCTTCTTGACTTCCAAGGTAGATGGATTAGTAGCAGGGGATTCCTTTGTTTTGGCAGTATATTCTTCCCTGTTCCTAGTATTTTGTTCCCTGGGGAGTCTACTGACTCTCTTATCAAGACCATTCATATCAATAGTCTCTTCTAATACACCTATTAAGGTGGAAAGATCTGAAACCATAGGCATCCTGCACCTTACACTGTGGTTGATTTGTCCGGGACATAAGTTGAGGTGTCTTTCATTGACTTCTTCTTTATCAGAATCATGGTAGAAACAGTCTAACCTCCTTTTCTGGTCTAAGCACCACTTATGGGGTTTGTCCTTGGATGGATCAAACTGGGAGGTCTCAAAAGTTTTCATCATCTTTCTTTTCCAAATCCTAGTACCAAATTGTACTTTGATCAATTCTTTCCAAGAAATCCAGGATAAAGATCCAACTTCTTCTCTTTTATTGATAAACCAATCAAGAGCTACTCCTTTGAATAGTCTGGGAAATCTTAACACAGCTATTGCATCAGGGAGCTCATTATAAGAAAGAGTATAGTCAATAAATTTAATGAAACTGACATGGTTGTATTCTCCTTCTCCAGAGAATTTAGGCCATTCAGTAATGGGAGGGAGTAACTTCAAAGCCTGTTCCATTTCAGGAGTAAGACTGGGTCTGAAAGACTCATTACTAGTTTTCCTGGTTCTGGGAGGTACACTAGGAGTAATGGTGAACCTGGCAGGCCTAGTTTCTTCTAGGTCAATGACCAGAGAGTTAGTAGAATTGATCTTAAGATCTCTGAGATCATTCTTAATCATACCTAACTCCAAATCAAGTTTATTGCTTAATAAGTCAATTTTGTTAATCAGATTAGCTGAAGGAGTAGGACTAATTTTATTAACTTCTTCCTCAAGCTGGTCTATGGTTGCAAGAATATATTCCTGAAGAATTGATTGGTTATCATCAATATGTTTCATCAGGTCCAACTTACTAGCTTTTATACTATCCTTGATTTGTTGTATTTCCAACTCGTCAATTCTCATCATCTGAGACTGAGTTTCAATCACTCTGAAAATACTTGAACTCAATTTTTCAAATTGTTGATAAACTTTGTCAAAGCATTGGCTAATAATAGTAAAATTGTGAGACAAATTTACAGAAAATCTATTAATAGCTTCTACATCTAATTGTGGTACACCTTTTTCCACTTCTGGGCTAGGGATATTATGCTGTCCCAATCCTTTTGGTTCCTTAACTTCTGATGGGCTGAGGACCTCTTCTTTTGGGGTCCTTTCCCTTTAAGGAAGCTAACTGATCCCAAGGATTTCAGTTCTGCATGTAGCCTTCTACTTCTTTCTTTGGGATCAACCTTTGCAGAGAAATCTGAGATTTCTTTGCCAGAGAAATAGCTTTTCTCATACCTGGTTGATCCTCCGGGGTCTGAGCCAACTTGAATTGTTCCCAATATCTCATGTGCTCTTTCAATAACACTTTGACTCTTTCCTCCTTGGTTGAGTCCAGCTGGGGTGGCGTAGGAGGACCTGTACCCTCCTGGGATAAGGTGGTGGGCAACAGGTGGTTCTCCAACGGTTTATTGGTCAATTTGGCAGCCGCGGTCATCGCAGTTGTTGTCCTGCGCAATGCTATGGTCACGGGTTTGAGTCCCCTCATTGCGCTTGCGACTGGAGTCCTTGCGCGCATGGGTTCCTCCGGGCAGAGATCCATACAATGGGGCTCTACCTGTTGCGCCGGTGTTAAGCCTATTTTGATACATAGCACCAAAAAAAATGAGTAAGTCTTTTGTCAAAGCTTTTCAAAAAAGACTTTAAAAATATAAAAATGATATTTTTTGTGTGTTTTATATTTTTAAGAATTTTTATATATATTTTAACTTACTTAGAGTAAAGTTCAAGGGTACCAACACCTGGTTGGGATCACAACTGTCCTTGGGGGGTATTCCAACGGGGTCTGAGTGAGCTCCAATCAGATCCTGGGATAAATCCAAGGGTAAGTCCAAGGGTAAACTTTCTGGGACGTCTTCTAGGAGATCCTGGTCAATGAGATCACCAAAAAAAAAATCCACTGAGATGGATAAAAAAAAAATATAATTGTAATGTTTTTTTGTATTTTTACGTGTTAAAATGATATTTTTAGAAAAAATAATCACTTTTATTATTTTTGGATTTTTCTTTATCTTCAGGGTTATTTAGTTTATAAACATAAAGCTTCCTTTGATAAATCTTCCAGTCCTTATGTTGCCTTAATAAAGAATTAAAATTGATAATTCGTTCAAGCTCAAGTTCTTTTTCCTTTATAACCTGCTGTTTATGATAAAGCAATTTCTCCTGTTGTTGCTCAGGAGTTATAATAACAGCGACAAAGTTACGGATTTTTTCTTCTTTTATCTTTTTAAGAAGGTTCAAATAATAATCAATCAATTCTCCGTTGGTCTTAAGATCCACTAGAGAAACAAATGATCAAGAATATATGTTATAAGTATGTTAACTTATTTTTTTTTTTTAAAAAAAAAAAAAAAAATAAATAGACTGGTCCAAGGAATAAATAATTAAAAATTAATTTTTTAAGGATATTTCCCAGCCATACCCCCAGTTGTCAGCTCTCTGATACCAGGAACTTTGCAGTACTTTAGCTACAGAGAGTGATAAAAATGCTGGAATGATAATAATAATTTTTATTCCAATAATAAACACTTAGAAGCTCAAATAAATGATATAATAAGAGCAGTTGCAAGGTTTAATTGGTTTGGTAATAAATGGTTTTCAATATAATATAAAAGAGGGGCCACAGTATTATACTACTGGGGATCTTTACAGACTAGCAACCTCTCTTCAAGGGGCCTCCTTAGGCAGTTTAAGAACCTTGGAATAAAGATGGGTTCCTTAGAAAAGACTTATTCCACTAATGGCCAGGCTTAACAGCAAAAATTGCCAAGACAGGAAGGGTGGCACTCACTGTGAGCACTTTACCACGAAAATTCTGGAACAATTGGAAGGGTTTCAGAGCAGATGGGGTAGATTGCTTGACTAAACTTCAATGGTTGATTGGTTAATAAGGATAAATAATACTACTACAGACTAAGTCATAAATCACTTGCTTATCTTCATATAAGAGTTTGATCAGCAATGACACGGTGTCTGATTGATGATAAATAATTCCTGGTAGCTGATTAACTGATTGGATCCAAAGAGGTCTGTATAAATACCTTTTTGGGGTGATTTTGATCTTCTCAGGGCACCTAGAGAGGGTTCTTCTTTTGGGCTGAGGCTGGAAAGCCAGTCAGGGCAAGATTATCACTTCCAATTGGTGCTGTCAATCAGCTTTCCTTAGATCTGCTGGATTTCTGTACTATTTTAGCCACAGGATCTGTTAATCAGTTATGGCATAAATTTGATCATTCTGTACTCATCCTTCATTTGTACTACTGATATTGCTTTGAAGCGGGCAAATGTGGATGTTTCCTGATTTTCCATCATCTGCTGAACATGTAGATAATTCTTAATAATTTTTATGAACACTCCTTGTAGTTTTTTGTGGTCTTCAAAGATCAGGGTCAGTGATCTACGTGGTAATCCTTGATCTTTGATTTATTATTAAAAAATGTTTTAAACTTAATTTTCATTAATTTTATTTAGGTTTTGATCTTTTTAGATCATTATTAATGCATATGTCAGTTTTTTACATATACTAGGCAACCTCTAACTAGGTTGTAGCTCTTCTGAGCGGTACCTGGTTGTCAGATTAGTCACAACAGATCCAGACGCAGGGATCAGTTTGTACAGATGGGCGCGGGGTAGGATCCGCTGCGTGCCTGGCAGAATCAGCTGCGCGCGGGTCTCTAGTACGCGGGAATCTGCTACTATGAGTACATAGGTATATGTAATGATGCGGGGCTGCGCACGGTATTTGTGACATAACACATTTCCGCCTGTAACTCCTAAAATATACACAACACTTCAATTCTGAGTGAATTTTAGGTGTAAACCCTATATGTGAAAATAAATGTGAAATATTAGAATGGCCCAAAAGTTCCATACTGGTGTTGTAATTTTTAGTACTTTTCTTTTTAATTATTTTAAAAATGAAAGGACTTGGAATTCAAGGGTGGGGTCAGTGAGTGACCCTACCTAATCTTGGGTGAGGAATCCATTTCTGTAATAATATTTATGGATTTCTCACTCCTTATTTTGTTAATTGAGATATTCTTATTTTTCATAGTTTTGTGTTGCTATTGACAGGTTGCTGTGTACATAGTACTAGCAAGCTGCAACCATTTCTGAGGTTTATTTGAGGGTTTGAGCTTTTTATATAGTACAAAAGTTAGTCTGATGGCTATAGGAAAGGTTTGGTCTACCACAGCAGTTGCACCCAGCAAAACTTCAGAAAGGACTGGGCTATTGGAGCGCCCAGGAACAGGCAGGGAGCAAGTAACTTTGGAATTTGAGTGGTTGCTTGATGGGTGCCTGTGATGGCTCCCAGGTGGGGGGGGGGGGTGGGGAGGGGGCAGGCCAGGCGCTGGGGAGATGGGTGGCTTGGTTGGCATGGCTGCTGGACAGGCCCAGGATGCTTGAGAATGGAGCCAGGAGCCACTTGCTCATCCCTCAAACCTCCATTGCACCCTTTCTGGTGACCCATAACCAATCCCTGGCAGGAGGAGAGCCATCAAAGGAAGGTGTGGTATCAGGATCTTCTTGTTGGTTGGGGGGGGGGGTCAAGGGGGCCTTCTCAGGCCAAACCAAGAGGGCAGGGTGCATGTGCTGAGGTTAGAAAGCCATCCAGGGATGCTCAAGCACACCTTCTGGGCCCTGGGGCTCAACTGAGCCCGGAC